>CM057452.1:1716927500-1717527500 GCA_016271365.2 Neoceratodus forsteri
AACCAATTTCTGTCAATGGCATGCATGTGCTGCAGGTATATCTGTGCTATGCCCATTGATGGTGTGTGTCCATGCTATGGCCAGGCCTCACCTGGTGCTTAATGGTGTGGCTATTGCCTGTATAGTCTCCTGTATATGGGCGCAGAGGGCTGTCCCTGGTATGCCCTGTCTGATCCATTGTGGATGTCAGACATCCAACATCCCGGTGTGGCATGCTGGTGCATATGCCAACTAGGTATTACTTGGCCATGTAACACATACAACAGCTGCATGCCCCATCCTGTGTGTACAGCTGACTGAGTTCACTGTCTTTCTGTCCATCAGTGTCCAGAGGCCTGCCAGACATTGGGCAAGACTGAAGGATGACGAGGGAAAGGATGACTTGCTCCACAGGCTGATCCACCTGCAGCGACTGTTGATTACGTGGGTGGAGAAGAACACCCATGCCATCAGCATCCTGACCAAGGCAATTCAGCAGAATGTTCAGCCACCACCACCACCACCTCCAGCAGCAGCCTGATGTGGGACCAACACTGGCTGGGCACGGGTGTCCTCTATACATTTTCTGCACCTCCCTGCTTATGGACGGTAGCCCAAGTATCCCCCCCCCCCAACTCCTGTTGTGTCCTGTGTTTTGTTGGTGTTTACTGTTGTATTGTTTGTCTTATTGACTATTTTGTATATTAAAGTATATTTTTGTTACATATGCTGCTGTCACGTGTCTGTCAGTGGTACCCTCATCTCCACCCACAGCCACCTCCAGTGTGCAGCTCAATACCTGATGCTCTGGTCATGCATGCACCACAGCTTGCCCCCATGCACTCAGTGTTATCTTCTAAGCTATATTTAGGGTTGCACCACTGCATTACACCGTGCAACCTCCTGTCATTTGCACTGTGTGCAATCTGCTTGTCATTTCGGATGAGACGTTAAACCGAGGTCCCATCTGCCTGGATTGGTGGTAGTTCAGGTGGATGTTAAAGGTCCCATGGCACTTATCGAAAAGAGTAGGGGAATTTTCCCGGTGTCCTGGCCAAATTTCCCTCATTCACTAAAAATATCACCAACAGCTTAATCTGGTTCAAGGTCAGTTGGCATTCATCTGTAACCCCTTCCCCCGGGTCGTGCCTGAAAATAGGCAGGATTTGTCTAGTGCACTTACCCAGTCAACAAAAACTAAATAAATAAATTTGTGCCACACACTATATTAAGATGTCATAGCGCCTTTGGTATTCCTCTGAATACAGCAGGATGTGAGACAGGCACATGTGCAATCAGCGGCACAGTGAAAGCACTGCACATGTGCACATATTTGAATATATGGCCCCAGGTGTCAGCAGTGGATGGTGGTATGTGGTGGCTTTTTCCATCCTAGAAACATTGCCCAGATCGCACCCTACCTGGAACCTGAGGACCTGGAAACAATGGTGCATGCATCTGATACATTCAGACTGGACTACTCTCATCATATTCCAAGCACATCTCTCCCATGTTTCAGATGTTGCACTGGCTGCCAGTGAGGTGGCCTGTCTCCTTCAAGATATATTTGTAGACATACACAGCTCCACGTGATCTAGGCCCAGGCTACCTAAAAAGAGCTCCTATATCCATTTCCCGTGCTCCCAGGTCGCACCTGTAAACAAGCTTTCAGCTTAGTGTGCCACTCCTGGTTAAACAATTGGATATGCTCCCAACCGACCTCTCTACAGCAGGCCTTAGGATGGTCCCTACATTGTAACTTATGCAGTCAGGGGACTGCACATTTCCAGTGGAAGCAACACCTCAATATCTGAGGGAGGTCCCCTCAGTGGAGCAGTTTAAAAAGGGTTTAAAATGCCATTTGTTCAAACTGGCTTTCATTTACTATTTTTTATCTATGTCAGGGACTGGGATGTAGTGTTACTCAGATAGTATACTGGAAATTAGGATACCAACAGATACCACCCATTTGGCCGGATAGTTGCTGTGGTAGGATAGTAGTGCTGTCTGACCATGGATCCGACCCGCTAGGATCCTACAAATGTTGTGGATCCTGTGAATTCTAGCAACAGATCCAGCTCAGATCCCAACTATCTGACCTTGGATCCCTGAATCTGACCTAGGATCCATCGCTATCTGACCCTGGGTCCTAACTCTCTGAACTAGGATCCCTAGATCTGACCTTGGATCCTAGTTAGGATCCAGGGATCCTTCGCTATCTGACCCTGGATCCTACATCTGTCTTTGGTAGGATTTCTGGTAGGATCCTAGGTATGATACCAGCACTATATGACAGATGGCAAGGCAAGGCAAGTTTTATTTATATGGGGCCCAATCCCAGAGGCTCTTACAGAAATTTATGATACAATACGCAATATACCAGTAAAAATTACAATAATACACTTAGAATAGATAAATTATAAATAAGTTTAAAAACTATCAAAATACCATAATCAGGGACTGAAAACATATTAAAATTCAGTAATTATTTTCATTAAAAGATAGTGGTAGGCTCCACAAAAGCACTATCTGAGCTACACTACTGGGATCATGTGGGATTTTCAATTTTGTACGATACTTAACACATAGTTTAGCCCATGTTTAATTATATTAATAGTTGGGCACAGGAATGTATGGTAGAAATGTTTTGAGAATTCTGTAGCTGCTGTACATGTTGTATACGCTGTAAGATACTCTGAGCCTGCAGGATAGGACACATAACAAATAAACACTTACTTCGTTTTAAAATGGCCCTACCATTATGGAATATGTTTTTTTATGAGCTAAAAAATGTTCTAGGGCTTTTATTTCCCCAGAATTTTCTAGGGCTAGTGCCTTATGTGTGTTCCCCAGTGAAGTTGCTTACCTTGTCATCAGTCATTCAGCTGCGCATCCTGACACCAAGTGCACCTTCATCCTCTAACTTACCACACTCTGGTTCCTTTTCTGTGCCCACCTACCATCAGCAATGGGGTACCTCTCCTTTAAACAGAAAGCTGTGGACCTCTGGGGGCATCAACAGACCAGTGGGTGGCATACGTGCAGCTTATCATCCTGCATGCTAAAACCACTCTTTTACCCCCCTAGCACCCCCCACCCCCCTTCACAGAGGCTGATCCATTGGACCTGACCTCGGCACTGGGAAGACTGGATGCTGAATGGTTCCCTGCAGTGTCAGTGCCACTCCAAGCCCAATCAGAAGAGATCCTTGAGTAGCAGGATGGCTGTTACTCTCCTACCTACTGCAGTTGGAGCAGGCTTCCTCAGCAGCACTTCTCAAATTCCACAAGCCTAGGTCTGAGAATTGGGTTTGGTTGTGAACGCAGATCATCTTGTTGCATTTTAAACTTCTGCTAGCCTCATTGCAAATGCAGATCAGGAACAGCTGCCCACCCCTTCTGAAAAAATGTGGTTTTACTGGTGACATTTCCCCACTGTCCAAGCTAAAAGACATTTCCAAGCCTTCCAGTGCATCATGTTGGCAGAACAAAGATATTTTGAAGCAACAGAAATCCTGTGCCTACCAGTATTTCTACATGGTGGTAACTAGTAATTTATTTATTTGCTTATTTAAAATGCATGTCCCAGTGGTAGGACTACCACCTGAGATGCTACAACCCTGTTTCAGGAAATAGCCCAGTGCATCAGAAGCCAGCCTGGGGGAAGATGCGCTCCTCCTCCTGGGAGGGAGTGCTCCATTCTCTGCTGCTATACTGCCACCTGGCTGACAATGGGTGGTGGTGCAGCTGGAGACACTCTCGGAGGGAGAACACAGGCTGACTTTAGAGCACCCATCACTTGCTGCGTGTGCACATGCTCCTTGCCGCCCACATCTCAAGGGAAGGGAAATGAAAGGTGGCTAAAACCTGAAGCACGACAGAATGACACCAACACTTTCTGACCCCACCAAACCTGACCATCAACCAGCCTCCCACACTTGTGAAAGCTGGAGGGGGAATCTGTCCCCACCCCCAAGGGAATCCACCATGGGGAGGAAGTCTCCCTGAGGACCCCTGGAGATTGGGTACATGACAGAGGGGGCTGGCTGGTAGGTGAGTGGACAGGGCAGTACCAGAGACAAGAGGAAAAATAAGTCAAAACAAAATACATGTCCTAAATAGCAAAACATTTTCCTATATACAGTATTCAAGAAATACTTCCCATCATTATCACAACTGAGTGATGTTAATTTTCTTCTTGATGTAGATGATAGCTATCTATGCTGTACACATGTCAGCACTTGAAGGGTAAAATGAGACATTTGTTTCTGTGAGGAAAACTAAGGTAGCCTTTAAAGCCCATTAAAAGTAATATATTATCTCCTGTATCACCGTAGAAATGGTGCTTTCTGCCATGCGCTCCTACTCAGGAAGCTTTATTACTACTGGGTAAGATGTCAGGCTGAACTTTACTAGAGGACTTTGCCATGGGCACTGATCATATGTCTATAGTTTAAGTTTAACAAAACCACTAGCTGCAGACTTCCATGTAAGCTGTTCTGCCGAAGCTGCAACAGATGCAGAACTACTAAAGAGCTGTTAGATTTAATTATCTTCAAGAGGAGCCCAAGCCGCAAGTATCAGGGAAGAACACAGCTGGCATTAGCAGAACTCAAGTTATATAACAACCCCCCACACACAAAAAAAAAAAAAATTTCAAAGCATTCCATGCTTTTATATGAAGGACATCTAAAGGGAACTTTCTTTGGCATCAGGAGAATTCAGTTGCACAGCAAACCAAAAAACTGAATTTACGAGAGTTTAGTGTTTTTTATTACTAAATGTATTTACATGAAAACAGCTGAGGCCATTTCAGGCACCTGAAGTCACTGAGCCAGTTTGTCAACCATTCCCCCAGGTGTATCTTCAGAAAGATGGTCTAAGCCCTAATGCCCCAAGGAGGATTTTATTGCATCCCAGCCAATGAAAATGCCAGCTATAATGTCCTGTTTGTGACATCACTGGCATTTCCACCGCAACAAACTGAAGTCACAAGCAAGGCATTAAAAATCCATCTCCAGAAAGAACTCAGCGGATCCGAGCTCTTCTGTTTACCTAGATTTGTGGGTTTGCACATGAGCACGTCAGCCTTTACTGAACATTAACCCCTTCGCAACTAAGACCAAGTTTGTGGCTCTTTCTGCATCGATCTATTTAATTTAGGTCAAAAGAGGTTAGCTGCAAGAAAGAAAACACATGATATGAATTTCCATACAAATTCTTCTTACTGGCTAGAAAAGTGTGCAAAGTTTTAAAAAAAAGTTGTTTTTTTTTTTGTACTGGATCCCCAAATCTATCCAGAATATAGACTGATTATTTGACACTCTTCAAATAAAGGTTTTCACTCAGGAAAACAGTATGAACTAGCAATTCTTTGCAAATCAGAAACTCTTTCAGCGCACACTCAGACAAGCTTCTTAACACAGCCATCATTCCAGTACATTAAATGTGACAGCTCAATTAAACACTGATAAACGATTGGTGTTTGATGTAGGGAAACATGAGAATGGCAATATTTCAAGTAAAAGAATCAACTTCTTAAGTGGTTTAAATAGTTCTGTAGTTTGTGCAATCACAGCCACTGAGCATCCAGTATGAATCCTCTTTGACAACCATAAAGCAATCAACCCAGCTAAGATCTTTCTTACCCACAAGGTCTGTATGTGAAGACGATGTAACTTTCCTCATCAGTTCGCTCGATGAAAGTAACACAGGTGTGCTTCTCCCAGTGTCGCATGGCCTGTTTGAACATTGCTCGCTGACTGCCTGAAGAAATCAGAACACTTGTTTTAAAAAGTACAAAATTACAGTTGCTTTTTAAATGGTATTCTTTGACTTCACAGGTCAGTGTGAAGCTATTTAAAGGAGCAATTCCTGTTAGAATGTTTTCACAGACTTCCTTATTCACCTCCTTTCTGCGCCTTATGTTGATTACTGCAGCATTTTGTTGCAGAATTCAGTGATATGATGCCACATTCAGTGTATGTTCCCTATGCACCAGGGTGGGAGTATAACCCATGCTGTAAAACAGGTGCCCCAGCAGACCTGAGTTTGAAACGTGCAACCCCACTGGCACACTGCGTGACCGTGAGCAAGTCACTTGATGTCCCTGTGCTCTCGCATCAAACCTGGACAACAGCTTCAGCTTAGTGCATCTTTCATTGCCAAAACATTTTAAACCGACCAGCTGAATGATCTTTGTGAAATATTGCTCAATATGTCCAACACGGCCCAGCTTAAAAGCTCCCTTCATACTCAACTCCTTACACAGGCTCACTGGAATTGTAAATAGCTGAACTGTATGTTGTACGTTTATCCTCGTACAGGCCTGCTGTAATTGTACTTATATGAATTGTTTGCATGTTCTCATGTACTACCTACCCTGTATGTTTCATTGTTACCAAACCTGATAAGGAACCTTGGAAAAAGAGCACTTGTGCTCTAAGGTATTCCCTATCTCACAATAACGAAATAAATGAATAAAATTAAAGTAAGTAAAAAACAAAGCTTATGGTTTGTGACCTGAAATTAGTCCTGATGTCTCCTGTCCCAGAAGGTAATGTCAGTTACAAAGATCCACATGTAAGCACATGTAATGAGGGGGTCTCTCAGACGTGCCCACCAGGCACCCTCTCATGCACCATCCTATCTTGAGGTCAGCCTGGGTCTTTGGGTGCAATACACAAATTGAGTACCAGAAACAGGTTTAAGTGCCTCCACCGGTGTATTCAGGCTACTAAATGTGTCCCTAACCTCCACCCAGGAACAAATATTAGTATTCCTTCCACACACACAGTTAGATTGTTCCCACACAGTATAAACACACGTCAAGCAATAACCAAGAACAAGTATAATGTGAACCAATGTCAGATTTATTATAGGGAGGGGAAAAGGGGAAGCAAAAAATGGAAACAAACAACTTTGTTTTCAACAGTTGTCCACCACACAGTTCCAGTACCACCCCCACAGGTGCACCCAGATTTCTCCTCATGGCCGTAAGGATTGTTTCTGTCCATTGCAGTAAGTAACTCACCGAGTTGCTGGTGGCCAACCAGATGACACATGGTTGAAGGCAATTTGAGATGTAGGGGAACCAACAGTCTCAAGCTTGGACATAAGTAACATTGAGAAAGGTGGCCCCAATTTGGATTCCAAATACAGTAAAAAGGAAATTTTTAAAACTTCAGACTGGGTGCTTCCTGCAGATTACAAAAGTCCTGCCCAGGACTTCACCCCTGGAATAGCTAACTACTTTGTAGAAAACTCCTCAGAGCCGCAGCTCAGAGGTACTCACAGTCTGATGACAGTCTCAGGGGGTACTGAGGAATACTTGAGATTGGTGGTACTACTCAGTGGGTAGCAGACAGTCTCTACAGAAGCACGTGGTCACCCAGGGCTGCTTGACAAGTCCCTAAAGGGTCCACGGGACCTTAAACACAGCTAGACTTCTTATGCAGACACAAACCCAGACAGGTTAAGTGTTTCCTGGTGGGAAAAACAGTTCAGCAGTCTCAATAATCTTCTACACTGGAAGACACAGTACAATGTTCAGATAACTTTTCAAAACTGGAAACACTTAAAGCAGCCATTCAAATAAATTTCCACTTGGAAAAACAAGTTAGCAGTCCAATTACTTCCCAGACTGGCAGGCACTTCTCCCAGGTGCTTGGAGGTGCAGAACAACAGACAGACTTTGGCCCCGCTTCCCTTATGGGGCTGTGGAACCAGGAGATAGGCAGCGGTGGCCTCGAAGATACGGAAGCCCTCCAGTCATGATTCACACGGTCCCAGGGACAGGAGTTGAAAACAGCAACAATGGCTGCAGAATGAGCTGAAGCCCAAGGTAAGCCCCACAAGGAGGGTGGGGACTTACATACTCCCCCCTAAAATCTTGGCATCCTTGACAAGACAAAGTTTCATACAGTCCAGATCTACAGTGTACAAAATAACATTTTTAGGAACCTTTCTACATAGACAATATGTTCCTGTCTATCAAGGCATTTCAAAACATGGTAGCATAGCAGTACATTTTCTATCTAGACACCTGCATCCTCTCTATCTGTTATGCATCAGCTCTGACACAAGCAGACATATTAGTAGTACATTTGGCATCAGTTTTAACCCAGGTAGCCACATTACTAACACACCTGGTAGACCCCATATGTATTTCAGTAAGGTTATGGGCACCTAGGAGCAGGGAATAAGCCATGGCCACTAGGTAATTATGTATCACTTGGATAGGCATTTCAGAAGAGGTGCCAGGGATGTCGTAAGTTAGTCTTATGGGTGGTTTACATGCTCTGCTGGACTTTCAGGGTAGTACTACATCTTCAACAGGAATAGGGTGTGCACTGCCGTCTTCCAGCACTGTGTCCAGCACTGCGGCCTGGTCTAGAACAGTGGTGTGCAAATACCTTAATTCTAATATTTGGACAAATATTCTTATTTGGGTCTCTGGATATTTGTTATTCGGCCCCAAGTAAGTGTTTTTTTTAAATAAGACATTGTAACACTGTTAAAGTCCACCACTTCCTTCGCTTTTGAAGTACAACAATTACTTCTGCCATGAATACCCCCTAACAGACTTTCAGCAGCCCAAAAGGGCAACAAACTACTGCACTGGTCAGTGGTCAGGTGACAGACAGTCATCATAGATTGACCAAAGGCAGCAGATGAGGTGATGTTTTGTGTCTTGTCTAGGGCAACCAAAATGGCACTGGAGTAAGTGCATTGTATGGGCACACTGGAAGAGAGGAGAGCGAGATGTGCCATGATAGAGACCTATACAAGTGAGAAAGAGCACAAGTCCCGGGGCAATGGGGGTATGTGATGAAGCTGAAGGGGGAGTTCAAGACTGATGAGAAGGAATATTTATTCATGGAAGATGGTAGATGCCTGAACAGACTGCCGGCATAAGTGATGGCTGACAAAACAGTGGGGCTTCAAGCATGTGAGATAGGCAAAGGGTGTATTTGAAAACAGTTAGGAGGCATCAGGGTTGCTTTAGGGTCTGCAGAAGAGACCGTAAGGCAGGGATGAACAATCTGGGCAAACTGTGGGGGCCAAGCGGTCCTTTTCTACCAACAGATAATTAGTAATCTAAAGTACACAATAGTAAGTGTACTAAAACATGATACAGTATTTAAATGTTTCTAGTTTAAGAGGGGCTTCCTGGTGGTTTTGCAGTTATATGCCAGGGAGTGGAGAGTTACCCTTTAAATAAAATATTTAACATGACAGAAAAAAGAAAGTGTGAGCCAAAAGAAAATGTAACATTACACTCTCGTAACATTAGGCAGATTGAGAACCATACTGTACCACCAGTTTTATGGGGACAGATCATATTTGCAGCTGACTACTGGTAAGTTTAGCTTAATGAGCACTAGCTGTTAAACGTGTTGAGGGTCCAGCTTGGAACAGTGTGGGTCAACATCACCAGCAATGCTAAACATCCTCTCAGACGGCACACTCGTAGGAGGGCAGCTTATGTATTTTAAAGAAGTTGTGCCAGGTAAGGAGAGTAGTTCATTTTCTGAATCCAGTAGCCTAGTGCATCAACTTCAAATAGCTCAGTTGATTCTGCAAGTAGCCATTAAGTAAATTTTCTGCAGAGAGAGGCTGAGACTATGAGAGTTTGTATTGCTGTTGACGCAATGATGTGCTGAGTAATGCCCAGTCACTCTCCTCTGCACTGCCACTATGGTGTCTTTCCCCATCTCTGAAAGTACCATCTGATTGTAAACCATCACATGCCTGTCTCTCTCCCTCAGGAACCTGAACTGGAGAATCTTCTTCCCCTCTTGAGTGTCTCACTGCTGGCATAGCACTGTAACTCTTCACTCAGCTGTTGCCTAAAATGAATCACCCTGTGGCTGTCCATGACTCTATGAAGGATCTCACATTTGAACCTAGGGTCCAACATGGTAGCAAATACGTGATGACAGTTACCCATGACTGTGGCGAACCTTGCATCAAGTTTTGCATCAAGATGATTAACAAGCTCAGTGACCTCTTGTGTACTCAATGTATTGTCAGCCAAAAACATTGTAACGATCTTCTCAGAATATATACAGCTGGGATAACCTGACTAAGTAAGGCTGTGGTAGCACTTAGGTCATGCATACTCCTCTCAAATTGCACAAGAACTTTCACCATGCCCTCAGAAACTAACCAATCATGATGTCCTAGGACCCCTCCAATGTCTGCCTCCATAGACATTTCATGTAGTGCCCGCTTTTGTTCCAGCAGTCTTGAAAGCATCAGGTATGAAGAATTCCACTGAGTCCAAACATCTTGTATTACATGATGCTGGGGCAGACTAAGGCATTCCTGAACTTCTCGTAATTTGTTAGTGACTTCTACAGAGGGATGGAAATGGCTGCAGATGGAACAAGCTGTGGATAATATGTTGTTGGTCCTAGTACTGTTACGCAGTGCATGAGTCACCACTAAATTCAGTGTGTGTGTGTGCAAACCAACAAATACAAAACGGCCATCATTGATGGCTTTCACTATGTTTGTGCCATTGTCGGTAACAAAAATAACTTTTAAATTGGTGTTAACACCAGTCCAAGACCCCACCATCCCTTGCAGGAACATCAGACTATTTCATGCTCTGTGATCTTCCCTCATCAGTCTGATGTTCAGCAAAGCTGACCTAATGTGATTACCAGATTATGGGGGGGCCAAGGGTGAGCCACAAGACGATGCATCAGAAACAGCAGCAGCAGGCTGCTGAACACACCAGTGTGCAGTTAAGGAGAGATAGGCATGCAGGAAGTTATCGCTCGACCAGATATCTGAAGTGCAGTGAAAAACGCCACCAACAGCCTCTGCAAGCAGAGCAGGAACAGCAGATCACACGTCATCATACAGTCGTGGCAATACATTCTGTGAAAATGTAGAAGGAGATGGTATCCGATTATGTGGGTGCAAATAGTTGAGAAGCCGTCAGAAGCCAGTATCTTCCACAACTGAGATAGGCTGGAGATCCAACACCATCATCTCAGAAATCAGCTGTGATTTTCTGTGCTGTTGGATGTGCGGCATAGAAACAGAAGATGACGGCAGATAAGGATCACAAGGCCCTTCCGGTCTGCCCATTTTTTCTACTTTATGAATGTGCCACAGGCCTTTACTCTGACAATGGCCTATCTATTCATACTCATCTGTATTGCTCCCTTGTGCTTATGCCTATGTAACCCCCCTGCAAATGGGGGTTCCCAAAAGACTTCCAGGAGCTTGCTTGAATGCTCCAAGCCTGAATGGTGTTTGGCATTTAAGCCATTTATCAGTGAGTGTTTTTAGAACCTCTGGTACTGTCTCTTTAAGAGCTGTCTGCTTGCAGACATAATTAGTTTGTATGGGGGACTGTGTGTTTCTTTTGATTGAGTACCACTCAAGCTGCTGCCAATTCACTTCATTTTTGCAGTCACTAGGAGTGCAAAGGGAACCTATCTGAAAGATGTAACTGTTTGCCAGAAATTATTTAGAGTAATAATGAAATTACAGTTTGTCTAACCTGCTTTCTTTGCAGTCAGAACTGTGTCTGCTAGTTCCCCATTCTAGTTTTGAACTGCTGAACTGGACCAATCAGTGTGGGTAAGCTAGCTCTAAAATGGTGCCTTGGACGAATCAGAACTTGGACTCATAATCTGAGCCAGCCACAAGAGGATTGTATGGGCAGTGACTCTGGGAGATGTAGTTTAGACTTCAGTGCCTTTTGGACCAACAGCAGCAGTCTATTGTGAGTGACAGCCAATCCAGTCAAGAACTGGGAGGAACTCAAAGGAAGTGCCCGTTTTGTCGGTTGGAGTTTCAGTTGAGCTTTGGCAGTGAAGAAGGAAGGAGCCCTGTGCTTTTTCAGTGTGCAGTTTTAGTCAAAAACGTGTAAGGCCCAGAGTTCCGGTCTGCAGCTTGTGTAACAGCTTGTTAGGACTGAATCCGTCCCTGTGAAAAGAATCAAAGGATCTCTGAAGAGTAGAAACCAGGCTCACCCTGTAGAAGACTGGAGGAATTGCTGAAAATTGCACTCTGTCTGTCAGGAACTGAATCTGCTGTGTGTTCTCCGGTATTGTGCAGTAATTGCGATCGGATACAGATGCAGCCTGCCTGGTATAGTGCTTTCTTTTATATGGATGTGTGAAGAGGTTGTGTACTCAAGTGAGCCCTACTGACATTGAAGGACCCTATCTTATTTGGAGGTTGAGTACTAATTCAGGGTCGCCCTGTTGAATTGCCACATTAAATCCAAATGGAATTACTGTACTGCTGACTGTTTAATTCTCCTTTTCTCTGTGTGAAAGAGCCCTACCAGCTGCCACGGTTTGACTAGCCACTAGGGCTTGGGTACCCAGGGACAGTAACTGATAGGGATAGGCCTGTGCACAGAGCCATAGGTAGATTATTAGAGTGATAATCTAATTAACCTGATTTCCCCCTGTCCTTGTTATATCCCCCTAAATAAATCAGAGCTGCTTGTTTCAGCAAAGTTATACTGCCTGAGGTATTTGTCTATGTTAAAGTACTGTACTGTGATTGTTGCACTGTATCTCATTTCACAGGAGGTCCCAGTGCCGGAACCAGACCTGGGGTAAGTGTATACTGTGAAGGTAATTCTGATATATTGTGTGGGCCACTAGTGGGAAGAAAGGGGGGTTGCAGTGTCCCAGAGGGCTGTGACCAAGTTAGTTTAACTATTGCAAACCCTGACCTCTGGGTGGAGGCACCCGCCATTGGATCCAGGCCCCTCAACCTGTTAGTGGCAAATCAGGCAGGGGTAGTAGCCCCTGGGATAGCGCCATCTAGGGGTTACACCTATCCCATGCCTGTTTGAAACCCTGCACTGTATTCATATCCACCACTTCCTGAGGCAGGCCGCTCCGTGCATCCACCACCCTTTCTGTGAAAAAGAACTTCCTCATATTACTCCTTAATTGCCCTCCCTCTAATCTCATGCTCTGTCCTCTTGTCCTGCTATTTTTTATATTGAAACATGTTAGACTCTTTCACCTTGTTAATGCCCTTAAGATGTTTGAATGTTTCGATCATATCACCTCTCTCCCTCTTTTGCTCTAGGGTATACATATTCAGCTCCGTTAATCTGCCCTCATATGATCTCTGATGCAGTCCCTGCACCATTTTGGTTACCCTTGTTCTTGTCCTGTGACCACTGGCCCTGATGGTGCCATGCCAATGCTGCCATCACTTGGCTGTCCTTCAGGCTGTGACTGAACCTGCCGACGAAACGTCAGTGTTGCTTGTTTAGTTTTCTTAGGGGGAGAAGGACCCTTATGCTTACTGCTACTTCTACTGCTCTGGATACTAGTGCTACTCCTTGAGCTTTTGCCAGCCACCTTTTTTTCTGCCCTCAAGGTACATAGCATACTCACTCACATTTGCCTCTGATGAAGAAGATGAAGACGATAAGTCACTGCTTAATTCATGTGTAGGGAAATACTCAGAACCAGATGACTGATCCTCCTCTACAACTTTTTTAGGAATACGGAGAAGCAGGAGGCATAAGTGAATCAACTGTAGTGGTCATACAGGTAATATTCACAATGGCAGGGATTGCAGACTATGGTGACAGTGTTGCAGTAGTGGCAGGGTACATAGTGTTAGTAGTAGCTGGAGTAACAGTCACAGCTGCAGGACTGGCTGCAGTAGTCATGCTGCCAGTTGTTGTGAAAGACAGGATCTCTATGGTGGTGGAGGTGGTGGTGGTGGTGGTGGTGGTGGTGGGGATGACAGATGTGATGGTACTGGTGAGAGATGGGGACACATTGGTGGTTGTGGGAGTCGAGAACAGTGTCCTTCTATTTGTGCTTCTTGCATCACTTTCTCATGTGCCAGTCACAGTACTACTGCTGCTGGAAAAAATAGGCTTGGAAGGGGTAAAGAATAATTTTGTGTGTCGAATATGGCCTGACCGTTGCTTATATTCAGGTTCACCATTACTAACCTGTTTCTCCTTTGTAGATTTGCATGGGCTGGACCAAGTATGTTTTTGCCACCTCTACCTGCCATTGTCTATGCCAACAATTTCTAAACACTCTCAAGTACTGTAATACTTTGTAAATGTACAGAAGTACAATACACTTCACTTATACCGTCCACAGATATTGCAGGCAATCGCTTACTGCAGGCACTTCATCATAACCAAACGCCATTTTCGATCCTTATAATGCATATAACTGCCACCTACAACGATCTATTCCCACCTTGTATACCAGGCAATTAAGTGCACTAGATGTGAGCACATGTAAGCACACACAATTATCTCACTTGCTGTCTTCCTAGTGTTGCTCCTCTTTTGTTCTACCATTGCATACCTCGGGGTTGGTCGCACCAGTCACTCCATAGCTCAACTCATGGCACCAAAAACAAAAGCCCTGTCGCTCGCAGAGAAAGTTGAGCTCCCTGAAAAAAACTGATCAGCTACCTAAGCTGAGCCAGCGGGACACTGCACTTCAACTTAGTCTGCCCAAATCCACTGTTGCAGACTTGCAAATACAAAAAGATCAACTTCTGCAACAACGGCATTACAATGTCAACCCAGAGAGTAAACGAAAAAGAGAGGGCAAGGACTCCGAGGTTGAAGAAGTGTTGCTGCCGTGGTTTCAAAATGCCCGAGGTAGAGATGCCCTAATCAGTGCACCTTGCTTGCAGAAAAAGCTAAGCAGCTTGCAGCAGCCCTCGGTAGACCAGACTCCAATCCTTCTGAGGGCTGGCTGCAGAGGTGGAAAAAGCAGAACAACACTGGTTTCCGATGGGCATATGGGGAGAAGGGTAATGCAGACACTGAAGTGCTGAGCAGTGGGTGACACAAGTCTTGCCTGGTCTCCCGTCTGGCTATGCACTAGGCAACATCTTTAACTGCGATGAGACCGGCTTGTTCTTTAGGTGCATAGGGTATGGGATTTTGGCTATCAAAACTGAGACTCTACTGGGGCACAAAAAGGCCAAGGAGAGAATCTCAGTGCTTTCCTGCTGTAACATGGATGACAGCGAGAAATCTGACCTTGTCATTGTTGGAAAATCTACCAATCCTAGATATTTTAGAGGCATAAACAATCTCCCAGTCACCTACAGGTCTAACAAGTCAGCCTGGATGACTGGGGAGATCTTTACTGAGTGGTTAAGAGCATTGGATAGAAAGCTAAGAGGTCGAAAAATTGCACTCATCCTCGATAAATTTTCTGTACACCCCACCATCGCAGGACTTAGGAACATTACGTTGATTTTTCTACCCCCAAATACAACCTGTATAATTCAGCCTCTGGACATGGAGATCATTTACACTATGAAACAGCACTATCTTCATGCCATGCACCAGCGAGTGCTGGACGCGCTGGATTCCGATGCTGACATCACGGCATCGCTATGCACCAAAATAATCTCAGGACTCGATACCATCAGAATGCTCAAAGTGGCCTGGGATTCTGTTTCACAGACGACTATCCAGTGATGGTTTAGAAAAGCTGTCTTTCTTACCCCTGATCCAGAAGACCCTCAGGAAGGAACATCTAGTGGTGGGATAAATCAAAGTTCTCAGGAAGAGCCAGAAGAAGAGACAAATGTTCTGACAGGACTGACAGTGCTTGAATTCAACAAACCCTGTCACCTTGGTGACGAAGAATCTCCACCACCACTGGATGATATTGATCAGGTGGTCGAGGGCATGCAAGGTCAGCAAACTGGGGAGACAGAGAACGATGATGAGGAAAACAGCAGTGCCGATTACGAGAAGGAGAAGCGAGTATCGACAGAAGACGTGCGGGATGCATTGCTTACACCGAGACATGCAATGGAGCAGCATCCAACTGTGACTCCTAACTGGGCGGCGCTTTCGGTGGCAGAAAAGGTTTGGGAACCGTACTCTAAAAAACAAGCTATGCAGGTTAAAATAACTCAGTTCACCCAGCAACAGTAAAAAAAAAATACTTGAGTACTGTATTATACTGCATTCTCTCATTGTGTTTATGTTACTGTGCTGTTTGTGGTACAGTACTGATGTGTGTAGCACTGCAAAGTAAAATATATTAAAAAAAAGATTCACTAACTGAAAAATGTTGCCGGCATCTCATTTGACCACTAAACATTACACCGACCACTGTGTATAATGGGCACAGTAATGAACTAAGGTGCCCGATATAAGCGATGCACACTGTACTGATTTATTTTCGCATAAAAAATTCTTGCAAGCAGCATGCAGAGCAGGCAAGGGTGTGTGCGCAGTTCAACTGTGTGGCATCACTACCTGGCCATAAACTGTGGGAATGCAGTCAACCAACTGCTCTCCAAAACTGCTGGCTGCTACTGACTTTCGTGAAACCTGAGCCCAACTTTAGATTACATTACCAATATTTTTAAAGACAGATTTCTACAGCAGAACCACTATAATATTTTTTATTATTAAATGTACAGATTGAAGTACTGATTTATTTCAGCACAAAAAAAGTCTTACAAGCAGCACGCAATGCACCCTTACAGAAATATAGGTGTGCTGTGTAAATGCAGAATGCATGTCACATGTTTGCATGTGGTTTGCATACACAAAGTGAACCTATGCGAATCAGGTCTAAAAAGCAAATCAGGTTTGCATGCTGCAGGCTCGACATGTGTGCAGCAGATAAGCTGGTGTGAACATCTTCTAAAAATTACATCAGGTTCGCATGTTGCATGCTTGACATGACTGCAGCAGTTAAGCTGGTGCAAATCTCATCTAAAAAAGCACGTCAGTTTCTATTTCTTATACTACTGCTAGCAATTAGTCATTAAAATACATTTTTATTTGAATTCCCATCAAAATTAGGTAAACTTATTAATTCTGATCCTTTTGCAAGTTGTTTAATGGCTTTTGATTTCTGTCATTAAATCACCATTAATCTGTAAAGTATTGTTTGCTTGCTCCATTAAATGCCTAGGGTATAGCCAGTCAACATCCTCCATTCCAGATGTACGAAGAGGGGCCTTGGTGTTATGAAGCCTACCCTTTTTTTGGACCATGCAAATCCCTTATGCATATTTAGCACTACAAATGTGATTCTCCGTGACTGTTTTATCTCACTTACTTTCCCTTTGTCATTCTGTATTGAGCATATACACTATGGCTATGCTCAGCACTCTTTGTGCTGAGTAGGGTCTTGGACACGTGCATCATACCTTACATTTTGTCACTGAAGTGAGGGACATGGATACTCAAAATGAGGGACAATGAGGGATACTAACCTACATGATGATCAGGACACATCATGAAATATGGAGATACAGTACCTCAGAACACAGTGGAAACCATTGCATTAGCACCCGAGAATGAATTTCTACCATTAAGCAGGGGTGCCATTTAGGTAGAGCAGAGAGGGGCAGTTGCACCCCCCCACCCAATATTTGTGCCTAGGCTGTTCTTATGGTGTGGCAATAATGGCTTTAAATTTGGATTTAATCTTTTGCACATTAAGTGCCCACTTGGCCTGTGTGTGCTCACGCTGCAGGTACTCACCAGACTCAACTGTGTCTGTATTGTGTTGCCCATTCTCTCCACCTATTAGTGGTGGCACAATCACATGTGATTTGGATGAACTCCAGCCAAGAAAGAGCACATGAGTCTTGCAAGTGCGACACTGTCTTTCCCGCCACAGAGTAGATAGACTGCACACTACAACTTGGAAGAGTAGGTGAGCACTGAACTCTCAATAGCAGTGTTGTGGTAGCATACTTTTGTTGTTCGACTCCTAATGAGTCTCCATCTCCCCTGGTGGCTGAAGGGGCAGAGGGTGAGCTAGAAGCTAACTCAAGACTAGGCTACCTATTTACTCTACTAGGCTCGCCTTGCAAAAAAAAAAAAAAAATAGCACAGACCCCCACGACAGCAACCTAGGCTTAGCAGCAGTGATGACCGCGGTGTGGATGGCCTTCACAGGCCTTGATCAGTGCAGTGCAGCAGCAGTCACAGCAGCAACCAAGCAAGAAGAAAGCAACCCAGGTTGGGTGGTTTGGATGGTGAGGTGACTTGGTCGTGGACCATGTTGGGGACCTGTGATGATCGGTTCTAGCATCCAGCTTCTGGCAAAGGAAAGAGTGGAACAGACTGAAAACTGGACTGGTGGCACACTACACCAGGCTGCAGGTTCTGGCCATATGGCCAAGTAAGTAAAAGTAAATAATATGTTTTACAGGGGGAATTGAGGAAGGAGGAAGGACTGAAATATTGATGTGTTTTTCATGTTTCTTCACCTTTGGGCTGCTTCATGACCCATAGGGAATGGGTATTGAATGGAATGAAGTCAGGGAGAAAAATAGAGACAAAGTTTTTTTTTTTGAAGGGGGGAGGGGGAAGAACTTCAGCCAGGGGAAAAAAAACTGGTTAGTAACTGGGTGGGTTTAAGCCCAAATCTCATGCACTGCTCTGGGTATATACAGATGACTCTTATACACTTTAATTGTTCCTAATTTGCATATAACATTTCAGTCAAACCAAACAAGTTGCACCTTTTACAGATGTTACAGACATTCTAGAACTGTCCCTTGCATTCACTGACAGTTGAGTGGTATGGTATGCACACACTATTGCAGCCCCACTATAGTCAGGCTTATGCCCCCACCCTCCAGTGAAGCTGACCTCCACATCCCCATGCTCAGGCATATTATGACAAAGGGCAAAGGAGACTGCAGGGGTGTGCACCATTAAAATGAATGGGGGTATTTTTTAATTACTATTTTATACATTATTGATGGAGAGTTGGAGATTAATGAAGGCTACTGCTTGACTAACAAGGGCCTTGTTAATAGAACAGTTGCCTCCATTATTCTCCAACTCCCCATCATAACATATAATATAGTAATAGAAAATAACTCCATTCATTTCAAAGGGGTACAACCCAGCACTCTGACTCATGGACATCATCTCTTAAAGACTCCTGCTTCTGGCTCCCTAGTACTCAAGTAAAAATGTTTTACTTATATCTATACTTGGTGGGTTGTCTGTAGCAGCATGGCGATATCCACTACACTGTGTGTGTGCATGGGGGGGAGGGCTGGCTATGTGGGTAGGAGAGTGTGTGTGTGTGTGTGTGTGTGTGTGTGTGTGTGTGTGTGTGTGTGTGTGTGTCGAGTTAGTGCTACTTTTGTGTTTGCACATTAAAGTCGGTTTACGTGGAAGCATTCAAAACTATGGAGAGAAACTAGTGGGAGTGCAGGCCAAACAGAAGTAATTAAGTGGTTTTGTGGATAAGTTTATGAACTGGGGTGGGAAAACATCTGTTTCCATTAGTATGTGTGCTACAGTTCAACTGTGAAAATGAGATGAGGGAGAGAAGAAAACTGAAAAGCATAACAGTGGCTACAGGCATGCTGCATGTATGCAGATGTATTCAGATACAGTTTGTATTGAATTACAAGTGAGCCATATGTGTGCAGACAGTATGGCTTAGTGGTTAAAGGTACTGCACTGCAAGCCAGGAGACTTGGAGGCATGAAGACCCGGGTTGAATCTCATCAATCCCCACTTGCGTATGGTGTGATCCTGAGCAAGTCACTTAACTTTTACGTGTGCAGTTATCAGTGACCACTTGCTTTTTTGCATGCATGCCTCATGCATGCAGTCTTTCCCAATTTAACATAAAAATCATGGCTTTCACACTTGCTTGCTGCATGCATGACATATGCATGCAATCAGTTCCAATTTAACATTTAAGTCATACTTGCAGCAAGCATATCACTTGGGTAGTTTTATATGTGCAGCATGAAAACATTTCATATAATTATTTCTGTAAGGGCAGGCAAAGGTGTGTGTACAGTTCAACTGTACAGCGTCACTACCTGGCCCTAAACTGTGGGAGTGCAGTCAGCCGACTGCCCTCTGAAATTTCTGGCTGCTACTGGCTTTTGTGAAACCTGAGCCCCCCCACCCGAATATTTAGTATTTACTTCACCAAATTAAAGACAGATTTTCTTTAATAAGTACAGCAGTCAAGAGGGAAGTTAGAACTACTCTAATTAATAGATATAAAATAGTTTCAGTAACACTGTCTTATCCTCCTTCATCTCCACAGAGCACAGAGGCCTGTGAAATTAAGGTAGTGAAACTGTAAGTCTCTCTCTGGCTCTGCACAGCTCCTGGCAAATAAATCACTAGATCAAAGGATTTCTCTGGAGGGAAAAAAATCCCACTAGTATCAGCCTAGCACTAAGAAACATAGTACACTCCTTTACCGAGTACAGCACAGAGTCCTGTGAAATCAAGGGAGTGAAACTGCAGGTTTCTCTTTGCACAGCTCCTCGCAAAGAAATCACTAGCTCAGACAATTTCTCTGAAAAAAAAAGCCTCCCACTAGTACCATGCACTAGAAAACATAGTACATGAACAAAAAAAGCAAAGGTTTCCTGATGTAAAAATAATTTGCTAGTGCTTAATCTCCCCACTCTCAGCGCTCTCTCCACCACATCTTTCTCTGCTGCAAATTGACAGTCACATGATCTGGCTTTGGCAAATGCTCAATGATTAGCCAATAAGTCCTGTGAGATCATAAAATCCACTGGGAAAGCCAACCTGAACACCAGCCGAATAGTTGCCGCTATTCGGTATTCAGGATCTGAATACCGAATAGCGTATTATTCGTGGTATTTGGAATTTAATATTCGTTACTCACATACTCCTAGTCTGAAATAGCAGGTGTCCGATCAGTCTTTGTTGAAAAGTTCTCCACCAAGGCCTCTACATCCATATCTGCAAAAGGCACTCCTTCTCCAACTGGGGTTATAAACAGTACAAGGGGTCAGTCTCTTCATGACCTGCTTGTCGTCAGTCCATAGGGATCACTGTTTCTTTAGGTACTTCTGTAGGAGGTTGATACCAGTATATTTCTTCTTCCTCCTCATTGTTTAACTTGACATTTGTGGCAGATGGTGGAACCGGGTCATTGCATACGGTGTTATCAGGAGATGTCGGTGCCATCTTTTCATTTGCAGGGTTACGATTTCTGGTTCTGGCAGGTCTCAGCCCAGACTCTGTTATAGCCTCTGGAATAGGCTTGAGCTGTTTAATGGGCAGAAGGTGGTTACAGTGAATAGTTTTAACACTCCTTCAGCCATGTCCACATTCTTGACGAATACAGTACACAGGTAAATCAGAACTTTTTTCAGGACAACATAAGGTTCAGAAGACCAGCGGTCAGCTATCTTGTGCTTTTCACATAGGCCCAAATTTTGGAGGAAAACTGTCTTCTGTATTTTTGTCTATATCTTTTCCCCATCTTGTTTCTTTGCTGTTCCCTTTCCAGCACCACCTCTGAGGGCAACCGTTAGATCCCCGTCCCCTGAGATTGATCAGTTCCCCACCACTACTGCCTTTCTTTCTCCCTTATTGCTCCTGCTGTCCTTCACTCCCACCTCAGCACTACCTCTGATGGAAACTGTTAGATCCAACTCCCACTAAGAGATCTTTTTTTCCCACACAGTCCCCCCACTGCTTTTTTTTCCTCCCAGTTTGCTCTTGTGATGCCCTTTCTGCTCTTCTTGCCCCCTCTCTAAAACGTCCCAGTGTATGGTTATAGTGTACTCTTTTTTAATTTGTAAACTTTTGTTTTATTTCTTTCAATGGACAACATATTATTTCTCATGATTTCTTTTTAAATGGATGCAAATGTGCTGCAGATTGCAGAATGAGAGTGACGGATGCACTGTATCCACCAACCTGCCCACACTAATCCGAGCCACATGCACAGTCGGAGCACAGCCCTTGACACCATTGTCCAGTTAGGTGTCTGCCAGGTGTCATGTGCCTCCAATCTGCTACAAGCTCCATGAAGAACCCCACAGGCTGCCCTTCTGAATGCCTGTTTGGAAACCACAATGGAGTGCTGAGCTCTCTAGTACATTAAGAGAACTGTTACCCGTTATCCATCTCAAACTGCCCGACCCGAGAATTGCACCGTTATTTCGGGTAGGGTAATTACTCGGACGAGCCTACCCAGACAAAAATAGGTAGTTCCAGCACTACTCGACACAGCTACTCGGGTAGCCCATGCCTAGTGTTAACATCAGCTGTGAGTGTCAGCACAGAGTCAAAGCCAGGTGGGCTCAGCACACAGAGCAATATTTAAAACCATCTTTCTTGCAAAGAGGCTGAGACTGCTGCTGTGACCTAGCAATCTTTCTTCTGTTATGCATTTCTCCTCCTCCTCCTCCTCTCTTGCCCTATGCTCTAACAGGACGCTTGCTGCTGTGTCGAGGTGGGATCAAACAGTACTATTTCTAGGCTTCGGCCTAGCAGTCCTCCTCTGCAGTCTTTGAGCTAAAGGGCAATACCTTAAGTGTGACACACTTGGAGTGACAGAGTGGGGTGGGGTGGCAGTCGACAGGAGACGCTGCACCTACACCCCAAGTGTAAAACCCTAAGCCATCCTGTTATCTAATTTAAAGTTGTAGACATATGCCAGATGTTGCATAAGTTATGGGAGAGAAACATCCAGCATCAAAACAGCTGACATCCTATATAAATAAGTGGGCTTAATTCAATACAAATTATAAGCAAAATACAATTAAGGTATTGATAACTGGTAGTTCATAAAGGCAATTAAAAGGGACATTGGGTATAGTTTCTTAATTTCTGAAATAATTTACATTAAAATAATTGTAATGTGAAATTAAAGATGCTTTGATGTTGAGATGCATAAAAACTAATTAATGATGTAAGTTTGTAAAGTTTAATGAATAGCATGGTATAAGTTATTTGATGTAAGTGAAACCTCCCCTGCGAGGTGTGTGTACATACCGCACACTATGAGGGCTTCTGAGTTCCTTAATTAATTAAGCACTCTAACCTATGCCTGCCAGCGAGAGCTCTCCAAGTTGGAGGTCACCAAGGGTGCGCAGGGCCATAAATTTGGGTTTTGGCATGAAAGAGAGGAGCTCTACCACAGGGAGTGTGGTTGAAGTTGGGGAAGTGGTGACCACTAGCAACTGCCTGCTCGCTGTGCCAGTCTACTGATTCCATGGGTGGCTGGGCAGCCTTTGGAATGTGGCGAGTGGACGTGGCAGCAGCTGCTACTTAACTCGCGGAGTCCCCCACAGTGAAAATCCATCAACATCGTTTCACTCTCCTGTGATTAGTAGCTATAAATGCCCAGGGATATACAGGCAGTGTGAGAGTGGAGAGTGGTATCGAACTCTTGGCTGCCAGATGGTTCGAGAAAGCCAGTGTGGAGGGGAAAGTGACATGAAGCTCAGTACTGTGTTGAGAGTGCCTGCCCTGGAGTACTTTTGCCAATCCAATTGTGGCAGCTCCAGGGGCACAATGGGAATCATCCCGAGTCCAGTGAAGGGGAGGGCACTCATAACAAGGAAGGCCAACCCAGGTAATGTCTGTGGGGTGAGGACGTCTGTCCCATGCTTTAGAGGGGACAGTAGCTTGCCCGAGCCCTGTCCCTAGTACCGCTAAAGGAGAAAAGGAGAGAGGTAGCCCCGATTTGTCACAGCTACTTCCCTTTAAAGCTGCCTTGTTCATTACGAGTGTACTTAGAGCCAGAGAAGGGAGAAATGCTAGATTTCACCTGCTGCCTGTATTAAGGGTCCATGGGCCCAGAACAAATGCTGTCCAGAACTTCCAGCAGCCTTCTCGGCCTAGAGGCCATTATATTATGATATCTGGTGGAAGCCAACTCGGTCACAATTAACCACCATCTACCTCATAAAGACCCCCCCCCCCGGTCTGGAACTGTAAATCTTGATATGGCACCAAGAAGTTATCTGTTTATTAATTAAAATGGAATCCACCATTTGTGAAGTCATAACTATTGTGGATCTCCAGTTATTCAATTGTTTGGCATGTCTGTTGCTTAACCCAAAAGTTTATTGCAGCCCAGCACTGAAGAGTTTTGGTCCCCTTCAGCCATGGACCTGTCATTGCAGCCCATCCCAGCAAGAACTGTTTAAATAACATTGTTGGTGTTTCTGCTGTTGTGGGCATCCCTCCTCTTTTCTACCATCAGGCCAAACCCTAGACCTGGGGGTGGGGGCTTACAGACATGGGGACTCATCCGGGATTGGTGTTTGGAGGATGCCTATGCAGTACTGGACTTACTGGTGGTGCTGGGTCTGCCTGAACTGCTTTTGGACTTTACAGACTTTGACTGAGGACAAATGGTACAGTGTGAGAGATTTTGCACCTTCGGATGGCTCATGGCACCAGCTGGGCTAAGCAGGATGCACAGCACCAGTTTAAACATGTGCCATTTATGTAAATGTGTGGGGCACAGCACCAGGACTGGACAGTGGATTCATTTGGGGGCAGAGGAAGTAGCTTTCTCATGTTCAGAGACCTGTGTGGAGAGAGAGAGACTGACCAGCTTTGGGAATGTGAACAGGTTCTCAGGTCAAGAGAGTAGAGTTTGCAAAAGTTTTCCAGGATGGTTAGAGCACCAGAGGCCTCAGATATTCAGGTCCCATCGTCTATGTTGTGGTGGCTATGGGACATGGTAGAAAAAGCAACTGGCTCAAAATGTGTGGTGTGCCAGTTTGAAGGCCATGGTGTGATTTTGCTGCCAATATGCACCATGGGCCAGAGAAGGGGCCCTTCGAATGTGGAGCGGCTATTGTGTCCACTGCCAATGGAATCTTTGGCCTCCACTGAATCAGCATTTGAGGACTGGAAGGACATGAAAGAAGAGCAAAGTGCGTCAGCTGAGAAGAAGACGACGGAGAAAGGAGATCAGCTGCCAAGCAGCCCCCCCCCAAAGACTCTGGTGCCCCGCGGAGTGGAAGCTGTAACTCAGTTTAAAAACCTAGCTTTGGTACCCTGTGATCAGGGTTGAGCAGCCCACATGAAGCTTCTAACTCCAGAGGATTTCAAAGGTCCGTTCAGACTCATCAGTACTGGGCCTGCAGAATCCCCACATAAAGCAGAATCCAAATCGCCTAAGACTGAAGAAGAGCCATGGGAAACCAGTAGCCCACTTGCTGCAGCCACTGTGACAGCACAGCCAAGTAAAGATCATGCTGCAGATATAGTAGTGGTGGGTGAGGACAAGCTGGGTGAGGATGACCTGGAGTAGGACATTCTGTCACTGTCAGTCAGTCTGAAACTGTCTACCTCATGCCCTGGAAAGATCGGTCCACCTTGGCTAACAAGTCTAGATGGAAGTGTGAGACTTATGAAGTCTGCAAAGATGGGAGCCCTGAGGTGAGGTCCTACCAGAAAGGGGTCTGATTGCCAGATGGCCAGGCTCCAAAATCCACAATATACAGCCTGCCACAATATACAGCCTGTCCGAACAGAGCCAAGCTAAATGCATTATTCGTTGAAAGATCCGCCAAGACTACCCCCAGTATGTATATCCCTATCCAGAGCCTATCTGGGATATAACAGAAGAAAATCAGCATGACTGGGTGTTTTGGGGCACCCTTGGAAAGTACTACGAAAGACAAAAACTGGGTCCCCATAGCCCCACTATGGCCCTCCAAGAAATCCAGAGGAAGGCTAAGGAAATTTGCGTCCGGCATGTGTATGAAGGCCTCACCCTGTTTAAAACATTTGCCCTGGTACAAGATCTGGAGGGAAGAAGAACCAAGGTCTATAGTCAAGCAGTGGATTCCTTCAGAGAAGCGACCATGAAGCCCTACCTGAAATACAATTTCTTGCGGTTGTGAAGAGACTGCTGGATTTTAAAAGCATTCTGCTTCCCCCTTGTTTGCCAGAGGATTTAACACTGGTACTGCCCCCCAAACTGCTGTCTAGACAATGAAGCAAAGGAGATGCTTGAACTGTGAACTGAACTGTGAACTGGACAGTGAATTGGACTGTGAACTGCAGAGCAACTGGGTGAGATAACTCTTTTTATTTATTTTTGCCTTAAAGTGTAAGCTATAGTAAGGCAGTGACTGTGAATATTGGGAATCTGCATACTGGACACCATCAGGAATATCTGCATTATAGGGAATTTCTTGTGGGGGGTAGCACAGTTAGATTATTACTGCGTTAACCTGTTCAGCAACATTAATTCCATTGTTTGCATGCTTTCAGTATGAAATGTTTATGCTGCATTTTAAACCACTGTCATTGTCTAATTATGGTTCCTAATGCGGGATGAACCTGGGCAGTTTTCAACTGGTAGGCAAGCAGCAGTGAGTATTTGCATCCGATTTCTAGGATGGTGGGTTAGTGGGCAGTTAGGCTGGAACACCTCCTGTGTCTGACAATCCGTCCTTGGACAAGCAGGTGGCTGGGTCGCTAGAGAGGCACCATCAATGCTGAATGTAGTGGTTGGGATGCCATGGTTTAAGTCACTTGGGTAATAGTGTTGCAGTTTTATCCATCATCACAGCGGTGTTCCAGTGGGTCATGGTGGCTGTGCTTGATGGGGAAGTGCGCATCTCACTTTGTAGGAAGTCCCCATGGTAACTGGAGTGGGGTGCTCACTGGGAAGGTGAGCAGTTTAGGCAGGGGAGAAATGTAACCCCCCCCCCATGGGGGGGGGTGTACATACTGTAAACCTTAAGGGCTTCTACAGTCCTTAATTAAGCATTCTGGCCTCTGCCCACCAGTGGGGACTCTGCAAGTCAGAGGTCATCTAGGGTGCGCTGGTCCATAAAAACAGGTTACTCACCTGTAGCAGTAGTTCTATGAGTGGTATATGTTGTTCATCCACACTTCTGGCAGTGTCCTTTCCCTTTAAGGGTTGCCGGACAGTCTTCAAGCTGTCTCCTCCGACCCACCTGGGTGGTATATCCCTCAGCTCCACCCCATGATGCCAGATCTTGCCCACTGGAGAGCAAAGTGCGAGCGCCGAAGCCGGGGATGTCGAGTGAGTCCATGTGGATGAACAACATATACCACTCCTAGAACTACTGTTACAGGTGAGTAACTTGTTTTTCCAGGGACGTGGATATGTTGTTCTATCCACACTTCTGGCAGACTCCTTGTGGTTCTCCGGGAGGAGGGAGGCAAGGCACACACCCCCACTTCAGGAATAAAGACTGGAGAACTGAGGCCCCAAATCCAGCATCCCGGTGTGACTCTAGGTCAATATGATAATGGGAAATGAAGGTGTGTGCGGACTTCCAGGTAGCAGCCCTGCAGATTTCCTGGATAGGGACATCCCTAGAAGCAGCCACCAACACAGCGGTACGTCAAGTGGAATAAGCCCTTAGCCCTACGGGAGGCTCCCTACCCGCCAACCTATAACAGAGGTCAATGCATGATGTAATCCATCTTCCAATCATCCACTTGGCTGCAGGTCTACTAGGTGCAGCTTCAGCGTAGGTGACAAACAGTCGTCGAACCTCTCCCTGAACTTTAGCCATCTGCTCCTTGTAATAAGCAAGGGTCTGCCTCAGAGCCAAGATATGGAGCCTGTATTCAGCATCCGAGGTGTGATTAGGGTAGAACACTGGAAGAGTTATCACCTGATTCAGGTGAAACTCCGACAACTTTCAGAAGGAATTTCAGGTTGGGGCACAGGACAACCTTGTCCCTGTGGAAAACCAGGTAAGGAGATTTGATGGAAAGTGCCTGGGAGCACCCCAATCCTTCTAGCTGACGTAGTGGCCACCAAGAAGGCAGCTTTCCATGACAAGTGTGACATTGTACACTTGTGCATCGGTTCGAATGGCTTGCCCATGAGCTTTGCCACTACCAGCAATAGATCCCACGGAGGTGGAGGTTCACGCATTGGAGGGGATATGTGATCTAAGCCTTTGAAAAATTGCCAGACCACTGTTTCCTGCACCACCAACCGCTGACTGGCCCATGCCAGGTAATCAGAGATGGCTGCCAGGTGCACCTTGAGGGTTGTTAACGGAAGTCCCCCTTTGGAGAGAGACCACAGGCAGTCTAAAATGCTGACCACATGACAGGTCAAAGGGTCGAGCCCCTTGTCCTGACACCAAATGGAGAATCTCTTTCACTTGAAGGCAAAGCATTTTCTAGTTGACTTCTTCCGAGAAGCCTCCACAACAGTGACGACATCTTCAGAGAGACCCAAAGCCTGGAACTCTCGCCACTCAGGAGCCAGGCTGTCAGGTGCAAGGATTGAATGTCCGGGTGGAGTACCTTCCTCTGGGTAGATGGAAAGCACGTCTGGGAGTGCTGGAAGATGCCTCAGGAGCCTGTTGCTGAGGCTGAAGAGATCAAGGTACCAGTACTGGTGTGGCCAGTCTGGAGCCACCAGAATCACCTGTGCCTTGTCCCTCCTGACCTTGAGTAACACTTTGTGTATCAAGGGACGTGGAAGGAAGGCATAGAAGAGGCCTGGGATCCATGGCCTCAAGAAGGCATCCCACTGCAGCAAGCCCTGCTGAGGGGGGCAGGCACAATATAGCCTCAGCTTGGCATTCTCCCCGGAGGAAAACAGGTCCACCTGAGGGGTGCCCTACTGAAAGAACAGACTGTAGCATACCTCTGGATGGAGAGAACACTCATAAGACACCTTGCCCACCTGGCTGAGAGTGTCAACTAACTGATTCGAGGTCCTGCCACATGAATGGCTAGGAGATCTGCCTCCAGACTGTGCCCCAGGGTCCAGGTGTGAAGAGAGTCCCTACATAAAGGCCAAGTATAAGTCCCTCCCTGCTTGTCGAGGTAGTACATGGTTGTGGTGTTGTCCATCTGGACTTGAACCACTCAACCCCGAACAAGCAGAGCAAACGCAATCAGCGCAAGCTGAACTGCTCAGAGCTCCAGCAGGTTGATGTGACATTGGGACTCTTTGGGGGTCCAGAGCCCATGGACCCTGTGTTCCCCCATGTGGGCACCTCAGCCCATGAGAGAGACATCGGTCATCAGGATGACCATCAGCTCAAGGCAGACAAATGGGATCCCTTCCTGGAGATGTTCTGGGATGGTCCATCACTGGAGAGCATCCCACATCTTCTGGGTTACTGTGACCAGCTGGGTGAAGTGACCTCTGCACTGGAACCACTGGCTGGACAGCTCCCACTGCAAGGAGTGCATATGCCACCAGGCCCATCGGACCACCGAGGTGCAGGCTGCCATGCAACCCAGAAGGCATAGGGGGTCCTGGGCAGGGTGCAAGTCCCCAAACTGAAATGATTGGGCACAGGAGGACAGAACCTACGCCCTGTCTGCGAGGAGCCAGGCTCTGGCTTAGCAAGAGTCGAGCTATGCTCTAATGAAGTTGATCACCTGCGTGGGCACTAGTTCTGACTTGGCCTTGTTGACTGAGGGCCAGATCCCTGGACCACTCCACCTCATGCCTGAAGGGACCTGCAATCAACCAGTCATCCAGGTAGGGGAAGACTCAGACCCCCCGACGTTGAAGGAGGGCCACTACCACTGCACTGCATTTGGTGAAGACCCTGGGGGCAGAGGAAAGGCAAAATGGCATGGCCTGAAACTCGAAGAGGGCTCCCTCTATTCGAAAGCAGAGGAATTTTAGATGGGACGGATGGATTGGGACATGGAAGAATGCTTCCTGGAGATCCAGACAGCAGAGCCACATGTTCTGCACCAGGATGGTATGATCTGGGGCAGAGTTACCATCCTGAAAGCGTGGGAAATGAAAAACTTGTTTAGGTCATGCAGATCTAGAATGGGGCACCAGCCCACTGTCCGTTTTGGTACCAGGAAGTACCTGGAGAAAGACCCTGGGTATGCAGGAGGGTCTGCTACTCAGACCACAACCTTTTGGAGGAGTTGGGCTAAGTCATCTCTGAGAGCCACCCGAGTGTCTGCAGACACCAATCCCTCCTGTGGGGTGCGGGCTCAGCATGGAGGGCACTGCTCAAATTCCAGAGGCAGACTCTGACTGACTACTTCCAGAACCCACATGTCCGTGGTAACAGCAGACCAGGCGGAAAGGAAGTGGCGGAGCCGGACCCCCATGGAAAGACCCAGGGAAGGTGCAACAGGTAAGTGGTTGGTAACCCCCATCCCATCACCAAGCAGGTCTGGCAGAGGAGTAGGGCCCAGCCAAGGAGTCGCCGGGACCTTTACCTCTGGGCTTTTTGGGCACCAAAGCCACTGAGCTGGGATTGGGGACACCAAGACTTAGCCTGCTGCTGCCCAGACTGATACTGGGCAGGCTTAGCTGCAGGGGTGGAAGGCTGAAAGGGCTTATGCTTCTGCTTGGAGCCCTTAGAGTCCTCCTGAACTGAACAGTGTCCAGGGTGGCACTGGACTTCTCTATATGCTGGAAGGGACCGTCAACTCCAGGCCCGAACAGATTAGTTTCCAGGAAGGATATATCCGCCAATTTGTGCTTAGTATCTGCCGTGAAGATCAAAATCCTCAGCCAAGCCCTACAGTGCATGGCGACAGTGGCCACTACTGAGCGGGCACAAGAGTCTCCCAAATCCAGAACTGTTTGGAGCTGCTGTTTGGCAACAGCTCGACACTGGTCCCAAACCTGCTTGACCATAGTCTGAAGGTAGGTGGGAAGATGAGGGAGCCCAGCAGGGCCTGGGAAAAATGTGCCATAATAACGTCTGAGATCACCTGACAGATACCGAGAGAAGAGGCAGCATAAACATTTTTTGCAGAGTAGTCCAATTTCTTGGACTCTTTGTCCGGAGGTTTGTTCACATCCTTGTGACACGAGCACCAAAACATGGAATCGGTCACAATCCCCTCAGCCAAGGAGTGTTCCGTGAACCCCGAGAGGGAGCCTATGGGAACCGCGTATTTGCAAGCCATACGGGCCAAAGGCACAGAGCAGGAAGCTGGGTACTGCCAAAGCTCCAGGGCTGGGACGACAATGGCCTCAGCCACTGGGAAGGCCTCTGTCGGTAAATCCCCCTTATCCAGGATGTCAGTAAGGGAGTAACGAGCCCTCTTCTGGACGGACTCCATTTGCATCCTGTGGACTTGGAAATGAGATGGAAGATGCCCAGGAAGGATGAAGGGCCTTTCTCCACTGAGAGATCCCCTTTCGACTCTGCATCCACCAGACAGGAGTGGAGTAAGGAATCATCGTCTGACCCCGAAGAATCCCCGTACAGCAGCCGACCACCCTTGTCACATTCCACCCACCACGGGTGGTCAGGTGTCAGAGTGACCAACAACTGATAGGGAAGACCTGTGGCCAACTGAGACTCCTTAGTTGGGGCCCCGGTGGTGGGCTGTTGGGGTGGCGGCTCCACCGCGATCAGTGGAGAGGCGGCAACAAGCTGGGGCACTATGGTTTTCACTGGCTCCAAAAGTGGAGGGGTAGTGTCAACCGGCTGCAGGAGCTCCGGAGGTGTAGGCATTGGCCTGGAGAGTGACAACCAGGTAATCGTCGGAGTCAAAACTGGGGCAGGCTTCTGACTGGCCAAGACTAGTTGTTGCCACATTAGGTCCTCATAGCACCAACACAACATGCATCGGAGCATCTCCTAGGCTGAGGAAGATGAAGAATAGTGGTGGTGGGTTTTGTGAGACCCACTCGAAGAAGTCGACCGAGACCTGGACCAAGACCATCAGGGGGACCGACGGGGTCACTTAGAAGGAGCCAGGGAGAACCGCAGCCTCCCCTGGTCAACAGGAGCCTTGTGAGCCAGCCCCAAGGGCTGGGTCGGCTCTTCAGTCAGAAGGACCAGAGTCCTAAACAGACAGCTGTCAGCCTCATTGAGAGAAAGTGGATCGACTGGGTTAAGAAAAATCTTGGCCAGTTTGTCGGCCCGCAACTCAGCAGGCTGGCCTGATGGGGAGACTGTGAAGCCAGCGGCTGAGGCCGCGGTTTTGACCATAGTTGAAATCAACATTTCCTGAGACCGAGAATGCTCTCAGTCCCAAGAACATCTATGATGAGACTTCTCTTTATCCTTCGACTCCTTCTTCTTTTTGCAGGAGCATGACTTGTGCAAAGCCGAGGGGCCCTCTCCCATGTCCGGGAGAGACTGGCACAGCTCCTTGAAGGAACCTGGAAAAGTGGACACCAATTTCAAGAGGACAAAGGCAGGCAGACACTGAAGAGGAACCTTCCGTGGTGCAAGCCGCCGTGCCCTCGAAGGCCTTCATCTGTTCAAATTGCCTGGTGGACCCCGCGGCCACCGAGACCACCCAACAGGCTTCTTTACGTTTGACCAGCGTGTTACATTTTTCCAGATAGCCCAACTGCAAAACGGAAAAGACGACTGTCGAGCACATTCAGCTGGAACACGCAACAAAATTCGCAGGCCTAGGTATCATGCTCATGTCCCAGGTAATAGACTCACGTGGTGCGCGAGTCAGTGCGTGACATCTTCTGCCCGCAAGGGCACTGGCAAAACCCAGGTGAGGACTTTTCCTCCATCATGGTTATGATCGAAGATCGTTCTGGTGAAGAAACTCTAATGAGTTTAAGTTTTGGAAGTAAATCTGAAGATTTGAGCACCAGGGCCTACTCAACATGGGAGCAGTAAGGAGGGAACCTGCTTCTTCCAGCAGAAAGGAAGATCTAGCATCATAGGGTGGAGCCAAGGGATATACCACCCGGATGGGTGGGTGGAGCCAACTTGAAGACTTTCTGGCAACCCTTAAAGGGAAAGGACACTGTCAGAAGTGTGGATAGAACAATATATCTATGTCCCTAGAAATTTGGGTTTTGACATGAAAAAGGAGGAGCTCCACTATGGCGAGTGTGGCGGTGGTTGGGGAAGTGAAGAGCAGAAGTGACTGCCTGCTCACTGCACCAATCTATCAGTTCTGTAGGTGGTTGGGTGGCCTTTGGAGCACGGCAAGTGGAAGGTGGCGGCAGCAGCTACTTGAGTTGGGGAGTCCCCCACGGTAAAAATCTGTCAAGATTGTTTCACCTTCCTGTGATTAGCAGCTATAAATACCTAGAGATGTACAGGTGGTGTGAGAGGGGAGAGTGGTATTGAACCAGTGGCTGCCAGACTGTTTGAGAAAGCCAGTGCCTAGGGGAAAGCTACATGAAGCCCAGTACTGTGTTGAGAGTGCCTGTCCTGAAGCACTATTGCCAACCCAGTTGTGGCAGCTCCAGGGGCACAATGGGAATCCGTCCAAGTCCAGTGAAGGGGAGTGCACTGATAACAAGGAGGGCCATCCCAGGTAGTGTCTGTGGGGTGGGGATGTCTGCCCCATGTTTTAGAGGGGACAGTGACCTGCAGAGTCCTGTCCGTGGTGCTGCTAAAGGAGGGAAGGAGAGGTAGCCTCAATTTGTCACAGCTATTTCCCTTGAAGCCACCTCATTTACTGTGAGCGTACTTAGAGCTAGAAACGGGAGAAATGTCAGATTTCAGCTGCTGCCTGTATTAAGGGTCTACGGGCCGAGAACAAATGTTGCCCAGCACTTCCAGTAGCTATCTTGGCCCTGGGGACCAATGTACTGTGATATTTGGTGGAGCCTAGCTCAGCCACAGTTAACCACCATCTACCTCATAAAGACCCCAGTGGTCTGGAACTGTAAATCTTGATATGGCACCATGAAGTTATCTGTTTAGTAATTAAAATGGAATCCCCCATTTCTGAAGCCGTAACTGTTGTGGACCTTCAGTTATTCAATTGTTTGGCATGTCTGTTGCTTAACCCAAAAGTTTATTGCAGCTCAGCACTGAAGAACTATGGCCCCCTTCAGCCACAGACCTGTCATCGCAGCCAATCCCGGTAAGCACTGTTTAAATGAAGAAAAAAAAAAAGTGTGTGTTTGGGTTAACTGAACTGAATGGGTATCTGAAGAGTTATCTAGGTGTAAATCTCAGGTGACTGAAAGGACTTAACTGCTGTGAGGTTTAAATTATTTGTAGAAAGATCTGGTAAGTAGGGGGAGTGGCTTAGCTAGAAGGAAGCTACATTTAAAGACTGCCTTAGAAAGTTTCTGCTAATAGCTTGGCAGAAGACACCAGGAAAAAGGACTGCTGTGTAAATGAACTTCTCTGCTGGGACTATATTGCCCTCCTTCCCTCCCCTCGACCCCCCCCCCACCCAAAGCTAGTTCTATTTTTATAGGCACAGAATTTGACTGACAACAGGAACTTCCTGTTTAGGGCAGGAAGGAGTGATCACGAACCACCAAGGACCCACCATCCTAGAAGGGCAAGAGTAGCTCTCCGCCCCTCTAGCTGCTGGAGGTCTGCCTCTGAGCAAGTAAGTGGTCTACTGTGAAATATATAGGATATTCTTGTCTAGAACAGGACAATCAGGAGCTTTAAAGGGCACACAGGCAGAAAGTAAGGCTAGAGAGAAAAAAACATAGGAAAGAGTAAGGATTGCAAACAGTTAGTGGGGCCAGAAATAAGACATGATTGGAGTGGTGGTGCAGTGCAGTGGCTGTGAGCAGCAGCCTTCTCTTCCGGGAGATGTTCTGAGGATGCGGTGTTGTCCCATCTGCAGGCACCTCTGGGCTGAGGGAGGAGGTTGCTCATCTCCAGGCTGAGTTGGCCAGGATTTGTGGGACCTCCTCTTCCATCCAGGGACCACCAGTGCCACCACTGTTGCCTCAGAGGTTGCCAAGAAAGAGGAGCGGTTGGACCACAGTGGGCCCAGGGAGGGTGAGGTGGTGGAACAGAGTGCATCCCTCCCATTGTACCTCCACAATTCCTATGCCATTCTGGCAAAGTGTGGTTCCTCATGGAGGCACCCACAGCGGAGACCAAGGAGGATGCTGGGAACCTCCACAAAGGAGACCCACAGGAGGGTGGCAGGGGACCCTGCAGGGGAAGGAAACAACTCCTGGTGGGGGACTCCATTGTTAGGAAGGTAGAACTGGGGAGGAAGGGGAGAGGGAGATAAGATGCCTGCCTGGCACCATGGCTTGCAGGGACAGGAAGCGAATCCTCAGGATTGCCGGAGCAGCTGCACAGGGGAGGGAGCTGGATGTCATTGTCCACCTAGGAACAAATGACCTGGCTAAGAAAGGGATTAGAAGTTCAGGAAGAGTTTATGGAATTGGGGAGGGCCTTGAGTCAAGTGAGCATGCACTGGTAACCTTCTCGGAGGTGCTACCATCTATGGCATAGAGAGGCTAGGGTGTTCCGCACCATGGGATTCAATCAGTGGTTGAAAAACTGGTGTGGAGCCAGGGATTTGGCTTCATTGGGGACTGGGGTCCACCTGGAGTGATGCAAGCCTATACTGGCATGATGGGCTGCATCTGTCCGGGAGGGAACCAGGATCCTAGGTGATAGGTTTAAATGCTTCATTGGCAAGCTTTTAAACTAGCCAGAGAGGAGGCACTGAAAGGAGCAGGAAAACTCTAGCCCTCCCAAAAAAAAATCACGGTAGTAAGAGTGCAAACACCAACATAGAGGTGTCGATAGGGAGAAGGGCAGGGGTAAATGGAGAAAGTGACAAAGGCAAGAAGGACAGGGATGGGGCAAAAGGGAGTAAGGCCATCAGGAAATGGAGGGTAATGAGTACCAATGCCCGTAGTCTGGGCAACAAGCTCCCTGAGCTGATGGCCTTAATGGAAGAGGGATGCCTGGATATCGTAGCAGTCACAGAAACATGGCACACAGAGAACCATGACTGGGATGTTAACATACCAGGGTACATAACCTACAGGAGAGACAGGCAGGGGAGAAGAGGGGGAGGAGTAGCTCTCTATGTAAAGGAAGGGATAAAAGCAACTGAACAAAAGAGTAAACAGGAGGACAGGAGGCACTGTGAGTCACCTTGGAGACTGGAAAGGCACCACAATCCGCACAGGGGTTGTGTGCAGACACCCCATGTCAGGGGGAAGCAATGGACAAAGATATGATAGAAAGCATTCTTAGAATGGCAGAGAAAGGGAGATACTGTTAATGGAGACCTGAATATGCCAGATGTTAACTGGAGCACATTTGCTGCAGCCACATCCAAGAGCAGGGCCATTCTTGATGCCCTACAGGTGGCAGGCATTAGACAGCTAGTTTCGAACACACTCATGAGGGAGCAATCTTAGACCCTCAGACCTCAAACGGGGCAGTGAGAGGATCTCAGATCTAGAAGTGGTTGCCATCTGGGGACAAGTGACCATCAAACAGTGTGGTTCACGCAAATTAGCTACAGAGTCAAGCCATACAAAAGTGAGGGTACTGGACTTTAGGAGGCTGACTTGGCAAGATGGGAGAGTGCCTCAGAAAAGCACTAGCAAACAGGCTAGAAGGAGGTGTGGAGCAACAATGGGGAATTATCAAACTGCCATCACAGAGGCAACAAGCCTTTGTGTGAAGCAAATGAACAAATCAAAATGAAAGAAAAAGCCACTATGATTCTCAAAAGAGGTGGCTGTGAACGTCAGGAAGAAAAAGACAGCATTCCGGAAGTATAAGGAAACACAGAAGGAGCAGGACAGAGAGCTGTACCAGTTAAGGCAGAAGGAAACAGGGAGGGAAGTCAGAATAGCAAAGGCCCAAACTGAGGAAAAGATAGCCAACTCAGTTAAGAAGGGGAATAAAACCTTTTATAGGTACATCAGCGAGCGTAGAAAGACAAAGGAAGGGATAGTGAGGCTGAATAGAATGAACAGTGGGTAGGCAGAGGGGGACAGTGAAAAAGCAGGAATTCTGAATGAATATTTCTGCTCAGTATTCACAAAAGAGGAGGGGGAAGTGCCTAATCCAATTAACAGAAGCACTCTTGATAGGGGGGTCGATCCCAGTCCTTTCACAGAAGAAAGGGTTCTGCAAGAATTCCTAAAACTGAAGGTGGACAAAGCAATGGGTCCTGATGGAATTCACCCCAGAATTCTAAAAGAATTAAGGGAGGAACTAGTGAAACCACTGGCTACTCTTTTTAACAAATCATGGGAGGATGGTGTGATACCCGAGGACTGGAGGAAGGCGGATGTGATTCCCCTTCACAAAAGTGGGTCCAAGACAGAGGCAGGAAACTACAGACCTGTCAGTCTGACCTCTGTGGTAGGGAAAGTGATGGAGTCACTTCTGAAGGAAAGAATAGTTGAGTACCTAGAGGCCAGTGGAGCACAGGACCCAAGGCAGCATGGGTTCACAGCGGGAAGGTCATGTCAGACGAATCTAATAGATTTCTTTGACTGGGTGACCAAAGTAGTAGACCAGGGAGGGGCTGTGGACATGGCCTACCTAGACTTTAGCAAGGCATTTGACACAGTCCCACACAAAAGATTAATAGTCAAATTAACCAGCCTGGGAGTGGGACCCAGGGTGGTAGCCTGGGTAAAACATTGGCTGGACAACAGGACACAGAAGGTAATTGTAAATGGAGTCTATTCTGAAGAAAGGGGGGTTACTAGTTTGGTACTGCAGGGTTTAGTATTGGGTCCAGTCCTTTTTAATGTCTTCATCAGTGACATTGCAGAGGGACTGGAAGAAAAAGTATGCCTTTTTGCAGATGACACAAAAATCTGCAACAGGGTTGATACACAAGGAGGTGTGGAAAGGATGAAAAGGGACTTGGCAAGGTTGGAGGAATGGTCAAAGTATGGCAGCTAGGATTCAATGCAAAGAAGTGCAAAATAATGCACCTGGGAATCAAGAACCCAGGGGAAGAATACACAATGGGTGGGGAGGTAGTAACAACAACAGAAAAGGAAAGGGACCTGGGGGTAATCATATCAGATGACCTTAAGGTTAGCAAGCAATGTGAGAATGAAGTAGGGAGGGCTGGGGGTATACTGGGATGTATAGGGAGAGGCATCAGCAGCAGAAAACAGGAAGTTGTTATCCCTCTGTACAGACAGTTGGTGAGACCCCATCTGGAGTACTGTGTCCAGTTCTGGAGACCCCATCTCCGCAAGGACATAGATAGGATAGAGGCAGTCCAGAGGAGGGCAACTAAAATGGTGCAGGGTCTGCAAGAGAAGCCGTATGAGGAGAGACTAAAGGAGCTTAATATGTATACCCTTGAGGAAAGAAGGAGAGGGGGACATTATAGAAACTTTAAGGACCTCAGTGGAATCAACAAAGTCCAAGAGGGTAGCATTTTTCAGAAAAGAGACTTGCAAGAACAAGGGGACACAATTTAAAGATAGAAGGAGGGCGTGTCTAGGGCAATGTGAGGAAGTATTATTTCACAGAGAGGGTAGTGGATGCATGGAACAGCCTTCCTGAGGAGGTTGTGGGGTCTAAATCTGTGGGAGAATTCAAGAATGCATGGGACAGACATAAGGCAATTCTTGTTGGGGGGGGGTAGGAAGAAATAGGCTGTTGGTTAACTAGGATCTGCGGCCTATCCTGTAGGTAGGGAAATGGGCAGACTAGATGGGCCTAGCGGTCCTTATCTGCCATCAAAGTCTATGTTTCTATGTTTCTAAATGAACTTTGTTAGTGTTTCTCCTGTTGTGGGCATCCCTCCACTTTTGTACCATCAGACATATCCCTTGACCTGAGGATGGGGGCGCTTATATAAGGTATTAGGGGCTGACAAACAGTAGCATTTGTCAATAACTTAGAAGTGTGCTTAAATAATAAAGGGGAGGGCAAACAGTAGACAGAGTAGAGCAGAATCAAATCCTGTAGGACTACTATGGCTATCTGTGGTAGACTGTGGAAGCAGGATAAATTGGAGCTAGTTTCCCGCTTTCTGAGGTAGGTCTACAGTGGAAGGATAAGGCTAAAAAGTTACTTATTCCATACACGAGGTGGGCCTACAATAAATTATATCGGGTAGGCTGACACAGGAAATAAAGGGTTTGCAACTACACCCTGTCTGGAGGTGGCCCACAAAGAGTGTGGTCGGAGGTGCTTGTTAGGTATGGAAAGGGAGATATTACCATATACCAAAGCAAAAAGGTGTGAACGGACATAGGTAGCATGTGGTGGGAAGGGAACATGCTCAGACAACAAGAGAACAGGAGTAGGGTAGTGAGTTGTAGCATGTGTGAGACTGTGGTGTTCTTAGGAATGTTGTGGGATGTAGATGGTTGTCCAGAGTGCAGGAATATGAATCACTTAATGGCAAAAGCTAATGGTGGGGGAAGGAGTGTGAGATGGGGCAGGAAAGAGGAAGGATAGTGTGGCAGGCAGGGGAGGTCTAGGGAGAGGTGGAACTAGATGTCTTGGACTCCTCTTCCTCAGAGGGTGATGAAACCTAGGGACAGCGGTGGAGAGAGTTGGGAGCAAGGAGGGTGGTCCGAATAGAGGGGACTGGAGTGGGAGCACACAGTGTGGTGCCAGTGCGAAATAGATTCCTCCTACTGCCTTGGGAAGGGGAGAGGGAAACAGAGCTAGGCAGAGTGATCTTGTTCAGGACACGAGATGGGAAAAGTTATCTGGTCAGGACATACAGTAAGAACCGGGGGGTTAGATAAGTGGAGTGGCATCGAGTGCTGTATGGCAGTAGAAGGGGAAGGGGTTAAAAAACTAGGGAGGAAAGAGTAAGAGAAAGGTGTGGTGGGAGGGGGACAAGGGATAGGGAGAGAAGGACAAATGAAAAGAGAACAGGGGGTACAACAGAGCAGTACAGAACCATGGGAGGGGTGGAAGAAAGGGTGGCTGGTGAGGCCAGTGTGGGGAAAGGTCAGACTGGTGGGAAGGGACAGGTTGGAAGGTTAGAGAGTAAGGCTAAGGGGGAGCAGTCAGGCGGGGGGGGGATCTCATGAGAAGGGAAATGGGGTAATGGGGGAGAAAGGTAAGAGGGATGGGGAGGCAGAATTGTAATCATAGGGGACTCGATAGTGAAGAGAATGCGCTAGGGAGGGAAGGGAGATATGTGCACTGGTAGGAAGGGTGTGCGCATGCTGGCGAAGACTGCAGAGCGGGTGAGTCCAATGATCAAGCAGCTTGTACGAGGAGTTGGGGGAAACCTTATTTAAAAATCCATTTAGGAACAAATGACCTAGCTGAAGAAGACTTGGAGGTAGTAGACAAGAGATATGAGGTAGTGGTGGCAGGGCTCTGTGTGGGGGTGACCAGATTGGTAGCCTTCTCTGTAGTGCTACTGGTACCTACAGCAAGTACAGCAAGGAAGAGGAGGATAGAAGATTTCAATAACTGGCTACAAGAATGGTGTAGGGTGGAGGGTTATAGTTGCTCAGCAAGATGGGAGGGGACCTGGAGTGACATAACCCTATATGCATCAAACAGGCTGCACCTCCGCAGAGGGGGTTCCAGGGTACTTATGGATAGGCTACGGGAGTACAAAACTGAGAGCCTTAATTTAAACTGATGTGGGGAGGGCTGACTGTGTCATAATAGGCAGAGTCACTGGTAGGAGGTGGCCATCAGGCCTCCCCCTCCCAATCACAGCAAGTTAAGAAGGAGATTAATTGGACAAGAAAAAGATGGAGCAAAGAAGAGAGAGAGTGAAGTTAGCTGACATCGCAGGAACTATCACAGGCATGAAGGGGGAAGATAAAGGGGGCTACAAGCAGGGAGGGAGCAAGGTTTGAAGAGCAATGCAAACCAACACGAAGTTTAGGAAATATCATTTTGGACCTGGAGGTCATCATAGCAGAGGAGAATACAGATAGAGTAACCATAACTGAGTCATGGTGCACTGAGAATCATGACTGGGATACAGCCTTACCAGGTTACACTTGTTTCAGAAGGGATGGGGAAGGGAGGAGGGGTTGTCCTGTATATGATGGAAGGAATCAGGTCTATGGAAGTGCAACTGAACCTAGAGGCAGGAGAAGAGATGGAGATGCTATGGGTCACACTAGAGACAGTAGCAGGGGCAATTATTCACACAGGAGTGGTATATAGGCCTTCAACACAGGAGGAGGAATTGAGATTGGCATTCGGGGAAAACATCAGTAGAATGGCAAATGGGGGGGGGGGGTGCTGCTGGTTGGGGACTTCAATCTCCCTGATGTGGACTGGAAACATCCAGCAGCAGTTTCAGCTAGAACCAGGGAATCCTAGACTCCTTACAGGGAGTGTTGCTCGGGCAGCTATTAAGAGAACCCACTGGGGAAGAGGCAATACTGGATCTGTGTTCACTAACAGAGACAAAGTGGCAGATGTCATGGTGGATGGTTCACTGGGGGCCACTTATCATCATACAGTGTGGTGTCCAGACAGATACAGAAGCAGATCTCACGAAGACAAAAGTCCAGCACTTCAGAAAGGCAGACTTTAAAGCATGGGAAACTGCTTGAGAAACAGTCTAGCAAAGGTGGAGGCCAAGACGGGGCAGAGGAACAATGGAGACAAATTAAGGAAGGTACAGTGAATGCAACCAGCCTCTGTGTGGGAGAAGTGAATAAAAGCAGGAAGGAAAAAAGGCCACTATGGTAATCTTGGAAGGTGGCCAAGAAAGTGAAGGGAAAAAGATGGCATTTAGATGGTACAAAGAAACACAGAAGGAGGAGGATAAAGAGAATTATCAGGTAAAACAAAGAGAATCAAGGAGAGCAGTGAGACAAGCAAAAGCACAAATGGAGAAAAGGATAGCCAAAAGAGTGGCAGAAGGGGACATGACTTTCTTCAGGTACACAAGTGAGAAGAGGAAATCAAGGGTAGGGATAGTGAGGAAAGAAAGGCGGCAGATGGTCACTGTGCGGAGGATGATCAGGAAAATGCTGATATTTCTGCTTGGCCTTCACACTGGAGAAGGAGAGGGATGGACCAACAAGGAGCATCAAGAACACAGAAAGTGTGTATATGTATATGGGGGGGTCAAGACAAGTCCATTTACTGATGCAATAGTCTTGAAGGGACTTACAAACCTGAAAGTGGACAAACCCATGGGACCAGAGGGAATAAATCTAACGGTACTAAGGGAACTCGGGGAGGAGTTTGCTGCATCACTGGCATTCTTACTCATCACATATCACTGGAAAGAGGTGAGGTTCCAAGGGACTGCAGGAGAATTGATATAATTCTGCTCTATAAAAGTGGCAGCAGGGAGGAGGCTAGCAACCACAGAGTGGTCAGTCTCACATCAGTGGTGGGGAAATTAATGGCAAACCTGTTAAAAGAAAGGCTAGTAGAATATCTTGAATCCAGAGGGTTACAAGACCAAAAACATCATGAATTCATGTATGGTAGGTCATGTTAGACCAGATCTAATATGTTTCTTTGACTGGGTGACAATGAATATAGATCAGGGAAGTGCAGTGGATGCGGCCTATTTGGGCTTCAGCAAAACCCTCAACACTGTACCACACAGGAGACTGACAGCAAGAAACTGGATAGGCTAGGGGTGGGAACTAGAGTTGTAAACTGGGTAAAAAAAACTGGTTAATAGATAGGCAGCAGAGGGTGGTGGTAAATGGAACTCACTAGAATAAGGGGTCAGCAACCCGCAGAGTGCAATAGGGGTCAGTATTGGGGCTGGTACTGTTCAACATCTTCCTAAGTGACATCGCAAAACAGCGTGAAGGAAAGGTATACCTTTTTTGCACATTGCACCAAGCTCTGCAACAGGGTGCATACTTAACAGGGTATGGAGAAAATGAGATAGGACCTTAGGAAACTACAGAAGTGGTGAAGGGTATGGCAGCTGGGGTTCAGTGCTAAAAAGCTTGAAATCAAGTATCTGGGGCACAAAAACCTAGAGGCTGAGTATAAAATGGGGCGGGGTGGGGAGTACTGTCAGTCACTATGAAGGAAGGAACCTAGGGGTCAAAAATATCTGATGACCTCAAAGTCACAGAGCAGCGTGATAAGACAGTGGGCAGGGCCTTTGAAATGCTGGGGTGCACAGGGACAGGTATCACAACCAGGAGGGAGGGAGGTATTATAAGGTTATCAAAAAACAAATAATAAAATAAATCAATAAATCAATAAATACACCATTGCAAAAAGACACTATAACCTGATCTTTTAAACCAGATTCCCCTCTCAGGTGGTGCGGTTTCTAGGTTTGCACAAGTCTGGAAAGCTGGTATTCTTACGTTTAGATAATGCAGGGAAGACCACACTTGCACATGTGCTTAAAGATGACAGAATGGGCCAGCACATTCCCACATTATACCCAAGTAAGTACCATATCGGAGCTGTATGTGCTAGTACTACCCACGGCAGTCCCACCTTTGGGTCAGTTGAAACATCCCCTCCCCCCAAAGAGGTGCATTGCTGTTGCTGAGTCAGTGCTGTGTTCTCCTATATATAAGGTCTTCAATGATACTTGTGGTCTTTTGTTTCTATTAGAAGCACAAAATACCAGTAAGAATGTAAAAAAATATATATATTTATTTTTTTGGGGGGTGCTGTGGGTGGGCACAGTGGTACAGGTCACAAATGTATAGTCAGAGTTATGTCTGTCTGTTCCACTTGGGCAGGCGTACCTTTGGCTATTACTAGGAATCAAAACAGAGAATTAATGTGTCCCCCAGATGATGCTGTAGAGCATGGTGCAATGTTGGGGCTCTTCTCCGTTGTGCTACAGGGACTTGTACAGTGGCAGTTATCCTAATCTTCCAGTTTACCACAGAACAGTTTACCAAATTAAGGTGCTGCATAACAGCACTTCCCCCTCATCACAGTATTCTCACAGTACTACATTAGCTGAAGTGGTACTTCGTTGTGCTCAGCAGTTACAGATGGGGATACACACTTAAGTGCTAACCAGCATTTGTCAATGCCAAATGTTTCCTTGCGTGGTGTGTGTGGCAGGGGTGTATTGTGTTAGTTGAAGTGCAGGGAGAGAAGGAATGACAATGTTGGTAAACATCAGAATTTACTTAGAGTTCTTAGTAAGTATGACGCAATTTTTGCATATGTTTCTGAGGAAGGACTTGGTTGGTCCAAAAGCTTAGGTACGGTTTTCTTTTGTTACATTTATGTTGGTCCAATAAAAGGTATCATACCATTTGTTTCTGGATCTGTTCTTACAAGAGCCAATACGGCAACTAACTAATTCTGTGGGCAATTTTTACAGGAATGGTAAGGTCTCCAAAGTAACAAACATACATCGGTATGAGTCACCTGTATAGAAGGCTCTACAGAACGGGGGGTTAGGGAGGAAGAAATCACAGAGGACAGCATGAGGGAAGCCCTTTGGGCGCTGAAAACTGACAAGGCACCAGGACCGGATGGGCTGCATCTGAGAGTTCTGAAGGAACTGGCGGATGAACTAGCAACTCCACTAGCTGCACTTTTCAACACCTCTCTGCAGACAGGATGGGTGCCTCAGGATTGGAGGGTGGCTCATGTGGTGCCTATCCACTAAGGGGGATCAAAGGAGGAGATGGGAAATTACAGATCTGTCAGCCTAACATCGGTGGTAGGCAAACTAATGGAGGGCTTCATCAAGCGGAAGCTTGGGAAGCAACTGGAAAGGTTGGGGCACATGGATGACAAACAGTACGGTTTTGTCCTGGGGAGATCGTGCCAGACCAGCCTCACAGAATTTTACGACTGGGTGATGGGGAACCTGGGCCGATAAAGACTGGTTGACGTCCTATATCTGGATTCCAGTAAGGCGTTTGACTCGGTACCCCACATCGGGTTGTTGACAAAGTTAGGGGGGATGGAGGTGGGAGGACAGTTGCTGGGATGGGTAGAAAATTAGCTAACGGAAATAACACAGAGGGTAGCGGTTGGCGGGAAAGCCTCCTCCCCTAGGAAGGTCTTCAGTGGGGTTCCCCAAGGTTCGGTACTGGGGCCACTCCTGTTCAATGCCTATGGTTCCAATATAAGGAGGGGTTGGGAGTAGGGTGACCCTCTTTGCGGATGACTCAAAACTGGGAGCACTGGCAGATGGGGAGGAAGCGAGAGAGACAGTCCAGAGGGACCTGAATACCCTGGAGGGTAGGTCAAGAAGGTGGGGACTGAGGTTTAATTCGGGGAAGTGTAGGGTGCTGCATCTGGGGGTCAGAAACCCAGGTCATGTATGCACCCTGGGAGGGGTCTCACTGCAAGCCACAATGAGTGAAAGGGACCTGGGGGTGGTGGTAGACACCAAAATGAATAACAAAGAAAACTGCAGAAGATCTGCAGCAAAGGCAAACAAGATTCTGGGCTGTACAGCCCAGGGAATTACGTCCAGGAGAAGGGAGGTGATCCTCCCCTCTCTATAATGCCTTGGTCAGGCTGCTTCTTGAGTAATGCATGCAGTTCTGGGAGACCTCACCTTAGGAAGAACATAGCATTGCTGGAGAGGGTTCAGAGGAGGGCAACCAGGATGATCCGGGGAATGAGTGAAAGGACCTATGAGGAAAGGCTGGAAGTCTTTGGGCTGTACTCACTGGATGAAATGAGAGACAGGGGGGAACATGATTGAGGTCTTCAAATATGTGAAAGGGATTAACAGGGGCAGAGCCAATGAAATGTTCAGGCAAAAGAAAGGGGGCACAACCAGGGGGCACGAGTGGAAGTAGGAGGGAGAAAACTACAGGGGAGAACGTAAAATGCATTATTTCACTGAGAGGGTGGTGTGGCCATGGAATTCACTGCCCGGGAGTCTAGTGGAGGAGGGCACAGTGGAAGGATTTAAGAGGGGGTGGGACAGGTGCATGGGTATACTGAAGCCAAAGTTTACCCTCTCGGGGGGGGGGAGCTAGCACCCATTAGGGGCTGGCTACCGAGCAGACACGAAAGATCGTTAGGCCTATTCTGCTGGATTTTACTATGTTAGTATCTCGATTTCTGTCACAATTTAGTCACATATTCAGCTCTTGAATTTAGAAGATAGCAACCAGCCCATTTACATAACACTAGTACACAGTACACCAGCCTTGCTATTTGCTTAATGTTATTTATTAATTTATTGAAATGTTTCACCAGGATGGCATGCTGAACAGCAAGTTGCTTATCGCCTGGTGCAACCTGGGGGGTAGGGAACAATGGGATAGAATACAGAGAAATGTTACTGTAACCCCTAGATGGCGCTATCCCAGGGGCTACTACCCCTGCCTGATTTGCCACTAACAGGTTGAGGGGCCTGGATCCAATGGCGGGTGCCTCCACCCAGAGGTCAGGGTTTGCAATAGTTAAACTTACTTGGTCACAGCCCTCTGGGACTCTGTAACCCCCCTTTCTTCCCACTAGTGGCCCACACAATATATCAGAATTACCTTCACAGTATACACTTACCCCCAGGACTAGTTCCGCACTGGGACCTCCTCTGAACTAAGATACAGTGCAACAATCACAGTACAGTACTTTAACATAGACAAATACCTCAGGCAGTATAACTTTGCTGAAACAAGCAGCTCTGATTTATTTAGGGGGATATAACAAGGACAGGGGGAAATCAGGTTAATTAGCTTATCACTTTACTATCTACCTATGGCTCTGTGCACAGACATATCCCTACCAGTTACTGTCCCTGGGTACCCAAGCCCTAGTGGCTAGTCCAAACCGTAGCAGCTGGTAGGGGCCCTTTCACACAGTGAAAAGAAAATTAGTTTAAACAGTCAGCAGTACAGTGATTCCATTTGGATTTAATGTGGCAATTCAACAGGGAGCGACCCTGAATTAGTACTCACGACCTCAAACAAGATAGGGTCCTTCAACGTCAGCAGGGCTACTTGAGCTCCACGAGACTCTTCACACATTTATATGGTAAAAAGAAAGTACTATACCAGGCAGGCTGCTTCTCTATCCCGATCGCAATTACTGCACAATACCCGGAGAACACACAGCAGATTCAGTTCCTGACAGACCGAGTGCAATTCAACAATTTCTCCAGTCTTCTACAGGATGAGCCTGGTTTCTACTCTTCAGAGATCCTTTGATTCTTTTCACAGGACGGATTCAGTCCTAACAAGCAGTTACACAAGCTGCAGACCAGAACTCTGGGCCTTACACGTTTTGACTGAAACTGTGCACTGAAGGACACAGGGTTTCTTTCCCTTCACTCCAGAGCTAAACTGAAACTCCAACAGACAAAACGGCCACTTCCTTTGAGTTCCTCCCAGTTCTTGACTGGATTGGCTGTCACTCACAATAGACTGCTGCTGTTGGTCCAAAAAGGCGCAAGTCTAAACTACATCTCCCAGAGTCACTGCCCATACAATCCTCTTGTGGCTGCCTCAGATTATGAGTCAAGTTCTGATTCGCTCCAAGGCACCATTTTAGAGCTAGCTTACCCCACACTGATTGGTCCAGTTCAGCAGTTCAAAACCAGAATGGGGAACTAGGCAGACACAGTTCTGACTGCAAAGAAAGCAGGTTAGACAAACTGTAATTTCATTATTACTCTAAATGATTTCTGGCAAACAGTTACATCTTTCAGATAGGTTCCCTTGCACCCTAGTGACTGCAAAATGGAGTGAATTGGCAGCAGCTCGAGTGGTACTCAAACAGAGAAGCACACAGTCCCCCCATACAAACTAATTATGTCTGCAAGCAGACAGCTCTTAAAGAGACAGTACCAGAGGCTCTAAAAACACTCACTGATAAATGGCTTAAACGCCAAACACCATTCAGGCTTGGAGCATTCAAGCAAGCTCCTGGAAGTCTTTTGGGAACCCCATTTGCAGGGGGGTTACATTACAATGTTGGAACACAGTTTGCTTACTTGTATACAAAGAGCAGGAGGGATTACAGGTGGATAATAATGGCTAACAATGCAACAGTTAAATATAGTAGATATGAAGACACATATAGCAAATTGGCAACAGTTGGTGACAGTTGGTAACACTGGAACATATAATAACTTGGCAACAGTATGTAGCACTAGATGGTAAGGTGACCCAATAGTAATTGTAGCCATTAGTGTAACATAGATATTTAAGAGTTACAGTGATTGGAGTAAACAGAGGAAGAATGGAAGGAGGGAATGAAAAATTGCGGAGGTTAGAATGGAAGAAGGGAAAGGAAATTTACAGAGATGCAGACAGAACATGATTTTTGAGGCAAACAGAGATGACAGGGTGGACTAAAGTGCATATAAGAGGGGTATAGGTGTAGGTTACAAGTGCTTAACTGAGTGTAGGGGTAGGCCAGTATTAGGCTATGTTAACCAGAAGGAGGGTAGAAGGAGAGGAGAGGTAGAGTATGGCAGGTGATGAGAGAGAGGTATTGTATGTGGGGGTATCCAAGGGGGAGGGGTTGAAATTCAACAGTGTCCTGTTATCCCTATCTGGACAGGGCAGTGGACAGCCCTACTGGTATTACACCGGTTATAGGCTATGAGAGTTATTTATTACAGTGATGCAAGGAGGGAGTTGGGGAGGGATGTTGTGGGAGGGGTAACAGAGGTCAACTACAGTGGGGGTAGCACCACTGTGTGCTGGGTGACCCTGCCTGCACAAGGCAGTGATCTAGTGTGACTGAAGGGGTGCAGTAAAGAAGAAATAGGGGAAAGGAGGTAAAGTTGTTGCCCACTGTGTGCTATGGATCTTGCCTGCACAAGGCAGTGATCAAGCTCACAGGAGGGAGATAGATTAAGGGTAGAAAAAAAAGGAGGAGGAATACTTTAGGAGGATAGAGAGTAGGGGACAAGGAGGAGCACGAGCAGAAGGAAATAGGAGTGGTGGGGAGTAGGCATATGGTAATATGGGCTTAGGAGAGATGGCGGGGCGATTAGGGAGAGTCACTGCAGGTACAGGAAGGAGCAAGGAAGTTCAAGGGCAGAGTTAATAGAATAGCAAGAGGATGAGTGGCAAATTTGAGGAGGAATTAAATTCCAGATTTTTGGGAGGCGATAAGAATAACCCGATTGGCCAATAAGGGTGGAGCAGCGTGGGGCCACCAGGGTTTGTGAGTTGGTAGATCTTAGGGAGTGGGAAGGGGGGTGGTTGTAAAGGCAGGGGAGAGATAGGAGGGAAGTTCACCCAGCCAGCACCTGGAGCTGAATTGTGCGCAGTGAGAAAGACAGGGAAGGGAAGGACAGGGCATAGCAGAGATCACAATGATGAGTGTGGAGGGGTGCATCAATGGCAAAATGGCAAAAGGTTATGTCAGTCAGTACATGTTCTCCAGCTCCCAAGGTCAACCCTTCCAATGCCAGGTTTGCAACATAATTAGGAGAGGAACCAGGATTACATCAAGCATTGTATTGGAGGGGTTCTTTTATTAATGCTGAGATTGGGCTAAAACGGCTGCTGTTAGCTTACAGTTTAGAAGAGAAGAGAGAATGTTGCATCCACTAGGTGTCAAGGTGATTCAGATAGTACAGACATTCCAAATAATGTCATACAGTAGGTCAGATAGTAACTACAGAGAGATGAAGTTCAAGGTTACACATAGTTCGTTTATGGTGGTTGTTGGATTCATACTTGGGTCTCCAACCACAGCTCTGCACTCTTATAGCTATATGCTTCCTTAGACCACAAGTCCTCAAGAACCCCAGCAGGCTCTACAAGTCGAGAATGTGAATTTTACAAACCAGGCCACGTAAAGATAAGGGCAATGGACACAATTCAAATCAAATGAATCTACAGCTTGCAAAATCTTTTGTATTTAGTTTTGGGTGACACTTAAAGGAGTAGTACTTGCAAATGAAATTCAGCCACTTCTCCATAGACTTTGGCTGCAGCACCCCGATCCTCCATGTAGTCCACCTATATATTTAAAACTAAAAATACCTGATCGCTCGTAAAATTTAATTTTTCCCGTGTTGGAGCCAGCACGTTGGTAAATAGAGTGCAGCCCTCTGGCAGATCATGCTGGCAAAACCGTGAGATGGTGACACGGTTTTGCCCATTCCGGTGTATTGCCAAAATGTATGGAGATATTAAAATCTCTGTATATTCTATGCCTGGCGCTATTTTTATAAAAGGTGCCTATATGCCATGTGGCTGTCGGCACACACATGGCGTATATACAAAAAGAGGGGTACCACTACCACCTCCTTCAGGGGGTCCAGAAACACCCCCATCTCCAATGAACACTGGACTATCTTAGTAAGGTCCAGACCGATGACTTCAACGCATCCCACTAGGAGGTGCATTGGGCCCAGATCCAGACTACAGTAGGTTGGGCACTTACCCTGGACAACCCACACAATGTCTACAATCTCCAACTGGCCTAAGTTGGACCAGACAAATCGGGTGCTTGCAACCTCTTGCTGATCCTGGCAATACCCATTTGAGGGCGTTGAATGGATCTCAGACCTAATGGCAGCAATCTTATCTGCGAACAACCAAGCAAACTCATCACACTTATTCTGTGAAAATGCTCACCTCGGCTGAAGACAGGTTGGATTGCACAATCTGTCGACAGTCCAGAAAAGCTGAGCTGGATGATTCCTCACCGCGGCATTCTCCTTGGACAAGAATTCTGCTTTCTTACAGGAGACTGCCGATTGATAGCCTTTATAATGGGCTACCAATCTAAGCTTATTGGCCACCAGGCCCAATTTCCGCCAGTGCCTCTCCATCCTTCGACTCTCTCACCTCAACTCCTTCAAAGTCCCATCAAGCCAAGGGGGCTTTGAGCAAAGAGTGAAGGAGTGAACATGGACAGGAGCTAGGGAGTCAAGGGCCCCTGTCACTGCCTTATTATAGGCCAGTACCAGTTCCCCGGCTCCCTGCATACGCTTGACACACCTGATAGGTCTAGCACCACCATAAGATCATCTGGAGTCAAGCCTCTTAAAGGGAAGTACCGCATTATCTCTGCAGGAGCAGGTCTATTGGGAGGTGCCTCAAATATGAACCTTATAGTATGATGGTCTGACCAACCAACTGGTTCCACCACCAAATCGGCGATCTCCATCTCCAGCAGCAAGATCAGGTCCAATGAGTAGCCATGATTATGAGTAGCAGAGGTAACTACCTGTGTCAGGCCCAACAAACTCATCAGTTGGAGGAAGTCTTGCCCAAACTGTGAGCGTTCATCATCGACCCAGGCACTGAAATCCCCCAAAATTAACCATCTGGGTACTCCAACACCAGGTAGACGATGAAGCCTGTGACTTCCTGCAGTAATTCCTTCTCACCACCGGGTGGACAGTAGATAAGAAGTATCCTGCAACCTACACCTGGTACCACAATACACTCAAAAGATCTGGTCACTCCCACTGGGGTGGCTCTATTCAGACAACTGTCACAATAGCAGAGCAGCCAGCAGAGTAGATGTTTTTTATCTACATACAAAAATGAAATTCAGATTCTGCCTGGAAACTTTGCTTTGCTATTCCTATGCACTGTAATCCACCAGCACACCTTCCACAGTCAGTGTAAATTCCTATAGGAGCTTCAATGAAATAAATAAACCATGGCCCTACTAGGTCACTACCAGTCACTGGTTCAGTCCTACATCCTACTCCAACTCAGGCAGACTGCCCCAGGCTCTATGTCTCCTTCCTTCCTTGTTGGCATGAGTCACTCATGACCATAGCCCTCACACAGTTGCCAGGCTCACATACACTGACACCCTCTCAGACTCAGCCACTCACTTCATGGCCTACCGACGACAGCTAACTACTTAACTCCACCATACAGCCAGCCATACCACCACTCAGTCCACGATTCTCCCACAACCACAGCCCTCAGCTCTCTCCAACCGGCAACCACTCCTCTCGCCTTCGTCACTCTGACACCCTCCACACTATGCTGGCATCCCGACTCCACTCACTGCCAATTGCCAAAGAGAATTGGCCCGCTCTCTGTAAGGCACATGCGCACTGAGTTTTCTGAGCCAGACAGTTTAAAAAAATGCCACCAAATATAGGTGGAGGAGGGGGACTGCACTATTCCCTTCTCAGCTTTAGAGGGCTGGAGCACCATGCCAAAGCAGGACAAACAAATTGGGGGGAAATTAATTCAACTGCCCAAAAGCAAACAAAAAAACAAAATGGTGATGAGGATAATTATTGGTGGGACTGGGCACGTGTTGCAAAATATTGCTGGGGTTCGGGTCCCACAGGCCTATATAATCTGGTGCCTATGGGGACAGCAGATCGCCTGAGTGAGTGGACCAGAGCAGCTCAGCTACCCCCTCAATGGCTACAGCTGGACACCTGGAACCAAGCTGATTTTATTGATGAGATTGCAGAAAAAATGAAGATTTCTTCCTCATTGTATCAGCGTCACTCTGCACTGCTGTGAACACCCCTTGGTCATGCAGGATACAGTACAGCAAAATCCCAGCCCTGCCCATACAACTTTGTTTTCACAACAAAGAACTTCAATCTGTGAATCTGCATGCTTCCTTCTGAAATCCAGGTAATCCAATCAGCCGAACATCTATGGGCCTGATTCTCCTGGTCATTTAGCCATGGCGCTTAGTGCTGAGCCTATCACCCTTTCTTTCAGCTCTGCCTGGTTTTTAGTCAGATCTTGCAGGCTGTCCTCCAGGTCGCTTATGTGCTTTACCGACTCATCAAGGTGATTTGTGTGGCAAACTGATGTCTCCGGGTTTGCAAAGGTTAGTGAGCAGAGATGGAAAGTTGCCACAGTTTTGTAATAAGACTCCTTATACTTCTGTTTGTTGTTGCAGCAAGTGAGAGACCAACAATCTGAGTGAGCAATGGAAGTTGAGGGTAGCAGAGGGGGAGCAAGACAGTCAGTTCGTGGAACAGGACAGATGACGATAAATACAGTTCAATTTACATTTTCTACACTGAAATGAATTATTTTTTTTTCTTTGACTTGGAGCAGCTGAGTGAGCGAGTGAGTAATCATGCAAATGATCGAGCAAGTGAGTGTCGGGGGGCAACAGAATGTGTCAGCTAAAGAATGGGACAAGAGCATAAATACATTTTATTTTAAATTTAAACAGACGATGTGTATTGGGTTTGTATATGCTGTACAAAGAAAAGTGCCAAATATGTTTTGTGGAGGCCTTTTACTAATGGATGGTTTACTCGCTAAGATAGGGGAACTGGCCAGCATTATGCAAATGTAACCCCTAGATGGCGCTATCCCAGGGGCTACTACCCTGCCTGATTTGCCACTAACAGGTTGAGGGGCCTGGATCCAATGGCGGGTGCCTCCACCCAGAGGTCAGGGTTTGCAATAGTTAAACTAACTCGGTCACAGCCCTCTGGGACACTGCAACCCCTTTCTCCCACTAGTGGCCCACACAATATATCAGAATTACCTTCACAGTATACACTTACCCCCAGGTCTGGTTCCGCACTGGGACCTCCTGTGAAATGAGATACAGTGCAACAATCACAGTACAGTACTTTAACATAGACAAATACCTCAGGCAGTATAACTTTGCTGAAACAAGCTCTGATTTATTTAGGGGATATAACAAGGACAGGGGAAATCAGGTTAATTAGCTTATCACTCTAATAATCTACCTATGGCTCTGTGCACAGGCCTATCCCTATCAGTTACTATCCCTGGTACCCAAGCCCTAGTGGCTAGTCCAAACGTGGCAGCTGGTAGGGGCCCTTTCACAGAGAAAAGGAGAATTAAACAGTCAGCAGTACAGTAATTCCATTTGGATTTAATGTGGCAATTCAACAGGAGCGACCCTGAATTAGTACTCACGACCTCCAAATAAGATAGGGTCCTTCAATGTCAGCAGGGCTCACTTGAGGTACACAAACCTCTTCACACATTTATATAAAGAGCACTATACCAGGCAGGCTGCATCTGTATCCGATCGCAATTACTGCACAATACCGGAGAACACACAGCAGATTCAGTTCCTGACAGACCGAGTGCAATTTTCAGCAATTCTTCCAGTTCTACAGGGGTGAGCCTGGTTTCTACTCTTCAGAGATCCTTTGATTCTTTTCACAGGACGGATTCAGTCCTAACAAGCTGCAGACCGGAACTCTGGCCTTACACACGCTTTTTTGACTAAAACTGCACACTGAAAAGCACAGGGCTCCTTCCTTCTTCACTGCCAAAGCTCAACTCAAACTCCAACCGACAAAACCGGCATTTCCTTTGAGTTCCTCCCAGTTCTTGACTGGATTGGCTGTCACTCACAATAGACTGCTGCTGTTGGTCCAAAAGGCACTGAAGTCTAAACTACATCTCCCAGAGTCACTGCCCATACAATCCTCTTGTGGCTGGCTCAGATTATGAGTCCAAGTTCTGATTCGTCCAAGGCACCATTTTGAGCTAGCTTACTCCACACTGATTGGTCCAGTTCAGCAGTTCAAAACTAGAATGGGAACTAGCAGACACAGTTCTGACTGCAAAGAAAGCAGGTTAGACAAACTGTAATTTCATTATTACTCTAAATAATTTCTGGCAAACAGTTACATCTTTCAGATAGGTTCCTTTGCACTCCTAGTGACTGCAAAAATGAAGTGAATTGGCAGCAGCTCGAGTGGTACTCAGAAGCACACAGTCCCCCATACAAACTAATTATGTCTGCAAGCAGACAGCTCTTAAGAGACAGTACCAGAGGCTCTAAAAACACTCACTGATAAATGGCTTAAATGCGAAACACCATTCAGGCTTGGAGCATTCAAACAAGCTCCTGGAAGTCTTTTGGGAACCCCCATTTGGAAAGTCACAAATGAAAGTACTGAAGCGCTCACTCATTGGAGCGCTTCAGTCCTTTCAAGTACACAAAGTTTTCGCCCATGAAACTGAGACCACTGTCATACTCTGCTTGCATAGTCATTAGTCTGTCAGGGATGAGACCAATGTAGATTGCTCTGCATTGGACTAGTCCATGACATACCTCTCAAATGACGTTCTCTGAAGCAAAGCAAAATGTTTCTTGCACACGTGCAAGGACACATAAAAAGCAGAGACAGGAATCATTTTTTTTTGGGGGGGGGGTTATCCAAGGGACAGGTGGAACTGAAATTCTGCCTGTCCCACAGAATTCTTACCTGTCCTATTGATTTTTTTTTTTTTTATTAATTTTGCATGTTTGACTAGGGGTTTTAAGCTCCCCTCTGCCTCCTCTGTAAGTTAGACCTGCAGTGGCAAGGGGATTTCATTACTGAGGTCGCCCCCCCCCCCTTGCTGCTTACCCTGAAAATATTTCAAATGCTAGAATTCCACGTTCTGTCCCTTACAAGGACTTTTAATTAGTTACCATAATACCCACTGAAAAACTGCCTCTCAGTCAGAGAGTACTGCTGGGTTTTTAACCCCCCCCTTCCCAAGAAAAGACTCTGCTCCAATCAAGCACTCTGCTCATAGAAGGGAGGTTTCAGAGGGCTGTGAGGAAATGCTATTTAACAAAAAGGGTGGTGAAGTCATGAAACAGGCTGCTAGTCAAGGTGGTGGGTGCAAAACCTGTTAGTGGTTTTCAGTATGACTGGGACAGAAGGAAGGGTACAGTGGTTGCCCAGGGAGTCAGAAGTGGGGAAGAGAATCGAGGGGGTGGGAAGGGCTAGATCCCTGGAAGAACAATAGGTCCCAGGGCTAAACAGGGAACTCGAGCAGACTGGATGGACATTTAGTCTTTTTCTGCAGTCATTGTCTAAATTTCTATGATGCTTTGAAGAACCATATGCACTTTTCGCATCTCTCTTATAAAGCAGGAGTCAGAGGTTAGAGCACCGAGCTGAGAGTCAGGAAACTCAGTAGACCCGAGGTTGAATCTGACGGCTACCACTTGTATACTGTGTGTAAGTCACTTGACCTTCTTGTGTTCCTGGGTCACAACTGGAAATGAGCTTCAGCTCAATGTGCCTTTTCCGGCCACAAATTCTAAAATGAAAATAAATAATATATAAAACCTAAACCTTTATGCTAACAACATAAGAACAAACCCTAAAAATTAAACAGATTCTTTTACTGACAATTTTTTTTCTATCATTTAAATAATCAACTAGATAAGGTGTATATTGAGTCACATAATGCAGAACATTCATTGTTGAAGCATAACATCATTAAAAAGAAAATGATTTGCAGTTAAGCTGCAGGTACGTGGACATGTCTATGCTGGTCTAAGGCTTATGTCCACCCATTTGCAGCATAACTCATACTGTCATAGCTGTTCAGCTTTTCTAAAGTAAAAGATCTAGCGTACTGAGTGCACTTCTTTCTCTTAATCCAAGTAAAAAAAATGGGGTGTGTGTGGAGGTTGGTCAGAAGCCAAAGAGCTCTTATCACAATTAAAAGCATGGTATTTAAAATGTACGTGTAACTCCTAGGTGGCGCTATCTCAAGGGCTACTACCCTTGCCTGCTTGGCTAATAGCAGGTTAAGGGGCCTGAGTTCTGAAATGGGTGCCTCCACCCGGAGGTCAGGGTTGGTAGTGGTCAAGCTAACCTGGGCACAGCCCTCTGGGACACTATAACCCCCCTCTTTCCTTTCTAGTGGCCGGAACAATACACAATAATCACTTTCACAATACCCCTGATACACCACACAAGTACCCGCACTATTTACAAAAACCACAAAAGAGCTCACACTAGGACGGGGTGCCATGAGAATATAGTCGAACAATCACCAAGAATTACATTTAGAAAGGCAGGAAGTTTAAAAGATAGTCATGTACATAGCCATTTTGCAGATAAACAAATACGTGGCTAACACAACCCTTAGGTTGTTTTAAATGTAACAACTGCATTTATTGTGATGTTGTGAATAATGGCAAAACTTTTTCAACTATTAATAATACAAGGAAGTTTCTTATTAGACAATTTATATCATGTAACATGAGTGGCGTGATTTATTTGGCAACTTGCTCGTGTAATGCCTTTTATGTAGGGAAAACTGAAAGGAATTTTAAGATTAGAGTTGGTGAGCATCAACGGGCTATAACAAGAGAGGATTTATTATATGCTACGGCAGCACATATTTTAGCATGTAAAAATGATAAGTGTATTCATTGTTTTAAATACATGGCCATTGATAAAGTGTCTCGGAAGCCTGCGGGGGTAATTACAGAAATCTGATCCTTAAAAGAGAAGCCTTTTGGATTTTGCAGCTGAAAGCAACTATCAGCCCAGGTTTAAATGGTAATTTCAATTTAAAACCATTTTTAGAAGAAAGACGTTAGTTTATCGAGAGAATGAAGTTGGATCCTTTTTTTCTTTTTGTACCCCGCTTTTGGATTTTTATTATAAATGATATCATTATTTGATGTATTTGATCTAAATCTGTTTTTCATTGATGTATAATTGTTAAATTAGTACTGCTGTTTATTTCTATTTATTGGATTTTAAAGTAATAGTGTTCTGCCTGTTAGATGGACTGAATTCCATGTAGGAATTTAGTACTGCTTCATTGTTAGATACATCTTATTGGTGTTTTTTAATTGATGTAATTTGTCATGTGTTCTGTTATAGGGTTATATATATGTATGTGTTTCTTTTGCTTCATTTAGCCTTTGATAAAGGGTCCAGTGGGACCAGAAACGCGTCAGGCGATTTAATAAACCTTTTTAAAATGTTTCCCTTGTGGGCTAATTTCTTTTGTGGTGGCGAGTGCCTGGATTCATGTTTTTGATACCCACACTATTTGCACTTACCACCAAGGCTTTCCTCTGGCTCGACCCTGGGGATCCCCTGTAAAACAAGGTTATACAGAGCAAATAACAGCAGTACAGTACTCTTGCAGAAACTGGAACCACAGTCAGGGTAAATCCAAAAAAGAATTAGATTCGATTTATTTAAGGGACTTAAACAAGGGAGGGGCGTAATCAGGTTAATTTGCTTAAAGGTTGTATCACTCACAGAGTTATGCATGCACTTCAGGGTCCATAAACAGTCACACACTCTGGGTACCCAGATGGAGAATGGTGGGCTAGCCAGGAACATTGCAGCTGGTTGGGGCCCTGTGATGGAAGAAAACAACCTGCACCACACGCACTAATTGTAATCCGGAGCCAGAGGGTTTAGTTCGTGAAAAGAAAACAACAAGACAATGAGATGATACACTTGTAGATTAGGCTGTTATTGCAGGGAGCTACCCTGATGATTACTCACCATACCAAAGACTGGACACAGGCTGGATGAAAATTGAGACTGCAGGTGGTTGATCTGGAGTGCCAGGAAAAGCAGGGCCCACACGATTCGCCGAGGCATCGTTCCTGTTCAGGCGTGGAGCAGGAGGCTGATCCCCAGGAAGGTCTCTCACTGATGGCTTTCTCTGTGCAGTGGGTATTCTGGCTGGACCAGTGTGGCAAGGCCCAGGCCAAATGGAGACAAATTCGGATACAGTCCATTTTGGGCTAGATGCAGCTTCCAGCAAGCAGAACACAGTTCACACAGTGGGGAACCAAATCACTACCCACTAACAACTCACAGCACATTTACAAGTAAGGAAATGATACTGTACCAGGCAAACCACTCTCCAGTCATGATCGCAAGGTCTATGCACAAACCAGGGATTCAAAAGAAGCTGGAAATCCTGACAGGCTGATCGCATTCAGCAAAATCTTCGGTCTTCTTCAGGTTGATCCTGGTCACAACTCAGTGGCTTACTTTGTTCTCACAAACTCGGATTCAGTCCGAACAGATTCTTTTCTCCCTCTCAGGGGCAGCAGGCAAGTATGCAGGCCAAAACTCAGGCCTTTCCACAGAGACTGTATTGAGTTTTTGCTTTTTCGGCTCCCAATTTAGATCTGCCTCTAAAAGCAAGCAGCTTGGGAATTTCCCCAAGATCCAAAAGGTTCGGTTGGTTGATCCTCCTGTCAGTCACAACAAAGGCTCCCCCTTCAGGTGCAAAAAGCCCCAAACTACAATTCCTACAGATTTTGACTCCAGACAGCTCCTGTAGCCCGGCTCCATTTTAGGTCCATCCAGTACTGACTGGCCCAATTCGCAGTCCCGGACGAAATGGTGGGGCTAAACAAAACAGTCCTTGCTGCAAAGAAGGCAGCTTAGATAAACTACAATATCATTATCACTCTAAATGATTTTCAGCAAATTGTTACATCTTTCAACAGAGCTCCCTCTCAGATTACTTATGACTGCAATCCTGGCAGCCCTTAAAGAGACAGTACACAAAGGCTATACAGGCACTCTCTGGCAATCACATTTAAACTGATAAAATGCAGGACACCAGCCTGGCAGTGAGCATTTAGGCAAGCTCGAGTAAGACTTTTCGGGAACCCCCATTTGTATGGGGGTTACACCTGCAGTGCCTGGTAACTTACAATGTAAATCTGCTTCTTACTGAGACAGTGTTGGAATTACAAGGGGGTTTGCTAGGGCTCGGCCCCCAGCTCTGAAGAGAGCCCCGGTAGCTCTCATGCATCACTGCCATTGACTTATATTGGGAACGGGGATTCAAGTTTAAAGATTGTTTTTTATTTATTGATTTATTTTTTAGAAAAGTTTCACCAGGGAAGACAACATGAGCTGTAAACAGCTCATTTCCAGAAGCTTCCTGGGGGGAAAAGGTAGGGGGTTACATGAGGGGAAGAGCAAAAAACCAACAATAAAGAACATAATGTACAAGTCAATACAGTGCATTTAGTGACCTTATTTTATTTTTATTTATTTAAGTCTCGGATTACATATACCTTTGAGCTAAGAGCTCTTTTACAAAGGTTCCACGTCAGTAGAAAGGACAACAAATTAAACAGGACAGTAAAGTATGGTACAATAAAGTGTAAATGGGAGGTACAAAAATCATAATGGACACAAAATCATAATGACAGTCAACGCAAGACAACAGAGACACATTATGCTAATCAGTTTCCGGCACAGGAAAATGCATACAGTACATTGATGTTGGCCAGCAGGCTTTGTGAAGACAAACAGGGCACAGGGTGTAGGAAGGGATGTGGGAGGTCCCCCTAGCATCCGAAGCTCATGAAGTGTAATTCCAATACTGTTGAGAGGTCGGTTGTAATTACTATGAGAAGAGCCAACTCTACACAAATAATAGATGTACTGTTTAAGTACATTTTAGTACAATGAAATCCAGATAGACACTTGTAATACAGTCCATGAGCCAGATATGCAAAACTTTTCCACATGCTATGTGATTGCTCCTGCAAATAAAAAAACACTCTAGCAGAAAACTGACTATCCAAAATCTCCAGGGCCATAGCTCTTCTAAATTCAGGAGACAGTCCTAAAAATTCTCAACTGGTAGATTTCTGCCAAGATATGTGCTCTAAAATTTGCTTGTGGCAACCAAACTGCATGTGGAAATATTTTGAATATGTAGCTCATATTTGTACAGGTTGGTCTTTAACACAGCAATTCATACATTTATCCAATATCCAGGGTCCACGTTAGTCGATCAGTTGCTTCGATCAATTAAAATCATGATGCTAAATAGCAATAATGTGTATGAGAATATAGCCCCTATTCAAATCAATGGTGCACGCACATGCAGCCTTTGTTTGCTGACATCACAAAACAGGGCTGCGTGTGCCGGTGTGGGAGCGTGGCTCCAGTATGGGGAAGTGGCTCTGTCTTTAACGGTATGGTCTCGGACTAAAATTACGAGTAGAATAACTTTTAAAAATGGGTGAAGCTTGCATAAAGATTTGTATCCAGCAACTCCTGACCAGGTCAGTTGCCAGATATGTTTGGGGGTGCAGCTGCTAGGAAGCTGCTCTTTAAATATGGCTACAATGGTTCTGTCTTTGTTAGTACTGCTTTAGTTATTGTGTATGTATTACACCCTTTCTCCCCCCTTGAAGATTGGGGGGTGGTGCTTCTGGACATTTATCAAACTCCTGCTCTATTTGGAACATCCCATGAAGCTCCTTGGCTTCTAACCACAGTATAAGTATTTTGGTGATATGTGACTGCTAGTAGTATCATTAACCGCCCCCCCCCCCAGACACTGTTGTAGCACTCTTAGAAAGATGCTTTACACAGATTCTTCTATTAAGAGATGGTACATGAATTGCTTACATCACACTGGTCTGTCCTCCATTCAGACCCAGCCGTACTGCTATGCACAGCGGCACTTTTGCTGGTAAAATGCTTCTATGTCTAGATTTCTCCACACAAACTGCCCACTTTGCCAGACAAAGAAATATATAAAGTGCCACTTCACACTGTACAAAGTCAAGACACGTCTGGAATTTCTTCACATAGGGACGTTTTCAAACTTCATACACCTCGACTTACCAAACCTCTCATGAGCAAAAAAGGATTTATCTGGTCACTTCACTGTATAGGCACTGAAGCACTTTTGAACATCAGTATTATTCCACTTGAAAGCATCCTTTCTTTCTTTTTTTTCCAACTTTCTTTATCTCCTCACTGGTCCTATAGATCAGTCTCCAGTGGGGCACATGGAGCATCTTGTCTCCTGCCCAGCCTGAAGAGCCCCTGAACTGGTCTGCTACTCCTGGGAACTCTCCTCCATCTCCACCGACCACCCCGCCCCGGCTCTGAGCCCCCTGGGGTGGGACCGCCTTGTTACTCCTCTGGCACTCTATCTAGAATCTAGAAGGGCAGCCGGGGAGTGGAGGAGAGACAGCGACCAGTCAGGTTGGACCCGGTGGTAGACATTGGAGATGTCCTCTGGCTCCACCTTCACCTGTCCAGGTGCCAGGGTTTTTTCCCTGCTTTTTGTTCCCGGAGGCACGGACGTGCAATGATGGCTTGCATGCGACAGGCGCGCTCCTGCACCTGCCCACAAGCCGTCTGCCACCGCCTCCATACTCCAGTAGCATGTCTCCCACTTGTTGCGATGCCCCCAGTCTCTACTGGGAGCCACTGTAACAGTGGGTGACATGCAGCCCACCCACCCCCAATAGAAGAGAGCAGTGCTCCGGATGCTCGATCCTCTCCTGCCCCTGCCAATCCCTGACAACCTGAGCTCGCTCCCAAACCCAAGTCGCTGGTGTGGTATGAGGTGTGGCGACAAGCGCCTCAACCCTCAGTGCCACTGGGCCAGCGGAAAGGGTCCTTTCTAATTTTTTTTTTTTTACCGTAGGTACAGACTAGTACTAACTGGAAAATGGGGTCCCCAAAGGCGCCATGATTATTAGTCACATTTAAAAATATTTGTAGTAAGCTATGGATGAAGAAAGTGGGGAGCTTCAAGCATGCGATTTATAGGTACATGAACATAGTAAGCAGAGGTAAGAGTGGAGGGCGGGGCACTCATGACCAAATAGGGTCTCGAGTATAGTACCAGGCAGGGAAAATAGGACTGACTAGATGGCATACCAGGCCTTTTCTGCCAACAATTCTGTTTCTCTGTAAAATTCTGTAGTTCCACCAACATTTGAATATTTTATAAATGTGTTAATTTAGTTTTTTTCTCAAGAAAAAAAGATGGCCACCACATTTGGTTTAGAAATATTATTGCAGAAATAGCAAGGGATAGAATGGAGCAAGGAAAATAAAATCATGGTACGCAGCATAGGAGGTACCTGGAAAAGTAGATTTGACAGTTATGCGTATATTTTTTGCTAACTGTAATGCAAACTAGCTTTTTGTGAAAAATATTTTTGTTGCACTGCTGCTTTAAATAAAACAAATCAAAATAAATAATAAATAAATGCTTCCATTGAGAATTATCTGGAGTAAGTCAGATACAGATAATGAATGTGTGATCGGATTCAAAGACTACAATCCCAGAAGCCTCAAGCACTTCCTGCCAGTAATTAAAAAAAAAAAGAGAATAAACATGAGTTTTCCAAAGGATTACAAAAGTAATTTAAATTATCAACATTTTTCCAATATATTTTGCAAACATGGTAAATTGGTCTTTTGCAAAGTAAAAGCCCTAAATTTCAGATTTTTTTAATTTACTGTTTACTCTCCCGCTTTGGGGTGGCTGCCCCGCCCCCTCCCCCGGAACCAACTTCAAGACATCACAGTCCTTAATTCTAGCCTGCCTGGACCATCCGGTGATAGTGGAGATTATCTAACCAGCACTATGCAAGTTCCATAAATCTTTTGTGAATACAGCATGTGCTTGTGCTCTCTATTAATGTTGGTTTTGTCAGTTTTAGCTGGGGGAGCCCTCACATCACCCTTGTTTTCTTTCTTTTTTTTTTTTAAATAGGGGGGTGTTGGGGTGAAGCTCACCAACTCAAATAAACTAATAAAAAATAACCCAAAGACTGATTTGAGAAAGACACGTAACTTGACCTCACGCAAATGGTGCTGGTCCGTCAGTGGTCCGATAATCTCCACTATCTCCAACTATCCATGGCCCACCATCAAACCTCCTCTCAGAAAGTCCCCATGGTTTATACCACCATTTTGATGCCCAGCAGGTCAGCCAAGCCTGCCAGGAAACAGAATCCACTACTGGAGAGGAGTGGAAGGGCTAATGAGAGCATTTACACAGCTCTAGTATGTGAACATGAAAAAAGAAGAATTAGCATTCATATAGTATTTTTCATTCACACTGTAATCCAAAGTGCTTAACAAGCAATACGAGTCTGGTAGAGAAGTGACTAGTGTTTGTTTGGCTGCTGGCATTTTTCTCCTTGTGCTACCTGTACCTCTCCCCCTTCTGATGATAGCATTTTCCAGCATTTTGTCAACTGGTTTTCAGGTTGTTGTGCTAACCTCGTCTCTAACCAGTCTCTGCCTTGTGGTTACTGTCCTGATACACACTTCAGAAGTCACTTCCAATATGTTCTTAGTAGTGCAGGGAGAAGGGAGAGGTCTGTGTAGCACGAGGAATGAATCCAGGCAGCCAAAGAAATGAAGAAAATCACAAACAAATTAGGCTTATGCTAATAATTCCAAGAACAAGAGTTTCTTGAAGAAGCTTTTGAATTGAAAGGTGAAACGTTGGGACATTGCTGATGAATAAAATCTAAAAGCTGAAAAATCAGTGTGTTACATGGTTCTTTTAAGATCTGAGAATGGTCCACCCCCCCCCGCCCCCAGCATTTGCATCTAATGTATCATCAGGGGCCAACTCCTACACTACACACTGGAGTACAGACTTTTTTTTATTAATTTCTGTTCATTAAAGGTTTTGCAGTGTTACACAATGCAAAACAAGAGACAAAACAAAAAAAGGGGGGCTTAGAAAAGCATTACATCCAAAAGCTACCCCATCCACACTTGTCCTCTCAGTTCATTCCGCTAAACATAAATTAGCCATAAACATTCAAGGTACAAAGTTTGGCCTATGAGGAGTACAGACTTAAGAATAATTAATTACCTGCAGCAACCCCTTTTTCTTTTCACTGATTTTTAAGGGGCCATTTTAGTGTATCCTTCAACAGGTTGGCATTGTTCCTGATGTAGCAGTAGTTAACAGGAACTTGACCGAAAAACTAAAGAATTAGTACCCCAATGTATATGAACATTAGCACTGAATTTTTTGTATCTTTTAATGCTCCCCTCCCCTGCTGAATGGGAGGGAGGTAAGATGATTATGTCACTACTGCCCTTTTATTGTCAATAAAACAACAGGTATGGTGTCATTTTATTGGCAGTATAAGGATGTGATTTTGCTGTAAGATAAACTGTTAGTAGCTCTCCTTCCTCAATGAAGGAACGGGTCCACGTGTAGTATAATACGAATGTATATCATTTGCCATCTCTTACAATACATTCGTTATCTCTCCTACCAAAGTAAACACGAGTTGAATAACTCACCAGTGAAATTGCCTCCAATAACATAGGGAATGACGCCTCCAGGCCATATTCTTTCAGGTCGTGAAGTAGCAGCTCTGGGAACTCGGCTCTTTTCACTCTTCTCCAAGGATTTCTGATCAGACCTTTCTTTTGTGGTTTTATTTTGTTTGTTGTCTGCAGTAACAGTAAAAATAAAGGACAAAATGTCTCTTTGCCCAACTTGGTCTACATGAAGCTATTAACAAATTTCCATAAGCTGATGTAACAGCAAATGCTTTTCACACGGTAGAAACATTCAAATGCACTTTATGGGTACCAGCATTAAAGGTTCTGTTCTACAAACTGTATCCGTGGAACTCAAACTTGGGCCACAAAAGCTAGTGTTAGTCCTCTAGTTCAATAAAGGAACTTTCCCACTGCTGCTAAAGGATAGCAGATACCATTATTTCCTCCACTGCTTAGCCTTAGTGAATTCAGATTAATTCTCAGCAAAGCCTTCTGTCAAACTAAGCCATGAAGGGAAAAAAATTAAACCGAAATAAAATCAAGCAATACACTACCGCAGCAGTACAAAACATTGTACAATTTCCATAGATGTGAAAAAATTAAATACAGATAGGGAAATCTTTCAACTAAGAGGGGCTGAAGACTTTTTTTTTTTGCTTAACTGGTGCCATTTCTTTTTACGATTTCAAACTACTCGCAATTTCTATTGTGTGGTTAATACAAAGACCAACCAATTTATTACAATACTTTTCAAAGTTCTAATTTTTTTTTTTTTTTTTTTTTTTATCAATTTACCAATTTGTAGTTCTGGGCTATAATGTTAGTCAGGGACAAATCCAAAATGCAGTTTTTCAATAATAGCTTTTTCTTTTTTTTTGGACTAACCAAGACTGTTCTATGCGCAACCTTTCAGGAATAACACAGGACCTCTGCTAAAATGGTCCAGAAAGCTTTTGTGCAGAACTGATTTTTGGTTAGTCTAATAAAATATATTATTGGAAAACAACATTTATATTATTGGAAAACGACACTGAAGCTTACCAAGTAATACACCAACTATATAGCTAACCAGCAACAATGCTACATTTTCCCAGCTGCAGAGGAGCAATAGAAGACTGAACAATCATGGGTACATTTTACCTCTTACTCTGTCCTACGACAATAGCCTGTGGTATTGGACACCATATCAACTACTACTACTATACACAACAGTCTGCAGCAATTGTCCATCTTGCCCGAACCCTAGCAGAGTCCTCTGGAATTCTGCAATCCACTGCCTCAGAATTTTTCCCAGAACTTGCATCATGCTGAAGAATATATGTAGTGCCGCAGAATTCATTTTTCATTAAAATGTACATGTTTTTCCATAGTGCTTTGTTCCTTCCCCTCCTTGTTTAGCCCAACGTCCCTCCTCTATGATCAGCATGTGATGTCATCAATGACATCACATCTTATTTTAGCCAGTGGCAGGACTCCATTGTGCCACAGAAATGAATAATTCATGTTGCAGAAATGAGGAAACCCTGCTGCAGAAGGCTAGGAGCCATGCCACAGAAATCACAAGGGACCTGCTTCCAAGAACAAGGGCCCCTGGCCATAGGTGAAAAAGCTGTGGTTACATACTAGCTCATGTCAGGAATTAAAACCAACTATGAGCTGGAAAACTCATGAACTTTGTAGCCTGGGGAAGGGGGCATGTTGCTGCATGTGCTCACACGAGGAGCATGACAGTCTAAACAAACCATTACAGACCTCAAAGAATACATGAATGTACTCAGCTGTAGTAGCAGTGGAATCTGGCACATTTGATTCAGAAGGGTCGAATTCTGATGCACTGCCTGAAGAGATCAGGAGTTCCCATAATGGGCTACTGCACGTGATGCTGGCAACCCAGATTCAGAAGTGAGCCTGGCAGGGCTTCAGATAATTTTTTTTGAGTGGAAGTCAAATACTTACATGGGTTGAAATTTGGAAGTCATTTCAGTTTTACTGGAGTCAAAATACTCCAGCTGTCAACTTTTTGGAAGTCAAAATAATTTCAGTCGACAAATTTTGGCAGTCAAAATATTCCAAGCCCTATATTTTTTAAAGTCAACTCATTGACCTTACTGTAATGCATGCTACATCCACATAAATTCATTTCTTAATGTTAGGAAAGGAAAACATACACAATAAATCATTTGCAGACAGAATGTGTTTATACCCCATTCCTTCCTAGTCCTATTCCTCAATGTGACCACCTGTGGCTGTGCTATGCTTCTAATCACAGCTCCCCCCGCCCCGGCACTATCAGGCACTCTTTAATGGCACACTTTAGAATTACTGAGCATGTAACTGCACTTTGTGAGGGACGCTATACTCTATGGACATCCTTGTAGATCAGCTGCATGGCAACCCCTGCCCCCTTTCCCATGCAGTCACAAGGCAGCTCCCCGTTGCTGCATGTAGAATTTAGTGCCACAAAGTTTACACACTCTTGAAGGATTTCATCCCCTATATTTACATCACCTTGCAGGCATACCTCTCAATCTCTTGCCTCATGAATCGGGGACAAGGCTTAAAAAAATCAGGGACACATCTTAGATATTGGTACTATTCACTCAGAAAGCTGATAGAATAGAAGGATGCATGTTAAGAGGCATTTTTTGAAGAACAACAAGTCTATAACTTTAATGTTTAACATTATTTTGTGATTTTAAGCCCCACTGTTCTGTCATAAAAATACAAACTTTATGAGGGACAGAGGAACATTTTGAGACAAAATCAGGGACGTCCCTAAAAATCAGGGACAGTTAAGAGGTATGCTTGCAGGATTCAGCGCTAGTGTTTACCACCACCTCTTTGCATGATCTAGCCAGAGTGTGCCCATTGCGGGATTAAGCTGTGTGCCACCTACAGATCCCTTGCAGAACTTTCCAGGGCCACATTGTTTACACACCTTGCAGTACTTATTTAGCCCCTTGGTATTACATCAGAGTGCAGGATTTAGCCAGTAGTGTTTACAGCTTCCACTCCTACAAGATTTTTCTCACTGTTTAAATCTCTCTTGCAGGATTTAACCCTCAAGTTTACACCACTTCCCTCTGCAGGATTTAGCCCCTGGGTGTTTACAGCCCATGCAGGATAGGCTTCTGTTTCACCCGACACAGAAGTCTTTGCTCAAGCCTCAACCCCCTGCCTTTATTTCACTCGAATTGTTTACACTCCATTACTTTGGTTACATTTACAACACCGCAGTGCACAGATCTCAACCTCCTGCCTCAGAAACTAGAGGTAACAGCATAACAAAATTACCAAAATCAGGAACTGCTGAAAGTTATAAACACCAGGCTGTCTAACAAAGCCAGCAGCATAACTACCCCCAGAAATTTGCCAGGATCCCGGATCATAGCGTGCAGGAAGCAATGTCAACAACAAATGCTACTGCTGTCTTACCAATAGAAAAAGCAACAGGCACACGGCGGCGCTGCACCAGCAGGACACTCGTTTGTTTTTCACAAGCTGCTCAGCCATCCAATATAACTATTATTTTTGTCAGGCGTCAGTGTCCATGGACAAACATGCACTGTAGCAAAGGCAGCTAGCAGAACAATGCATGTCTACTTCTGTGTAATGAAGTACTGGTTAACTGCTATAACTTGCATGTACCATGCATGCTACCCAAGTAACCTGATTATTTCTTGTGTTTACCCTGTGGCAGCCCCTGTCCTGAGAGGAAGATGAGTGCCCCGCATTCGTGGCGATGACATACTCACACACAATGAACTTCAGTTTTCCCACATAATCCCTGCTCGGTCTTGAGTAGCTCATTCAGGACACACACACTCGCAGTCAAAGTTGCTTTTCCATGTCCTTCCTGCTCTCCCCCTTGTGTTCTGCTTTACCTTCCTCAGTCATCCTATTTACTTTATTTAAAGCGCAAAAACCCAGACAAAAGACTCACCACATAAATTGCAAATTGAATGTGGCAGACAATTTGCAGGGAGGGGCCGCCGGCATTCGGAAACTAAGGCAAAAAAAAAATGGCAACTGGCAACCCTCCACAGGATTTAAAAAAAAACATAAAGACCTGACGTCCACACCATGAAAAATGGATGTCAGCTTTAAACAACGGAAATGTTAATGGATGTCAATGACTCCAGAGGCTATATTTTTGGATGTTTTGAGCAAAATTATGGACGTAAAATACGTCCAAAATAGAGTTATCTGAAGGGCTGGAGCCTAGATTGCCGGGGTCCAGCTAGGGGAAGGAGGACTGACCATCCCACAGCATGCTCTCCTCTTCTGGGAGGGAGGATCATGGTTGTCGCTGCAAAACTGCCAACAAGATGACCACAGGCAGCACAGCAGCTGATGATAAAAACAAATAATGAAGGTTCCACTCCTGACGATTAATCGATTTGCTTTATTTTAACTTCCACCATTACACAAGGTTTCTTGGCATTGCATTGCCACTTCCTAAGGCTGGTGGTCTTACATGGTATACCAGCATACTTGACCTCCCAGGAGAAGTTTTTCTATAGCATCCCAGGACCCGCCGTCTTCCTGCTGAAAGCAGTTGATGATGCCAAGGAAGGGAGGGAGGGAGTAACCCAAGGCAAGGAACCGGTGCCATGCATGCTCAGTGTGCAAACGTGCCTTAGAAACATAGAATATGTCAGCAGAAGAGGAATGCTTGGCCCACCCAGTCTGCATAGATGGACCCTGCCTAGTCTGTCTCAGCAGACCATAACTGGTCTCTGGCAACCTTCCCTTCTCCCTGCCTATTTACTAATACTCCACTATGTCCATATCACATATGTCTGAGGTCTCCTGTTTTTGCCTCCACCACTTCCGCTGGCAGTCTGTTCCATGCATCCACCACTCTTTCAGTTAAGTAGTACTTCCTCATATCCCTCTTGAACTTACCCCCAGAGCTTCACTGCATGTTATCTGGTCTTGATGCTCTTTTTTTGTTTGAAAGAGACTCCCCTCCTTCACCCTGTTCATCTCCATGAGGTACTTGTAGGTCTCAATCATGTCCCTTCTCACTCCCCTCTCTTCCAGGGTGTACATTCTGAGATCCCTTAGTCTCTCCTCATTGGGATTTTAATACAACCTCTGCATCACTTTATTTGCCCTCCTCTGGACTGCCTCTGTCATCCACAACTGGGCACAATACTCCAGATGGTGACTCACAAGCAATCAATACAGTGGCTAAACCACCTCACTCCTCCTGCTAGACATACCTCTCCCTACGCATCCCAGCATACCAATGGCCTTACCCACTGCTTTGTCACACTGCCCTACCACATTAAGGTGGTCACATATGATAACCTTAAGGTCCCTTTCCTTCTTCGTCACTGCCAGTACCTCCCCCTATCCTATACTCAGCTACTGGGATTCTATGCCGTAGGTGCATTATTTTGCACTCTTCGGCACTGAACCTCAGCTGCCATGCTCTTGACCATTCCTCGAGTTTCCTGAGGTAACTATGCATTCTTGCCATCCCCTCCTGAGTGTCTATCCTATTACAGATTTTGGTGTCATCTGTAAAAAGGTATATCATACCTTCATTTCCAGTTCTAATGCAATGTCTCTTGTGAAGACGTTGAAAAGGACTGGTCCCAGTACTAAGCCCTGCGGCAACCCGCAGGTCATTCTCACCTCATTAGAGTGAGTGCCATTAACCAGCACCCTCTGTTGCCAATCCGTTAACCAATTCCTTATGCAATTCACCACGTTGGATCCCATCCCCATGCCATTCAGTTTCTTTATCAGTCTCCTGTGTGGAACAGTGTCAAAGGCCTTGCTAAAATCCAGACAGGCCACATCCACTGCCCTCCCCTGATCTATTTCCCCGGTCTCCCAGTAGGAGAAATCAATTCAATTTGTCTGGCATGCCCCCCCCCATGAATCCGTCATGCTTCCTGTGGTCTTGTAGCTCATTGGATTTAGGATACTCTACCAACCTTTCCTTTAGCAAAGTTTTCATTAATTTCCCCACCACTGATAAAAGACTGACCCACATGTCGTTGCTACCCCCCCTCCCTGCTCCTGCTCTTATGAAGAGGGACCCTGTCTGCTCTTCTTCAGTCCTTGGTCCCTTCGGGTGAGCAGGTAGTGCTAGGTATTGGGGAGAAAAACTAAGGAAAAATGCCCCAGCCATGCTGGGTGAATCTTTGTCTGTCTTGGAGGCGTCGCACTGCAGCTCCTCCCCTCAAGAAAACTGGCTCGAGTTGCCTCGAGGGGTCCCATTAGCCCTGATGAAAGAGCCCCACTTTGGTGGGTAAGCCACTGGGGTCTGATGGAGAAGGAGAGGTAAGTCCCAGATATGGTGGGTGATGGGGCTGGGAGGTGAAGCAGGTAGATGAAGGGGACCGACTGATAAGAAGGGGTAAACACGAGAATAAGAAAAAAAAAACACTGCAAAAAAATAAAAATAAAATAAAATACTGCAAAACAGTTGCTTTCATGCATGAGCCTTGACCTCAAAGGGACACTGTCAACCTGTTTTGCATCATATTATTTCTAGTTAAATCCCCACATTTTATGATTGCTTACCTTCGTCAAAATTCATTGATGTTGCTGTTTGTTTTGTCTGTCTGCTTCTTTAGTAGAACTGAAATGCATGGTAATATACAGTATATTTATAAACAAGTTTGTTTTGTTTCAAATCCTGTAAATTCAGGTTACTCACCTGTAACAGGAGATCTAGGAGTGGTATACGTTGTTCATCCACACTTATTAGCAGGTTCCTTGCCACTTTAAATCTTGCCGGAAGGTCTTTCTGGCTCCTCCCACCCACCCGGCTGGTAAAACTCTTGGCTCTGCCCCATGACGCCAGATCTAGCCCGCTGGAAGCCAGGTTGCTCGTCGAAGCCGAGGAGGTCGGGTGGGTTGTGTGGATGAACAACATATACCACTCCTAGAACTCCTGTTACAGGTGAGTAACCTGTATTTCTGGGGATGTGGATATGTTGTTCAATCCACAGTTATTGGCAGACTCCTAGCAGTTCTCCGGGAGGAGGGAGGCAAGGTGTGCACCCTCTACTTAGGGAATAAGGACATGAGAACCGCGGTCCCAAAACCAGCATCCTGGCGTGACTCTAGGCCAATGTGGTAATGGGAAATGAAGGTGTGTGCTGACTTCCAAATAGCACCCCTGCAGATTTCCTGGATAGGGACGCTCCTAGAAGCAGCCACCGAAGCAGCAGTATGGCAGGTAGAATAAGCTCTTATCCCTTTGGGAGGCTCCATGCCCACCAACCTATAGCAGAGATCTATGTAGGAGGTGACCCACCTGCCTATCGTCCACTTGGCTGCAGCTCTGCCAGGTGCGGCTTCAGCATAGGTGACAAACAGCTGGGAAACCTCTCCCCGAACTCTAGCCATTTGCTCCTTATAATAAGAGAGCACTCTTCTAGGGTCCAAAGTATGGAGCCTACATTCGGCCTCCGAGGTGTGACTGGGGTAGAACACTGGCAGAGTCAACACCTGGTTAAGGTGAAACTCCGATACAACCTTCAGAAGGAATTTCGGGTGGGGGCACAGGACAACCTTGTCCCTATTGAAGACCAGATAAGGAGACTCGATGGAAAGTGCCTGGAGCTCTCCCATCCTTCTGGCTGACGTAATAGCTACCAAGAAGGTGGTCTTCCACGACAGGTGAGAGATGTCACACCTGTGCATCGGTTCGAATGGCTTGCCCATGAGCTTAGCCAATACCAGCAGTAGATCCCATGGAGGTGGAGATTCTCGCACCGGAGGAGAAATGTGATGAAGGCCTTTGAAAAGCGCCCACCACCTTCTCCGCGCCCACTGACTGCTTCGCTCGCCCGCACTCCGGTAAGCAGAGATGGCTGCCAGGTGCACCTTAAGGGTCATCGACCGAAGCCCTAGCTGAGAAAGGGACCACAGATAGTCCAGAATGCTAGCCAAGGAACAGGAAGAAGAGTCCAACCCTTTGTCCTGACACCAAATGGAGAATCTCTTCCATTTGAAGGCATAGCATTTTCTGGTCGACTCTTTATGGGATGCCTCAACTATGTTGAGGACCTCATTGGAAAGACCCAAGGCCTGGAACTCTAGCCACTCAGGAACCAGGCCGTCAGGTGCAGGGATTGAAGGTCCGGGTGGAGAACCTTCCCCTTGTTGACTGACAGCAGGTTCGGGTGGACTGGAAGCCGCTCGGGAGCCTGGAGCTGAGGCTGAAGAGATCTGGGTACCAGTACTGGCGGAGCCAGTCTGGGGCTACCAGAATCACCTGCACCTTGTCCCTCTTCGCCTTGAGAAGCACCTTGTAGATCAAGGGAAATGGAGGGAAGGCGTAGAAGAGGCCCGGGGTCCATGGCCTCGAGAAGGCATCCCCCTGCAGTGAGCCCTGCTGAGGGGGGTGGGCATGAAACAGCCTCAGCTTCGCATTCTCCCTGGAGGCGAACAGGTCCACCTGAGGGTAGTCTCAATGGGAGATGAGATCTTGTACTACCTCCAGCAGGAGAGACCACTCGTGAGAAGCAGCACCTATCCAGCTGAGGGCACCGGCCAGACTGTTGGCAGCTCCTGCCACATGGATGGCTAGGAGATCCACCTCCAGGCTGATCACGAGAGACCAAGTGCAGACAGCTTCCTTGCACAGGGGCAAGGAGTGCATCCCGCCCTGTCGGTTCAGGGAGTACATGGTCGTGGTGTTGTCCGTCTGGACCTGGACCACTTGACCCCGAACAAACGGAGCGAAGGTGGTGAGGGCTAGTCGGACCGCTCGAAGCTCCAGCAGGTTGATGTGGCATCGAGAATCCTGAGGGGACCAGAGGCCGTGGGCTCTGAGCTCCCCCAGATGGGCACCCCAACCCAACAGAGAGGCGTCGGTTGTCAGAGTGACCGTCAGCTCGGGGCGGACAAACAGGATACCCTCCCTCAGATGAGCTGGAATGAGCCACCATTGTAGTCCATTTCACATCTCCTGGGTCACCGTCACTGGCTGGTCCAGAGGACCGGAGCACAGTGACCATTGGCGGGCCAGTCCCCATTGCAGGGGACACATATGCCAGCGGGCCCAACAGACCACGCTGGTGCAGGCCGCCATGAGGCCCAGAAGGCACAGAATGTCCCGAGCAAGGCACAGTTGACCAACAGAAATGACTGGGCAAAGGAGGAAAGGACCTCGGCCCTGTCCGCCGGGAGCCGGGCTCTGGCTCGAAGAGAGTCAAGCTCTGCCCTGATGAACTGAATCACCTTCGATGGCACGAGTTCTGATTTGGCCTCGTTGATGAGAAGGCCAATCTGAGAGCAGACCTGGAGGGCCAGCTCTCTGGACCTCTCCACCTCCAGTCTGAAGGGGGCTGCAATCAGACAGTTGTCCAGGTAAGGGTACACCCAGACTCCTTGGCACCGCAGGAATACTGTCACCACTGCCATGCATTTGGTGAAGACCCTGGGAGCTGGAGAGAGGCTGAAGGGCATGGTCCAGAACTCATAAAGAGATCCCTCTGCTCAAAAGTGGAGGAATCGCTGGTGAGAATGATGAATTGGGACATGAAAGAATGCGTCCTGAAGGTCCAGAGAACAGAACCACATGCCTGGCTCCAAGGATAGAATGATCTGAGCCAGGGTGACCATCCTGAAGGTGCAAGACCTTAGAAACTTGTTCAGGTCGTGTAGGTCGAGAACAGGGCACCAGCCCCCCATCCGTTTTGGGACCAGGAAGTACATGGACACAAACCCTGGGTCTGAAGGGGGGTCCGCCACCTCGCTGATCACCTCCTTCTGGAGGAGCAAGGCAATGTCAGCTCGACGAGCCAACAGAGAGGCTGCGGGAACCCATAGCCCCCCGTAGGGAGACAGCTCGATAGGGAGGGAACTGCTAGAATTCCAAAGGCAGACCCCTGCCACCAATTCCAACACCCAGCGGTCTGTTGTGATAGTGGACCAGGCGGAAAAGAAGTGGCAGAGCCGTCCCCCCATGGGGGGGAACCCGTGGAGGAGTGACGAGGTTGGGGGCGATGCCCCTCAACCCGTCACTGGGCAGGCTTGGAGGAAGGACCGGCCAAGGAACCTCCTGGGCCTTTCCCTCCAGGCTTCCTGCCAAAGGAAGCAGCAGGCTTGGCTTTGGGGTGCCAAGCATGAGCCTGCTGGCCCTGATGCTGGTGTTGCTAGGCCAGACGTGCCGCAGGGCTGAAGGACGAAAGGGCTTACACTGCTGCTGGCGTCCTTTGTCCTTCTGGTTAGACGTGACCAAGTCCAAGGTGGCACTGGACTTCTCAATCCGTTGGAGATGACCCTCCACCCGGGCCCGAATAAGTCGTTACCCAGGAAGGGAATGTCTGCCAGCTTGTGCTGGGTATCTGCCATGAAGGTGGAGATCCGCAGCCAAGCTTTTCAGCGCATGGCCACTGCAGCCGCTACTGACCGGGCAAAAGAATCAGCAATGTCCAACGAAGTTTGGAGCTGCTGTTTAGCTACCACCCTTCCTTGATTCCTCACCTGCTTGACCGTCGTCTGAAGGTCAGCCGGGAGATGAGGAATCACCTCATCCAGGGAGCCGAAAAGGGCATTTGAAAAGTGTGCCATCAGAATGGCCAAGCTAGCCCGACGAAGACCTAGGGAGGAAGCAGCGTATACCTTATGCCCTGAGTAGCCCAATTTCTTGGACTCCTTATCGGTCGGTTTGTCCACATCCCGAGCATTCCCGGAATGCAGGAAAACGCTATCGGTCACTAACCCCTCCGTAGAGGGGTGCTCCGAGAAACCGGAGAGTGAACCGGTAGGGACCGCATACTTTCAAGCCATCCTGGCCGAAGGCGCAGGACAAGATGCTGGCCACTGCCACAACTCCAGGACCGGGCCAACAATGGCTTTGGCCACAGGAAAGGCCTCCGTAGGGGAATCCCCTCAGTCCAGTATCTCTGTGAGGGGATACTTAGCCCGTTTGGAAACGGGTTCGAGCTTCATCCCAGTGGACTCTGAGATGAGTTGAAGCATTCCCAAAAACGAGGACGGGCTTTCGTCCACCGACTGACCCTCTGCAGACTCCAGGTCGAGCGGCCTGGAGAACAAGGAGGAGTCATCGTCAGACTCCGAGGAGTCTATGAACAGCTGCCAAGTGCCTGAGCCACCCTCCACATGCCGAGGTCGATCGGGAGTGAGGGTGACAGACAACCTATGGGGTAAACCCTGACCCGACCGAGAATCCTTGACCCTTGGTCCGGTGAAGAGGATCTCTCCCACTCCCACGAACGTCAACGGTGGGACTTACCTTTTGAGTCCTTCTTCTTGGACCAACTGGAATGTCCCAATGGTCCTTCTCCCTTGGTGGAGAGGGACTGATAAAGCTCCTTAAAAGAAGCTGTATAGGAAGAGCCCAAGGAGACCGAGATAAATGCCACGACCGAGGAGGAAGAAGAAGCCTGGGCTGCTTCCTCCTCGAGAGCGATCATCTGCTCCAACTGTTCCGCGGAGCACGCCGCCGCAGACACCGCCCAATGGGCCTCCTTCGACTTGACCGGCAGGTACCGTTTCTCAGGGCGCCCCAAAAGTAGTCGAGCAGCATGGTCCTCCAAGACCAAAGCCGAGAAGGAGCTGCACAATTCGCAAGCCTGTGAATCGTGGCCAAGCCCCAGGCAGTAGACGCACATGGAGTGCATATCGGTCCGGGACATCTTCTGCCCACAGGTGCACTGATGAAAGCCAGGAGTCGATTTGTCCATTGCAGCCACGAGGGAAGTCGAAGACTGTAGTCTTGTAAATTTTAGAATTAGTTTCGGGTTAACCGAAGAGTGTGGATCCATGCCTAAAACGCAGAACACTAAGGAGAAAACCTGAGCTTCCAAGTGGTAAGGAAGATCTGGCGTCATGGGGCGGAGCCAAGAGTTTTACCACCCGGGTGGGTGTGAGGAGCCAGCTTGAAGACCTTCCGGCAAGATTTAAAGTGGCAAGGAACCTGACAATAAGTGTGGATTGAACATATCCACGTCCCTAAAACTATTCTTATTGAGTACCTCCTGAACATTAGAAACACCTCTAAACAGTGCAGTCACTCATGATGTAATAGCCTCCTAAACTATCACTGTATCATGAGTGGCTAGACTATGTTGGGGCTGCTCCTATATCCACGAAAGATGCAACTGGAGTTGATCAAGGAATGTAAACAAACCTGTTTTTATGTGGTAACACCAGTATGGTGAGCAGTCTGTTTTTCACTTTTTAATGGAAAAAAAGAATTTGAATCAAACTACCAGCTACATCAGCAATCTTTACAGAATGCTGGCAATCATAAAATGTGTTTTTTAAGCTAGGGACACTATGAGGCCTAAGGGGGTTGACAGCGTCCCTTTAAACTTCTTCACCTTTCCACTCCTGCTATTGTTGTTCCCAATGGCTTCTTCTAAACCCCATCTTTCAGCTTAGCTCAGTTCCTAATTGTTGGAAGCAGGCTCCAGTCCTCCCCTTCATACATGAGGTGACACAAGCATCCCTGAGAAAAATCTTCCTATTTCACCTCTCCCCTCTCTGTTAAAATTTCAGAAGAAACATGCCTTCTACCGACTCTCCAACTTTCTCTATTCATTTCGCTCTCTCTCTCTCTTCCAGTCTGGCTTCCAGGAATCCAACTCCACAATACCTTCCATACTCCTTGTCACTAACTCCATAATAAAAGGGATGTACAAGGGGCATGTGTTTGCTATTATTTTTAGCAACCTGGCTAAGGCCATTGACTCTGTAGCCCACCTTTTACTTCTGGATACATTAAAGTGTACCAGGCTTTCAGTCTCTTCACTTGACTGGTTTTGATCCTACCTCTCTGGACACAGTCAGTCTGTCCAGGTAGAGGAGTCCATTTCATCCTGACGTGCCACAAGGGTCCATTTTGGGTCCTATACTCGTAATTTTTCTCAACACCACCTCCTCAGCACATGTATGCTGATGACACAATAGGGTGCTAATGTATACAAATGTGGTGGCAGGAAAGTAAAAAACATACTTTAGACCACTGGGTTATTTTCAGGGCTGATCTATGAAGAAAAAGGAAACATAGTGGACCGCAGTTGCTTTCAATTCAGTGGGAACGCTGCAGGCCTGATTTTCAAGCGTCCTCAGATATAAGTGCATTGATGGACTTAACTGCTGCATTGATACCACCATCAAGAAGCTATACCCTAAATTAAGAGTCCTTTACAGAAACAAATCCTGTCTACCACTCCCAGTCTGGCAGAAGATCCTGGTCAAGATGTCCCTACTACTGTTTGACTATGTGGATGTGGTCTATGGAGGGGCTGCCAACTCCACCCTGCCAGACTCCTTCTACCACTTTGCTACAAACTGCTCTCCCCTCACCCATTACTGTACTCTTTGCCAGCTCCTCTCACTCCTCTCTCTAACCTCTCAATGCCACTCCCATAGTGCTACCTATGGGTGTTTCTCGTTTGTTGGACACACCTGTGTCCAGTTTTAAACCGCCACTGGTTGTGTGGAACTGGACGCACTTTGCATCATTTGGATGAAAATGGATACAAAAGAGATTTGCAAGAGGTCATGGTGAAAGTGGTTTAGTGGACATGGGGATAGAAAATCTTGATACTTGGTAGGAGTGTGTGAATAATGAATAGTATTTCCTGAATACCACGAGTAATGCACTAATGTAGTCAGATCTGAATAACGCATAGTGGCACTATTCATGCCTAACCTATTCAGAAAACCAAAAACAAAACAAACGGCACCCCACTCTGTATCTTGTACGATACACAATCCCCACCCTCTCTTAGAATCCATCTTACCCTCTTATCCTCATCTAACACCCCCAATTTACATTATTTTTATTTATTTTATTTATTTAGTTTTTGTTAACCAGGTAGGTGCACTAGCCATAAAATGACTATTTTCAGGCTTGACCCGGGAGAGTACAACAAAAGGAGACAGCTGAACAACAGCAACATGGGTACAATAATACAAATAGAGGAACAGTACAGCAGTGCTACAAAAATACAATGGGTAGAAACAACAAAAAATAATGGCGAGCATTATACAGATAATGGCAGTAAGATATATAATAAGTGCAGAAACCAAGGACCCAACCTGTGGAGTGAAAGGGTTAATAAGATAGTAAGGTTATATAGAGAGAAATGTGAGGAATGTTCAAACATAACAAGAAAGACTGACAGAAGGAAGGTCAGTGGTGGTAACTGGCAAAACAATAGTGGATGGTCAGCAACAAGGTTCAAGAAGGAAGAGAGCTAGTAGTCAAGAAGTTATTTACAAACAGAAGGAAAGATATGGGGAGGAGAAGAGGAGACAGTCTTGTAAATTGGCTATATCTGCCCCCGGCTCAGTGGTGCTGAGAGCGGAGATGCTGGATGACAAACCTCGCTTCATGCCTGCAACCTGTGTTTGGGAATGGACACAGGATGCTGGGGTGGGCTGTGGAAGGACAGAATCAAGTGTCCCAGGAACTGCTCTTCTCTCCCAGAGAGGGAGGATGTCTGACTCTTCAGTGGTTCTTCCAATGACTGCTACCAGGTGGAGGTCTGGTGGCAGTGCAGGATGGAAGAAGCAGCAGTGGGAGATGCTATGGGACTCTACGGCATGCACATGCCTCCATGCATGTTAGCCAATGTGCACGCCCCAGCAACGGGCTTGGGAGACAAATTGGAGGAAAATGGTGGCAGGACAGGCATTCTTGAAACCCTGCTTGCCAATCCCTCACCTGCCTTGCCATCAGGATGCTGATGGCTGGTACTGGGCTGTTGGACTGGGGAACGATCCTCCTGTCCTGACCCTGCCATGGAGGGAGGCCATGGGGAACAAAGGCCAGGCAGCAAATATTCTTGCCCCAATATTCGTGTACTCGGTATTCAGTATTTGTGTGAAACAAAAAGGAAAAAGAAAGAGTCCACATCCTATATCCTGTAAGGTACACAAGCCCTTCCCTCTTCCTTCTGTTGGAATCCATCCCACCCTCCTGCACCCCCCCCCCCCAAGCACCTCATGCCGCTACATTTATGTACATTAGCACCCTATTCTGGCTGCTCCCTCAGCCTTGTGGTAAGAAGGGCATACAGCTCTCAAGTCTTCTAAGATGGAAAACAGGTGGGCATGATTTTATCGGTAGGCTTAAGAAACAGAAATAATGAAACACAGATTTGATTAACCTTCTTTGCAAAGCTGTTTCTGAGAGCCAAGCAAACAGGATGTTATAGCAAGGCAGGTTTTACAGTAAGCAGGATCACAACAAGCTGTAAGAGGAAGCCAAGGAATAGTAGCTTTCTATCAGCACTACTCATAAATCAAAGAACTCTTGTCAAGATGGGTTCACAAATATCGAGATCCACCATTTATAGACTGATGACAGACAGACAGACAGATAGCCATACAGAGGCAGACAGACAGACATACTGCCTTTGTGTTACATTACAAAAGGACCAAGGGAGTCAATGGCTGGAAAAAAAACACAAGGCCTTTCATGCCAAGATAGGATGGATAGCAGCTCGCCAGTTCAAACCTCACTAAAGCCAAATACTCAGAGTGTGCTCTTGAATAAATGAATGACTAAAAGTTTATTTTATACAGGTAGTAAATTGTTAGGGCAAAACCCTATTTACAACAATATTCTGTACAAAACAGGTAAAACAGAAAAGCATACAAACATAAAACATAAAATCAGTTACAGCAATAAATACTTAACTATCAAAAACAGGTACAAGTGTGGTGCAAATATTGTTTCAAAGCTTTTTGAAAAGCACTGTAAGTTGAAATGCTCTTTCATTAATTTGGCAATTTATTCCAAGTTCTAGAAATAGAAGGCTGTAACATAGTATCTCCGAGCCCGCTGCATGTTCTGATGGTTTGGATACTTAGATTATTAACTCTTACATTATAACCCTTGCCCTTAATATGCATAAAATTTATAGTGGTACTCAAATCCATATTCCCCATAGCACAGATTGTTTTGTGGCATCACTTTAGCCAAACATAATTCCTTTTTTCTGCAGGAAGGAGCCAGTTTAAGTTATTGTATAAACTGCCATGATGTACCCCATGTTTACTCCAGGTTATGAATTTAGCTAGGTTATAATAAAGTTGATCAAGTTTGTTTAATTCTGTTTTGTTAGCATTTCTATACAAAATCGATCCATATGCTATCACAGGAATTATCATGTGATTGACCATTTTCTTTTATTTATTTAAATTTTGGTAACTGAGTAAACCCACTGAGACCATGACAGTCCCTTTTTCAGGGGCGACCCGGGATTAAACACAGGTAAGAACATTTTGTGAAGTAACGATACATATACAAGTTGACAATTACATAAGTTAGATGGACAGAAGGGATGGAAGCAGCTGCAGGGGGACCTAAGCAAGCTAGAGGAGTGGTCAGAGAGGTGGCAGCTAGGATTCAATGCAAAGAAGTGTAAGGTTATCACTTTGGGGTGAAGAACCCAAGGAGAGAATACTGGCTGGGAAGGGGGGGGGGATTAAGTTGGGGATCACTGAGGAGGAGAAGGACCTAGGGGTAATGATAACAGAGACCACGAACAACACTGCCCAGTGTAGAAGAGAACGGCTGCAAAAGTGAACAAAATGCTGGGGTGCATAGCAAGCTGGGTTTCGTCCAGGCGAAGAGAGGTGATCTTGCCCCTCTACAGGTCGCTGGTAAGGCCACACTTAAGAGTACTGTGTGTAGTTTTGGAGGCCATACCTAAAGTGTGATATCAGGCTACTGGAGGGGGTTCAGAGGAGGGCAATAAAGATGACATGTGGAATGGAGGGGGGAGAGACTATGACAGCAGGCTGGAAGACCTGAATATGTACACCCTGGAGGATATTAGGGATGGGGGATATGATAGAGACATTCAAGTATCTGAGGGGAATCAATAAGGATGGGGCACACAGGGTCTTTAAGCTAAGGAGGGGAAGGGTCACCAGGGGGCATGGGCCAAGAATAGAGGGGGACTATTTTGGAGGGAAATGAGGAGACACTATTTCACAGAAAGGGTGGTAGCAAAATGGAACGCACTACCAGAATGGGTGGTACCATGTAAATCTGGGAACAGCTTCAAAAGGGCATGGAACATAGAACAGGGGAGAGTGAGGGTAGGGGTGGCAGTGGGATGACAAAGGGAAGGGGGGATGGGGCAGCTGCAAACTAGGGGTGCTAGCTGTACACTCGAGCAGACTTAGATAGACTGGGTGGTCTGTTTCTGCTGGCACATTCGTATGTTCATATGTAGTTAGTACAGAAATCTATAGCCAGTGGTATACTGAGCATAGAAAGTTGTACATGGCAAATTTTCTTTCTGCTCTCTATTGATGGACAATTAGCCACTCTTTTGAGGGCTCCTAATTTTTGATTAGTCTTTCTAACTGTCATCTTTATGTGTTCTTTATAATCTAATTTCTGGCCTACCATAACCCCCAGAAACCTATAATGGGTTGCATTATCCATCCTGAGTCCACTGCTATATCTTACTTCCAGGGTACTTCCCTGACTTTTCTTTTTTATTGCCAGTTTGAAAGTAGAGACATTGGCCCAGATATTCAAACTGCACCATTCTGAGGTGCAAGCCCCTGCGCTGCTCAAAATAGTTGCGCAGGGGTGTGGCTGGGGCGATATTCAAAGGGTTAAGCTATTAGGCAGCTCTTTGAATATCACCCCAAGCCACAGTGGCAAGATGGAACTTGCGCCACCGCAAGTTGCCAGAGTTGAGCATTAAACCTACGGTAGGGTGAGTACCATTGGCCATGCGCAAATTTCCATATTCAAAAGGTGAAATGCAAATGGGGCCATAATTTATGCAAGGCGCAGGGCGGGCCATTTGCATCTATTTATGGCCCCATTTGCATGCCATTAGCATGTAGGTGTGCCGATCCCCGAGGACTTGAGCCTGGCTGCCCTGCCAGGCAGCAGCCATCAGGGACCGACGCAACCTGCAGCCCAATCGCGGGCAGTATCTGTGTATACATTCCCCCCCACACACACAGCTCCCGAAGCCCGATCGCGGGTAGAAAGTATCATGAACCCCCACATCTCCCAATGCCCGATCGCGGGCAGAAAGTATCATGAAACCCCACACACATCTCCCAATGCCGATCGCGGGCAGAAAGTATCATGAACCCCCTCACATATCTCCCGATGCCGATCGCGGGCAGAGCGATGAACCGCCCCGTGCCCGATCGCGGGCAGAATGTAAAAGCCCCAACCCGAATATCTCCTGGTGGTCCAGTGGACCGTAATGCCCGATCACGGGCAGAATGTCAATTACAACCCCCAAACATCTCCTGGTTTCTAGTGTCCCCCACCCACACCCACCCATGAAGTCCCTCCACCCGCTCCCCGGCGGCGGCCGGGCGGCAGCATCCCACATAACACAACATCAGATCCAGTATTGCTAAAGATCATGTGGCAGCAGGACCCTTTTTGACATTTAAATGACATTTAAGGAATCCAGCATACTATAATTTATTTGTTATACAACAAAGTTTAAGTTTAGCAGGGTCTATTACCAAGAGTTATCATGTTCAATACAAGACAATAGATACAGAAGCACTCTGTCTCCTAGATGAACAACCCAGTGCCTTTAACTCTAAACTCCATCGTTACGGCTGCAGGGTCCTTTTTAAAATCCTGGATCTGACACTGCCTATATGGCCCTTAATGGACTGTGACTGCTTTACATTAGGGAATGTCTTGCAACTCACACTGATATCCAGGAGTTAAGGTCCTCGGGTATGGGTTTTATTGGGTGTTCTTAAATCTAGACTGAAATTAACTGGGGACAGAACATTTTCTGTTGCTGCTCTCCTTTTATGGAACAACCTTACTGATGTATTGTTTGTTTATTTCATACTACTACTGATGTACTGCGCCTGGGTTTTAAAAAGGCCTGTCTTTCTCTGTCTGTTTGTCTATCTATCTGTCTATTTTATCATGTGATTAGAGGCAATCACTAATTGCATTTGAATATCCAGTAACCTTGAGATGACAAGTGAAATGCTTTCTAAATTAAGTAATTCTGAACATTGAATGTTCCAATTCGGAGATCCTAACTTTTGATAATTTGGGCTCAGGTATTCTACTAAACCTAAATATAAAGACCAAGGAGTGACCCCCCCCCTCCCCCAGCTCAACAGAAACTTAAGGCAGCTGTTCCCGTATTAAGAGGTCTTTGACCACTGGAATGAACTGAGTTGCCTTCAGGCCATAGATGGTACAGAGCAACATAGATGGACTATAAGACTAGAATTAGAAAGGCCAGAGAGCAGCCAGGATAGCAGTAGGTGCTGCTGGCTACACCAGAAAGACTTCTTGCACATATAGGGAGGAGAGAGGGGAAGAAGGGGGGTTGGGCCCTTAAAAGTGAGGAATGGGGAAAGGAACGTTTGAGAGAACCAGGTGTGATTGCTGAGATGCTGAATGAATACTTTGATGTGAATTTCATCAGAGTGCCCATTACATGCATACTAACATACTAAAATGCCACCAGAATAGGCCTAGCAGTATCTTGAGTCTGCTCGATTTTCAGCACCTGCACTGAGGGCCGATATTGGTGTTCCCCCATACCCCTTGGGTTATACTGTCCCCAGTCCCAGATGTTCCACCTGTATTGGGCCTGGTCAGATTTGCCCTCCCCCTGTACCTGTCCCATCCCCTCTTAAACCCATCCACAGTCTCCACCTCTACCAGCTCCGTGGGCAGTGCATTCCATGGCTCCACCACCCTTTCAGTGAAATAACATCTTCTCCTCCTCTCCCCTCTGAGCCTGCCCCCTTTCAGCTTACACCCGTGACCTCTTGATGCCCCACCCTCCTTCCTTTGGAGCACCCTGACTGGGCCTCCCTTATTGATCTTTTTTATGTACTTAAAGACCTCTATCATGTCCCCACGTCCCTCCTCTCCTAAAGGGTGTACATGTCGAGCTCCTTGAGTCTCTCCTCATAGGTCCTCTCCCCCAGGTACCAGATCATTTTGGTTGCCCTCCTTTGGACCCTCTCTAGGAGTGTAATGTCCCTCTTTAAATGTGGTCTCCAAAACTGTACACACTACTCGAGTTGTGGCCTAACCAAGCAGTTGTACAGTGAAAGGATCACTTCTGTCTTTCTGGAGGTAATCCCCCAGTGATGCATCCCAACATCCTATTTGCCCTTGCTCCTGCCCTCCTACAGGTCTCATAGTTGTTCATTTTGACATCTACCACTACTCCCAGGTCCCTCTCATCCTCCGTGACTCTGGTCCCATATCAAGTTCTTCCTTGACTCAAATCCATCACTCACCCCTAATGATATGTCACTTAATGGCGTTCGCTGCAATAATGATAGAACCATCGCTAACATTTTTAATGACAAATTCTCTGATTTAACTAGTTACACCTCCTCGTTCCCTGTCCAACCGAACATATCCACTCCGTCAATTATCCATTGTCCTCATTTTTCCTTCAAGACTGTATCTAGAAGTGATGTGTTTAGATTACTAAACAAAATTTCTGATTACACTGCAGCAGGAGCTGATAGTCTAGAACCCAAGCTCCTAAAGCTAGCTGCCCTTACATTGCCGCCTCCTCTGGGCAAAAATATCCACGCCTCCTTGTGCCAGAGCCATCCCATATATGAAGGCAGTAAAGGTTACCCTGTTTTCAAAAAGGAGATCGTGAAGATCCCTCTAACTACAGGCCCATAGCCATCCTTGCAGTCCTCAGTAAAATTCTGGAGAAACTGGTTGCCACCCAAACCATTGATTTCCTCCAGAAACGTGAACTACTTACCCCTGCTCTGCACGGTTTTCGTAAGGGCCATAGCACTACTACTGCCCTTCTCAAATTTACATCCGATACCCTAATGGCTATGAATACTGGCCTTCTTACAGGGGCTATTTTCTTTGACATGGCTAAGGCGTTTAACCTTGTTGATCACCCCATCCTCCTAACCTCCCTTAGATCACTAGGATTCTCTGATAACGTTGTACGATGGTTTGGTAGCTACCTGTCTGATAGGACTCAATCTGTGAATTTAAACTCTACCCTCTCGGATGTAACCACTATAAACATTGGGGTACCACAAGGTTCCATTCTTGGGCCTTTGCTTTTTACCATCTTCATAAATAGCATCACCTCTAACCTCCATAGGACAGCCTCCCTGTTATATGCAGATGATATTGTGCTATACACTAGTGCAATGAGCACTGATGATATAAATCGGCAACTCTCTTGATTTTCATCTAATCCAGCAGTGGCTGTCCATTCACAAGCTTGTCCTGAATGAGTCCAAAACCCAGGCTGTGCTCTTTGGATCAAATGCCAAACTCAAACTCACCCACCCCAATTTCAAAATCTCCTCCATAAATGGTTCAATAGTTAAGGTGGTAAATTCCTTTAAATACCTGGGTGTCACACTAGACCCATCGCTAATTTTGACCTCCACATCCAACAGACCTGCAAGATGGTCAACTCTAAACTGGGGTTGCCTACCAACCAGCTATGCGCTCATGCCCTCAGCTAGGCTTGCCATTGCCCATGGCATACTCTTGCCTTCACTTACTTATGGTGTCACCACATATACCTCTGCATGTAAAACTAGCCTTCAAAGTGGGATATCACATATAATAGTATGCTTCCGTCGCATCCTCCTCTCATCGGATGAAACACCACTGTCTTCTCTATTCAGACCTAGGTTGGCTTCCTCCCCTGAGTTAAGGCTTTCACATATGGCTTTGTCATTGACAACATTATCAGACAACAAATACCCAAACCCGAGCTGACCTCTTTCCAAAACCTGACATCTTGTTATGGGCTACGGTCTGTTTCCAAAGCTCCTGTCTTCATCCCCAGACACAACCTCCAAGGTGCTAGCGCTTTCACCTGTCATGCCTCCCATGCTAGAACAACTTCCCACTTTCCCTATGTCTATCCACATCCCACATGTCTTTTAAGAGTGGGTTGCGCACCACCTCAGCACTTCTGGAAAGTGCAACTGTTTCAAACCACCCTAGTCTTTAGGTCCCTTCTAGCGCTCTTGTTGCATTCCTACTTCATTTGCCTCCACCCAACACTAATGCACTTTTTCCTCTACCTGTTTTTGCCCTTACCCCCCTCTTTGACTCATCCTCTACCCTTTCTGACCTCTTACTTCTACCTCCCTTACTCTTATCCCTCCCTTAAATATTTATGGCAATCCCAATGTGATATTATAATTACCTCCAATTGTTTCTTTATTTTTTTCTCAAATCAATTATTGTGATCTAGCCTTGATAATGAACTAATTTTTCTCAATACCTTTTCCTACACTGTTACTGAATCTGATCTTGTCTGTAATCTATGCTTTTTTCGTAATATATTGTCAACAATGTCAAATCTATATTGTAATGTTTGCCTGTAGTGTTGTACTGTACCCTCCTGGGTTGTGCATGAAAATAGTCATTGCTATAGCTAGTGCTCTTACCCGGTAAACAAAAACTAAATAAATAATAAGTCATGTCTCCTCCCAGGGTATACCCATGGCCTGGATTTCTGATTCCCAGGTGCAGAGCCTTGCACTTCCCCGCATTGAATTTTAGTTTCATTTTCCGCCCACCTTTCCAGAGCCTCCAGGTCCTCCTGCAAGGCCACCCTCCTCTCCTCCTCATCCACCTCTGCACCCAGCTTTGAGTCATCTGCAAAGAGACTCATCTCACTCCTGATCCTCTTCCTGATGTCTGAGACTTAGGCGTTGAACAGGAGGCCCCAGCACTGACCTCTGGGGAACCCCACTAGTATCCCACCTTGGATGAGGCTAACCTTCCAACCACCACCTTCTGAGTACACTTGGAGAGCCAATTTCCTATCCATCTTAACAACTGTCTCCCTACCCCCATTTCCTTCAGCTTAGCCAGGAGGCCACTGTGGGGTACCGAATCAAACGCCTTGCTAAAGTCCAGAAAGAGGACGTCCACTGGCCTACCCAGGTCCAGGGCCCTTGTCACCCAGTCATAGAACTCAACAAGGTTTGTCTGGCATGATCTTCCCATGACAAAGCCATGCTGCCTATCGCCCAAGTACCCAGTTTGCTCCAGTAACCCCCCTAGCCATTCCTTGACAATATCCTCCATCACCTTGCTGACCACCGATGTCAGGCTAACGGGACTGTAATTTCCCGCCTCCTCTCTTGACCCCCCCCCCTGTGGATCGGCACGACATGGACCACCCTCTTGTCTTGGGGCACCCACCCAGTCCTCAGATGTTGAAAAGCTCCGCTAGAGGGACTGCCAGGACATCCACCAGTTCCCTCAGCACCCTGGGATGTATCTCATCTGGCCCAGGTGCTTTCTCCGTCGGAAGGGACCTGAGGGCTTCCCTTACTTTCTCTACTGGGATTTCAGCCTCCACATCCTCCCCCTTTTCACCCTGCACTGCTGGCCCCCACTTGTCTGTGGTGGCCACTCCCTTTCCCCAGACCCATCAGGCCCCTGGTCTCTCCAGTACCTCACCTTCCTCCAGTTTGCCCCTTTCCCTTCATGCAAGACATGGTTCCTCTACCCCCGATAAAAACTGAGGCAAACTACTCATTTAGGACTTCTGCCTGTTCCCCTCCTCCTGTGCCCAACCATCCCTAGCCTTATCTTGCTGATCTACCCCTTATTTTCCTTCCCCCCATGTATCTAAAGAACCCTTGTCCCCCATCCGGATCCCACTGGCCAAGGACTGCTCCTTTTTTGCCTTAGCTGCCCTCACCACCCTGGTGACTCTCTTGGCTGTCGGCTCGTATTCCTCCTGATCCCTTTCACTCCTTGAGCACTTGAAGCGCCTATAGGCTGCCTTCTTTTCCCTCACCACCACCTGTACCTCCCGGGTCCACCAGCAGGGTTTTCTGGCCTTACCGAACTTAAGCCTTTCCCTTGCACAGGATCTGGTAACCTCCTGTATCCTCCTCCTAATGATCCCCCATCTGTTGTCAGCAATCATATCTGGCCTTATCCTGAACAGATGATCTTTAGGATCCTTCCCATCTCCCTGAAGTCTGCAGTCCTAAAGTCAGTTACTGCTATCCTTGTTCAGCTTTCCTCCCCAGGTCCAGGAAGAACCAGACTGTGGCATGATCACTCCTGCCAATTGGTCCCTCACCTCAAGGCCCCTAATCTGATCACTGTCCGCCAGTACCACGTCCAGTGTCTGGGCCTCCCTAGTTGGCTTATCCACCTGTTGTGTCAGAAATGCATTCTGGAAGACATCCAGCAGCCTCTGCTCTCTGGCCACTGGTGACATCATAGTCCTTCAATCTGTTCCTGGCATGTTGAGGTCCCCATTACCACTACCCTTCCCTCTCCCAATCTGCAGTGTCCTCGAGATTTGCCACCAAACTTTATTCCAGAACCTCCGCCAGTGCTGTGGGTCTGTATACCACTCCGACCTTTACTGTCTTACCCCTGCATCAGCAAGGTGACCCAAATAGCCTCCATGTTACCCTCTGCCTCCTCTACCCCTCCAATACCCATGCCATTTCTGACTAACAGTGCTACACTACTCCCCTTCCCTCCTCCTATCTTTTCTAAACATAGTATAGCCCTCCAGAATTAGGTCCCACTTGTGTCCTTGAGTGGCCCAGGTCTCAGTGACTGCTGCCACATCTACCTCCCCCTCAAGTAGCATCACCTGGAGCTCAGGCATTTGTTTTCCTAAGCTCCTGGCATTTATCAGGACCACTCTCCACCCCTTTTCCCTCTTCTCCTTTCTCCCCTTGATCCTCATTTCTCAGCTCCTACACTGTACCTGGTGATCCATTTCCATATCCCCTAGCCCCTAGAAGAGTGAAGACGATGTCCTCATTTATCGCATCTGCTGGCACTGCCCTTTTTGATCCCTCCTCCTCTCAAGTTTAAACCCATCTTTCGCTGATGAACCCAGCTAGTTTGAGCTTAAGGATTTCCTTCCCCTCCAAATTAAGGTGGAGCCTGTCCCTAGCGTACAGTCCCTTATCGTGCCAGGTCTCCCCCCAGTCCCCCACCAGACCATCCCCCAATTCCCCACACCACTCCCTAAGCCACTGATTATCTCCTGATCTTCTTCTTGTTTTCCCACTAGCCCTTGACAGCAGCAGGATTTCCAAACAGGAGATCTTACAGCCTATGGAAGGCACCCTGGCCAACCCCAGAACCTTGCCTGAATTTAGTTCACTATTACCATTTATGTCATTTGTCCCGTGCACTAGGGACATGATTTGTGTTCAGGCCTGCGGTGGTATTTGCCTGATCAGACAGGTTTTACCTCCCCCTCCTCCCACTGATGCCTCTGATCATGGAGTCCCCCAATAGCAGTACTCTAACCGTCCCCTTGCCTCCCTGTTCACCCCTCGGGTTTCCCCTCCTTCCATGCCCCTCCTCATCCCTTTGTCTGGGTTCTCCCCCCAACTGGCTCCTCGCACCTCCCACAATCTGGGTGTCGAAGGTAGCCCCTTCACTATTTTCCTATGTCACCTCCTCTACCCGTATCCTGGCCTTCTTTATCCCCCCCACCCGAGTATCTTTCTCTTTATATCTTTTCCCACTCCTTACTAATCCATCCGTCCTATCCATTTGCCTACTTGACTTTCTGCTCGCTATCATCCCATTTCGTCCTCGCCTTCTGCCTGTCATTGCTCCCCTGTTCCATACCATTAGCCTAATTTTTGTTCCCTGATCCTCCTTTTCTTCCCCACCCCTCTTCTCCCTCCTGTCCATGTCCCTCTCATTGCTCCCTGCCTCTTGCCCTTCATCCATTCTATACATCCCTGCCTTGGGGGCACTTGTTGAAGGCCCATGACATAGGGAAGCCATGATGCAAAAAGAGCACAGAGGAGCAGCACACCTATAATTTGTATAAGAAAAAAAAAGGAAAATACAAAGAGAGTGGTGAGAGGGTGCAGCACTACGGTCCCAGTGGTTCGAGTCAGTTTCTAGACTCTTCCTTAGAGGTGTCCCCTTAAGGAAGAGTCAGGAAGTTGACTCTGTAGGAAAGTCCCAAGAGGTAGACTATATATACCCCAGGATCATTGGAGCTAAAGGTATAGTTGGCAAGGCCTGCAGTAATCTTTCATGAGTCTGACTGGACTTGTGTGGTGCTGGAGGGCTGGAAAGTGGCTAGTGTGGTCTCCATCTTCAAGAAGGGGGAAAGGTTGGATCAAGGCAACTACAGGCCGGGCAGTTTGACATCATTGCTGGGCCATTGCCAAGGACAGAATAATGTAGCACCTGCTTGAGGCCAAGGTTCTTGGCCCCTCCCCAGCATTGGTTTGTGAGGGGCAGATCATGCACAAATCAATCTGATCACCTCATGAGGAGGTGTCCTGGAAGGCCTTGACACTGTGGCACATGATAAGCATCTGGGAAAAGGACACCATTGCAGTATACACAAGTCATACACAAAGTGGATTGTCAGACAGTTTGGTGGTAGGCAGCAGAGAGTTGTGGTGGATGGTCACTGCTCTGAGCGGAGGGGGATATTAACCAATGGCCCTCAGAGATCTAGTCTGGTGCCACTTCTGTTCAACATTTTCGTCAGCAGCCTGGAAGCTGGGGTCTCCAGCAGGCTACTTATGTTTAAACTGGCCAGAGTGATGGACTTCCTTGATAATGGAGACAAACTTCAAGAGGTTATAAAATAGTTGGGTGATTGGTCAGACTCCTGGAGTCTAAGATTCAGTGTCGACCAAATGCAAGATGCTGCACTTGGATAAGAAAAGCCACTAAACAAAGCTCATTTTAAATGGCATCCAATCACAGAACATAGGATAAGCGTTCCAACTAACAATAAAATGAAATCAAATGCAAACTGTACAGCAATTGTGCTTACATATAATAATGGACGTAATATACAGGATATTGCAAGCAATAATCAAAAGAAGCAAATTATTCATACAACTAAATATGAAATAAATGAAGTTACAGCAACATGGAGTTAACCTGGGAGGCACAGAGGTAGGGCTCCATGCTGTTGAGCTCATCTTGTCATAGGAAAGGAGGAGAAGGACCTGGGAGTCAAAATAGGTAAGGGACTGAAGCATGGCAAGCAGTGCACAAGCAAGAGGGCCATCAGAATGCAGGGGTTTGATCTCGAATCATTGCTAGTAATGGATTTACAACTAATATCCGTCACCCTTTGTCTCCTCATCTCCAGCTTGTAGAAACCCAATTCATTTAAACTGCGCTCATAACCCAATTAGCTCATTCCTTTCATGTTCTTTGTAGTTTTCTCTGTACCCTTTCTTACTTATGTATGTTTGCTTTGTTTGATGGTTGAGAGGCGACTGTGATTTTCAACAAACAGAACTCTAAAACACAAATTGTAACTTAAAAAGCACTTCAGTTCTGTATTTCTCCACATTGTCAATGAGAGATACTATACTATCCCCAGGGCGCATCTGGAATCGAGCGGTACTCCGCTCAGCATGCTTTCCTGGTAAATCTCTTAAATAAATAAATAAAATGAACCCCAGCCAGGGACTCACTTGTATAGCTATAGCTTTAAGAGCAGCATTGAATTCTGGTATTGTAAGTGTTTCAGTAGCTCAGATTAGGCAGTCTTCTGTAGCAGTGTACTGAGGCAGCAGAACATCTGAGAAGTTTCTCCTCTGATGTGTAATCTGTGTAATTTGTGTTGTTTTCCTTCCTACGCATATTTGAGTAACTCTAGTAGGAAAGGACTATTGGGTTCTATAGGCAGTCTCCCAAAATGCAAGCGTATCTAACTGGAGTTTAAAATTGGCAAGCCTGCTATTTGTCTCATTTGCACTTTCTATGAAGGTCGTGGTGAGGTTTGCCACTGCCATTATATATGTATAATTGTAAGGTTGTTAATTTAATATCTTTGCTGTACGTGGCTTGCCTTTTTTCCCCCTGCCTTTTGCCTCAAGTAAATTGAGGATTTTTGCATGTCTTTTTCAGTCAGTCATCTTCCCCCAACCCCTCTGCCTATTGATCTGCTTGGTTATCATCAATTGATTCAAAACCACCAATACTTGCAGACACGGATTTGAAACAGAGCTAAGGACTTAATAGTGACCATGGAGCTGGTGGGGGGGTATGGTAAAACCCCATATAGATACTAGTGGCTCAATTCTCAAAGGTTGATGTTGGGCTTTCCACAAACCCTGTGCTACCCCGAACCATTGCTGCACCATGCGCCCTGCTCACATAGGTTGCATGCTTTTGCAACACTTTACCCCCTTCACAGTGGCTTTCGCCACATATGTGGTGCAAACCCTGTAAAAGTTCCCCGAAGTTAGACCAGCATAAGCTGGTCAGCATCTGAGCTTGCGGTGCATGGGATCAGAGAATCCCGATTGCTGGCCATGGAATGATGCAGCTCCATGTGCCGTGTGTTCGGCACACCCAGAGCATGCGGCACTCAAAAGCCTTTGAGAATCGAGCCCTAGGTCTCAGAGTAGGTTAGAGTTTATGGGCAGACTAGATAGACCAAGAGTCTTTTTCTGCTGTCATTTTCTGTGTTTGTCATAGGACCTACTGTGTTGCTCCTGCATTATTTTGGTGGTTCATCTGTGCATGGACTGTAACCTGTCCCTATCCTTCCTCAAGGGTGGGCTCCAGAATTACACACAATACTCCCAAGTGTGTACTACCTCTCTCATTCTACTAGTGATGTATCGCTTTGCACCCCAGTATCCGAGTTGTCTTGCCCACAACCCTTCTACACTGTGCCAATGCCTTCATGTTTTCTATTGTTAACACCTCCAGGTCCCTTTCCTGTGATGTGCCCTTCACTACTATCACATTCATCCTGTACTCCATTCTTGGGTTCCTGGCCCCTAAGTGAATTCCCTTGCCTTTTTTCATGTTAAATTTTCAGCTACCACACTCTCAATCACCTCTTCATGTGTTCCAGATTTTACTTTGTAGCTCTTATCCCTCCTCAGTGTTCACTCTTCAACACACCTTGGTGTCATTTGTGAAGAGACTTCTCTTTCCTGACCCTCCTCCCTCCTGTATCACAAATAAGTAAGTCAAAGAAACTGTCGTAGAACTGATCCATGGTGCACTCCACTTGAGACTTCTTTTCCTGAGGGTTCTTCATTTAAATTAGGACAATCATCTGGTCCTCCTAATGGAGCCAGTTTTTCACCTACTCTTCAGTTTTGTCCCCAACCTACAGGTTGCCCATCTTCTTTATCAGTCTCCCGTGTGGGATGGAGTCAAAGGATTTGCGAAGTCTAGGTACAAGACATCAGCTGCCCGACCTTTATCCATGGCCGTTGTCACCCAGTTGAAGAATTCTTTAGGTTAATTTGGAACAAACTCTACTGAGTAAATCTGCTATCTGAATCCTACATTGGACTCCAAGTTCCATTATTATTATTAATTGTGGATTCGTAATTTCCCCTGCTGACATCAGACTGACTAGTCTAAAGTTGCCTGACTCCTCCTAACTCCCACTTTTACATAGCGGCCACATTTACTGTCTTCCAGTCCTCTGGCACTTCTTCTGTCTCTAAGAACAGTTGAAAAGAGCTGTTAGTTGACCTGACAGGACCTGTCCTATCTCCCTTAACACCTTGATTTTAGCAGACTAGGCCCATTGATTTATTCACATTCAGTGCTTAAGTTCTTTCAGCACTCTACTGCATATGGATTGATTCTCATTGACACCTGCTAACGATCCCTGTTGACAGCCATGCTGCAGTCTGTAGAGGACACCTGTTCTCCACTGTGAATACTGCACAGAAATAATCATTCAGCAGATTTGCTTTACCCTTCTTGTTCTTGGGATACTGGAACACTCTAACATACTAAAAGCCAGCAGAATAGGCCCTAACGGTCTTTTGTGTGCTTGGTAGCCAGCTCCTATTAGGCGCTAGCTCCTCCTCCCCGGCCCCCATGAGGGTCAGCCTTGGCTTCAGTACACCCATGCATCTGTCCCACCCCCTTTTGAAGCCCTCCACAGTGCCTTGCTCAACTAGACTCCCGGGCAATGCATTCCATGGCTCCACCACCCTCTCAGTGAAGTAATGCCTTCTACGTTCTCCCCTGTGGGTTCCCCTCTCCAGCTTCCATTCATGCCCCCTGGTTGTGCCCCCTTTCTTTAGCCTGAACATTTTTTTGGCTCCGCCCCTGTTAATCCCTTTCACATATTTGAATACCTCAATCATGTCCCCTGTTTCTCCTCTCCTCCAGCGAGTACAGCCCAAGGGCTTCTAGCCTTTCTTCATAGGTCCTATCACTCATGCCCCAGATCATCCTGGTTACCCTCCTCTGGGCCCTCTCCAACAGTGCTATGTACTTCCTAAGGTGAGGTCTCCAGAACTGCATGCAATACTCAAGATGCAGCCTGACCAAGGCATTATACAGAGGTAAGATCACCTCGCTCCTCCTGGACGTTATTCCCTGGGCTATGCAGCCCAGTATCCTGTTTGCCTTTGCCACCGATCTTCTGCAGTTTTCACTGTTGTTCATTCTGGTGTCTACCACCACCCCCAGGTCCCTTTCACTCGATGTGGCTGCAGTGAGACACCTTCCTGGGTGTATACATGACCTGGGTTTCTGACCCCCAGATGCAACACCTTACACTTCACTGGATTAAACCTCAGCCCCACCTCCTTGACCAACCCTCCAGGGTATCCAGATCCTCTGGACTGCCACCCTTGCTTCCTCCCTCCCATCAGCAGTGCTCCCAGTTTTGGTAATCCATGAAGAGCTCATCCTACTCTTAACCCTCATCCAGGCCAGGGAAATTAGGAGAGGGAAGAAGGTTCTTTAGATTACATGGGAAAATGAAGGGTGAAGGGCAGATTAGGAGGATTAAAATGGGGAGGATCGCACAAGACCCAGGGGAGCAGGCTCGCGGTGCTAAATGAGTGCTCGCCTCAGTTTTCACCAAGGAAAATGGCAGGAGGCTACATCACACATGGGAATAGATGGTGAAACTGAGGAGGGGGGACCCTTACCGATTAGGGTCTGGGGAGGGGGGCATCACTGGCAGGTGGGGAAGGCAAAGCAGGGGCGAGGAAGGGGAGGTGGAAATCACGGCAGAGAGTGAGGAAGCCCTCAGGTCCCTAAGATGGAGAAAAGCACCAGGGTCGGATAAATTACATCCCAGAGTGCTGAAGGAACTGGCAGATGTCCTAGCTGGAAACCCTGGTGGAGCTCTTCAGCATCTCTCTGAGGACAGGGTGGGTGCCCCAGGACTGGAAGGTGGCGCATTTGGTGCCTATCCACAAGGGGGATCAAGAGAGGTGGCAGGGAACTACAGGCCAGTCAGCCTGAGTCGCGTGGTGGGCAAGGATGGAGGCATTGTCAAGGAGAGACTGGGGACCTGGAAAAGTTGGGGTGCCTGGACAATAGACAGCATGGATTCATCCGGGAAATCATGTCAGACAAACCTTGTGGAGTTCTATGACTGGGTGATGAGTGCCTTGGACCTGGGTAGACCAGTGGACGTCCTCTTTCTTGACTTCAGCAAGGCATTTGACTCTGTTCCTCACGGGGGCCTGTTGGATAATCTGGGAGAAATGGGGGTGGGGAACCAGATGATCAGGTGGATAGGAAATTGGCTCCAGAACTGGACCCAGAGAGTCGTGGTTGGAGGGGTAGTCTCATCCCCAAGGAGGGTCATTAGTGGAGTCCCTCAGGGATCGGTCCTTGGGCCCCTCCTGTTCAACACCTACGTCTCTGACATAAGGAAGGGTATCAGCAGTGAGATGAGTCTCTTTGCAGATGAGTCAAAACTGGAGGCGGTGCTGGATGGGTGGAGGGGAGGGTGGCCCTACAGGGGGACCTGGAGGCTCTGCAAAGGTGATCTAGAAAGTGGAAGCTGAGGTTCAATGCAGGAAAATGCAAGGTACTGCACCTGGGAGCCAGAAACCCGGGCCAAGTGTACACCTTTGGGGGGGAAATGCTACAAGTCTCAATGGCTGAGAGGGACCTGGGAGTGGTGGTGGATGTCAAGATGAACAACTCGGAGACTTGTAGGAGGGCAGCGGCAAAGGCCAACAGGATGCTTGGATGCATCTCAAGGGGGCTCACCTCCAGAAGGAGGGAAGTGATACTCCCACTGTATAGCTGCTTGGTGAGGCCGCACCTCGAGTACTGTGTGCAGTTTTGGAGGCCACATTTAAAGAAGGACATTGAACTCCTGGAGAGGGTCCAGAGGAGGGCAACCAAAATGATTTGGGGCTTGGCCTATGGGGAGAGGCTCGAAGAGCTAAATATGTACACATTGGAAGAGAGAAGGGACTGGGGAGACATGATAGAGGTCTTCAGGTACATGAAGGGGGTAAATAGGGGAGGAGCAGTCAGGGTGCTCCGGAAGGGAGCACCAAGAGGGCATGGGTGAAAGCTGGGGGAGATTCAGGGGAGAAAGGAGGAGGTGCTACTTCATTGAGAGGGTGGTGGAGCCATGGAATGCACTGCCCAGGGGGCTGGTGGAGGCAGAAACGGTGGAGGGGTTCAAGAGGGGGTGGGACAGGTACATGGGAAGGGTTCTGGAAGCAAAATCCAGTGCAGCGAGAATATCTGGGCCTGGGAAGGCAGAAACCAGAGAGGAGAGGGGGGCAAGATCAGCTCCCAGGGTGGGGCTGACCAAACTATAGACACAAAAGACCATTAGGGCCTATTCTGCTGGCATTTTAGTATGTTAGTATATCGGAGACATAGGTATTAAACAGGAGTGGTCCCAGTACTGAACCTTGGGGCACTCCACTGTAGACCTTCCTAGGGGAGGAGTCTATCCCACCAACCACTACCCTCTGTGTTCTATCTGTAAGCCAGTTTTCTACCCATCTAAGCAACTGTCTTCCCACCCCCATCCCCCCAACTTTGTCAATAACCCAATGTGGGGTACCGAGTCAAACGCCTTACTGAAAGCCAGATATAAGACGTCCACCGGTCTTTGTCTGTCCAGGGTCCCTTTCACCCAGTCATAAAAGTGAACTCTGAACCCCCATTTGCACTTTGTTTCCTATTGCAGGTCATGTTATGGTGCTTACAGTTCTTATTCTCTCCAACGCAAATGTTGTTTTGCCCTATGTGCTTTACTCGCTAGATATACATTGATCCCGGAGACAAAAGCACTCAAAACAAAAATAAAATATCAGCACACTGATTTAGTTCCCAGTACAGACACCTGAAATGGGTGGTGTGGAGGGCCAGAGCAGATAGTAAAATGGGCTAATCCCAGAGACGAAACAAACACAAAACAATTCAGTTCCTGGTACCAACATCCTACGTAGGGGGTAAGGGAATAGAGTAGATAGTAAATGGGCTGAACTTACGGGTAAAGGAAAATACAGTCAACAAAGAAAGAGGTGGGGCAGAGCCCCCACAATGAAAAGAGAACCAAGAGTTAAAAAAAAAAATGCAGAAAAAGTGAGAAACAAATTAAATGCAAAAATAAGCACACTCATCCACGACAGCCAAAATGGTGTGGCAGAGCCTCAAATGAAAATAGAAGAAAACATGAACAAAATGAATTGTAAATGTTATAATGTTCAGATGACTTGTGTGTGCAACAAACATTGCAGTGATGTTCAGTTTAGTTGCAGTATAGTTATTATGATTAGGTATAGTCTGGTACTAGGCTGAAGCGTGTGACTGTCCACATATTTCACCTAAAAAAAGAACAAAAAACTAAGTGCCCAGGGGGTCCAAAGTGCTCCACTGTCACTTTGTCCTGTACCCATTCCTTCCAGTCAGTGCTCAAGATAAGATAAGTATTGCTTTATTTTACTCACTAAGAAATACTCTTTGAGATTTTTTCGATGAGTACTGACACTCTTCCAGCCTTTGGGACAGCTCCATAGATACTCCAAAAGCAAAGTTTTTCCAAGTTTAAAGCACTTTTACTCATCAAAGTTATATTTCTGCATCTAATGTTAAAATGGTCAGTATATTACTCTTGAATGCCAATATTGTCTGAAGCACTGCCTCCCTTCTTTAGCCTGATCACTCCTCCCTTGATTTTACATTACTGTCATATATATCGGAAAATGCATTGTCACCCTTCCTAACCCCTCTGCTAGCCTTAGTTCTGTCTTTTGCCTTTGCCTGTCTCACTGTCCTGTTTACCAGTCTCATTTTTTCTAGTATACCACCCTGTCTTCCTTTGTTTGTCTCCTTTTGTACCTAATGAATGTCTTTTTTTTTTTTTGTTATATTGCTCTGCACCAATCGTTGAGAACTATAGTGGTTTCTTTCCCTCTTACCTTCCCAACTATTTTTGTACAGAGATCTGTTGCCTCTACTACTTTCTTTTTAATCAGGTCCCATTTTCTGTCAGTTTCTACTGCCTCTTTTACTTTCCATAGTTTATCCCCCAACACCTCCCTGATTCTCCCAGCATTTGCCTTCCAAAGTTTTAGGGCCTTAGTTTTGGAGTGAATCCTCCCAGGTTTAAGCTTGACCTCAGTCCACACGGCCCTGTAATCACTTGAATCCAAGGGTTCCCTCACCATTATCTTTTCTGTACTTTCCACATTTATCAGGACTAGATCTAATATGGTCCCTTCCGTAGTGGTAAGACCCTTTGGCTCAGGAATAACTCCTGCATCCTTTCCACCAGGGCCTGGCTCCTTGCACTCACTGCTATTAATGTGCATCAGTCTACATTCGACAGAATGAAATCCTCCAATATTAATACCTTCCCACGTTCCTACATCCTCTTTGTCTCAGCTCCGACTCATCTGTCTCTTTCTTCTGTACTGGTTGGTGGCCTGTACACCACACTGATCCTAAGTATCGTCCCTCCCACTGCAGTTGCCTATAGCCATACAGTCTCAGCCCATTTAGCCCTGCCTGCTTCTTGGATTTCTGAGGCAAGGATACCTTCCTTTACGTATAATGCCACTCCCTTTCTTGTGTCTTTTCTCTGTCTCTTCTGAACAATGTGTGATCTAGTACTTGCAGTTCCACCTTACAGCGCTTGAGTTGCCCATGTCTGAGTCACAGCCATCATATCCAAATTTACATTTCGCCATATTGCCCTTGAGGCCACAAGTTTTGCTTCTCAGGCTCCTGGCATTAGCACACATTACTTTCCTTACCTGTTGTGTCCCTTCTGATGTCTGATTCTTTCCAGGAAGTGTCCTTGACTCCTTCTGTTTCCTCAAACCCTCCTACCCCTTGTCCTCTACTTCCTATCTCCTTCCTCTATACCCCTTCCATTCTTTGAATTCTGTTTACTCCACCGTATCACCCACCCTTCCTCCCTCGCAAATGCAAGCCTTCACAGTAAGACTAAAACAAATCTCTGCTGACCAAGGAATTACTGAGCACCCTGGGTAGCAGGATGTAGGGAACAATAAATTAGTCCATGTTTGCATGGTATGTGATTCATCCTGACACTTCTAATGGGGGGCAGGCTGCATGATGAACCTAGAACCACTTCCACTCTTAATTATTGTGTTTTGTTAAAATATATTTATATATTTTAACAAAAAATCCTGTTAGCCCTTCTAGTTAGAATGCATCCCTTAAGTGGCATTTTGCAGTCATACTCTCAGTGTGTTGTACCTTGTATATTACATCACTGTACAGCACTGATGTAATATGCAAGATATTACGTTAGTATACATCACTGCATTGTAATCAAACACAGTGCACTGAATAACCCATTATTTTTGATTGGTATACAATGCCAATGGTATTTGTCACAGCATAAAAAACTGGGGTTCAGAGTCCAAATCTGAATGGGATGAACTCTGTACATAAGGTTCGACTTGCCCATCACTAGTGGAGGCTACACCTACTGTACCATAGTTGGGTATTCAATGACATTACATTACATGCCTGCCAGTTGTTTATTTATTTATTTAAAGTTGGTAACTGGGAAAGGCATACTGAGCCAAGGCTCGATTCCAGGTGCGACCCAGGGAAGGGCAAGGGAACATTTATAATAATACATCAATAAACAGCCAATACAGAATTATACACAGCAATTGTTATACACAATACTAAAATTGATACAGGGAACAAATAACTGGCACGGATACAATAATGCAGCAGTGATACGGAAATATACACTGCATAGGTTGGTAAGCGGTGTGACCAAAGGTAAAAAAGATACAGGAACGGTTATTGATGCGAGGCAAATAGTATATCCAATAAATTATAAGATGGGGAGGCAATGGGTGGCACAGGCTACAGCAAGGACAGTGCTTTTGGGTGGAGTGTTTACATGCTAGGTATCAGCTGATGATAGGCATCGGGGGGGTGTTTACATGCTAGGTATCAGCTGATGAAATAAGAGCTGACGGCGCAGGGCCTGGGGTTGGGGAAGAGGATGGGGTAGGGAGAGGGAAATGGGGACAAGGGATTAAGGAGGGGTGGCAGAGACATGGAGGTCGCCTGAAGTAGTTTTTGATGGCTGCCACTGTTGGCAAGCCATGCAGAGGGGAAGCGAGTTCTGGGTGGGGAACCAGTGGACAAAGGCTAGTTGCCCCTGCGAGAGAGTGAGAGGTGGCTGGGAGGAGTGTGGGTCTCGAGAACACAATGCGTAGCCGGAGCATGACAGTGCTGCGCATTGCACATTCAGCACCCGCTGGGAACCACTGTACAGCAAACATGGAAACATAGAAGTTTGACAGCAGATAAGGACCACTTGGCCCATCCAAGCTGCCCATTTTTCCTACCCTCTACCACGTTCCTTGGAACCCCAAACTGGGGATAATGACTGGGAACTCTAGTAGGTAGCAGGTTAGCCTGCTTTTATTGTTGCCTATTTTTTATTTTTTTTACCTGCAATATTTATACTTCTTTGATTGATTCAGTGTCTGGGCTGGTCAGACCCGATGTAGTTGGCTGGCAGTTATGTAAATATATCTACTGTAGGGAGCAAATGTAGGCCCAAGTGAATCAGGACTTTGTGTTGCACTCTACAGGATACACATTGTGTGGGCTGACAGTCTTGTTTGATCTCCCAGCTGTAGATGAAAAGTTATATTTTTTGTACTGAAAATCACCATTTTCTTTCCAGTGCCTTGACTGTCGAACGCTTTAGCCCCGCCAAAACATAGAAACGCTAGTGTAATGAACCATCTTACTACCTATCATTGTAAGCCAGGACATTGAAATGGAAATTTTAGAATCCTGATTTAGCCAGTGATGCTAGGGTTACCACCTTTTAAAAAGGCCTAAGTGGGACTTTTTTACTGAATATGATTTTCACAGGACAATATGTAGTCTCGACCAATGCAACATACTTGTTTTCTCTAAATAAACAGAATTAAGATTAAGTGTAGTAGTTTTAGCTGTGTTTAGTGTTCTGTATATTTTAAGGTATTTTAATTAATGTAGTATATTGTTTTGCAGTATTTAGCGGAAAGTCAGAAAATATTTTCTTCTGCTGTAATGTTAGGACATGTAGTATTTTTCATGTTTTTTTGCATGACACAGCTGCCCAAATCAGGACTGTCCTGTGAAAATAGAGACAGGTAGTAACCCTAAGTGATGCTGGAATTCACTATTGAAGCTACTAAATGCAGTAGGATTTGCATTCTAGTTGTATAAAGTGGAGGCCATGCCACACTAACCAGCATTCAGTTTTTGTTTTTTTTTACAGTTCTCATAGTAGAGACACTTGTTTATATAGGTATCAAGTCCTGTTCTGTGTAGTGTGGGGGATCAAATGTGTGGCAAGTCTGGCTCTGTATGGTGAGTGTCTTGCATGTGTTCTCAGAGGTGAGCGTATTGGATTGAAAATTAAATTATTGTATTTTTTTGTTCTGTTTCTTTTATTCAAAAGGTGTTAGTGGTGCAGTGAAGCACTGTAGGAGTCTGTCCTTTATTCTGTTGTAAAAAAAAAAAAAAATCTAATTTAATTTACTGATTTGATCCTCCAATTCCACAAATGTTAATGTGCTTTTCAGGATATTCAAGTTTATTTATTTATTTTTTCAACAAATGACATGGCAGCTTCCTGCTGAGCGCATTCATTTTCTGCCCAGTTACCCTTCCATCCCAGCTGGGTGATACTGTATCAGTTTTCCATGCATTGCTCACAGTGTGCATAGCAGCCAGCACAGTCACAGTGTCTCACTGAACCACCCCTCCCCGCATCTCACCGGGAATCAGTGTGGGTCCTAGCCCGGGTGCAAGAGAAAACAAAAGGAAGAAATCCGTGAAGGAGATAGAAGGCACCGTCACAAAAGCCAATTTAATAGGCATGGTAATAGTTTTATTAGATTCAGCTGGCTTTTTAGTACACTGCTTCTTTAACGTCATACATAGTACTCAAAAGCTGGGCGTGCATTGGGAATTAGAGCTCGCTGTCTATCCTCAGATAAAATGCTGCTCCATTTGTCTTCATCCGTGCGGTTTGGATGTGAAAAGTATTGAGTAAACAAGTACAAGCTTAGCCATGGTGTTATGAAAGAACACAAACAATAGGAGATGTTGCAGCAAAACATTACCTGCTGTGACAGCTGTGTCAGTGAGAGAAAATTCCAGCTGTCACTCAACAGATAACTATAGCAGAAGATAACAAGTGTTTGTGGGTAGATGCCTGGCAGCTATACTTACTTATTCTTGTCCGTTCAGCTGCCCACAGATCATCTGGTTATAATCCAGAGTCTTCAGCAAGGGTACTTGCTAGTTTAGCATTTGTTATGGCAAATCCAAGCCTTTTTATGTTAAATTGAAAACAAAATAATTAGATTTATAGTCAGCTAGCAACAATTCTTAAGCTACACTTTGCAGAGCCTCAGGTCATGGTTGTAGATTTTTTTTAGTTTCAATGAAAAGGATTCTCAGTTCATGTTTTAAATATGCAATGCAAGGTAGTGAGGCTAAAAGTATGCCCAGATCTCGTGTACCCTTGGCCAGGTGCCAAGAAAAACTTACTACAAGTCCGAAACTGAACAGTTCGCTCTTAGTTGTACTGGTGGAAAAAATTCGGAAGTTCTGCATATGGCAACTGGAAAAGATCATGCAGGCATTGTAGCAGAAAACATTTTCTTCACAGTCGCTGCTTTATTTAAATAAAATGAAAGAGTCTGATTTGTTGACAGTGACACATTCATCAACATTTAGCCATATGCCCATGGACAGAAGTGCTTTCTAGGTATGGTTTACTTTTCATAGGTTTGGGATGATGCGCATATATATATATATATATATATATATACATATATAGATCAGTCGGGTTACTTATGGCCCATCCCTCTACAAGGCATTAGAGCAATATACCAGTATATTACCAGTATATACCAGTGAATGCCTGTGACACTGGTTCCTTTTTTTAATGTAAGTGTTATGTACTGTACTGTTTTGTTTGCTGTGATGTATTGCCTCTCTTGACAGTGCCTTTGTAAATGAGTCTATAAGCGCTTTTACACTTCACTCTTACTAGCGGAATAAGTGTTACAGAAAGGACCGTACTGGTCCCATCACGCTGTCTAAATGCTTTTGTTCCGTTGTAAACGAGCGTCACCTGAACCCCATTCCTGGCGTGGGTGGTTTGTCCCCAAGCGTGCTGTTGCAGCGCGCAGTGTAAAGCACCCATTCTGGCTCAACAGCTGTAGCTCTTGAGTTCTTGCGTTACAGCCACTGTTCTACCTCTCCCCTCCCCATTCTACGCAAAGGAGTATAAGCGTTATGGAGGGCTGGGCGATGTTGTGGCGAAACAGGAGCTCGTCTAATCAGGATGTGAAGTGCAACAGGCTGTATTGGCGCCAGACAGGTAACGCTGGTTTCAGAACAGCAGTGCTTGTGTAAAAGCGCCTTTTGACTCAAAGGTCTGTAAACCGATGATCTAATAAATAAATAAATAAATAATTGTGATTGTTATGGCCAGGCACCACCATGTGGGGCTTGGAGGGGTGAGCACCAGAGACATGAGGGGATAGGTCTGGGCTCGTCTGGGATATAGAGCAGCTCCAGCAAGACAGAGGCATATACAGAAAACTAAACACACACACACACACACACACACACAAAAAAAGGCACAGTGTGGACAGGGTTTTACAGTTACTAGAAATAATACAGTGTTTATATCTGTTAAGATGGCAGGGAGTGGACTCTGTGTACCACTTGGTCTTTTTGTGTCTTTTGAGTCCTGTTTTCATTACAGCATCGTTATCAGTCTCAGCACTGGCACTGGCTATTCGGCCAATTCAGTCATATGCATTTAGAGGGCCTGTGTGCTCCAGGCCCGGTGCTGCTCTTCCACACACACACTGGACAAACTGATCTCTATCACAGATAACGGTGCAAATGCAGCTTTAAAGTGCAAAGTGCCATGCAGTGGTTGACTCACTAATGCTACCACGCCAGCCGACACAGTAGCATCAGTTGGTCAACCCCTGCATGGCGCTTTGTAATTCATAGCAGTGTGTGCACCTGTGTCAATACTAAAGAGACTTGGCAAAATCTGTATGGACTTCTGACTGTTCTCTGTTTCGAATACAGTGAGGGGAGGGGAGTGCTCTCTAATCAGTACTTCCTATGCACTTAAAGATGTCAAGTGCCGCAGTGTATTTTAGTTTGCAATGTTTTTGAAGTGCGCTGAACCATGTAATACACTGTTTGGGTAGGGATGAACTGAAGGAACCTGCACTGGTTTGCCAGCACTGTGGTTACCTTGTTAGGGAAGCTGTTAAAGTCTGATTCAGTTAGCTGGATTGATGCATGGCCAAGGTCTCTTCTGCTCTCCTATGTGGCGGTTGTCCAGGCAGAAGCTAAAAATCCTTGATAAAGTAACCATGTCATTAGAAAACTCATTAGGGATGCTGTCTCTCTGGAGCTCAGTCATAGTCTAGCTTTTCATCTGTATTGTGAGACCTAACTGCACCTGAATAAATACTGCAGTGCACTTTGCTGTTCTGTAGTGCTGTGTTGGTGGTTTTTTTCTGGGCAGACAGTTGTTACGCAGTGAGCTGGGTGCAGGTCTTTTCTGGGCGTTTACATCCCATGGTACATTTGGAAATTAGTACTGTTGCATGGAGTGGAGGCTTAACCACTCATCACAAGCATTTGAAAAACAGTAACGAGCAGTACATCCCGTAACTTGTGTCAGTATTACTGCTTTACTAAACTGGTATCAACAGTGGAACAGGGTGGTCTCTTTTTGCACAGAAGAAGGAAATTCAACCCTTCACTTATTTCACAGTTTAATTGCTGCTAAAGTTGGCTGGTCGTGTAGCCTAGAGGTTAGAATAAGAAGCTGTGAATGAGCTTGGTACATCCACCAAAGCTGGGTTTGATTCCCACAACGCCCACTTGCATACTGTGTGACTCTGAGCAAGTCACTTAACCAGCCCAAAGCTTCCGGGTCACCCCTGGAAACAGGCACGTCTGCCTAGTAGACCTTACCTGGTTAACAAAGAATTAATAAATACGTTATTTTCAGTCATGTAGTCAGTGGCTTTGTTTCACGGCTGAAAACTGTACCTGAATTAAAAAAAATGCATGTTAGCATTCTTTCTTTTGAAGTGATGACTACATTGTCCACATGCAATTGTGAATGGTAAAAGACCTGAGAAAGTATGCAGTATGATATGAGAGAGTGAGGAATCATGATTACTAAAAGAATAAGAAGCGATAACCAGCTGTGGATGATGAAATTCATGCTCCATGCAAGTGATGCTATCTCTAACATGTCTCCCTGTATCCCATTGAATTTGTAAATTACAGCATTGGGCTGGTTATTTTTTTTAATTGGGGAGGCAGTGTGATCTAATAGTTGGAGCACTGGCCTGGGAACCAGAAGATGGCAAGTTCAAACCTTGCTAGAGCCAGTTACTCACGGTGTGACCTTGAGCGGAAGCTCCAAGCCACCCAGCTGCAGAACTAGGTAAAGTAGGAACCCATTCCAAATGTGATGTTTCATTGCAGCTGGACTATCCTGGGTAACTATATGGTAAAATGGCATAAAAAGTTTTCAAACATATGCTATTGTTTTTCTAAATAGTTCTTTCCCCCTCTTGAAAGATATTTTTATTTCTCTCCCGATGCTGTTTTTTAGGTTCAGTATAATTATGTAATTACAAATGCAGCCATTAAAAATCGACTTGCTGCTGTTTTGTTTCACAGTCATTCGCTGTTTTAGAGTGGCCACTGTTTGATATCACCATATTAGTTACAGATGCAGCCCAGTAGACAACAGACAGGGCTGTTACCCTGTACAGGACATGTCGGGGACATTCGGGAAACCTCAGTTCACAAAGTCAAAGTTCCAACATAGTGGCACTGTAAGAGAATTGACAGCTTTTTTTGTGTTTAATTCATATGTTCTGCCCCCTCTTCCCAGCACTAGCTCTGACCTGAACTCTCCAGCTTCATGACCCAGTCCTCACATACCTGACATCCACGTGCTGCCACAAGCCTAGGTTCACTCTCCGGGCTGGGTATGAGGGGTTTGTTTGGGGATGATGTACCCACAGCATGCCCAGTATCAGGCAGTGGATGAGACGTTGTGGGCCGGCCTGAATATACCAAGGTCTCAGGAAGCAGGCTCTGGGGCTGTTTTTTCCTGACTTCTTGTACATGTTACCCCTAGAGCCTATGAAGGGTGTTGGCATGCAAAGGTGCAGTACACATGTGCATTGTCGCTCAGAGTGGGTTGCCAGCCAACGTCTCGCCTCCCTCTCAGTACCCAAAAACTACACTACCACCTGTGGTCACCAAGGTGGCAGTATCACAGTGAGGACAACTCCACTTCCTCCCTGGAAGAGGTGGAGCATCCTTGGGGTACTCCGTCTTCTTCCCTCTGGCTGACCCCAGCTTGTTTCCAAACTTGGGTTGCTGGCATCGCAGTGGCGTGACCCTGGTACTATATTGATGGGCGGGCTAAAAATGCAACTTGTTTATGTTTGTTTAACAGTTTATTTATCAGGATAGCCCAGCATCATCTCCCTTCCAGTGGGGTCCTGCGTCTACCCAATGTTGGAATTACGGTGGAGCTTGCCAGGGCTCGGGCACCCCTACCTCTGACATGAGCCCCAGTAGCTCCTGCATCACTGCCATTGACTTATAATGGGAAGGGAGGCTGTTTTTAAAGATAGCACCCTTATGTCCTCGCCCCCACCCCAGAGTTTCCAGAAAATACAGGTTATTCACCTGTAACAGGAGTTCTAGGAGTGGTATATGTTGTTCATCCACATTATCTGGCAGGTTCCTTACCGCTTTAAATGTTGCCGGAAGGTCTTCAGGCTGGCTTCTCCCACCATCCCAGGTGGTAAAACCCTCGGCCCTGCCCCATGGCGCCAGATCTAGCCCACTGGAAGCCAGGTTGCGCGTCGAAGCCGGGGAGGTCTGATAGGTCATGTGGATGAACAACATATACTACTCCTAGAACTCCAGTTACAGGTGAATAACCTGTATTTCTAGGGATGTGGATATGTTGTTCAATCCACACTGTCTGGCAGACTCCTAGCAGTTCTCCGGGAGGAGGGAGGCATGGTGCGCATCCCCTACTTAGGAATTAAGGACTGGAGAACCGAGGTCCCAAAACCAGCATCCTGGCATGACTCTAGATCAATGTGGTAATGGTAAATAAAGGTGTATGCTGACTTCCAGGTAGCAGCCCTGCAGATTTCCTGGATAGGGACATCCCTAGAAGTAGCCACCGAAGCAGTGGTATTTCGGGTAGAATAAGCTCATATCCCTTTGGGTGGCTCCATGCCCACAAACCTGTAGCAAAGATCTATTCAGGAGGTGACCCACCTGCTTATTGTCTGCTTGGCTGTAGGTCTGCCAGGTGTGGCTTCAGTGTAGGTGACAAACAGCTGGCGAACTTCTCCCCGAACTTCAGCCATCCGCTCCTTATAATAAGCGAGCGCTTTTCTAGGGTCAAAGTATGGAGCCTATATTCCAGCCTCCGAGGTGTGTTTGGGGTAGAACACCGGCAGAGTCAACACCTGATTAAGGTGAAACTCCGACACCACCTTCGGAAGGAATTTTGGGTAGGGGCAAAGGACCACCTTGTCCCTGTGGAAGACCAGATAAGGAGACTCAGTGGAAAGCACCTGGAGCTCTCCCATCCTTCTGGCTGACGTTATAGCCACCAAGAAGGCAGTCTTCCACGACAGGTGAGAGATGTCACACCTGTGCATTGGTTTGAATGGCTTGCCCATGAGCTTAGCCAATACCAGCAGTAGATCCCATGGAGGTGAAGGTTCTCGCACCGGAGGGGATATGTGGTCCAGGCCTTTGAAAAAGCACCCGACCACCTCTCCTGCGCCACTGACTGCTTGCTGGCCCGCCCGGTAAGCAGAGCTGGCTGCCAGGTGCACCTTAAGGGTTGTCGACTGAAGCCCTAGCTGAGAACGCGACCACAGGTAGTCCAAAATACTAGCCAAAGGGCAGGAAGAGGGGTCCAACCCTTTGTCCTGACACCAAATGGAGAATCTCTTCCATTTGAAGGTGTAGCATTTTCTGGTCGACTCCTTACGGGATGCTTCAACGATGTTGAGGACCTCGTCAGAAAGACCCAAGGCCTGGAATTCTAGCTGCTCAGGAACCAGGCCATCAGGTGCAAGGATTGAAGGTCCGGATGGAGAACCTTCCCCTAGTTGAATGAGATCTGGTCCGGGCGGACTGGAAGCCACCTTGGGAGCCTGGAGCTGAGGCTGAGGAGATCTGGGTACCAGAACTGGCGAGGCCAGTCTGGGGCTACCAGAATCATCTGCGCCTTGTCCCTCTTCACCTTGAGAAGCACCTTCTGGATCACGGGAAATGGAGGGAAGGCATAGAAGAGGTCTGGGGTCCACGGCCTCGAGAAACATAGAAACATAGAATTTGACGGCAGATAAGGACCACTTGGCCCACCCAGTCTGCCCATTTCCCTGCCTACTGGATAAGCTGCAGATCCTAGTTAACCAGCAGCCTACTTCTTCCTACCCCAACCCCCTAGAATTGCCTTATGACTGTCCCATGCATGCTTGAATTCCACCACTGTTTTTGACTCCAGACCTCCTCAGGAAGGCCATTCCATGCATCCACAACCCTCTGTGAAAAAATACTTCCTTAAATTACCTCTGAGCCGCCTCCCTCTTCAAATTGTGCCCCTTGTTCTTGCACCACCTCTTTTGAAAGATGCTACCCTCTGACTTTGTTGATTCCCTTGAGGTACTTGAAAGTTTCTATCATGTCCCCCTCCTCCTCCTTTCCTCGAGGCTATACATATTAAGCTCCTTAAGTCTCTCTTCATATGTCTTCTGGTGCAGACCCTGCATCATTTTAGTTGCCCTCCTTGGACAGCTTCCATCCTGTCTATGTCTTTATGAAGACTGGTCTCCAGAACTGCATGCAGTACTCCAGATGGGGTCTGACCAGCTGTCTGTACAGAGGGATAATAACTTCCTGTTTTCTACTGGTGATGCCTCTCCCTATGCATCCCAGTATCCCTCCAGCCTTCCTTGCTGCCCTCTCACATTGCTTGCCCACCTTTAGGTCATCTGATATGACTACCCCCAGGTCCCTTTCCATTTTTGTTGTTGTTAGTATCTCACCCCCCATTGTGTACTCTTCCCTGGGTTTTTGTTTCCCAGGTGCATTACCTTGCACTTCTTAGCATTGAATCTAAGCTGCCATACATTTGACCATTCCTCTAACCTTGCCAAGTCCCTTTTCATCCTTTCTACTCCACCTTGTGCATCAACTCTGTTGCAGATCTTTGTGTCATCTGCAAAGAGACATACTTTTCCTTCCAGTCCCTCTGCAATGTCGCTTATAAAGACATTGAAGAGGACCGGTCCTAATACTGAACCCTGCGGTACTCCACTAGTAACCCCCTTTCTTCAGAGTGGACTCCATTTACTATTACTCTCTGTGTCCTATTCTCCAGCCAATTTTTACCCAGGCTGTCATCTTGGGACCCACTCCCAGGCTAGCTAACTTGTATATTGATCTTTGTGTGGGACTGTGTCAAATGCCTTGCTAAAGTCTAGGTAGGCCATGTCCACAGCCCCTCCGTGATCTACTACTTTGGTCACCCAGTCAAAGAAATCTATCAGATTTGTCTGGCATGACCTTCCTGCTGTGAATCCATGCTGCCTTGGGTCCTGTGCCCCTCTGGCCTCTAGATACTTGACAATTCTTTCCTTCAGAAGTGATTCCATCATTTTCCCTACCACTGAGGTTAAACTAACAGGTCTGTAGTTTCCTGCTTCTGCCTTGCTCCCACTTTTGTGAAGGGGAATCACATCTGCCCTCCTCCAGTCCTCGGGTACCACCCCATCCTCCCATGATTTGTTAAACAGGGTAGTCAGTGGTGTCACTAATTCTACCCTTAGTTCTTTTAGAATTCTGGGATGAATCCCATCAGGCCCCATTGCTTTGTCCACCTTCAGTTTTAAGAGTTCTTTCAGAACCATTTCTTCTGTAAATGGGCTGGTATCAACTTCTGAAGAGAAGGCATCCCCCTGCAGTGAGCCGTGCTGAGGGGGGTGGGCATGAAACAGCCTCAACTTCGTATTCTCCCTGGAGGCAAACAGGTCCACCTGAGGGGTGCCCCAATGGGAGAACAGGTCTTGCACTACCTCTGGAGGAGAGACCACTCGTGAGATGCAGCGCCTATCCAGCTGAGGGCATCGGCCAGACTGTTCAAGGCTCCTGCCACATGGATGGCTGGGAGATCCACCTCCAGGCTGATCGCGAGATACCAAATGTGGAGAGCTTCCTTGCACAGAGGCAAGGAATGCGTCCTGCCCTGATGGTTGAGTTAGTACATGGTGTTGTCCGTCCTGGACCTGGAACCACCTGACCCCTACAAATAGAGCAAAGGCGGTGAGGGCTAGTCAAACTGCTTGAAGCTCCAGCAGGTTGATGTGGCATCGAGACTCTTGAGAGGACCAGAGGCTGTGGACCCGAGTTCCCCAGATGGGCACCAGAACCCATCAGAGGCATCGGTCATAAGAGTGACCATTGGCTTGGGTGGACAAATTGGATATCCTCCTGCAGATGAGCTGGAATGAGCCACCACTGCAGGCCATCCCACATCTTCTGGGTCACGGTCATCGGCTGGTCCAAAGGACCAGAGTGCTGTGACCACTGGTGGGCCAGCCCCCATTACAGGAGGCGCATATGTCAGCGGGCTGAAAGGATCACACTGGTGCAGGCCACCATGAGGGCCCAGAAGGCACAGGAAGTCCTGGGCATGGCACAGTTACCCAACCAGAAATGATTGGGCAAAGGAGGGAAAGGACCTCGGCCCTGTCCGCCCAGGAGCCAGGCTCTGGCTCGAAGAAGTCGAGCTCTGCCCGATGAACTGAATCACCTGTGATGGCATGAGTTCTCATTTGGCCTTGTTGATCAGGAGGCCAATTTGAGGAGTAGACCTGGAGGGCCAGATCCCTGGACCGCTCCACCTCCAACCTGGAGGGGCTGCAATCAGCCAGTCATCCAGGTAAGAGTACACCTGGACCCCTCGGCCTCAAGACGAATGCTGTCACCACTGCCATGCATTTGGTGAAGTCCCTGGGAGCTGGAGGAAGGCCGAAGGGCATGGCCCAGAACTCTAAAGTGATCCCTCTGTTCTGAAGTGGAGGAATCACTGATGAGATGGACAGATTGGGACGAAAGAACGCGTCCTGAAGATCCAGAGAACAGAACCACAAGCCTAGTTCCAAGGATGGAATGATTTGAACCAGAGTGACCATCCTGAAGGTGCACAGCCTTAGGAACTTGTAAAGGTCATGCAGATCTAGAATAGGGCGCCAGCCCCCATCTGCTTTAGGGACCAGGAAGCACCTGGACACAAACCCAGGTTTGAAGGAGGATCTGCTACCTCTCCGATCACCTCCTTCTGGAGGAGTAGAGCAATGTCGGCTCGATGAGCCAACAGAGAGGCCGCAGAGCCCATAGTCCTGGGGAGGGGTGATGAGGTTGGGCGCACCCCTCAACCTGTCACTGGGCAGGCTTGGAGGAAGGGCCGGCCGGGGCCACCTTACCCTTACCTCCAGGCTTCCTACTGGAGGAAGGCCAGACTTGGCCTTGGGGTGCCAAGCGTGAGCCTGGTGACACTGTTGCTGGTGCTCAATGGATGTGCCACAGGGCGAAAGGGCTTATGCTGCTGCTGGCAGCCTTTGTCCTTCTGGGCAGACATGACCGAGTCCAAGGTGGCATTGGACTTCTCGATCCTCTGGAGATGGCCTTCAACCCCCGGCCCAAACAAGTCAGTGCCCAGGAAGGGAATGTTTGCCAGCTTGTGCTGGGTATCCGCTGTGAAGGTGGAGATCCACAGCCAAGCTCTGCGGTGCATGGCTACTGCGGCTGCTACTGACCGGGCACAAGAGTCTCCAATGTCCCTTGCAGTTTGGAGCTGTTGTTTGGCCACCACCCTTCCCTGATCCCACACCTGCTTGACCATTGTCTGAAGGTCAGCCGGGAGATGAGGAAGCACCTCATCCAGGGAACCCATAAGGGCATGTGAAAAATGTGCCATCAGCACGGCCGAACTAGCCTGCCGAAGATCTAGGGAGGAGGCAGTGTAAACTGTTCACCCTGAGTAGTCCAGCTTCTTGGACTCCTTGTCGGGTGGGGGGACTTTTCCATGTCTCTAGTGTTTCCAGAGCTCCGGAAGACGCTATCGGTTACCAGCCCCTCAGCAGAGGGGTGCTCCAAAAACTGGAGAGGGAACCGTGGGGACTGAGATTTATGAGCCATCCTGGCCGAAGGCACAGGACAGGATGCAGGCCACTGCCACAGCTCTGGGGCCGGACCAACTATGTCCTCGGCCACAGGGAAGGTCTCCGTGGGGGAATCCCCTCAGTCCAGAATCTCTGTGAGGGGATATCTGGCCCATTTTTATACAGGTTCGAGCTGCATCCCAGTGAACTCTGAGATGAGCTGAAGAATTCCCAGGAACGAGGATGGGCTCTCGTCCACCGACTGACCCCCAGGAGATTCCAGGTCAAGAGGCCTGGAATACAAGGAGGAGTCGTCGGACTCCGAGGAGTCCACGAACAGCTGCCAAGGCCAATCGGGGGGTGAGGGTGACCGACAACCTGTGGGGCAAGCCCTGACCCGACCAAGAATCCTTGGTCTGGGCCCCAGTCTTAGGTTGTGGAGGCGGTGGTTCCACCACAATGGGTGTAGCAGCTGGTTTTGGCCGAGCAATCAGTGCCAGAGTCGGCTCCTCGACAATAAAGGTTGCTTGATCGTTCAGGTGACAACCATAATAGCGGTGAAGGCTCTGAGTTGGCCTATTACCGGCTAGCAAGAGCTGCTGCCACATCATGTCCTCATAGTACCAACGCAACTTGCGCCAGAGCCTATCCTCCAAAGAGGACGATGAGGACGAGCGGTAGTGCTGCTTTCCGTGATGCCGGGACCAAGACCGCTGATGTCAGCAGGACCTTCCTGACATGGAGGAGAACTGAGACCTCTGGGGTCACTGATTGTGGGTTGAAGAGGGGGGCAGGGGAAACCCACTCATCCCTCAGTTCAGGGTCTTTGACCGAGGACTTCAGCACAGGAGGCATGGGCAAGTCCTCAGTAACCACCGGGGGAACCAGTGAAGAAGGGTTGTCGGCTTCTCCAGTCGACAACCCGTCCAACGGGTCGAGAAAATCTGGACCACATCGATGGGTGTCTCGGCCAGCTGACCTGATGGGGTCACTGTGAAGCCAGCGGCCTTAGCCGCAACCTCGACCGAAGTCGAAAGCTGACGGTCCAGGGAAGGAGAGCTCTCCTGCTGCCACGAACGTGGACGGTGGGACTTACCTTTCAGTTCCTTTTTCTTCGACCTACTCATGTGAGTCCCTGAGGGCCCATCTCCCTTGGTGGAGAGGGACTGACAAAGCTTCTTGAAAGAAGCAGTGTAGGAGGAGCCCAGGGAGAGCGGGATAAACGCAGACGCCAAGGAGAAAGAAGACGCAGCCTTTTGCCACTTCCTCCTCGAGGGCGATCAGCTGCTCCAGCTGCTCCGTGGAGCCCACAGCCACGGACACCATCAAATGGGCCTCCTTCGACTTCACCGGCATAAACCGTTTCTCGGAGCACCCCAGTTGAAGTCAGGCAGTGTGGTCCTCAAGAACCAAAGACGCGAAGGACTTGCATAGATTGCAGACCATGGATCATGAGCAAGTCCCAGGCAGTAAACGAACGTGGCGTGTGGGTTGGTCCGAGACACCTTCTGCCTGCAAGGGCACCGATGGAAGCCGGAGTAGATTTAGTATCCCCATAGCCATGAGGGAAGATGAAGACTGAAGTATAGTAAACTTTCAAATTATTTTCAGAAATTCTGAAGTGTTGGATCCAGGCCTACAATGCAGAGCACTAAAGAGAGAACCTGAGCATCCAAGCGGTAAGGAAGATCTGGCATCATGGGGCTGAGCCGAGGGTTTACCACCCGGTGGGTGGGAGGAGCCAGCTTGAAAACCTTCCGCAAGATTTAAACGGCAAGGAACCTGCCAGACAGTGTGGATTGAACAACATATCCACATCCCTAGAAGTATAATTCCAGCACTGTTTCTACCCATTTCCACAGCAGCATGGACTGGAGTGTTGAAGTTTAAATGACTTGCCTTTGGTCTTACAGCAAGTATTTGTCTCTACCAGGGTTTGAACCTCTGATTTCCTGGTTCCCAGGCCAGCACTTTAACTACTATACCATATTGTCTTCTTGTAACATACAGCACCACGTGAACTGATGTGAGAAGGATATTAGAAAGCTGGGAGCACAGCACTGAAGGCATCATGAAGTGAATAGTTAAACTGTTTTTCTAACATGCATTGTTACTTTTAGAGATGTGTTTTATTATTACCCATCAGCTCAAGCAACAGTAAGGCCAAAGGCAGAGGTCAACATTAACAGCCTTGGTCTGTGCTGTTTATTTACAGAACAGCCATTGTGCTGTTCTCATAAACAAGTGAGTTTTTATCTATCTCTGAGTCAAAAGGAACACCGAGAGATGCATCAGTTAGATAATTGGTACCTCCGAGTCACTGATTTAGGCTGCAGTCTGTCAGGTGGAGCACAGCATCAGAAACTAGATACTAGCACATTAGTATTCAGAATTCTGACCCGACAACATTTTTGCACAGTAACTAAAAACACTGCTTTGAACTGCCTTTTTTATAGACTTAACAGCCTGCCATTCAGGCTTTGAAATCAATGCACAGTGTTTGGGAGGCCCCCTGTTTAACTGTTTATCTATTTCATTCTGCAAACTCCACCTTCCTCCTACCATCTTGATCGAGCAAAAATGGCAGCTTGTCCATTTCAAATGTCTGCTACTTCTCTCTCCACTTGGAAGTGGGAGGATGCAGCCAGACAGGGAGAACGTTAAGTATCCGATGGTTGTGAGACAAGTGACCAAACAACCTCATGTGTCCCCTGACAAGGCACCTGCAAAGAAAATGCTGGGAAATGTTTACACTTGAGACTAAAACAGTTCAGAGGAGTAATTTTCTGCCCACTTCCAGTGTCGTAAACCCAGCAGATGAACAGCAGTGTCAATAAAGCAAGTCCAGAAACGTAACCATAGAAACAAATAGGCAGCGAACCTTACTGCAGGGTAAACCAGTAAAAAATGATTTTATGTGGAGAGAGATTAGTACATGCATGGTAGAACTGAGAAACTCCCTTAAATGTAGGGTAGGTGTCCAAATCCAAATGTTAGCACTGAGCTACTTAGAAGGCTAGATCTACTGGAGGGCAGAGAGGGCTAGCCAAACTGGAGTCGATGAAGTAAGCCCCTCTTTAACCCCCTCCAGGTGCCCCAGAGACCCAAATAAGTTACCTAGGTAAGTACATAGGAAAGAGCTGGTAGGCCATGAATCAAGGCATATAGCACTTCTACATGTGGGAGGGGTCCGTTTGCTGGAATTTACGTCTTGTGTAGCTATCAAAAGGCCCTTCAGTTACAGCAGCACCAGGCATAGGAGACCATGCAATGGGACAGTGAGAAGCACCACTAAAGGACATTTATGCGGCTTTTGCAGTGCAGCAGCCTGAGCTCTCAGGTTGCGGCAGTGCAAACGTACTGTGAGGACAGTTACCAATCACATAAGTCACTCGCTGAGCCTCTTGAGGAACCATGTCAATCTTGGGAACGTGCTGCAGAGTGAGCAAAGCAAGCAACCGTGTGGACAGGCTGCAGTGCTTGCTCCAACGTGTGTAGGGATGCTCCCAGTATACTGTTGTGCCTCTCTGTACTCTTGTCCCCTCTCCAGTGCGCATTGCATTGGCACTAACAGAGGCCATGTGAATGCAACTTCCTGTCACCTCCAAAGGTCACAGCAGCGCAGACAGGCACCACAGCAGTACAGAAAGCGGTCATGTAAACACAGCTTAAAACAGTCCCCATGAATACCATATCCTTGTCCAAGTGAACATCACAGCCAGATGCCCTTTTACCACCAAGCTCTGCTAACGACAGGCCTCCACTCATCTCCAAATATTATATGTATATGTCATGGAGGGAGTAGAGAACTAATCATGCTGTCATGTGGGGAGTCGGCCCAGTCATATCCCTGTGCCCCAGTCTCCATAACAAGCTAATCACCACAGGCAGTCATTATTTTAAGTACAGTCCCATGTTATTAAAACAACAACTGGGACAATACACTGAAAGTGAGCAGTTAAATGAGCCACCAAGTTGGTGTTTTATTTGTCAAAAAGTGAGAAAGAAAATTCAAGCCAGATGTAATATTTGGGGCTGTATAAGCCAGGCCTCCAAAGCACGCAATATGCCAGATAAAGTACACAGTTTAGTCCAGCTTAACGGAGGGGTAACACACAGTAAATAAACTTTCTGTTCAGGCTGAGGCTGGTGCAGTAGGCTTTTACCATGGCAGATGGTGTCGCTTGTAGTTGAGCAGATATATTCTGCATCATGGACTCTGTGTGCTTCTTAGTTGTCACTCGAGCTATCTGCTGCCAAGTCACTTGTATAATTGTTTGATGTATTTAGTTATTTTACCTCCCCCTCTCCCCCCAGGATGCACTGTGAGATGAGCAACCTGTTGTTCAGTGTATCTTTCTTGGTGAAACATTTCAAAAAAAAAAAAAAAATTGGGAGGAAGGCAGGCAGTGGAACCACGAAGTTGCAGAGGTTTCCTTTGAGGGAGCAGGACTCGAACTCCCTGTCTCTGCACATCTGCCTTGGCCTCCTTTGCTGTATGGTACAGTTGCTGGCCATCTGGAATTTGTACAAGTCTACAAAGTTTATAGGGCATATCTGAGTCATTGGTGATGGTGCACAGCAGCCAGATCGGTGCAGCTCGCGACCTGAACACCACCGTTTTGCATTTTCAGTGGTGTTTCATTGTGACCATAATCTCTCTTTCCTTAGTATTGCATAGTGGTGCGGCATTTTACACCATTCTACTCAGCTGTGTGAGCGGCTGGCACCACACACAATGGTGTGTCTGGCTTTCACCAGAAGGCTTCAGAATGAGTCTTCAGACTCGTGTTCCGCTAAAGGTTGATTTTTATATTTTAGACACAGTTGAACTCTGGAAAGTAGCTCTTTTTGTAAACCAAGGGCTAAAACCTGGAGAAATCAGGGTCTCACAGTTGAGCCGTTACACTGGCAATATGCATATAGGCATGCCCAGTATCACGGCTTGACTCTGAGACCATGTTTTCTCTAAGTTTTAGCCCTTGGTTATAAAAACAGCTACTTTCCAAAGTTCAACTGTGTCTTTTTTAACTCTCCTTATGTGCCTGCCGCTGGTGCCTTGGACTCTCTCCAGTGGGACTCTCGACAGACCCTATCCTGCCCACCTGAGATCTCCAACCTTATCTGCTGGTGGAGGGGACCCCTGCATGCTCGCACCGGACCACCAACCCCCCCCAGATCTAAGCCCCCCAAGGCAGGGCCACCAACTCAACTGGCGACCTTTCTACAATCTAGTTGGTGGACCAGGCATCTCGGCGGGAGCAACCAAAGGCAGGCTGGAGGATCTGGCATTGGGCGTGGAGGTCTGCCACTTGACCCACCTTTGTCTACCGAGGCCCAGGGATTTTTCCTTTGTTCTCCCCTGGCTCAGACGTGCAATGTGTCCAGTGCTGGCGTGCACACTCCCACAGGTCCACCGCCACAGCCAGTCCTCTGCTGGATGGATCGCAAGCTGCTAAGCCCCCAGTCACCAACAGAAGCCAGCAAAGCCTGGGCTCATGAACCCCCTTCCCTTCCAGGACAGGAGAGCAGTGTCCTGTCCTCCCCCGTCGACCCCTGCTGGCCCAAGCTCACTCCCGAACCCGGGTCACCAGCATGGCATGAGGTGTGGCATCCAGCACCTCAACCCTCAGCGCCACCAGGCCGGCTAACTTCAGCTGTGTCTAAAGTACAAAAATTAACCTTCAGCTGAACTCGGGTTGTCTGGTACTGACTGCAGCGCCATCAGTACAGTGACGCCACCCATCACAATCCTCCAGTGCACTCCCCCACCCACTGGAACCCACCTCCACAGCAGAATCAGCGCTCCCATGTCTAGCCGCTTGAACACTGCTCCACAGTGTTTCTAAATGGTCTGGCAGCAACGATCAACATGGCGGCGATTTAATTCTCACCATATGAACGAGGCATATGAGGCAGTCGGGACTAGTCAAAGGGATAGTGGACCAGTAAACTATTGCAGTGGGGGGAGTGGGGGGGAGCAGTGGGATTAGCCTAGGATCAACTGCAGGAATGAGTAGAGAAGTCACGGAGGAGGGATTTTAGCGATATGGAATAGGGAACATTGCAAATAGCAATAGGGAGTGTGCTCCAAAGTTTGTGAAAGCTAAAGGACGAAGTAGCTTGACCAGGACAGGATTTTAAAAATGGGGGGGGTCAGTGAGAGACAGGTGTCAGACATGCAAAGTAGGCAGGTTGTGGAAGGAGGGGAGGAGAGAAGTGGGAGGGGGAACTGTGAAAGGAGTAAGAGGTGGAAAGAAGGAATGACAGGTAGAGTTAACATGCATCTTTTTTATTTATTTATTTATTTTAGCACACCCCCACCCCCCGGGGTCAGGCTGAGTCCTCCTTCCACCCATGCTAAGCCCTTATTCGAACACATCGAGACCTTGACACCTACCTCAGGACCCTGAGACCCACACATGACACACTGCTGCGCTGCACCACTGGCTTGCCTTCCAGGGCTGGGTATGCCTTGAGCCACTTTGGCATTTCTTCCCCACTGTTTATCTGGCCACCCGCAGTGGAGGTGAAGGCCTAAGGTGATCTCTGGTTGATGGTGGTGGTGGAAGTCTGACACTGAGCGTGTTGGGCGGGCGGAGGCTTCATCAGCCAAATTCTGCCCCGATTTTCCCATTAGTCCTGCTCCCTCCCAGGAGCATGATGTTTCATTGGCACACCAAATGCACCCACCTGACCTGACACACACTCCATTTTCCCCTTGAGTGTGCTATCTCTTGTGCCTGCACCAGTGGTAACCCAGGTGGCGGTAGAACAGTGGACCTGTGAGCCCCCCCCCCCACGGAGGAGAAGAAGAGTGTCCATTGGGATGCTTGATCCTGCTCACCCTGGCCAGCCCGCTCTGATGAACCTGGCTCATTCTCGAAGCCAGGTGGTCGGTGTCGCAAGTTGTAGCACTACCACTGTGCCAATGGGCCATCCTAACTTACATCGTTTGAGTAAATTCTTTAATTTCTGTTAAGAACCCTGAGAAATATTTAAAAACAAAGTAGTGCTGGCCTGCCAGCACAGCGGCAGGGCTTCCGCTTGTGACACTGACATCCCAGGTTTGGGAACAAACAAGTCACAGGGCCAGCCAGGGAGAAGGCTTGAGCATCCAGGTGACTGCTCTCCTTCTTTGGGGGTGAGGGAAGTTGAGTGTTCAGTGCAACACAGTTCTCTGGTAGAGGCTAGGGAGCAGTAGTGACCGGCACTGATTCTGTATGGAGGTGTAACAGACATCGCACTAGTGGGCTATATGTTATTACACATCATGCCTCCAAGGGTTCAGCAAACATAAACTGCTGTCGGTCCCACTGGTGATGCCACCCTCATCTCTGTGCACGCAACACCCGGCCATGACCGGAAGCAAGTCGTCTGTTGGGTGGCCTGCCCTGTGGCTCCACCGGGGTGGGGTGCAGAGCAGAAGCCTAAGGAGCCTACCAGCAGACTGTGAAGCTGCTACCGTAATCTGGATGAGTTTCTTTACAGAGGTTCATTAGGGCAAGCTAAAGCGGGTACAGCGACAGTCGCTCCCATCAATTCACTCCTGAGTCAACTCTCTCCTCATTTCCGCCTCCCATCAGTTCAATCCTGTACAACTTGTAGAAGCCAATATTCTGGTTATTGTACCAGCTACTTTATTTGTCTCCCAGGGTTGTCCTTCTAGTTATTTCATTCACTGCTCCAGGTTATATTTTTATATAGTTCTGTGCCCTGCTTGAGCTTTGTTTTCTCATTTGTTTTATTTTTATTTTCTTTCTGCTCTGTTTTATTTATTTGCTCCACATGGGTTCCTGCAGGCTGTATTTGTTTTATTTATTTATTTGGTTATTGAGTTCATTGTTTTGTTTGCTCCCCCCCTTCCATTGCCTTTATTTTGATGGCTGTTTTGTAGCATGGCCGCGCATGATTGGATTACTCTGTACAGAAGTGGCAGTCCAGGAGGATTGGAGCCAAGGGCCCTCAAAGCTCTAAGGAAGGGTTGAGTAATTGCTGAGCTGAGCCATGGTTTATGAGAGAGGGCAGTGTAAGGTGGTGCAAGGTGGTTCAAGCACTGGATGTAATTGCATTTACTTTTTAACTTTTTTTTTCCTGTCATAGCAGTCATTGTGGAGTGCCTGGGTCAGTGGCATAGTGTAGAGCAGGGTGGACAGGAAGCAATGTTCCTCTGTACACTGGGGCAGCCAGTGGCTACTTGTCTGAGCAGACTTTAAGCGGAGGAGTAGAGAGATGTTGTGGCAGTACTGAAGCCATGGTCGGGAGGGACTGCTGATTAGCAGCTTGGCATTTCAATCTTCCAAGCCTGCCTGGCACATTGGATCGATGGTATCATCGAGCACTGTAGTTAGTGCAACTTCCAAGGAACAGATACCTCTCAGTGACCGCCCCTCCCAAAGCTACGCAGAGCTGGGGTTATTCTTTTTTTTTTCATATGCAGTTTCTGTGTTTTTGCGGGTTTTCTCCCGGCCCCTACACCCATGCATCTCAACGTGAGCGCCTACGTGTGGAGGTACATCATGTCAGCACACCATTGGGGATGCCCTCCCTTCCATCACACTGTTAACCACCTGCACTGGCACCAAACCTCCATTCAGTGATGGCGGGACTATGGGTGGGCGATTCCACCCTTACCGGGAGAGGAGAGCCAATGCTTGATCCTGCTCCCACCCCACCCCACCCCCATGCTAGCACCCCAGCGACCCGAGGTTGTTCCCGAACCCAGGTCGCCAGTGTAGCACGAGGTGTGGCATCCAGCGCCCAACCCTCAGCGCCACTGGTCCGGTGGGATTATTCTTTATGACAGTCATGTGAGTCATGGGAGCAGATTGGTTGCTGGGAGGGGTGAGTTGTTGAGGGCAGGTTGACATGGGAGCAGGTTGCCAGGAGCAGGTTGACTGGGACCAAAAAGGCAGAGCAAATTGTCATGCTCCCCAGCCAGCAGGTCACATTGGGTACCTGGTTGCTACAGTGGATGGCGAGTTCGGAAGGTCTGGGTTGAGCCATGGGGAAAAGTCAGCACAAAATAAATAAATAAAAAGAAAAGTTGGATTTTGTTTGAGCCATTGTCATTACTGTGTGGAGTGGAACTGTTTATGGGTGGGGATCCATATTATTTACTTGGGTGGGGGTCGCTATTCCTGAGTGTCAGCCGTCTGGTATCCTGTATTGCTACCTTAGATGGAGGCATTGCATATTGTCTTTAGCCCTGTTTATACCACCAGCTTTGCAGCGCATCAACACATGTGCTCTGGTTGATGCGCTGCAAAGTCGGCTTTGTGGACACACACCACATCACTGTAAGTGTTCCACAGCTCCAGTTTTTAATCCGATGAAAATGTGGGGACATGTACTGGATCGAGCGCATGACCCCGCAGTGTGCACGACCTGTGTGCTCGATCCACTGCGATTCCCTATGTACAGGCTGAGGATGTCATTATTTAGAACCCTGCCTACATATCTAAAGACACTTCTCTCAGTGTGATCCGTGGCGCGTCAGGCTCGGGAATGTAAACAATTAATTGCAAGAGCAAGTCACAGCGCAGTGGGAAGGCAGCAGAGTGAAAAGTGAAGCACTGCTGCTGTGTAAACAGGGCTATCAACACAAAACTGTACTGCAGCAGAAAGAACCTAGGCCGGTCCCCTAAGGAAGGTCAAGGTAGGTAGGTACCCCAAGGATCTTGGGCTTACAAAGGGAATCACGGGGCACACTATGTGGTAGAGTAGGTGGGGGATTCCTGAAAATGAGTACGTGTTTGCACAGCATATGTATTGTAGTAATCCCTGTTTATGAAGCAAGGGAACGGACCTGATGGATTAAGTATCTTCTGATCCTAAATTACTATGTTGCAATGTTATGTTACTATGTATGTACTGTACACTGCACCGTCTTCCTGTCCCTTGTTTCTGCTGATGGTTACACAGCATGCATTGGTATAATAGCCATACACAAACTGGGCATAGTCACTGCTGTGCAGCAGGAGGGGGCAGACAAGACGGACCCTAAGTCCCTTCTGTTACAGAATATTATATAGCTGTGCTGTGAAAATGGTAAGAACAGCCACAGTAGCCAACAGCTAGTGAAACTCAAATATGGGTACTAAAAATACAAAGTGGCTACTGAAAAATATTGTAATTTGCTGGAGATTATTATCGCATATTCTGCAGTCTGCAGTATGTGTGGGCAGCTTTGTGAGGGATGTAAAAGTGAGCACCGGATGATCGGAAGGAGTAGGAAGACAGGATTGCAGGGTAAAGAACGAGTTACGTGGGAACAGTGGCAAGCCAGTAGTTTGGCCAGGAAGGAGAAACAGTGTGAGGAAGGTGCTGAACTACAGGTGAGGGTAAAGAGAGCTTAGCATAGAGAGAGCAGTGATGGGTAAGAGATGGTGCACTAAGGGCAAAATGGCAGAAGGAATAAAGAAGGAGTTGAACCTAGTAAGTGTAGCCATTGGGACAGTGCTGTCTAAAAGTCAAAGGAGCTCGCATAAGGATGGGGTACTAAGGATAATTCAATATTGCTGCATACAGAAATCTAACACTCATACCTTTTAAGAAGAAAAATGCAGCTCTCGGAAGTACTTGCAAAATTGTGCCATTTTTGAGTTTGCGCATGCGCTGTGAACTCCTTGGAATAGTGACTTTTGAGGGGCGTGACACTGTCTGTCCAATGCAGAGTGCTCTGCAAGAGGCTCAACAGTACCAAACATCATCCAGGCTGGTCCTAAGCTGTTTTGTCTGAAGTGGGGTGCACTTGAAAAGAAAAAGCCGCACCAATCATGTGGCTGGCTTTCCTTTCACCTGCAGGTCACCACAGAGCAAACATCCGTTTGCATCCTGACATATCTGCCCCCCCCTCGCCACCCCATCAGTCCCTTCCTGAAAAGTGGAAGGAGGCACTTTCCTCGCCTGCCTCCTCCATGGCGGCTGTTTCCATTTCTTATTTTCTCCCAGCCATGCGAGGCAGGCCCGCAGCCTAAGCTCAATGCAGGCTGGGAGTATTCAGTGCCTGAGGCACTTTTACTATAAGCATGATCGATCGCTAGTGGACCCCCACCTGCTGACATCGTGGTGCTCAATCCCCATGTTATCACCCCTCCCCTTTAATGTGGCACACTGGGAGTCCACCCCAGTGTGCCAAAAACTAACTTAAGTGTTTCCAACACCGGGATGTCTACTCCCAGTGTTGGATGCGCCCCCCCATGCCCCATATTCTCTGACCTTGGGGGTGCCCGATCATAAGGTCGGCATTGATCCCCCCCAGTACTGTGGCACACGAGCCCACCCTAGTGTGCTGAAATCCATTAAATAGTTTACCTGTAAAAAAGAAAACAGACCCACAATGTCTTTCTTTTTTCAGGTTTAAAAAAACGGTCCTTGTCATTCCCACTGCCCTCCCAGCCCACATGGTTCTATGTGATAATGGCGATCACAGAAAGGCCGATGTACACTTCCAGTGCATGGCAAAAAAAGCACCTGGTACTCGTTTTTTTATTTGTTTATGTGGGGGGCTGCTTCCCATGCACCCCCCCCCCACTAAAGGATTCTCAACTCAAGGGGGGTGCATGTGAGGGGGGTGCAAAACTGGACAAAAAAAAATTTAAGCCAGGCATGCAACAAAACGAACGTGCTCCCAGAACCAAATTTGGCACCTTCACAACTCTAGCCTGCCACCCACCCACCCACCATGCCATAGGGCTAGCATGGCAACCCACTGCTGCACTACGCCTCACAAACCTTCTTTCCCCTTCCACCCATCACACAGCGTGCTCGCCCCCCCTCGCGTACATATAGCGACAGGATGTCGCTATATCCGTATTTATCCCCCCCAACCAGTAGCCCTGTGGACAGGCACCACTATTGAGTTGCCCTTTTTGTAAGAGCTCAATAGCAGACGCCATTATCACAGGATACCAACCCGCACCCTCCCTCTGTGCACCCCACCTCCTCGCACCCCCCACCTCACCCATACTTACCTCTGGAGGTCAGAAGCAGCCCTCTTCTGTGGACTGGGAACACATCTGCAATCTTCAAAAGCTGACCACAAACTGAAGAAAATCACGGTAAGCCCTATAACGGCAGTCAAAGGGAGGCTTCAACTAGGTTGACATCTCAGCCACTTTTGGAGTTTTGGTCCCAAATTTTCCAACATGGGTTTCTTGGGACCCGCCTCGTGAACACAGTCACTGTCATTTCATTTCGGTCCTGAAAGGTGATTTTGTGGTCTGCTGCGGAATCACCTTTTGGGACCAATTAATTAAATGACAGTGTCACTTTTGATAAGGTGGGGTCCCAAAAGCCCTTGCTACAAATTTGGTGAAAAATCCCAAAATGACTGCATTCTGAGCATCCATCATGCAGTTGCTACATGTTTGTAACATCATCAGTTTTTAAGATTTTACTCCAAATTTCCAATATTACCATTTTTACACCCCTTATGAACAGTACAACTGTCATTTTGCATCCTTCCGAACGTGTTTTTGCACCTGTGGAGAATGAAAGCGGTTGCTGTATGAAATCAACTTTCGGGACAGATTAATGAAATTCCAGTACCACTGTTCATGAGGGGAGGTCTAAAAGGCCATGTTGAAAATCTGGTGAAAACATTCCAAGAATGACTGCGTTCGCGTGTGTTGCACAGTTTTTATGCACACTCTTAACTTCTCCATTTTTCATATCTTCACCCCAGATTTTCAACATAGCCATTTCTTCACACCTCCTCATGAACAGTACAGCTGTCATTTTCACATCCTGCCTGAAATGTGTTTTTGTTGCCTGTGGCACTGAATAGCACACTCAGCTGTGCAAATCACCTTTGGGATTGAGTAGCGAAATGATCGGCCACTGTTCATGAGGTGGGAATCCCAAAAGCCCATATTGAAAATTTGGAGCAAAAATACTGATAGACACCCAAGCGTAGGGTTTCCAACCATACACCCACCCTGTACAGACTGACAGGTATCTAATGAAGCAAACCAGTGCTGGAAGAGCATAAGAAATTTGTGTTGAGAGTGATGCCTTAAAATGCAAGGCAGAGGAATACACACATTAAAATATGGGAGAGCATGTACAACAGCAACACCAGCAGCGAACTTTTCGGCATTGACAAATGCTTGTTATGTATAGGTGCCAAGTAAAAAAAAAACACGCCTGAATGCGTTTCGGAGTGTGTCCTTTTTCAAAAGGTACTTGGGACAGTGCTGTAGACTACATCTGTAGGCAGATCAGGAGTGGAAAGCAGGATTTATTTCAGTACAGCACACCAAGCCTGGGGTCAAGTTTCTTATGCATGGTGTCATTGTGGGTGGAAAAGAGAAGATTATGGTCCAGGGGAACCTCTAAGTAACTGATGTGGGATACCTCTTCAACCAGGTTGCCATCCAGAGTTTTTAAGTCAAGGGTATATTGGAGCCTTCCTAGTCTCTGTCTTGTGCCTCAAGTCAGGGCACCAGTCTGTTCTGGCATTTAGTGTGAGCTGGGTCAAGTGAATCTAGTGCTGGGTGTTGTCAAAGTCAATCTGGAGTGACAATTCAAACTCAGAGACCAAACCACCAGAAGCAAATAGAACTTGTGTCATCATAAAAACATAGAATCTAATGGCAGATAAAGACCACTTGGCCCACCTAGTCTGCCTATTTCCCTACCTAACTGATAAGCTGCAGATCCTAGTTAACCAACAACCTACTTCCTCCTACCCCCTAGAATTGCCTTATGTCTGTCCCATGCATTCTTGAATTCCTCCACTGTTTTTGACTCTACGACCTCCTCAGGAAGGCTGTTCCATGCATCTACAACCCTCTCTGTGAAGAAATACTTCCTCACATTACCTCTGAGTCATCTCCCCTCTATCTTCAAATTGTGCCCCATTGTTCTTGCACATCTCTTTTTCTGAAAGATGCTACCCTCTTGGACTTTGTTGATTTCCTTGAGGTATTTGAAAGTTTCTATCATGTCCGCCCTCTCCCTCCTTTCCTCGAGGCTATACATCTTAAGCTCCTTTAATCTTTCTTCATATGTCTTCTGGTGCAGACCCTGCACCATTTTGGTTGCCCTCCTCTGGACAGCCTCCACCCTGTCTATGTCTTTGCAGAGATGGGGTCTCCAGAACTGTACACAGTACTCCAGATGTGGTCTTACCAACTGTCTGTACAGAGGGACAACAACTTCCTGTTTTCTAGTGGTGATGCCTCTCCCTATGCATCCCAGTATGCCCCCAGCTGTCCTTACTGCCGTCTCACATTGCTGGCCCACCTTTAGTTCATCTGATATGACTACTTCCAGGTCCCTTTCCATTTTTGTTCTTGACAATATCTCACCCCCATTGTGTGCTCTTCCCTGGGTTTTGTTTCCCATGTGCATTACTTTTGCACTTCTTGAGTTGAATCTAAGCTGCCATATATTTGACCATTCCTCCAACCTTGCCAAGTCCCTTTTCATCCTTTCCATCCCACCTTGCATATTAACCCTGTTGCAGGTCTTTGAGTTATCTGCAAAGAGATATACTTTTCCTTCCAGTCCTTCTGCAATGTCAGTTATAAAGACATTAAAAAGGACCGGCCCAGTACTGAACCCTGTGGTACACCACTAGTAACCCCCCTTTCTTCACTGTGGACTCCATTTACTATTACCCTCTGTTTCCTGCTGTCCAGCTAGTATTTTACGACAGCTACCACCATGGGACCCACTCCCTGGCTGGCTAATTTGTTTATTAATCTTTGTGCGGGACTATGTCAAATGACTAAAATAAGTCTAGGTAGGCCATGTCCACAGCTCCTCCTGGTCTACTACTTTGGTCACCCAGTCAAAGAGCATACATGCATATGTATGAGGAGACACATGTGGGAGGAGATTATTTAGAAGATGGAGAAAGCGATTGGACCGGGAATAGAGCCGTGGGTGATCTGTAATCATGCATCCATGTATCATTGTCTGAGTAACTGTTAGCCATCTTGACAGCACCCTGTTGTAAGCAAGCCTGAGCTTAATAGACTATCATGTAAAAATATCTTCAAATAAATAGATAGCTAGCTCTAACTAACTAGGACAGATCACACAGTTGTTGGAATAGACCAGGGTCCTCCTGAGCCAGTGAAAAGAATCCTCTGCTCATTTGGTAGAGCTGCTATTTGTCCCTCCATTCAACTCTCAGTCTTTCTGTTATGGTAGAACTGTTTATTTTCCACAAATTATATTTTGCTCAGCACAATTAATGAAGTGCATAAATTTAATTTCACACTAAGTAATTAGCGCCCTAAGTCATGCCTATTGAAAATGCATCATTTTGGCTGATCACAGCCATTTTATTTTGAACTGTTATCACATTGCATGAAAATAGCAGAACTTCCTTTACAGCAAAAATAAGGAATTTTCCAGTATTTAGTACTAAACACTGGACCACAAGGCTCAGACGATTGTAGCAGCAGTTCCCAAGCCTGGTATAAACTGGAAGTGCGTGCAGCCTAGTGCCTCTGCTTCATTTGTCAGTTAAAACATGACTGATGTTGGTGAAAGCCTCAGTGCAGTTACTCCTTTACCTGTCTCACATGAAAACCTGGCAACAGCAAGGGTGCACATGATGCATTTTGGCAACTAGAGCAGGCTCATATTACTACCGTAAAGTGTGCTGTTGAGCAAGTTCATCTGTTCGATACCGTTAAAGAGAAAATTAATTTTCCCTAAGCCATCCATTTAAATATATAGTGCTCATTTTAAACCTGATAAGCAGCGATCAGACATTTGAGTAGTTAATGCTGTACTAATCCAGGTAGTTCTCACTTACTCTTATTTTATCCAGTACACACTAGAAACCATACTATAAAACATTCCTAAGGAAACTGAAACATGTTTATAACTCTTTCATTACTGAATAAATCCCAAATATCTTGGGCCAAAAAGAAGAAGAAGAAACAGAAAAAAAAAGTAAGAAAAAAAGTGAAAAAGCAAAAATACCGTATCAAAAAGTAAGTACTAGCCACACTAAAATATCTACCTTTATTTATACATCCACAAGCAAATTTCTATGAAGCCAAGCTAACACAACATGCTACCTAATCTTATGCACTAGCCATACACTAGCGTCTGCAAACATGAAAAACACAATTATAAAACCAAAAGAGAAATCTAACTTTCTAATTGTCAAATATGCAAAAACACCATACAGTATACACACAACTATATATACACCTACCTGTACATAATACGAAGAATCACACAAGAATTCTTTAGCAAAAATTAAAAAAAACCCATTCCAACCAACACTGGCAAACTCACCTTATTTATTTCAATCCAATACATTAAGTATGTATACATCTATATATATATATATACATTTTACCATAATGGCCAGTCCAGACGGTGAATGACATCATTTTACAAATTTGAACTCGTCATACGGTATGGGCTGCACGCTCATTGGCTGTAGCTCTGCACCAATGGGCGGCAGCCCTACCGGATAGTCAGTCGGCGGGCGGCGGGCGGCAGGTGGGTGGGATGCTGCCGCCCGCCGCCGCCGGGGAGCAGGTGGAGGGGCTTCGTGGGTGGGTGGGTGAGGGGAATTAGACACCAGGGAGATGTTTGGGGGTTGTAACTTGACATTCTGCCCGCGATCGGCATTACGGTCCACTGGACCACCAGGGAGATATTCGCTGGGGGCTTTACATTCTGCCCGCGATCGGGCACTGGGGGTTGTTTCACGCTCTGCCCGCGATCGGGCATCGGAGATGTGGGAGGGGTTTCATGATACTTCTGCCCGCAGTCGGGCATTGGGAGATGTGGGGGGGTTTCTATGATACTTTCTGCCTGCGATCGGGCATTGGGAGATGTGGGGGTTCATGTTACTTTCTGCCCGCGATCGGGCATCGGGAGATGTGGGCGGGGTTGTTTTACGCTCTGCCCGCGATCGGGCTGGTGGGGGGCACAGGGACTGAGTTGGGGCCAGCCACAGGTGGCAGCTGCTGTGTTGCGCCCTGCAATACAGCAGCTCACCTGTGGGTGGCCTCAACTTGATCCTTTTTTGGCTCAAGTTGTGCAGGCGCAGTTGTTGCACATGCACAACTCTGCACAACCCGACTGAATATCGGGTTGCGCAGTTTATGCATGGTTCCTCCCCCTCCTGTTGAGCATGCATTCATTTGCATTGCGCTGTTGTGCAACCTGTTGTCAGTGGCGTAACTGCCTCCTGCTGAATATCGCAGAATGGCACAATGTAGGACTTGCGCATGGCGCAACCCTTTTGAATATCTGGGCCATTGAGTCTTTTTCTTGTTCAACAGAAATCCCGATGAGCTAACCAAGCTTTCATACTGCTCATGTCTTCCTGGAGTTTGAGATCCAGCAGACGGCGGCTGCACGCAGATGCCATCAAAACGGTGTTGTCCGCTTAAAAGCGCATGTCGCTGTTTCTAACATTATTTTCCAAGTTGTTCACATAAATATTAAAAAGCAGTGGGCCTAGAATGGATCCTCCTGTGGGACCCCTCAAATTATCTTTTTCAACTGGGTAACACTGGAGCCGATTATAACATATTGTCATCTATTAGACAAATATGACTTAAACCAATACAGGGGTTACTGATGTACTCCCATCCCCAAAAGTCTCACCAACTTTGTTTGGTGGTCAACCAGGTCAAGGACTTTACTGAGGTCCACAAATACCGCCCCTGTTTTGCTCCTCTTATCAAAGAGGAGGTGACCAGGTTATTAAAGTCAATGAGGGCAGTACCCGTGGACCTCCCTACTTTAAACCCGTGTTGAACAGCAGACAACAGACCATGATCTTCCAAATATTGACTCATCTGTTCATGAACCATTCTCTCTAAGATTTTAGACATGGTTGATAACAGAACTATTGGTCTGTAGTTGGAAGGTTCAATTGACTCTTCCCCGTTATAGACAGGGACCACTTGCCCTATTTTCCAAGTATCTGGAAAAATTCCACTATATAAGCTCCAGTTATACAAGTAAGTTAGATGGTTTGCTAATACTGTATATCTGCCCCCATTTTTAAAAAGTTTGATTCAACTCCGTTGAGTCTCCCTGCCTTGTGACCTTTAGGATTTTTTAGCTCTTTTTCAAAATCCTTTATTGTTAACTTTTTAAGCCTAAAAAGGGGGGAAATATTTTTGGTGCCCTGGTGTTACAAGCCTTTCCTGCTCGTGCATCTTGATCAGTTCTGTCACCATAATATCTTTAGTGTCTAGTTTTGGAGCTTCTACTTTTAGGTCAGGGAGGTTTATGAAATAATCATTCAAAACTTCCCCAGCCTCTCTCTGGTCTTGTGTAAGGTTATCATTCCTTATTAATTGGAGCTGGCTGAACTCTTTAATAGGGCATTGTACTTTTGTAACACATTTCCAAAATTGCTGGGGTTTTTTAGCTTGTTCAAAATCTTTCCTGTGGTACCACTTTTTTGCTAACCTAATTTCTTCTGTACATTTATTATGCCATTCCTTGAAGGTATTCCAATAATCTACACGTTGTGTCCACCTGACCTTTTTCCATAACCTATTTTTGATTTTAATTAATGTTTTAAGTTTTTCCAAAATCCAAGGGAGATTTTTATTTATTTTCCGTTTTACCTTTGATGCGTGTCTTTCATTTACCTGTACTATAGTGTTGGTCAGATATTGAACTGCTGAGTCAATGTCTGGGATGTTGTATAATCGATCCCATCTAGTCAGTTGTAAACTTTCCCTATACTTAGTAATATTACAGTTTTTAAATTGCCTCACCCATTTGATATTTGATTCAATTCATTTTAATATTTAACCATCTTATTTGACATCTTACTGGGGGCAATGGTCGCTAAAGTTATGAGGCATGACATTCGACTCAAGCAGCTCAACGCCATCTGAAATAAAAATTATGTCCAGGATTGATCCCATTGTAAACTGTTTAGTTGGTCTTGTTGAATCCTGGATTATTTGTTTTAAACCTAAAGGGGCAAGAGACTCCTCTAACTTCCGACCCCTACATTGTCCCCACCCTGCATTAAAATCCCAATGAGTACTAATCTAGAATCTGTCACTGTATCAGACAATTTATTGTAAAGGGAATCAAAACTTCCAATTTAGTTTTGGGAGGGGCATAAATAGTTCCAATTATTAATTTCAGTGTGACAGTTTCAATTAAGAGACAATCCATGCCCTCAATGTTTTCAGACAAGATGTTTTTAAAATGTATACTGACCATGCCGCGTCAGTGCTACAGTGAAGACCATCACAGCGACATTGTTGTCAGTTGCTGTGATGGTCTCCGCTACCAGACACTGGTGCCGGGGAGGTGTTTGCCCCCATCCCCAAACTAACTCCGACTGGAGTTAGCAATCTAAATACGGGGGTGCAGGGGCAGAGCCCCCGCCTGCAAAACAATGAGGGGCAAAAGCCCCTTTAAAAAGCTTCTTCCCGAGTGACAGCACAACACAAATTGGCACTGTTGTACTGTCGCTGTGCTGTTGGTCGACAAGAAATTTGTCACCGCAGCATTGTGGAACCATTTTAAAACTGCCCAGGTGTGTCCCAATATACATCATCACTCCTCCCCCTCTACTTTTTCTATCCCGCCTTTGGCATTTATAGTTACTGATGTGAATTTCCTTGTTTTCCACCCCCTTGTGGAGCCACATTTCTGTTAATCCCATAATGTCTGTTTTTTTCTTTTCCCATCCAAACCCGAAGCTCATCTATTTTCAATACAACACTATGGACATTTTCATTAATTATTTTTAGGCTTGCATCTTTAACAGGCCCTTGGTTAGGCTCAATGCCCCACCCTAAGGCCAGCAGTAAGGCTAAAGATAACCTTATCTTATTGTTATCCCCCTGTAAAGTGATGTTAACCTTTTTACCACAGCCTGTGTACAGTCTCCAATTACTGGAAAAGTAATTCCTTCTTTTCACATGTAAAACCTTGTGCCTTTCAATTACTTTAGCAATTGAAAAGGCATTCAAGTCATTTTCATTGCAGTCACAAGATTGTTTCTTATCACATTCCTGTCCCAATATAATCGGCACAAGGGCAGAGGCCCACAGCATTATTAAAAACTTCATGGTAATTTTCAGATAACCTTGATATACAATTACGTAGTAATATACCGTACAAACTTTAAAACGTCTCTAATTTTCTGTTATTACTTAACATTTATCAAATACGGCACTCTACGTAAAAGGAGAAGGGCAAGCAAAGTGCTTGGCTGTGTATCTTTACTTTTTGTTATGTTTTAAACACAACCACCCTGCAGCCTCCCGCTGTAGTCTCTCGCTGGTGACTCTTACCACTCCGGCAAGAGCCACTCACGTGGAGAGCCACTCCATGCACAGACGCTTGATGTGGCTCCGCTTTGAAGGCAAACGCTGACATGGCCCCTTCTGCCATCACTCCCCAGGCCCCCTGCAATGGCTCCTGCCACAAGCTGACATCTTGGCATGTTACTCAGCCTCTCAATACTTGAGTCCAACAAGATATGGAAATGGGCAGAAGCAGGACCACACTGATAACAAGTCGCTGCATCTCAGCTGGACCATCCTGGGAAAATAAATTAAAAAAAGGAAAATGTCTTGTGCTCCAATCTATATAGCTACAGAAATCTGAAGGAGTAAGACCCCATGGGAAACAACATGTTGCATCTCACTGGGATATCTTGGGCAAATAAATGGCAAAAACCATGGCTAGAAATTTGCTTCCTGAAACATATGAACTGAATTCACACTATTATATTACACAATAATTATTCTATTCAAACAAGACTCAGGAAATGAAAAGAAGCTTTGCTTCTCAAGGTCTGTGTCAAACGATTAGCTCTGCAGACAATTTCATTGAATGAGTTGAAATACATACCAGGGCCAAGTCTTCTTATCCTATCTATAAGCTGATAAACAGCTCCTCTTTTCTTCAACATGCCAAGGTCTTCTAGGCCACCTAAAAAGAAATACAAGAAAATGTTCTTTGAAAAAAAAAAAGAAAACAGTGTTAAGTTAATCATAAATAACAATATACCCATATTACCTGATGTGGCCCCAAAAAACATGGGTTCTATGTGACAGGTTAGGAGAGTACAGTACATCAGGGACAGCCTGAATTAAAATGAGTGGAGGGGAGGACTATCTGGGAGTGCAGAATCCAAGGTTCACAACAGGAGGAGGAGGCAGGAAGGTCTCCCCTCAAGTGTAAGGGACTATATGTAAAAACAGAAAGGGGTGAGGTGAGGGGAAGGGTGAAAACAGTGGAGGAGGAACAGGAGGAAAGGGGAGAAAAATGACAGGGAAAGGGTAAGCTAGTAGGGCAACCAGAGGAAGGGGGGGGCAGGAAGGGGGAGGAGACAGGAAGCATGGAATGTAGAGAGTGATATCCATGAATGACAGGAGTCCAGGGAACAAAATGGACAACCTCTAGGCCACGGTAACGGAGGGCTGAGTAGATTTGGGTGGTAGTCACCGAGACTTGGGCAACACCCAACCATGACTGTGATCTGTCTGTTCCTGCATACACTCTCTACAGGAAAGAAAGAACAAAAAAGGGTAGGGGTGGAGGGATTGCAATGTGTGTTAGGGAGGGGATAAAGGTCACAAGGGAGGATCCAGGGAATGGTACAGAGAAGCTATGGGTACTGCTCCAGCAAGGGATGGGGGGAAAAAATAAGGGTAACATTAGTGTACCGAGTCAGGATGAAACCTCAGACAGGAGCTGGGGAATGAGATAAGAAAGGCTGTGGGGGTGTGGGGGTGGAGTAGTAATAGTGGAAGATTTTAACATTCTCTCTGTGGATTGGACCATCCTACAGGCCAGCAGCAGCAGGAACCTAGCAATCCTAGATGCATCCGGGATGGTTTTCTGACACTGGGGGGTGATGAAACTGACAAAGGATCCGGCCATCCTGGGCCTAGTTCTGATGAATAGTGATCATGTCAACAGGATCAGGGTCGCTAAGCCGCTGGGAGGATGTGACCACCAGTCTGTGTGGTTTCAGGTGGACATGGGACATGAAGTGTAGAACACAGAAACACTTGACTTCAAAAGGCTGGATTTTTTTATGCATGGCGATGATGCTAAAGGACAGACTGAGAGAACTAAGGAAGGATGCGGGTGTGGAGGACAGATGCACAGTAATTAAGAAGGGAGTCCAGGCTAGGGGTGGGTGAACATCTTATTTTGAATATATAGCTGAATATTTGTGTTCAGAGCCCACATATACAGAAATTCGGTATTCATATTCACTATTCATGTACTTGTCAGGGGGATAACAAAAACAGCCCTCTACCCTGCTCCCCAACCCAATCATGTTAAACTACAACCCTCTCCCTGCACCATCTGCAAGAAGCCCACTCAACCCTCCCCAAAAGCACCAACAATTGAAGGTTTAATAAAAAAAACTCCAGCGATGGGTGACCGGCACAACCCACTTGCCTCCATGCCTGACCACCATCTCTTCCTGCACTTTTTTGTTGCAAAAATCTACAACCGCCATGGCAGTAGCACCCACGTCCCATCATTCTCCCCCCCAGCACCCAGATTTCACAAGCATGAGAAGGCGAAAGATACAGCCCACCCTCCTTTACAGTCGCTGCCTCCTTGTGAATGGGGAAGCACTCCTGTGCTTGCTAACATAATAAAACAGCTGAGCATGTGACCTGGGTGCTGTTGCCAGGGTGGGAGGAGGATTTGTTACAACAAAAAAAGTTCAAGAGGAGATGGTGGCCAGGCGTAGAGGCAGGTGGGTTGTGCTGGTTGCGCATTGTGGGAGTTTTTCATTAAACCTTCAATTGTAGGTGCTGGAGGGGGTCGGACTCATTGCACAGGGTGGGAGGAGGGGGGTTGTAGTTTAACATGATTAGGCTGGGGTGGAAGGTGAGGGGTTGTTTTTTTTTTTTTTGTATTGCCCAAATACCAATAGGCACAAATACTGCCACTATTCATTATTCGTATCCAAATAACAAATAGTACATTATTCATGGATTCATGGTATTCAAGAGATACTATTCATTACTCACACACACTCACTCAAGGCAGTTACCACAATCTACCTTAAGCAGAAGGATAAAAGGAGCAAGAGACGAAAGCCATTGTGGTTTACAGAGGAGGTACACAGAGCAGTGGGGGAGAAAAGGGCTTCTTACAGAAAACAAAGATGACCCAGAAGAAATGGGACAGGGCAGAATATACAGTGCAGATGCAATCAACTTGCAGGATGGTAAGGTAAGCCAAGGAGGAGAGGGAACTAAGAATAGCTGAGGGGCTCAAAGAGGTTGACAAGACCATCTTTAGATACAGTTGGGAGAAAAGAACAAAAGAGGAAACAGAGAAGCTAAGATGGGGGACCAAGTGGATGGAGAGAAATTGGAAGATGACAGAGGTACTGAATGAATACTTCTGCCCAGTCTTCACTAAGAAGGATGGGCCACTACCACAGGAGAAAATAAGGATGGGGGGACAACAGGGATGAGGAAGGAAGCAATAACAGAGGACAGAGTCCTCAAAGGGCTCAAGCTCCTCAGGGTGGGCAAGTCCACAGGTGAGGACAGCATGCACCCGAGGGTGCTGAGAGAGCTGGCAGCAATCCTTGCAACACCCGTGGCTAGCCTGTTTAAGTGCTTGCTGGACACAGGGTGGTTCCACGTGAGTAGAAGACAGCTGATGTGGTGCCCCTGCATGAGTGGATCTAAGGTCAAACTGGGGCACTATACATCAGTCAAGCTGACATCAACTCTTGGCAAACTGCTGGAACCAATCCTAAAGGAAAGGTTGGTTGTGTTCCTTGAGGCAAAAAAGGCTCCAGGATATCTGGCAGCACAGGTTCATGACAGGGAGGTCATGCCAAACAAATTTGATCAACTTCTTCGACTGAGTCACTAGGGCAGTAGACAAGGGCCAAGTGGTGGACATACTATACCTGGACTTGAGCAAGATCTTTTACTCAGTCCACTGAAGAGGCTGATCAAAACACTGGTGGATAAGGAGACAGGGGAGAAACTAACCATGTGAGTGGCAAACTGGCTAGGAGGTACAATGCAGTAGGTGGTGGTAAGGGGGGGTAGCACTCCGGGATGACAGAAATTACTAGTGGGGTCCCGCAGAGATCAGTGCTGGGGTCAAGTCATGTTCAATGTGTTAGACATCTTGCCTTATTGCTGTCCCAAATGTTGTTGATGAACACAGATGAATATGTCTTTTCATGAATGATACCAGGGTCTGCAGGAGAGTGGACACTGGGGAGGACATAAGGGATCTAAGGGAGTACCCAGCAAGGTTGGAAAGGAGGTCTAGAATCTAGCAACTGGGGGTCAATGCTAAAAAGTGTAAGGTAATGCACACAGGGTGTAAGAACCCCAAGGCTGAGCATGGTCTCATTGGGTGAAGGTCACAAGTCACAGTCTTACAGGAGGAAAAATCTGGTGATAGCAATTACAAGCAACCTGAAACCATCAAAACAGTGCGAAAAGGTGACAGGGAAGGTGAACAAGATACTGCGTTGCACATTACTTTTTTGTTTTCCAGTAGGATTAAAGAGTTTATTCTGTCCATGTACAGGTCCATGATGCATCCACATCTGGAGTACTGTGTGCTATACTGGATCCCCTACCTTAAGAATGACATAAGCCAGGTGGAAGCAGTACAAAGGAGGGTTATCAAGATGATTCAGGGACAGCAGAATATCCTGTACGAACAGAGACTGGTAAACCTGAAAATGTACTCACTGGAGGAAAGAAGAGTAAGACAGAAGATATGATTAAGACCTTTGAATACCTTAAAGGATATCTAAACCCTTTTTTCAGGGTTTGCTAACTTAAAAATTCTAAAATCATGGAGACTAACAGCTGGGGCTGCCATTTTACAATATTGTGCTCCTTACCTTCGGTATTTTTGATTTAACACATTTTCATCATGTTTAAAGTTGTAAACAAACTTCTCCTGCAATACAAAGTCACCAGTGCCATCCAGCCATAAGGTGGCCCCATCATGGGACATGATGATGTGATGACATCATTGAAGAGATACAGCTACCAAAGAATAATAGAAACCCTATGTGGTGGCCCATTTCTGCTCACTTTGTGTACATTCTGAATCACACCAGCATGCTAATCAGCACTTAAACGAGAACAGTAACTGTGGCAAGCAAGCCACTGCCAATCATTATTTACAAATATCTCTGTTATATATTGGTTTTCCTATGTGATTTGGGGTGTGGTAAAACGCCACAAAGGAATGCCATGTATTTTTTAATACAAGGAGGGCACACGGGTACTGAAAAACCCCAGGAAATGAGAGGAGGTCTTGCCAAATGTATGACATTCCTAATTTAATCAGGAGGCTGAAAAGTACAGTCTCCTAGGGAAATTATGTTTATTCCATGTCTCAGGATAGTCTACTGACAGGAACTGATATGTACATCTTCAAAGGGTTGGAGGTCCCTGCTTAGCTAATTGGCATAATAAAATCTCAGGATGAGAGAAGCAATTTCCCAGTCGTAAACCTTTAAGATCAAAAGGGAAATAGTTTTCGACAAGAGGTGACGGAAAAGGTTCCCAAAGTACACTGACATTTTTTTATAAATGCCAGGAGGTGAAGGTATGTGTCCTGTAGCAAGACTTTTGGGGGTAGGCGCAAGAGTGACACCCAGTGGCCTGAAATAGAAGGGCCAGCCTCTATTCACAATCTGTGGTTGATCAACCCTAAACGCTCAAACACAGAGTCATTCTACATAGACTCTCTCCTGAACACAAGAGGACAATTGCCAGCACAGAGACTGCCTAAGAAACATAAAGACTGATATATTTTGCAAACCAGTGAATCTCTGGACTTTGAAATCTTCATAACTAAGGTAGAACTTAGCTAACAGTTTTAAGGCTTTTTTTTGTTGTACACGGTCCACTTTTTATTTTTTTGTTTATTCTGTGACAAATTTGTCAGCGTTAAAAATCTTTTACTTGTAAATGTATCATTGATTAGTAATTATTTTAGTAAAAACGTTTGTTTTGTTAAGAAAACTTGCCTTGAGAGAATTTCTTGTAGTGTGTGAGACTGTAGAAGATTATACATAATCTGTGACTAAACTGTTATTGCCAAAGGGATGTCATCAACTGCTACCAAATCAAGGGTCTGTATTAAGGGAAAAGGCTGGATAAAGATAGGGGAAATATGAAAGTCTCAAAGAAGGGTCTGTGGGAATCTGAACCAGGTTATTGTAGGCCTTGTTGGAGAAGGCAAAGTCAGTGTTACAATGCTACCCCGAACAGGCTGTAATGCAGGATCTCCTCCCTTTGCTTAATACTATAACCAAGAGAGGGTTCTTATTTGGCTACAAGATTCAAGACTGGTATTATACCCTACCCAGAAGTAAAGAGGGATTCCCTTGAAACTCGTGGCGAGTGTTCAGTCGTTACCTCAGTGAGCATTCTAGAAGCGCATGGAGTGGGTCTCCCTGTTCCCCCCCCCTCCCTGTCATGAACTGTACTTAGGGGTGGGCACTGTGAGCCCAGTGGCCTCAACCCTCAGGAGTGGGTTTGTGGCAGTCACCACCAAGGGCCCCCACACTCAAATGTGGGGCTGGTCCCAGTGTGAAATTTGTGGGCAAAAACATTTTGGCTTACTTACTGTTTACCATAGTATAGTAACTTATATCAGTCAAATTTTGCTTAGTTGTAGGCTGACATTGCTTTTACTACAAATCCCAGAATCCCCTGCAGATGACATCAGAGCAGTAGGCAGCAGTGGGAGATTCAACAGCCTGCAGTGCATGTAAGAGCTTTTATAATCTCTAATCAGATGTTTTTCGGGTCTGCTTTTCTCCAGGGCTATGTACAGTCCTCTGTGACTGTACATAGCCCACAGGACAGCGGGACCAGCAAACAAAAGATCAGAGCATATACAAATTCTAACATACACTGCAATCTAGTAAATCTTCTCACTGCTGCCTACTGCCCTGATGTCATCTGCAGGAGATTCTAGGATCTGTAGTAAAAGACAATGTCAGCCTACAACTAAGCAAAAATAGTCTGATATCTACTATACGACAGTTAACAGTAGGTAAACCAGACTGTTTTTGCACACAAAGTGCACACTGTGACCAGCCCCACACTTGAGTGTGGGGGCCCTTGGTGGTGATTGTTCCCCTTTAACACATGCATCAGTCTGTGATACATGTGGTAAGTGCTGAGTAGCATGTTACTGTGCTTCAGAATTTACACAAAACGAGCAGAAATGGGCCACACATAAGGTTTCTATTATTCTTTAGTAGTTGTCTTTCTTCAATGACATCATCATGTCTCAAATCAGCATCATCTTAAGGCTGGATTGTGCTGCCAACTTTGTAACCCAAGGAAGTTTGTTTAAACTTTAAAACATAACGAAAATCTGTTAAATCAAAAAATTCAAGGTAAGCAGCACTGTGTTTTAAAATGGCAGCCCCGCCTCCAAGTCTCCACAATTTTAGATTTTTGAGTTGGCCACCCCCCAAAAAATAGGGTTTACATATCCTTTAAAGGCATTAACAAGGTCAACATAGGCGATCTTTTTGACAAAAGTGGGAACAGAAACACCAGAGGACACAACTGAAAATAACAGGGGGAAGGTACAGGAAGGGAGCCAGAAGGCACTTCTTCACTGAAAGGGCGGTAGAAGGATGGAATGCACTGCACTGTCAGAGGGGGTAGTAAATCACAGTACAATTGGGGGGGGGTTAAAAAGGATTGGACAGATTCAAAGGGAATGTTAGAATGGCAGGGGGCAGAGCAACATGTAGCACACGCACATGAGCTCCACATCCAGCACACTCGATAGACCCTCGGTCCTTCTTCTGCTGGCCTTTCTTAGGTTCCTGAAGATGTCATTTACACCAGTTTTAAATTCTGGCAGTGCCCCTGAATTCTCTGGATAGACATCTTTTTTTACTAAATAAAGTCTATTAAACTTGCTGGATTAAATAAATTCCATGTGCTAACATTTCCAATGTCTGGCCCAGAATCAGTATTTTAATTAACAAATCCATATATCATTAGCTGCTTTTAAATCAGGCAACTCATTAAAAATACATACACATTTTCATGATGAATTTCATAAATGCAAGCTGGTGCTCTATTCCAAAACAGTGCAGATATATTTATGAATTAAAGAGGAAACTGGTTGTGACAGTTGTGGCAGCTAATTATCTAAGACATCTTTTTAGTTTTGTGACCACTAGCAGATTTGTGCTCACAACAGCAGACATCTTCATGAAAACAGTTAATCCCCCCATGTATTGTAATGGTTATAGAGCAGGGCTGTCTCTCACTCACACTGTGACCTTAAGCAAGTCACTTAACCTCCCTGTGCTCAACCTCCTCTTGCTCAGTGTTTACCCTCTCTGCGTTTACCTTAAAATGCCCCCGTCTCAAGAAGAACCTTAATAAAACATCAGTTTTTAGATCCAGTTCAGCATAGATTTAATGTTAATGTATTTCTGCATTCTGTTTCATCCTTAAGCTGTAAACCTGTGGACATTAATATGAAAACAGGACCTCTGTCCCCTGGACATTATCAGCGCTGGCTGCTTGTCTATTTGGACATCACAGGCCTCTATCTGTACATCATAATCATTTCTACTACAACAGACCAGATGGGATGCATCCGAGGTTGCTCAAGAAATTGGCAACGAACTAACTGAACCCCTGGTGGGGCTATTCAATTGCTTAGTTCAGACAGGGGTCATTCCAGAAGACTGGAGGGCAGCAGATGTAGTCTGGTTCCAACTACAGACCTGTCATTCTTACCTCTATTGTGTGAGTAAACAAATGGAGACGCTAGTCAAAGAGGACCTCATAAACTACCCGAAGAGCAATAAACTCCAACATAGTAAACAGCATGAGTTTGTGGCAGGAAGATCTTTTCAGACCAACCTGACAGTATTTTTTGACTGGGTAATAATGGTAGTGGATAGAGACCATGCAGTGGATATTCCACTTTGATTTCAGCAAGGCTTTTAACTCAGTGCCTCACAGAAGCTTGCTGAAGAAGCTAGAGGATACAGGCGCAGTGAAAAACACAGTTAGATGGGTTAGAAACTGGTTGGGAGGGAGACAGCAAAGGGTTGTGGTTAACAGAGTCAAATCAGAAGAGAGGGTGGTCACCAGTGGTGTGCCACAAGGATTGGTCCTGGGTCCAGTCCTATTCAATGTTTGTTAGCAACACGGGAGAAGGAATCCATGGCAAGATGCGTCTCTCTGCAGACGGTACTAAGCATTGTGGCAGGGTAGACAGTGAGGAGAGGGTTAGGGAGATGCAGAGAGACTTGCAAATGTTAGAGAGGTGGTCAAAGGTTTGGCATTTGAAATTCAATGCCAAAAAGTGCAAGGTGATGCACATAGGGAAGAACACCACCAGGACAGAGTACTGGCTTGGGGGTAAAAGCTGTGCATGACCTCTGAGGAAACAGACCTAGGGGTCATCATTAGTGACCCCCTATAACAATCAAACCAGTGTAACAAGGCTTATAGTAAAGCAAATAGGATGCTGGGGTGTGTAGGAAGAGGTACTGACAGCAGCAGGAAGAAGGCATTACTATCTCTCTATAGATCACTGGTGAGGCTCCACCTAGAGTACTGTGCCCAGTTCTTAAGTTCTCACCGAAGGAAAGATAAGGACAGGCCGGACACAGTGCAACAGAGGGTGACCAAAATGATTCAGGGCCATCAGGACAGATCTTATGAGAATTAGCCCAAAGCATTGAACATGTTTTCACTGAAGGCCAGACAAGACAGGGGAGATATGATACAGACTTTCAAGTTCCTGAAAGGAATGAACATGATAAACTGCGAGGAACTATTTAGCATAAGTAGTGGATCAAGAACACGGGGGCACATGTGGAAACTGTCTGAGGAGATTCAAGGAGTAAGTGGGAAAGTTTTATTTTACAGAAAGGATGGTGGCACCGTGGAACAATCTGCTGGCTGATGTAGTAGGTGCCAAAGCTATTCCTGGTTTCACACACACAGCTGGGCCAGAGTGAAGGGCTTAGTGGCTGCTCAGGGTAACAGCGGTAGGGCAGAAAGCATGGGGGTGGTTAGTGTAGGTTACAACAGCATGGATGGATAATGTGGGTTAGAACCATGTTTGGACAATAGGTCCCAGGTCTGTTAGGGTTTTATGGGCAGATGGGATGGACCTTTTGTGCCATCATTGTCTATTTTTCCATGTTTCTATATCACAAGCAGAGGCTTATGATGCCTGGTATAGACCAGCGGCCAGAGCAGAGTAAATCTAAGGGGTGATGATTCCTAAGTCAATTGAAAAAAAAGGGAAGCTACATACAGAACATATATGAAATACTGGCTGAAATGTGTCTAAAAATATAGGTTGAAATGTGTTTAAAATCATGTTTTTTTAAGTGTCCCCAGAGCTGTTAAGGACTTTTTAAGCTCCCTCACTCAGCAGCTGTACATGTCATGGAGAAGATACGGCACACACTGGTGTCCTTTGTGCTGGGATAATGGCACACCTCAAGTGGGATGAAGCATGAGAATGAAGGCTGAGTGCTTCCACTGCCTAAGAAGTGACATTATCCCAGCACAAAGCACAACTTGGCGTGCCTTACTGCAAATTATGAAATGGGTCCATTAGGATTAGTAAAGAAAAAAAAAGTTTAATTTAAATTAGTAAAAACTAAAAGATAAAAAGAAAAATGCAGTCCTGTTGAGCTGTTGTAATTTTTCTGTTTGGTCAGTAGATGGCAGATGTTGCATTTGTTTAAATAGAAGTAAGTGAATTGTGATGTAGTAATACAAGAGTGCCTGCTTTATGTAAACAGGTCACTGAGGTCATAGATCTTTTTCCAGTACTGCTGTGCTGGAATATGAGCACTGAGTTATAAGCACTGGGTTGTAAGCTCCTCAGCCAAACAGGTGTCTGGATTGTTTGTACCAGTAGTAGTAGTAGCAATAATAGTATAATCTGTTTATATATGGTGCCCTTCCACGAAGGCCTAGGATGCCAATACAATATGAAGAAGAGTAGGAAACACAGATACAGAAAAAAAAATGATAAATAAAAATATGCCCAAAGACAGAATCCAGTACTAACTATAGCAGCATAGTATAACATAATAAATATGTATATTATAATGGTGCAGTAGTGCCAGCATAGTTAGGGTTGCCCGACAGGTTCTATATTAAATCCCTAACTTTGCACCTTAATAGCTTTGGTGGAGTTCAATGAAATTACCTCAAATTTTGCATGCTTTGTCCAGGAGGCAAGAACTAAATATGTAGAAAGTTTCATGAGAGCAACTTATGCAGTTTCTGAGATCCACATATGACATTTTTCTGCAGACGTCTAATTTTTTTCTTTTCCTATACTTAAGGGTTTTTGCTCTCACGTACAGTCTAGATGGTATGGGATTTTCTTCCCCAAACCTTTCTGGGTAGAAGCAGACTGAGCCAAGGTATTGCCTCTTGAAGGTTTTGTGAAAAAAATATTAAACAATTCCAGAGTTATAAGGATTTAAAGTTTTGTTTTTTCAGCTGTTCTGAGCATGTTCAGTAGGTTTTTTTTTAGATAATGTTCTGATACGACACAAAAAATTAAGTGTCGCCAGACCATTTTTGGTTTCTCACCACTTGTTCTTTGCAACACAAAATGGTTTTTCATGTTGTGATGGCTGCCATCTTGTTTTTTTTCCTCTGAATTAAAAAAAAGTGGAAAATACATAAAAAATGTGTATTAAAAAAAAACATCTGAATCTAGCGAAACAGAACCCATTTACCTAGATTCTGGTGTTTGTTTTTTAATGCAACCTCCAGAAAAAATTTTTCTCGGCACCCCAAAATCCAGGGTGCCCAGCTTAGCGACAGAAGCTGTTGACCTGCGTTCTCTGTATGAAAACAGCAGAACTTTTTCAACCTGTGAAGTCACAGCTGAAGATTGTTGCAGGCTTGTATGGCAGCAGTGAGCTAGCAATCTCTCTCTCTTTATCTGTCTGTCGACCTATCTGTCCTCTATCTATCTATTGTATATGTATGTTTATCTATCTACCTACCTCTCTTATCTATCTTAAAAAGCAAGTCTGTACCACTGCCAAACAAATCAGTTATGTGTAGATAGTGAAAGTGAAATACAAGATTAGCACAGTTTGTGTGTTATCTCAATATTTCTTCTATCTGCAATGTTTTGAATCACACAGTATCTGTTGTTGAGGGCTTAATGTCCATCGTCAGTTACTGAGTTGAGCAGAGAGAACAGCGAGCGCTGGGTGGGGTGGAGGGGGACTTACTACCTGTTTGGGTGACTCTCTTGACCCCTTGGAGACTGGAAGTGCTGCAAGTAGAAACTCAATTTCAGCAACATGATTCTTTACTTACTTTCAGCTGATAACTGTTTGTAAAGTACACACTGACACTAACACAGTGAACAGGTGTGACAGTGTGCCAGAATTAATGCAATCTCCGCTTTGGCATTCTCTGATGTGACATCTTAGTGATTTTTTGTTTGTTTTTGTAATTTTTCATAAGGTGATCAGATTCTGGACATTGTACTGTATTATACTGCACACTGCTTATTTATTTCCCCCAGTCTCCTAAGTTGTCAGTTCCATATTTTAGAGCTTGCTCATTATATCTGCTGAAATCAAGAATAGCAAGGTGTTCTAGCTATGTTTTAATTTCCCCTGTGCTTTGTTTTAGTTTAGTTATCATTCTGTGTCCAGTTTCTATTTTGCGACTGAAGTATTACTGTTTTTTTTTTTTATTATTATTTTTATGTTATTAGACACCCGGGGCCCGATTCCAAAAGGCATTATGCCTGAGCGCGAAGGCGATTCGTGACCTGATGGCGAAATGCACCCTCAGGCATAACACCGTCACAGCTGCGCCATGCCATATGTGGGTTGCGCCAAGGTGGAGCTACACCAAACTACACCCGCAACCCACAGTGGTATGGCGCGAAAGCAATTCAGCAGCAACTGCACCTATTCCAGAAGGGTGGCTGCCGTAACCTCACTTATGCCATTCCAGAAGAGGGAAGAGTGTAGGCAGGTTAGACCAGCTAGAAGGTGGTCTAAGGGCATTTGTCCTGGCACAGCAACGGAAGCCCCACCCCGCAGCACCATGGAAAGTACAGTAATGTGCTCCCTGTGCCCTCTCGCCCTGTCATGCCCCCACTCCGCTGAACTTCGGGGACCCCAGGGGTACATTTCCATCGGTAACCCCCCAAGTGCATGTGCCAACTGACCAGCCACCCCCAATGCCCCCAGGGGCTTGCCATTGCGTGTCGTGGCGGGGGGCTGGGGGGCAGTAGAATGCGTGCTGCGACTTGTGGCACCCAGGTCCGGTATGCAATTCCTTTGGTGCTAACCTGCGGCTGCCACAAGTCACAGTCATAAGGACCCTGCTTGTCCCGGAATACGGGGCAGGGTCCCCGGCACAGCATCACATGGTGCAACTCGCATACGCCCACAAGTTGCGCATGCGTTTTAAAATCGGGACCCCGGTCTCAAGCCCTCCCAACCCCATATTGTACTGGAAGATGGTTTCACTCACACATTTGTTTAAATTAAGTATTGAGCTTGTAAGTTGGCAGACCAATCCTCATGTAAAGTTTTTTAGCATATTAGAAGTACCTTGGAGAGAACATTTATCTCTCCTATTTCTTCAGTAAGCATCCATAGCCAAGCAATATAAATGACTTTTTTTTTTTTTACCATCATAGAACACCGCAGCTTAATATAGTGGAACAATTCAACTTAAATATTTAGTCAGAGCAAAGTTCACTTTTTGTAGTTCCAGCATTTTTGTGGTAACTTTTATTTGCTACTATTGCCATGGTAAAAGCATTAAATAAAATGCATTACATAAAAATTACAGCTGCCACGTGATGGATGATACGGGCGCTGTCATGTAGTTGGAGTACATTTTAATAAAAATGAATGCCAAACACCTGAAAAAGTCTCTCATTGTCATATAGGACAACCTGAGCATCTAAAAGCAAGCAATACATAATTTAAACAACACAGTTGAAACAGTCTTCCAATACGATAAGGGCTACAAACGCAACAACACCAATGTGGTTTACTGTTCTGTAAGGACAATATCCTAGCTCCTGAACTTTGTTTATCTATGTGAGTGGTGCTGCTTTGAGATCATTCATTCTGACACAGCCTTATACATCGCATCTCATACTGTACATTCATCAGGCTACAGTTTTGTGCTGATGTTCTCTTTTTTTTGAGGTTTGTTCATTAATATTTTTTTTTTTTTTTAAACTTTCTATTTATGCTCCCCCTACCCGCAGCACTCCACTCCCTTCGTGAGACACCCTCACGGCCTTCTAGTCCCCGCCTCTTACTTGGGGCCTGGGTGGTTCATCCTCATGTAACCGTAAGACACCCCCAGGCGGGTACAAAGTGGGGGCCCTTATACCCAGAATTCTTCTGGTTTCATCGGGATGCAGTTGCCAGGACAAGTAGGGGACACTGGGGATCAGGGCCTGGTGCTCCATCTACCTGGGAGTGCTGCGAGTGATTTTCCAGTGTTCCAGGTGTGATGTGCGCCCTGATGTCAAGGCACTGAGTGCCAATGTCCATCACGCCACCCCCTTGCTAGTGGCTTGGGCTTGCTGTACCTTGGGTCTCCACCGGGGTCAGACAAGCATCAGCCTAGTCCCGGAGAGGCAGGCTGTCCCTGGGATGCTCAAGCCTCCTCCACTCAGCCAGCCCTCCAGCTCCCAGGCTCGTTGCCGACCCCAGGTCACTGGTGTGGCAAGTGGAAATCCAACCGCTGTGCCGACAGGTCGGCCTTATTTATTTATTTATTTATTTTTAATCAAAAGTCACATTCCTGACCCTACCCTATACCAGTAAGTATCATACTGGTAAGCAGCCAGTTGGGCAAGTCGGGATTTTTTCCCAGGGATGAGTGGTGGGAATGCAGACTTCTTCTTGATACAGGCCGTGCTAGCATCATATTCCAGCTATATTTCAGATGTTTGGGTGAGTGTGTGGGCAAAGAGGGAGGGTTTGGGGTTGGAGTTATTGATGATGACTGTGTATTCAGTACTGCCAGTATCAGTGCCAAATTCTGTAGTAATTTTGTTGGTGAGTGGGCGGTGGGAGGAGAGGGAAGCATTTACTGTATTAGGAAACAGTCAGTGACAAAATCTCTGCTCTCATTTTGGTGACTGGGAGGACTGGTGAATGGGCTGTGTGTGTTGTGGGGAAAAGAATTCTGCTAGTGACAGCATCAGTGCCACCTGTTGTAGTCATTTGGGTAAGGGGGTGGGTGAGTCGACAGTGCATGTGATTTGTCATTTGCCAATTATTCACTGTGGCAAATGACTGGATGAGTGTGCCTTCTGTTGTTTGGGGGTCATGAATATTCAGTTTGATCTCAGTATTATCAGCAGCTGTACTGTAATGCTGGTTAGTTTGTGGGCTGTGTGTGTGTGGGGGGGCAGAATGGGGTGAACTTTTAAAGTGCCTGCATCAGCACCTGTGTTTTTTTTGTTTTTTTTTAAGTTTGTGAGTGCACTAGCTGGTGAGTGGAATGTCAAGTACGGGGGGAAAGGGTGATGGTCTTATGAAACAACCCCTTTCAGCATGTTTTCAGTTTTACATCTTGTATAGTGAGTGGTTGGGTAACTAGAAAAGTGCGTTGTGGGTAGTGGGGCTGACGAATACAGCGGGAACATTTATCTATCCTGTCAAGAGTCCAATGATTTTTTGTCACTGTAAGGGAAAGTGGGATGTCTGTGGGGGAGGGTGGAACAATTATTGGCATTATTGTCATTTCAAGTCATCAATGCCAGCTGATTCACAGCCTTGTTGGTGACCAGGAGGGTGAGTTGGTGGTGGTGTGGGGGGGGGGGCTGACGACTATGTATGGAATAACCATTTGCAATGTCAACATTAATTTACTGTCCTTTCTGTGAGCAGATGAGTGAGTGTGCCCCTTTTTCTGTTTTTATTGAGAGGGATAGGAGACTGTCTTTTGAATATTTATGGAATGAGACAGTACCACAATCAGTGCCTACAGTGATCAGACATCTGAACTGGTGGGGTACTTTTAATTGATCACTATCCATGTAACAACTCCAGTTTAGAAAAGGAGCGCATTATGCTGTTTCTTACTTGACTGTATGAGCAACTGCAAAAAAAGATAACCGGGTGGCAATGTAGCAATGTTCCTTAAAAACTGGGAATCAGGCAGGACCAGGGAGGAAAGGCCGAGCTGGGAGGGGGAGGTTATATTAATGTTTGTTGTAATGGCAATCAGGTACAATGAGGAAGAGGGAAATACCTTACTAACCATTAAAAGTGCACACAAAGTAGAAAACACATTGTACTGTACTTATGAAAAATATTAATATTTAAGTAGATTTAAAAAAAATTTATGACATATTAATTTGCAGTCATTTTTATTTTTGATTATAAGTAATTGATCATTAGTTTATTTCACCAACAAAATACACTGAGTATCCCTTCGTACCTGTCCCTCACAAACACTTAACTCTTTCCCTTTAGTTTGAAGTATGACCTTAAAGTTTATGGTCATGTAGAACTTTAAAATGGAAAAACTCACCATGTGAACAACTATGTGGGAAGTACTTTTGAAACAGATTTGTCTATTATAAATATTTATTTAGTGTTCCAATTTCTTAATTTGGGCACTCATTAATTTTAATCTCCATTGCAATACTAGTCCCAACTGAACTACTACAAATGACTTCTGTCTTCTTGCATTGGAACTTATAATCTAATTATTCGCTGCAGTCTCATTCCCATTCAAAATGCAAAGTAAAGACAGGGGTGGTGTAAAATTATTATGGGAGGTGCATGTTATAGATTTGGGTTGATGCCAACTGGGACCATCTGTTGGTGGCAAAAAAAACTTTAACCTAAAAGGGACATTCCAATATGCCAGCCATTTGCTACCAGCATCAGCAGGAAATGGTACTCATGTACAACACGAAAGAGGCTGAGGGGATGGCACTGTCATGCCTAGGAAGTGAAGGTGCAGGGTTGCCTACACAAGCCCAAGTACCATATAATGAAGATAAATCTCATCTTGGCAAAGGGCCCTGTACCTCTGCACTTGTGGGTGCCAAGGGATCCTGAACTTTGGCTAACAGATGGACTCTTTGCCCTGCATGCCTGTATTTATGGTCACATGGAAGTGCAGGACACAAAGGTCCATTTCCTTCCACCGCCCACTAGACAACCCTACAAATTCTTGACATCTGCTGGCTCACAGAAGTGCAGGGCTGACAGGGCCCCTAAGGCCCTGCACTTCTGTAGGCAGACAGACTCCTCTCTTGGTGCAGGGCCCAGTAGGCCCTGCTCACCTGCATCTCTTCATGCAGGCCCCTAAGAGACCTGTGTGAATAAAGTTATGATCCCACTATCCCAAAAAGAAAGGACATTCATTACAAAAAAAATGTGTCAATGCACCACTTAGAGTTCAGTTTCCACCTAACTCGCCACCCCCTCCCCAAGCAAGAAAAGGACAAGACCACACAAGCAACCATAGACAGCCATCATCAGGCAAGTCAAACAACGTACTACTGTTTCCAGATGACACAAATGTAGTAGCACTGATGTGCTACCTTCATGGATTTATATCTGTGGTACGGATACTGCAAGGCATACACAGTCACTTCTGGCTACAGACAGAAATCAACAATACTATATTCACAACACTGTTTCTGTGTGCAGAAGCACATGCTCCTGTGGCAACAAATACAATTCCAAGATACTGAAATTACAAAAGTTCTTCTGTCTGCAGAAGTGCAGCCACAGGTACTTATCAATACTGTAAGACACAGACAAAGTTCTGTCTGCAGAAGAGCAGGCCCCTGAGGTGTCACTCGGTTTTATAGACAGAAGGAGGCTATGAGCCCATATAGACTGTCTCCCACTACTTAGTGGGCTTATTGTTCCCTAAGGTGTGTATCTAGTTTCAACTTGAAGCTGCTAAATGATGTAATATTTACCCTGTCCTGTGGCACAAGATTCCATAGTTTCATGCCCCTCACTGTGAAGAAATTATCCTGTTTATTCATGTTGACCCTGGATATCATTAATTGTTGGTTGTGGGATCTCAAACTTGGTGCCCTGTTTCTATTATAAATATCACATTGTGAAGTGAATATGGTTCCATGTCAAAAGAACTAACCAAAAAGAACGAGTACAAAAACAGCGAGGCAAAAATAGCGAGTGCACATCCAGCGACTGCCAATAAAAGTGATCAGTGCACACCACTAAAATAGTGCCACACAGACTTTCTGCAGGGTGTTTTGACCCCCACACACCCCTAAAATAATATAACCATCACCTGGTGGGACATAGCTAGGGGACAGGGAGAAACTCGATGGGGGAGGGAGAAGAGGCCTTAACTCGGAAGGAGGAGGAACTAGAGTGGGAAAGACTTTATATTCTCACTCGGGGTGGGACGGCGCAAAAGTGGGCACATAGCTTTCAAAAAGGAAAACAAATATGAGTAACGACAAGTTTCTAACACAGGTATGGGTGCAGCAACCACACACAAAAAGCCTCTGACTCTAACCTCTAGGCTACAGAGCCAGCACGGCTTTCCACCCAACAAAGGTGACTATATTACTCCCTACTGTTTACTCCCTACACTGCTGAAGGATACTACTCATTGCTCAAATAACCAGGTGCTATTCAGACCATGTCACCAACATAACATTCTCTATTTTTGACTCGCTCTTATTCCCTCGCTGTTTTGCATTCATTCTCTTAATGGGATACCAGTGAATATTGGGTCTTTTAATATTTTAAACAGTAAAATGTCCCCCCAGTCCTTCTATATTCAAGGCTATACAAGTCCAAATTCTGAAGTCTATTTTCATATGATATGTTACTGAGTCTGGGAATTAATTTGGTCATTCTTCTCTGGACACTTTCAAGCAGTTTTATATCTCTTCTCAGATAGGGAGACCAAAAAGGCAAACCATAATCAAGGTGAGGCCTCACATAGGTTCTGTACAGAGTAACCAAACATTGTTCCTGTCTTGAGACAAAAGTCTTTTTTATACAGTTTATCTTTCTATTAGCTGTTTGAGTAACACTTCGACAATGGTTTAATGAGTCAAAGTTATTATTCAGAATAATGCCCAGATCACATTCACTTTGTGTATGTTTTAGTATTGCACCATTTAGTGAATAGGATTTAAAGGGATTGTTTTTCCCTAAGTAAAGGACAGTGCATTTGTCTATATTGTAGTTCATTTTGTTAGCCTTTTCCCACACTTCGATGCTATTTAAATCCTTAACTAAACTTAGATATACCTCTTCAGTATTGACTTCCCCTACTTATTTTGGAATCATCTGCACAGGGACCGATGGCAGAGCTGGGCATTTTGTTTGTGCTTGAGGCTTGCGCTAGTGGCCCGGAGATGGCTGTGGCAGCCTATAACAGGGCTGTCATCGAGTATCTGGACTGCCTGGCACCAAATCCTTGTACATCCCTTGGTTTCTTGTCTCGGCTCACCATGGTTTGATGGGGAGCTGAGAGTGTTGAAAACTAGGGGGCGGGAGTTGGAAAGGCGTTGGAGAAAGGCCAGGTCTGCGGAGGACAGGCTGGTTCTGATTATTCATTATGATGAGTATCAGAATGCAATCATCCAGAAAAAGGCAGCTTTTATGTCTAGGATGATTGTAGCTGGGAAGAACCGATCGGCTAAGCTCTTCCAGGTTGTAGACAGGCTATTACGTCCGGCCTGTCTGAAACCCGTTAGAGCTGTTTCAGCTCACAAGTGTGAGTTCACTTGGTTCTTCTCAGACAGAGTGTCTTCCGTGAGAGCTGGGATTTCTCCTAGCGGAATACCATCCTCCAACAGTAGTGGTCTTCGGGTGGATGGATGCACTCAGTCTCCTTGGGGACAGTTCTGACTGGTGACGACAGTGGAGGTCTGTGGGGCAATCAGTGGGCATAGACCAACGTTTTTCGACCTTGACCTAGGCCTGACACAGCTATTGGTTGACTGTGTCGAGGTCCTGGGTCCAGTTTTCGCCAAGAGTGTTGGGAGTTCCTTGTTGGCCGGGGTCTTTCCAGAGTCTCTCAAAAAGGCACTGGTTGAGCCCCTGCTGAAAAAGCCATCATTGAACCCAGACATCTTGGTGAATTACCAGCATATCTCAAGCCTCCCCTTTTTGAGGAAGGTTCTTGAGAAGGTGGTCACGGAACAACTCATGGACTTCCAAATCTATGAACCTTTCCAGTCCAGATTTAGGGCCTTGCACAGCATGGAGACCGCATTGGATAGGGTGCTAAATGACCTGCTCAGGGTGAGGGATAGAGGAGAGTGAACAATTCTCATTCTCCTCGATCTCTCCTCTGTGTTTGACACTGTGGACCATGGGGTGTTGTTGAACAGACTGAGAGAGTCTGTAGGACTCACCGGCAAGGTCATCAGCTGGTTTAAGTCCTTTCTCTGGGGAAGGTCTCAGAGGGTGGTGCTGGGGAATTGTTCCTCAGACCCAACGGACCCGTCCTGTGGAGTTCCCCAGGGTTCTGTCCTCTCCCCTATGTTGTTCGCAGTGTATATGCTGCCCTTGAATGAGGTTATAAGGTGGTATGAGCTGAGTTTTCACTGCTGTGCTGATGATACTTAGCTCTACCTGTCCTTTGCATACAGGAGATCGGATGCAATTGATATGTTAAATGAATGCTTGGCCAAGATCCAGGCTTGGACGTTATTGAACTGGCTGACACTAAACCCAGGGAAGACCATGGTGCTGGTGGTTGAGCTGGGCTGAAGGGGAGGAGTGGGGGCCTCTGCTGATAGGTTGGGGTTTTTTATTGGCCCCACCAAACTGGAGGCCTCCGCAAAGGTGAAGAATTTGGGCGTTGTTCTGGATAGCGAGCTGACACTTGATGCTCAGGTATCGGCCATTGTCTGGACTGGGTTTCACCATCTCCAAAACATCACTAGAAATAAGTCCCTTATCCCCCTGATGACCTGGCCACATTGGTACATGATTTCATCACCTCAAGGCTTGATTACCATAACGCACTCTACCTCGGGGTCAGAGGAGTTATGATGTGGCACCTGCAGCTTTTGCAGAACGCTGCGGCCCAGTTGTTGACTGGACACTCGCAGTTCAGTCATATTACACCAGTGCTGCATGAACTGCCCTGGCTGCCGGTGTGCTGGTCCATCATCTTTAAAGTAGGTCTTCTGTCCTATAAGGCCCTACACGAGTTGCGTCCGGGTTATCTAATGGAGCTCCTGCATCCCTACACCCCGTCTCGCTCTCTCAGGTCAGCTGGAGATGCCCTCCTGGAGGTCCCCCGGGCAAGGTTTAAATCTTGTGGGACTGGGCGTTTGAAGTGGCAACCCCGGTCCTCTGGAATTCCTTGCCAGGGTGCCTCCAGGAGGCACCTTCAGTAGAGATTTTTAAAAAACATTTGAAGACCTTCTTGTTTGAGCAGGCCTTTGGGACCGAATATAGCTACTGGGATCATCAGACAGTTCAGAAATTAGTCTGTTTTTACATTTTTAGCGGGTTTATGAAAATGTTATGTATATGATGTTAACTGTCCTGTATTGTTTTGCATGTTTGTACTTTTTGCTGTAAGGGTGCACTGAGCCTGTGGGGAAGGGTACACTATATAAATAAACTCTGCTACAATTACTGCTAAATTTGGGTACGTTATTTGTAACATCCAGGTGCATGTCACTTATAAACAAGCTGAACTAGTCTGGTCCCAGTACAGAACCCTGGGGCATGCCACTTGCGACCCGGCCCTCCTCTGATAGATACCCATTTACTCTTACATGTTGTGTTCTGTTTGTAAGCCATTCATCTATCCATCTTACAATACACTTAACCCTAAATGTTTTAATTTAGTAATCAGTTCTTAGTGGGGGACTGTATCAAATGCTTTACCAAAGTCCAGGAAGGTGACATCTACTGGGACACTTCTGTCTAGACTCTCACTAACTTTGTTATAGAATATTATTAAATTAGTTGTGCACGCTCTCTCGGGGGTGAAGCTGTGTTGGGTAATATCCAAAATGCCCTTGACTAATAACTCTTTTTCTAACATTGTTTCAATTACCCGTTCCATTACTTCACTTGGAACTGATGTAAGGCTTATGGGTCTATAAATTCTCATATTTGACCTTCTCCCCTTTTTACAGATGGGTGTCACCTAAGCTTCCTTCCAATCTTTTGGTACTTCACCAAGTATAAATGATTTATTGAATAAGATTACAAAGGGTAGACACAGGGATGATGTGAGGGTTTTTTATAAATGCATGATAGATCTAGGATTACTAGGAAGGATAGGACAAAAGAGAGTAAAAATGCTAATTTATATTGTCCCCCACACCATGCGGGCATCATCAAACCATAACACCATCAGTATAATACAATCTAAGAAGTGACTGAATTGACTAAACCCATCTACTTCCACTACAGTTCGTGGGAGCCTATTCCAGGCCTTAGAACTCCTGATGGTGAAGTAATTATCTCTTTTCGTGGTATTAGCCCTATGTATGACCAGTTTATTACCATGTGATCTGAGATTATTTTGAGTATTACTAATCCCCAGACCACTCTGATCCATTAAATCAGATGACTGTAATATTTTATATAAAAACAAAAAATCCCCTCTCTGTCTTCTTTGTTCAAGGGAACACAGTCCAGTTATTTTTAGCCTGGAATCATAAGGTAATCCTTTTAAATGATGGATTAATTTGGTAACTGAACGTTGCACCCCTTCAATCATTTTAATGTCCTTCATATGATAAGGAGACCAGAATGGTGATCCAAAATCAAGCATGGGCCTAATATAAGCCTTATACAGGGGTATAATAAACTGTTCTGATTTACAAATAAAAGATTTTTTAATCCTTTTTATAAGACTTCTTGCTTTGAAGGACACCTGACGACAGTGTTCTGTAAAAGTAAATGAACTGGAAATTGTGACACCTATGTCTTGTTCAGATGTTACCATGCTTAATATCTTATTTCCTAGAATATATTTATAGTTTTGATTTTTTCGATCCAAAATGAAGAACAGCACATTTATCAGTATTGAATGGCATCCCATTTACTATTGCCCATTCCATGATTTGATTTAAATCATTAACCACAGTTCAATGCTTACTGAAGGTATCTACCTCACCACCCAATTTCAAGTCATCAGCAAATTTAACCAATCTGTTTTTAACATTTTGTTGAATGTCACTAATATAAATACCAAAGAGGAATGGGCCCAAAACTGATCCCTGTGGAACCCCACTAGTGACTTCTCTCTTGTCAGATAGTAAGTTATTAAGTCTGACCATTTGAAGTCGTTCCTGTAACCAATTTTAAATCCATCGTATAAGTGAATTGCTAAAGCCCAATTTATGTAGTTTGCTAACCAAATTAACATGAGGTACCCTATCAAAAGCTTTTGAAAATCCAACAATATCACATCTGATACATATCTTCTTTCCAAGCTTTCACTCATATTTTCATAAAATGAAAGCAGGTTTGTTGTGCAAGACCTCCCCCTTTTGGAACCCATGCTGCATATTATCCATAATGTTTAATGTCAATTTCTCCTGTTCCAATACATTTTTAATTAATCTTTCCATTATTTTACAAGTGATGGAAGTTAACCTGATAGGTCTATAATTTTCCAGTTTGTTTCTAGAACCCTTCTTAAATATCGGACTCACTATAGATGGTCTCCAATCCAGTGGTACAATCCCACTTTCCAAGGATTTATTAAAAATAATAGTCAGCGGAACAGCAAGTATATGTGAACCAGATGTAAGTAACATAGGATGAATATTGTCAGGGCCAAGAGTGTTTGAAGTTCTAACCTTCAGTAATTCTAGTCGCACCTCATCGTCTGAAAAAAAGTAGTTGTTTCTTATGACATCAGTGGATACATCAGGATTATCTAATCTGGGACTGAAGACTAACGCAGAATAGTTGTTAAAACTATTCACTAATTCAACAGGATTATTTGTAATATTGCCATTTACATTAACTTTTTCTAAAATATTTGATGAAGATTTATTAGTGTTAAGATAAGAATATAACAGCTTAATATCTTTACTATGGGCTATTTTAAATTCTATATTGTATCTCGCCCTGCCGATAATTTTTTTAATTCTTTCTGTTTAGTAATGTATTTAACCTTATTTGAATAAGATGGATGCATTTTGAATTTCCTATATGCATCAAGTTTCTGTTTAAGTGTTTTCCTAATTTCCTTAGTCATCCAGTTCAGTATCCACTTTATTGTATTTATTTCTTAGTGGGACAAACTTATCCACAGCTAATGTTATAGTATCCTTGAACTATTTCCAGGCTTCTTCTGTCCCCAATTCAAGTAGAAGATTACTCCAATCAATGTTGCTAAGATGGTTAATAACAAGTGCTAGATTAGTCTTGTTATATTTCCTTATTTTGGTTTTAGCATTCCCAGATCTGGAGATGATACAACCCAGGGAACATGTTATCATATTATGATCACTGTTACATACAGGTGGAAGAATAGTAACATTCTTTATGAGGTGACCAATATTAGTTCAAATTAAGTCCAAAGTGTTGGAGCCTCTAGTATGTTCCACGACTATCTGTTCACATTTACAGCTAATAATATTATCCAGGAAAAAGGTTTCAATATCGAACTTAGCTTTAAGGTTAGCCCAATCAATACCTGGAAGATTAAAATCTCCCAATATGATGGCATTGCCTCGGACTGATACTTCTGTAATTTCTGAACAGAAAGCAGCTGTATCCCTGTAATCACATGATGGTGACCTATAACAGTTTCCCAGAATAAAAGGTGAATGACACTGTGGTTCCAATTTTACCCAAATAGTTTTCATATTGCTAGTCATTAATTTAGGATGCTGAACTAAGTGAGATAGAATTTTGTCTGACACATAGATACAGACTATTCTACCATCTCTGTCCTTATTATATAATTTAAATCCTGAAATGCCCTTTATCCAGTTTGCAGTGTCATCCCACCATGTTTCTGTGATAGCCACCACATGCAGGTCAAGATGTTTCATGAGAATTTCAAGTTCACTCTTCTTAACAATATTAAAACTCCTAGCATTTAGTAGTATGAGGTTATAGTTACTGAGCTTTTGTTTGTTGGAGACTTTTCTTAGATTAGTACCCCTGTCTGAACCACCAGGTATCACTTCTCCTCCAACGCTCCTAGTTTAAACAATTTTTAATATGTGCTGCAATTTTCTTTCCTAATAAACTACTTCCACTTTTACTTAAAGGAACACTGTCAACCTGTTTTTCATCATATTATTTCTAGTTGAAACCCCACATTTTATGATAGCTTACCCTCTCTAAAATTAATTGATGTTGCTGTTTGCTTTGTCTGTAGCCTTGCTTAGAACTGAAATGCATGGCAATGTATATTTATAAACAATCATGGTTCTGTTCTTACTGCATATGTCCTGAGCATTAGAAACACACAAAGACAGTGCAGTCACTCATAAAACAGTAGTCTCCTTATCTCCCAATGCATCATGATGGGCTAGACTGTTTTGTGGGTGTTCCCAAGTCCAGGAAAGATGCATTTGGGGTTGATCAAGGACTGTAAACAAACCTGTTTGGTGTGATAACACCAGTATGTTGGACAGTCTGTTTTTTTTTACCTTTTTAAAGAAAATAAGAGTCACAATCAAACTACCAGCTACATCAATAACCATTACAGAATGTTGGCAATCATAAAATATGTTTTTTAAACTAGGGACACTTTGAGACCTAAGGGGGTTGACAGTGTCCCTTTAAACGTAATCCATCCCAGCAATATAAATTAGGGGGACTGTCAAAATTTTCCCAATGAGTTAAGCAAGTATATCCACTATTAGACACCATGCTCTAAGCCAATTATTCACCTCCTTAATCTTATTAGTTAGAAACAGCAAGGCTCTGAGGACCGGAAGAACTTCTGAGAACGTCACATCACAACCTTTAGCTACAAGGAGTTTACTCAGGGCTTCAAAATCTCTTTTTATATCCTCTATGTTATCCCAATTAATATTATTTGTGCCAATGTGTATTATTACTAACTGTCTATTTCCTGCATCCTTCAAAATCGTGTCAATTCCATCTGGTCTGGGAGAACAGTTTGGTTTTATTTTTAATAGGGCTGTTTGGACATATTCCTTTGTGAACGGGTGTAGTTCAGTTGTATTTAGATCCCCAATAACCCTGAGGTTTTTTTTTTCATTGAAGACTTTACAAAAAGAATTATTAAAGAACATCTTCAATCATTGTAGGCTCACTGGTAATGTCATTATTATGCTCTAGGGGGCCCTATGGACCTAACCCCGCTCCTTCAGTTATTAATGTAGGAAAACAACAGTTTTTGGTTGTCCTTAATATGTGAAATTTTCATTTCAAGCTTTTATCTTTCACTCCTAATTATGTTTTTAAGTTTGCTTCTGCTCTTTCTTGTATTTAGATCTAGTTTCATCAGATGGGTTCTTCTTAAAGGTGATATAAGCTTGCTCTTTCCTTCTTATCTGTTTTTTTAAATTTTTTTAAGATAGCCAGACTGGAACTTTTCCCTTGTTATTCTATCTTTATTTAACTAGGAGACATTTTTACCTCTAGTTGTTTCAGCTCTTTTTTAATAATGTCCCAGCTTTGTTCCATTGATTTGTCATTTAATCTCAATATCCAATTAACACAATCGAGTTTGTCCCTTATTCTTACATACTGCATATAGTGCCCAACACATTGATAACACAGCAAAGGTGATTAATACAAGAATAGGGAACCTATACAGGCACAGACACTACCTAACACATGAGGCGTTGAACCTGGCCATCAACAGCTCGATAATCTCCCTCGTCGACTATGGCCTGGCAATCTATGGGTCGGTGACAGACACAACCCTAAACCGCATCACCACTGCACTAAATAAGGCAGACCGACTGCTCACAGGTGTGGAAAGACTAAAGCACACCTGTGAGCTCTACACCTGGGCAGGTTGGCTACAACTGGCAGAATAAACTACCAAACCTGCCTCATCACCAAGAAATGCTCCCTCAGCCAACTACCCACAGGGGTCCAGAACCTCCTAACTCCATACTCAAGCACCCAACCCACAAGGAACTCCTCCACACAGACCTACAAAGTTCCCAGATGCTGCACAGCCCTGGCACAATGTGCCTTTTATCGTACTCCACTATGGACCAATCCCTTACCTCCTGACACTGTCAATGTCACATCTATTGGATTGTTCAAATGCAGGCTCCGGCAACACCTAGTAAAATCTAGTAAATGTGACTGCTACCATTAGCACCCTTCCAGAGCATCAACCAACTACCTGCACTTACCTCCTGACAACTCATTTGGCTGAGGGACCCCAATCCTAGCACTTTAGGTTACACCTAGCCCCCCAATCATGACATCACTCCCACTTCCCTGCCCCCTCAGATGCCCCAACTACCTTACTCCTTCCACCCATGTTTGCACCCTCTCCTTCTTCTGACCTCTGACAGCTTCCAAGTAGGGTCTTAACCTCTGACGCCAGCTAGCTTCTATACTGCCTAAGCTGTTTAATGCTGTTGTACCCTGTAACTTACCTGTACCATATGTAATCCTGTCATCTGTATTGTATTGTCTATGTAATTGACGTGGAACCTATAACTGAGCATCTGCTCACTGGTGTAATCCAAGACCTCAATAAATAAAAATAACTAAAAAAATAGCGTAATTCTGAATTGTTGAGTTTTGATTGGTGTCGGGTTTTTTTTACCATTAGGGTAAAGCATAGACTATCACTGTTTCCTAGATGTTCATGTGATGTTATTATACTCATATGTGTTTGTATATTTGTAATAATTAAGTCGAATGTATCTGTACCCCTGGATGGAACTGTTACCATCTCATCCAGTCCTAACTGTAACATGTTACTGACAAATTTAGTTTGGAAGGCGTGTACATCAGTTAACTGCTTCCAGTCGATCCCTGGGATGTTGAAGTCTCCCATGATTATCAAGTTAGTAGCCCTTCTGCAGTCAGACGACGCCAGTGTGTATATCTTGCACCTGTGGCTGAAGAGTTGTAGACCCCACAGGTGCATGTGCTTCTGCAGACAGAAGTACTGTTGCAGCTTTAGTTTCATGGATGTCATAGTTCCTGTGCTTCTGCAGCCATAGATGTAAGACATATAGACCAACCTCTGGCTACAGAAAGCACATGCACCATGGAATCCATGATACCAAAACTGCAACAGTACTTCTGTCTGCAGTAGCACAGGCACCTGTTGGGTCTGCAACTCTTCAGCCACAGGCATAAGACATGCACACCTGCTTCTGGATGCAGAAGATCAGCTGCATACAGAACCATGACTTGCAGATTCAGCTACGTAGCAAGGGATCACCTGCTACCCCATTAGACCAGCAAAAAAGTAGCTATTTTAACCTAATCTGAGCTTTCAAAAGTAACATTTTACTTCCTTGAGGAAAGTGGTACCCCTAGGCAAAACTGCTACCTTCATGAAAAATTTCTACATCCGCTGCAGAAATCAGGATACCCACATTTCAACAGTGCTTCTGCAGCACAGATGTGCAGCTGCAGATAAAACTCCACAAAGGTAGCACATCAGTGCTACTGCATTTGTGTAATCTGGAAATAGTTGCATGTTGTTTATCTTACCTGATGATGGCTGTGGTCTTGTCCTTTGCTGCTTTCGGGGTAGAGATTGAGGTAGAAACTCTATTGCCACATTTCCTTACTTTTGTGGATTGTTGAACTCTAATTGGTGCATTAACGTATTTTTCTGCAATATATACATATGCACAAACACACACACATATATATATATATATATATATATATATATATATATATATACACACACATACATACACTCATATATATATATATATATATATATATATATATATATGTATACACACACACACATATATATATATTTACTGTGGTGCGGTTGTGCTACTATAGTTAGGGTTGAGTAGGGTGTTTAATGTTAAACCCCAGTTTTTGCACATTAATAACTTCACAACCGTTAAACTGATTTGCATGAAAGTCTGCATACTGAATCTCATGGGGTAGATCTCTAATAATAATAAATAATAGTAATAATTTTATTTCACATAAGCGCCTTTTGGGCCATCAAGGCACTTTACAAAAGATAAAAAATAATTACAATTATATAAGACCATAACAGCATAATAAATAACTAACAACAAAATAAACAGGGGATCAAATTATGTGGAGCCTTCATAGGCAAGAATCCATAAAAAGGTTTTCAAAGCCTGTTTGAACCCCTCCATGGTCGTGCACTCCCAAAGATGACGGGGTAGAGAATTCCAGAGGGTAGGGGCTGCGTGCATAAATGCACGGGACCCAGAAGATTTCAAAGACACCCTCACAATCTCTAGCAACCCCTCGTTAGCCGAACGCAGCTGTTTCACTGGATGGTAAGGCACAGGAAGCTTTTTCAAGTAGTTGGGGTCCAGTCCGTGCAGGGTTTTATAAGTCAGTAAACCAACTTTAAAGGTGATCCGCCACCTAATCAGCAGCCAGTGCAGATCGCGCAGCACGGGAGTAATATGGGATGCTCGAGAAGCCCCAGTTAACAATTGCGCTGCTGCATTCTGCACAAGCTGCAGGCGGCGGATTTCAACCACAGAAAGCCCTAAGCACAGAAAGTTGCAATAATCAAGGCGCAAAGTCACAAAGGCATGAACTAATGTTGGCAATTCCCCGGACGGAACCAGGTGCTTAATCCTGAAGATACTCCTAAAATGATAAAAGGAAGACTTGACGACGGCCGACACCTGAGATCGTAATGTTAGCCCGTTGTCAAGCACTACCCCCAGGCTTCGCACCCGTTCAGAGGAAAAGAGCTGAGAGTCCCCAAGAAAGAGTCTGGAGGGCTGATCAGCTCTAAACCCCTCTATCCAGCAACCCGGGTCTACTACCATCACCTCCGTCTTTCCGGCATTCAACTTTAACCAGCTCGAGTTCATCCAGTCCAGGATTTCAGTGAGGCAGGTGTTTAGTACCGTGGTAGCTCTATCCTGGTCAGGGGCAAAAGACAGGTAGAGCTGGGTATCATCAGCATAGCAGTGAAACCTCAGCCCATACCATCTTACAATGTCTCCGAGGGGCAGCATATACACTGCAAACAGCATGGAGGACAGCACTGAGCCCTGAGGAACCCCACACGGCAGGGAGAAAGGGTCTGAGGAGAAAATCCCTGACACCACTCTCTGACTCCTGCCAGTGAGGAAAGATGTAAACCACCTCAGAACCGTACCTGACAGTACACAGATGGACCTCAGACATCCAAGCAGCACCCCATGGTCTACAGTGTCAAAGGCTGAAGAGATATCAAGAAGCACCAAGATAGAACAGTTCCTCCAATCCCTCACCATCAGGAGATCATTGAGCACCCGAACCAGTGCCGTCTCCGTACTATGCCTCTTACAAAAAACAGACTGGAGAGGTTTGTAGATGTTATGGATGGTCAAGTGGTCATCCAGCTGTATCGCCACCACATTCTCAATTACCTTCCCTATAAAGGGAAGGTTTGAGATCGGTCTGAAGTTAGCTGGAGAGTCCAGTTCCAAAGAAGCTTTCTTCAGGAGGGGAATTACCACCGCCTCCTTCAGGGAGCTTGGAAATTCGCTGGATTCCAAGGAGCACTGGATTATCTGAGCTAGGACTGGGCCGATCATATCCCAATAACTCGTAATCAAGGAAGCTGGGCCCAGATCCAAACTACAGCACATAGGGTGCATAGCCTGGACAATCTGCATGACATCCACAAGCTCGGGCAAGGTAAAGGTACTCCAGGAAGCCCAAGGTGAAGTGACCAAGCACCGATCATCAGCAACCCCCACAGAATGAGTTGAACGAATCTCTGACCTGATGTCAGACACCTTATCTGCAAAGAATTGAGCAAGCTTATCGCACTCCACTTGCGAAAAAGGTCTTCGGAGCTGTAGACAGGTTGGGTTGCATAACTTGTCAACAGTTCAGAAGAGCTTTTTTTTTTATTTAATTTTTGTTGACCAGATAAGTGCACTAGACAAATCCTCCTATTTTCAGGCACAACCCGGGGGAAGGGGATACAGATGAATGCCAACTGACCTTGAACCAGATTAAGCTGTTGGTGGTATTTTTAGTGAATGAGGGAAATTTGACCAGGACACCAGGGATATTCCCCTACTCTTTGGAGGGGGAACCTTTGGTGGACGGACGCAAGATGGCCACTCCTGCTCAGGCATCGGAGAGTATGGAGGTGGTGGAGACAGGGGAGTGGGCCTCCTCCCCTGCTCCAGTGGAATTAGAGGCTGAAAGTCTGGTTACAGTTCTACAGGACGCTTCTTTGCCTATAGAGTTTTTCGACTTGAATGAGGAGGTATGATCTGGAATTTCTGGCACTCCTGACTCGTGTGGTACTCAGTTGGAATCGGATGCTGTACTTACTCATAAGAAACGCCTGCTTCAGGAAGTGCTTTCAGAAGCTGAACACTGCGCTCGTCGCAAACTGCAGCTGGAGAATGAAATTACTGCTTTGCGTATGGTTTCTCCTGGTGTGACCGTTTCGGCTACCCGTACTTCCGGGTCGCGATCTAGTGATGCTAGCACTACAGCTCTGCCATGCCTTTCTGCTACTCGGCAACAGTCTGTTTTGTCTCTGCAGCCTCCATTATCTCTTGCTTGTTTTTTGGATCCTGTTTCGGAACTTGGAGGTCGGACTGAAGTAGCGACGGATCCCTGAGGTCTGGTTCCTTCTGCTGCGCCACTTTCGATTAAACGGATGGGTATGACAAATGTGGTGCTTCAGGGTGATGTTCTACAGTCTGAGTTAACTGATTTGGTGGCGGGGGGCAGGACAGAGTGTGTGGGTACTGGAAATGCTGTACATGGCCTGGGGTCTCCTACTACTACTCCTGTTTCTCCTTTGTCCTCTGAACTTGTACATTCCCCAACTGTTTTGAGTGCAAGACCCATGAGGGCTACTATTGATTCTTCGGGTTGGTCGCCTGAGTCTGCCATAGCGGCTGCAGGATGGCTGCAACATCCCAATGGTAGCTGGGTGCCGAATCCTGCAGATGTTACTGTGCAGTGTTATCATTTCCCTGTTAATGCCTCTGCTGCTTCTTGTTCCTCAACTGCTGCTGCCACAGTTTCATTACCTGTACAGCAGTCACCTTCCTTGGTCCCTATTGTTCCAGTTTCTGCACCAGTTAATATCTCTTCTACTATTAGTATAACGCCTGAGACGAAGGTTCCAGATCCTGAGCAGTCTATGGAGGACCCCCCCCCCAATTTAAACTTTCAGACCTTTTTTCTAATAAGGGTGAATTGGCTCCCCGAAGGAATGCAGTGCGATTGATTTATAAAGGTGGCTTAGAAGATCTGCCTGACAGACTCTATATTGCTAAGGTTTTGCTAAAAGGTTCAATGAAATTTTTGTCTGCTGATATCTATGCACTAATTCATTTGGGAAACTCTAATTTTGATGTAAGCTTTAAATCTCCTTCAGGTTTAGAGCGGTTTTGGACTATGTTCCAGATTGTTAAGAACTCTCCTCTCTGGATACCTTTTTTTGCAGTGCCCCTTACTAAACCATCTGTAAAGTTGATTACCATTTTGTTTCGAAATGAGGGGATACACATCGAGGACATTCTTTTTGTTACGTCGGAGATGTGAAGTTCTAGATAAACCAGTACCAATTTTGGATAGTGAGCAGATTTGGAATGGGGGTTGGAAATTAAGGGTTAAATTGTTTGCTTCTAGTAATGGCCCTCAACATTTACCCAACAGTTTCTTTTTGGGAAGGGATAGAGGAAGTTTGTTTTATGTGGGTCAGCCGAAGTCATGTTTTAAATGTGGTTCACGTACTCATCTTAATACAGCTTGTGATACCCCTCGATGTTCCCATTGTTTTGAATTTGGGCATTTGGCTACTAAGTGTCTAAATTTGTTTAAATGCAATTTATGTGAACAGACCGGACATGGGTATGCCAAATGTCCTTGGGCATCCCATAATAGGGATGATTGTCCTTCACATGAGGATTTGATTATGGTTGCTCAGCAAACTGGTTGTGTTCCGCCTCGAACCCCTTCTCCTGGACCTTCACTTCCTCAGTCGCCACTCCCTAGTATTTCTTCTCATTCAGATGCAAACATAGGGCTTTGTGCTTCTGTACCGGTTGATGGGCCGGATACCAAGTCTCAGCCTCCCTCGGTGGCAGTTTCCACTGTAGTCTCCTTACCCACTCAGTCTTCTCTTCCTTTAGATGACAAGTTGGATGAGACTGAGATGCCTCCTCCTCCATCTCAAGCCCTACCTTTTAAAAAGGTTACCACAAAAAAACGACATAGATCGGGGAAGCCAGTTCCGACTCAACAAGTACCTAAGGCCTCTACCAGTGGTGTTTCTTCTGAGTCGTGGAAACAAGGCAACAGTTTTGCTGTTTTGGGATCTAAGGATGACTCTGATGGTAACAACTCAGATCTTTCTTCTAGAGCTTCTGTGGTTACTGACAATTTTTCCGAGGGGGATGATGGAGACATGATACAGGCGGAGGGTCTTCCTAGACGCTCTCAGCGTAGGTGAGTTTCTAAAGCCCCTGATTACTAGTTTCTAGGTATGGGTACTAGTTCTTCTGTAATGTCTCTTTATCTCTATTTTATTATGGCTTCTTTGACGTTTACCTCTATCAATGTTAATAGCATAAAGAGTCATAAAAAGATGGTCACTACTTTGTCCTGTTTGCAACACTTACAAAGTGATGTTATTTGTCTCCAGGATACAAGGTTGAAAACTCTTTGTGAGGTGCAGCGGGCTCGTAACTTATGGTCTGCAGGACCATCCTTTTGGTCAAATGGGGAAACCCTGTGTGATGGGGTGGGGGTGTTATTTACAAATTCTGCATTAAAGGTTTCAAGGATGGTGGATATTTATCCAGGACGTGCGTTATTGCTTGATCTAAATTTTGGGGGTGAAAGATTTCGACTAATTAATATTTATGCTCCACAGACAAAATCACTTCGTGTTGCACTTCTGAATGAAATTCATCCCTATTTGTATACTTCACGTTTAATTGTTTGGGCAGGTGACTTTAATTGTGTGCTTAGTGTCGTTGATAGAGGTATGAAGACGTCCAAATTGTTTTGTGACTCACAAACGTTGCTGCAAATTTTGGATACTTCTCAACTTAAGGATGCGTATCGCTGTATCCATCCTGCGGGTGGTAGGACATTTTTTAAAAGTACGTTATCTTCAAGGATTGACTTTATTTTTCTTTCCGCCCCTTTGCAAGTAACCAATGTTGATTTACGGGTATGGGAATTTTCCGACCACAAGTCTCTCTCGGTAACCTTAACGTGAGATGGTACTCCGCGATGTAAAAAGAATTTGTGGAGGTTGAATTCCTCATTGTTGTCTGATGAATCTCTCCAACGAGCTTGGAAGTCAGAATTGTATGCTAGGCTTTCAGTTATCGATTTTATGACGATGTGGCTTCCTGGTGGGATGATTCTAAACAGGATTGGAAATCCCTTTTTCAGAATTATTCTCGTTCTAGAATTAATGCACAATATCTTGAATATTTAAGTCTCAGGGCACAATTACAGAAATTGATTTCTTTGACTGAAACTGAAGGGTTGGATTATAGTACTCAAATTAGAAAAATAAAACAACAGATGTTGGACTATAAATATGATAGGGCTAGGTCTCTAGACCATGAACACCGTTTTGAAGTTACACAAGGGAGCGTTGGATCCCTTCCAAGATTGTAAAGAATGGGTTGGTAAGTGTGTTATTAATGAATTAGCTAATGACTCTGGCGACTTGGTAAAGACTCCTAAGGCTTTGCTAGAAGTTGTTGGACGTTATTTAAGTAACTTATATCAGAAGGATGAGGATGTACAGAGTGGATTGATAGACTTTGACAAGTTACAGATTCCTCAATTGTGTGTTGCGGACAACCAACATCTATTGCGAGATATATCAGAATTAGAATTAAGGGAAGCTATTTTTTCATTGAATGTGGATTCTACACCTAGTACAGATGGTTTAGGCGTGACCTTTTATCGAACTTTTCAGGAAGAGTTGGTCCCGCTGTTGTCTAAGTTGTATAACCTTATGTTGACATCGGCACGGTTGGCCCCATCGATGAACCAAGCATTGGTTGTCTTGCTTTATAAAAAAGGTGCGACAACTGATTTACATAATTGGAGGACTTTGAGTTTGTTGAATACGGACTTAAAAATTTTGAGCAAAATTTTACTGCGTAGATTAACGGTGGTGGTGGACACGGTGATAAACCCAAATCAATCTTGTTCCATACCGGGGTAGAACACAATATGATAATTTATTGTTACTACGTGAGCTTTTTTCCGCATCGCAGTCCGGTTTTCTGAAAGGTTATTTGCTTAGTCTTGATCAGGAAAAAGCATTTGATCATGTTTCCCATGCTTTTCTATTCTCGGTGTTGCACGCTTATGGGGTACCACAAGGTTTTATAGATTGGATACGGTTGTTATATCACTCTGCTTATCTTATTCCAAATGTAAATGGATGGCTTGGTACTCCAGTGGCTGGAAAGAGAGGGGTTCAGCAAGGCTGTCCTTTAAGTCCGCTGTTGTATGTGTTTTTTATTGATGTATTTATTCATATGGTTAGTGTTCATGAGGGTCTGGCAGGGGTTCGTCTTGCAGATAGTATCTTGCCAGTCAAAATTTTTGCATATGCAGATGACTTGGTTGTTTGTCTTTCTGAGATTTCGGAAGGGCCTATTATTAGTGCTGCATTAGATTTGTTCTCCAAGGTTTCAGGTTCCAAGATTAATTATGGGAAATGTAGAGGTTTTCCTTTTGGCTCCTCTCCGGTCCCAGACTCTGGTACTATTGCTGGTGTTGTTATTTCTAAGGCTCCGATTTCTATTTTAGGGATTGAATTTAGTGATGGTGATGTGATGTATGCAAATTGGCTTCATAAGCTAAATATTGCTCAGTCATTAATAGTAAGATGGAGGGGTAAACAAATAGCCAAAAGAAAACGTGTATTACTTATTAAAACTTTGTTGTTACCGATTTTTTTGTATATTAGTTATGTGTTTCCCCCGCCGATGTCTCTTTTCACACCCTTATATAGTATATTTTTTCAAGCCTTTTGGGGGAGCAGACTGAATCCTATTAAAGGGGTTTCACTTATAAGGTATACCATAGGTGGGGTTGGTATGGTTCCACCCAGTAGCCTTTTTCTGAGTATTTTCTTTCTTATAATTTCTGTCCTTTGCTTTGACCGTATAAGGGTTTGGTTTCCTTGTGTTAGGTTATGGTTTGTGTTGGTTTACCATTATGGAAGCGAGGCAAATCTTCCGCTTTGGCTAAGATTCCCCGGTTTCCTGGTTATGGTATTGTGGCTTTTCGTCTTTTGTTGAAATGGAAACTTACAGTTTCACATTTGGAAACCATGTCAAGAAAGCAAGTATATAATTTAATTATTTTAGCTGATTTTCCAGATACCTTAACTTTTCCGGATTGTCCTCCGCAGTCTCAGGACAGGATTCTGATGCTGCTCTCACATAAACGTCTACTGGATTTTCTATGGGATAGTGTTTGGATAAGTTCTTATGGCAGATTACCGGTAGGTAGCATGCATAAACATAAGCAATTCAGTGAGAGATGGTGTACTAGAGAGACGTGCATCTCTTTGATAGAAACACAAGAACACCTCTTTTTAGATTGTCCCTATATTAGACCTTTTTGGGTTTGGTTGGCAAATAGATGGAAAGAACCTTTATTTTCATCGCTTTCCTATGGTACTTTGATGTATAGTACAAATAGAGATGAATGGCCTATGTATCCTGCAGACACTTTATTGTTAATTTTCTTTGTTATTCGTTTTTATATTTGGCAGTCCAGATGTTTATGGTCTACTCAACAGCGTACAGTTTCCTTTGATGATCTCTTTTTTAATAGAACCACTACTATGCAGAATATTTATGCCTCTGATATGAAGACTTATGGTCAAGTGAAATGTTCCCTTTTATGGGTAAATTGTGTCCAATGGCTGAGTTGATTGGGTTAATTCTGTTTATATTGTTTATGTTATGAGGTTTTTTGCTCCTTTTTTGTAAGCACTTGTTTTATTGTTCTTGTTGTGATACTTGTCTGGAGTCCTCCTTTCAATAAAAGTTCCCCTACTCTTTTCGATAAGTGCCATGGGATCTTTAACATCCACCTGAACTACCATCAATCCAGGCAGATGGGACCTCGGTTTAACGTCTCATCCGAAAGACGACACCTCAGAAGTGTAGCACCCCTCTCATGCTGCACTACAGTGTCAGTACTGGGATATAAACCCAAGTGCCAGATGTGGGAACTGAACCCACAGCCCTCTGATCTCTCTGCCTCAGAGGCGAGTGTGCTACCTACTGAGCCACTGACACTGACACTGAGCTGAGCTGGTCGGTTCTGAGTGGCAGCAATCTCCCTGGACAGGAAATCTGCCTTCTTACAGGAGATTGTTGATTGGTAGATCTTACAATGTTCAACCAATCTAAGGTGGTCAGCAACCAGGGCGGACTTCCACCAGCGCCGTTCTAACCTACATCCTATTCACGCAGCTCCCTCAAAGGCCCATCAAACCAAGGGGCCCGAGGGCGAAGGGGGAGAGGACACACACGGACGGGAGCAATCAAGTCCAGGGCTGTGGAGATGGTCTTATTATAGGCCACTACCAAAGTCTCAGGACTCGAGCTGGCCACTGGAAACTCTGAGAGGTCAATCACCACTGCTAGGCCTTCGGTATTCACTTTCCGTAAAGGGCAGTAACTGATCATCTCCAGAGAGGCAGGCATCCGAAGGGGAGCACAAAAGCTGAAACTCACAATGTAGTGATCAGACCAACCAACTGGTTCCACCTCCAAGTCGAAAGCCTCAATCCCCAGGAGGAAAACCAGATCAAGGGAGTGACCATGTTTATGTGCGGCACAGGTAGGCCCAGAGATGTCATAAGCTGGAGGAAGTGTTGTCTAAACTGCGAGAAATCGTCATCGACCCAGGAACTGAAGTTTCCGAATACCATCAACCTAGAAGACTCCAATGCCATGTCACTGATGAAATCCGCTACTTCCTGCAGGAATCGTGTCTCGTCCCCGAGTGGACAGTAGACGAGAGCTAACCTGCAGCCTACACCAGCTACCACAGTACACTGAAATGATTCGGCTTCCCAACTGGTACATCTGTGAGGCCCAACTCAGTCTTAAAACAGACCCCCACGCGATCCAATCTTTAGCGGTATCACAAGTACCCGGCTGAAATTGCAGCATCCAAACAGGGCCAGCATTTTCATCCAGTTAGGTCTCGGTGATGCAAGCCAGATCAGTTGTTTCAATAAGATCAGCAATAATTGCAGTCTTGTTTTTAATAGATCTGGCATTGCATAACACCACTCGAATTGGATGGGCTCCAGTGGCCACCCCAGCTGCTTGCTTGCCACACAAGACAGTGCCCTTGGGTATGGAACAAGATAAAATGCACCCCGTTCCAGACTCCATTTCGCCCCAGGGCATCTTCTAGGCCTGACCACACCGATGTGAGAGGTGCGTTCACTCATCCTCCAATGTCCACGCCCCCCCCTCCTACGAGCGATACCCAACGCACAATAGCGTTGGTAAGTTCACAACAATGGGGGGGAGGGGCAGGAGGGCATGGAGAGTGGAGGACGAGTAGCACACGACCGGGGGGGAAAACCTACACATTTCTCAACAGGAATTAATGCCAATATAAACGATCTTCAAGCACCCAAAATAAAAGACCCCCCCAAAAAATTAAACAACAATCCCCACCCACTAAAATATATTTATAATACTACCTTACTTCCACTATTTGGATGATTTCAATCCCAGAAACTATAAGATTACAATCCCCTCTCACAGGATGTAAAAACACAAATACAGATATAAATTCACCCCCCCCCCAGCCCTCTCACAGCCAAGGAAAAGGGGAGTTCTAGGCACTCTCACTACACAGAATAAAATAAATCAATCAAATGAAAAATAAAATAAACATAAACATAACATGTGATAAAGAAAATAAGTAAAACAAAATAAAATGTGGACACCCTGGTCCTCTCACCACCAGGAGACCACAAAACAGGTCAAGTAAAAAAGAAAATGGTCCAGGAGAGAAGTCATCCAAATGTAGGTTAGACTACTGAGTAGATCCAGTTCGATATAAATCCAGCCGATAAAATCCAATAATCCAGCATAAGTAGCAAATCCAATCAGTAACTCAGGCCAGGAAGGGTCCAATGAAGAAAAATCCAACAAATAATGGACTGTAGTAATTCTAGGCCTAACGAACTCTGCAACTTAAAGGACCCTCAACCAGAAATTTTCCACTGCACCACCACAACACCTGGAACAAAACCAAACAATAGTCAGTCCCAGGAGTCTAGGGGACTCCCAGGATCATCAGCCAGCTCCCTGCCTACTGATCCCCCAAGCCCCCATGAAGCAGCAAACTCTGGTCAAGATCCCCTGCAGAGTCAAAACAGTTGAGAAAAACACCAGCTTCAGGCCTCCCAAAATGCAGTCCAGGACCCAACACACGATTCCTGAACCCAGAACAGACTGGCACCCTCACAAATCAAATGGACTTTCACTTGTAGTCAGCTCGGCCCTCACAAGTCCAGCAGTTCCTCCAACAACTCCTCTTCTGTCAGACACCTCAGCAGGGCAGCAGCCCATATTAAAATCCCAGCAAACGCTCCAAACTTTAGGCAGGGAAAATCAATCACGCAGCCAAAACTTCGCCTAATCCCAAATCGACTGCACACAATACTGAGGCATCAATAAAAACCCCAGATTAATCCTGCATTTCACAGAGTAGCGGCGGCATCCAATAGCACTGCCGCAAACAGCAAAACAAAACAAGATGACCAGGCAAGCGAACCCAATAAACGAAACAAATGGTCTTCTTACCCCCGGCTTTACCGCGACAAAGCAACTTGTGAAAAAAAATGAAGAAAAGGGAAAAAAACGTAGAAACATAAAAGTAGAAACAAATGCTAAATAAAATAAAGTATAATTTACAACTTGTGGCTCACAGCGCGCCCAGCCTGGTGGCCATCTTCCTGGGTCTCTAGATGCGCTAAGTTTGGCTCCGGTCAGATGTGTGAATCCCAAGTTCCAGATAGTGAAAAAGTGAATTTTTGGGTGTGTTTTGCTGTTTTTTTGTTGCTTTTTTTAACTTGCCTAGCGTCCAGATGGTTTGGAATTTTGGCTGGATATTTTCAGGGTAGAAAGAGGATGGCCCACATATGTGCCTTTTGCTAGTTTGGTGAAAAAATATTAATCTGTTCCAAAGTTATTTAATTTTGAAATTTCGGTTATGAGTAAACACAGAAACATAGAAACATAGACTTTGACGGCAGGTAAGGACCACTTGGCCCACCCAGTCTACCCATTTCCCTTCCTACTGGATAAGCTGCAGATCCTAGTTAACCAACAGCCTACTTCCTGCAACCCCCCACTACAATTGCCTTATGTCTGTCCCATTCATGTTTGAATTCTCCCACTGTTTTAGACCCAACAACCTCCCCAGGAAGGCAGTTCCATGCATCCACCACTCTCTCCGTGAAAAAAAAATTCCTCACATTACCCCTGAGCCGTCCCCCCTCTATCTTTAAATTGTGCCCCCTTGTTCTTACACATCTCTTTTCTGAAAGATGCTACCTCCTGGACTTTGTTGATTCCCTTGAGGTACTTAAAAGTTTTTATCATGTCCCCCTGTCCTTCCTTTCATCAAGGGTATACATATTAAGCCTCTCAGTCTCTCATCTCTTCATATGGTTTCTGATGCAGACCCTGCACCATTTTAGTTGCCCTCCTCTGGACTGCTTCCATCCTGTCTATGTCCTTCGTAGATGGGGTCTCCAAACTGCACACAGTATTCCAGATGGGGTCTCACCAACTGTCTGTACAGAGGATAACCACTTCCTTTTTCTACTTGTGATGCCCGTCCTATGTATCCCAGTATCCCCTGGCTCTCCTTACTGACTTCTCACATTAACCCACACTGATATGACTACCCCAAGTCCCTTTCCATTTTGTTGTTGTTAGTACCTCTCCTGCTATTGTGTACTCTTCTCCTGGTTTTGTTTCTCAGGTGCATTACTTTGCATTGAATCTAAGTTGCCATATGTCTGACCATTCCTCCAACCTTGCCAAGTCCCTTCTCATCCTTTCTATCCCCTTGTGTATCAACTCTGTTACAAATCTTTGTGTCATCTGCAAAGAGACATACCTTTCCTTCCAGACCCTCTGCAATGTCACCTATAAAAATGTTAAAGAGGACTGGACCCAGTACTGAGCCCTGAGGTACTCCACTAGTAACCCCCCTTTCTTCGGAATGTGTTCCATTCACTATTACCTTCTGTGTCCTGTTGTGCAGCCAGTTTGCTACCCAGGCTACCACCCTGGAACCCACTCCCAGGCTGGCTAACTTGATTATTAGTCTTTTGTGCGGGACTGTGTCAAATGTCTTGCTAAAGTCTAGGTAGGCCATATCCACAGCCCCTCCCTGGTCTATTACTTTGGTCACCCAGTCAAAGAAATCAATTAGATTCGTCTGACATGAACTTCCTGCTGTAAATCCATGCTGCTTTGGGTCCTGTGCCCCGATGGCCTCTAGGTACTCAACAATTCTTTCTTTCAGAAGTGATTCTATCATTTTCCCTACCACTGAGGTCAAACTTACAGGTCTGTAGTTTCCTGCTCCTGCCTTGCTCCCACTTTTGTGAAGGAGAATCACATCTGCCCTCCTCCAGTCCTCAGGTACCACCTCATCCTCCCATGATTTGTTAAAAAGTGTGGTCAGTGGTGTCACTAGGTCCTCCCTTAGTTCTTTTAGGATTCTGGGGTGAATCCCATCAGGCCCCATTGCTTTGTCCACCTTGAGTTTTAGGAGTTCTTTCAGGACTCTGTCTTCTGTAAATGGACTGGTGTCAACCCCCCTACCCAGAGTGCTTCTATTGTCTGGTTTAGGTAACTCCTCCTCATCTTCTTTTGTGAATACTGAGCTAAAGTATTCATTCAGTATCTCTGCCTTTTCACTGTCTCCCTCTGCCCACCTCCCCTCCCCTTTATTAATCTTCACTATTCCTCCCTTAACCTTTCTATGCTCCCTAATGTACCTCTAGGGGGACAGTGATTGGAGGGTGAGGGGCTGCCACTAGACACTAGCAAAATATAAAATTAATAGCAGAAACGGTGATTGGAGGGTGACAGGTGCTGCTAGATGCCAGGGTGCTGTATGCTCGGTAAGCACTTCTAATAGCTGTACGAAATGAAAAAGGAATTATTTTTCATATAGCACCAGTCCTTTTTTGTTTGCTGCCATTTTGTTGTCCGTTTAAAAAAAAATATTCAAAACTCACAAAAATCACATCCTGCAGAGACACTAACACATGTATTTTGCTCATCGGGACTCCATTAGTTGGATTCTGCACTTCTTTGTTGGAGAAATTAAACCAATTTTTTTTTTTAAGTTTGAAATCCTTTTTCATGACTTGCTTTGGCTTTCTTCGTATGGATGCTCATACAAAAAGTTTTGCATGAATCGCCATTCCACTAATTCTTAAAATGTTTCACTGGTGTCTATGGTGCCCCCCAACCTCCGATCACTGTCCCTCTAATGATAAAATATTTCCCTGGTGTCTAGTGGCACCCCAAACTCTGATTGCCATCCCTGTAGTTATTTAATTTTTTCCCTGACATCTAGCAGCACCTGCCACCCTCCAATCACCGTTTCTGCTATTAATTTTATATTTTCCTCGTGTCTAGTGGCAACCCCCAACCCTCCAATCACTGTCCCCCAATGATAAAGTAGTTTCCTGCAATCTAGTGGCATATCCACCCTCTGACTGCCATCCCCGTATTTATTATATATTTCCCTGGGGTCTAGTGGAACCCCCACCCTCCGATCGCTGTCCCCGTATTGATGGATTGTTTCCCTGGTGCCTAGTGGCTCTCCCACCCTCCGATTGCCATCCCCATTATTAATTTTATATTTCCCTAGTGTCTAGTGGGGCTTCCCACCCTCTGATCACCATCCCCCTAATTATAAAGTATTTCTCTGGTGTCTAGTGGCACCACATCCCTCCGAACGCCATCTCCATAATTACTATATTTGTGGCCTGGTGTCTAGTGGCACCCCCTTCCTATGATCATCGTCCTGTGTGAAATAAAGAACTGGTCCCTTAATGTTTGTTTTTTTTAACAACCTGTCAGAAAGAAAATGTCCTCTAAGTGATTCAATCCCCCACATCCTGACCTCCCACTCAACACTCAGCACCCAACACCCCACACCCCCCCACACACCCTCACTCACCTGAACAGGTTCCAGGGGGAAGATCCACTCTCCAATCCAAGACACGCCTTGCAGCTGGAACTGCAGACTGCAACATGAGAAACTAAGGTAAATACAGTTCAATACATTTCAATGGGGTTTTCAACTTTGATGCATAACTTTGCCATTTTTGAGGCCAAATTTTCAGCATGGCCTGTCTGGGACCACACCTCACGAACAATGCGGTGGAATTACACAAATCTATCTCTAAAGGTAATTTTATGGTCACTTGGCGAACCCCCCTTTTCGGCAGGATTTGAAAATTTTCACCATCCCGTTCATGAAGTGGGGTAATAAGAAGAGTATGTTGACAATTTTAGGGTAAAAATATGTAAAAATGGCAAAGTTATGCACATTCATTGAAATTCTCTTACACTCACTTGTAACTTTGGTAATTTAAAACATTTTGACCCCAAAACGTTCATTATAGCCATTTTTTACACCACCTCGTGAGCATGACAGCTGCCATTTTTAAAAATCCTGGCCAAACTGTGTTTTCATGCCAGTGGCATGGCAGAATAGCCTAGAGGTTAGAGGAATGAAGTGTGAGCAGTTTTGATACATCCAGCAGAGCAGACCTGAGTTTGATTCTCACAACCTCCACTTGCATACTGTGTGACTCTGAGCAAGTCACTTAACCACCCAGAGCTCCCAGGTCACCCTGAAAACAGGCACTTGTGCCTAGTGGGCCTTACCTGGTTACCAAAGACTAAAATAAAAAAAAATAATGATACTGTGGTGGCACACAATAAGGCTTTGGTGGGAATTTCAACACTTTCAGTACCGGTTACATGAGGTGGGGTAATAAGAAGGCTATGCTGACAATTTGGTTGCTGTTGTCCTACAAGTGGAAGCACAGCTTCCACAGCAACATACATATACATATCTATAGAGGGATGGGAGCGAAGTACCTAGAGGGCCCCGTGCTCCCTGAGACAAGTAGAGTCTTCACTGGGGCTGTCAACCCTAACGCTCACTCCACTGCAGTAACAGAAAAGCTGAGATATGATGGAGAGAGTTGTGTATGTTTCATGAGTGCACAGAATGTAGTGAGTGTTAGGGTTGACAACCCCCAGGAAGACTTTACCCCACATTCACTTCAGGAGTGAGGCAGGGGTGTTAGGGTTTGAAACCCTAACATCACATGTCCCTACTTTTGTCGGTTTAATCTGAGCCTTGTTGCATGAACGCAGTTTTTTGATTAATATATTTACACATAGCACAGCTGTGAAAAACATTAGATAAAAAATGTGGTAAAGTATTCCCCGAATGCCTGGAGAAAAGGAAAAGTCTTAAGGCCCCATTTAAAGGCCCCCCTCAGGGTGCTCAGCAGTGAGTTCCAAAGGACCAGGCCTGCCACCTCAAATGCCTTGTCATCCCAGGCTTTCATTCTCACCAGGGTGTACTGGGGCAGGCCTCCCAGGTAGAGGAGAGATAAGGAGGACATGTAAGGACGCAAGAACTCACTTAGATAACCAGGTCTCAACCCATGTAGGGCCTTGTAAATCAGAAAGCTGACTTTAAAGGAGATATGCCACTTTACTGGCAGCCAGTGCTTATCACGCAGCACTGGGGAGACAAGATACAACCTAGAAAGAATGGTCAGCAGCGTAGTAGTCGTATTCTGCACAAGCTGCGGGTACCTACGCACACCTCCACTGACCTTGAGGAGCACAGCATTGCAGCAGTTAAACCAGGAAGCCACAAATGCGTGCACTAGTGTTGTCAGGTCTCTGCCAGGCATAAGGGATCTGGCCTGGCCGATATTTCTAAGACGGTAGAAACTACTCCAGACTACTGCTGACACCTCAGCCTCAAATGTTCGCCCCTCATCCAGAATGATGCTGACCTTCTCCACCCCTGAGGCAGCCAACAGACTAGAGGAACCAAACCAAAGCCCCATCCCCTGCCCCATGGCTACTACACCCCCCTCTCTGACCCGGCTCAATAACCAGTAATTCAGTCTTGTTTGAGTTAAGTCTCAACCAGCTCACTGACATCCAGTCCTGGATATTGGCCAAGCATCTGTTCAGCACATCGACAACACCCGGCACCCCAGGTGCAAAGGACAGATAGAGCTGGGAATCATATGCATATGGGCAGCATATACATCACAAACATGGGTGAAAATACCTGTCCCGGGGTTCTCCACAGGACAGCAACACCAGGGATGAAGAGAAACCTCCCAGCATCAGTGTAGTAGCCTGGGTAAAAAATTGGCTGGACAACAGGACACAAAGAGAAACAGTAAACAGAGTCCACTCGGAAGAAACAGGGGTTACTAGCGGGGTACCGCAGGGTTCAGTACTGGGACCGGTCATTTTTAATGCCTTTATAAGTGACATTGTGGAGGGACTGGAAGGAAAAGTATGCCTCTTTGCGGATGACACAAAGACCTGCAACAGGATTGATACACGGCGGGGGTGGGGGTGGAAAGGATGAGAAGGGACTTGGCAAGGTTGGAGGAATGGTCAAAAGTATGGCAGCTTAGATTCAATGCAAAAAGTGCAAAGTAATGCACCTGGGAAACAAAAACTCAGGGAAAGAGTACACAATGAGGGGGGAGTTACTAACAGCAACAAAAATGGAAAGGAACCTAGGGGTAATCATATCAGATGACCTAAAGGTAGGCCTAAAGGTATAGTGAGAAAGCGGAGATAATGCTGATGGGGGACCTGAATATGCCAGATGTTAACTGGAGCACCTTTGCTGCAGCCACATCCAAGAGCAGGGCCATTCTCCTTGCCCTATAGGGGACATGCCTCAGCAGCTAGTGTTGGAACCCACTCAGGAGGGAGCAATCTTAGACCTGATACTTTCAAATGGGGACAGAGAGAGGATCTCAGATCTAGAAGTGGGTAGCCATCTGGGAACAAGTGACCAACAAACAGTGTGGCTCATGATAAACTCAGCTGTAGAGTCAAGCCATACAAAAGTGAAGGTACTGGACTTCAGGAGGGCTGATTTTGTCAAAATGGGAGAGTGCCTCAGAAAAGCACTAGCAAACAGGCAAGAAGGAGAGGTATGCAAAAATGGGGAAACATCAGAACTGCCATCACAGAGGCAACAAGCCTTTATGTGAAGCAAATAAACAAATCAAAATGAAAGAAAAAAACACTATGGTTCTCAAAAGAGGTGGCGGGGAAGGTTAGGGAGAAAAAGATAGCATTCATGAAGTATAAAGAAACACAGAAGGAGCAGGACAGAGAACTATACCAGTTAAAGCAGAAGGAAGCGGGGAAGGCAGTCAGAATAGCAAAGGCCCAAACTGAGGAAAAGACAGCCAACTCGGTTAAGAAGGGATAAAATCTTTCACAGGTATATTAGGGAGGAAGAAAGACAAAGGGAGGGATAAAGAGGGAGGGAGGGTGGTGGGCAAAGAGGACAGTGAAAAGCAGGGATACTGAATAAATACTTCTGCTCAGTATTCACAAAGGAAGAGGAGGGGGAGGTGCCTAATCCAGTCAATAGAAACACTCTGGATGGGTGGGAGGGTCGATATCTGTCCTTTCGCAGAAGAAAGGGTTCTGAAAGAACTCCTAAAACTGAAGTTGGACAAAGCAATGGGCCCTGATGTGATTCACCCCAGAATTCTAAAAGAACTAAGGGGAGAACTAGTAACACCATTGACTACCCTTTTTAACAAATCATGGGAGGATGGTGTGGTACCTGAGGACTTGAGGAGGGCAGATGTGATTCCCCTTCACAAAAGTGGGAGCAAGACAGAGGCAGGAAACTACAGACCTGTCAGTTTAACCTCAGTGGTAGGGAAAATGATGGAATCACTTCTGAAGGAAAGAACTGTTGAGTACCTAGAGACCAGTGGGGCACAGGACCCAAGGCAGCATGGATTCACACAGGGAAGGTCATGTCAAACAAACCTAATTGATTTCTTTGACTGGGCGACCAAAGTAGTAGACCATGGAGGGGCTGTGACATGGCCTACCTAGACTTTAGCAAGGCATTTGACACAGTCCCGCCGTAAAGATTAATAAACAAATTATCCAGCCTGGGAGTGGGTCCTAGGGTGGTAGCCTGGTAAAACATTGGCTGGACAACAGGACGCAGAGGGTAATAGTAAACAGAATCCACAGAAGAAAGGGGTTACTAGTGGGTACCACAGGGTTCATTACTGGGTCGCGTCCTTTTAATGTCTTTATAAGTGACATTGCAGAGGGACTGGAAGGAAAAGTATGTCTCTTTGCAGACGACACAAAGATCTGCAACAGGGTTGATACACAAGGTGGGGTGGAAAGGATGAGAAGGGGCTTCACAAGGTTGGAGGAATGGTCAAATGTATAGCAGCTTAGATTCAATGCAAAGAAGTGCAAAGTAATGCTCCTGGGAAACAAAAACTCAGGGGAAGAGTACACAATGAGGGGTGAGATGCTGACAACAACAAAAATGGAAAGGGACCCGGGGGTTGTTTTATCAGATGACCTAAAGGTGGGCAAGCAATGTGAGAAGGCAGTAAGGAAGGCTGGGGGGGATACTAGGATGCATAGGGAGAGGCATCACCAGTAGAAAACAGGAAGTTGTTATCCCTCTCTACAGACAGCTGGTGAGACCCCATCTGGAGTACTGTGTGCAGTTCTGGAGACCCCATCTCTGCAAAGACATACACAGGGTGGATGCTGTCCAGAGGAGGACAACCAAAATGGTGCAGGGTCTGCACCAGAAGACATACAAAGAGAGACTAAAGGAGCTTAATATGTATACCCTCGAGGAAAGGAGGGAGAGGGGGACATGATAGAAACATTCAAGTACCTCAAGGGAATCAACAAAGTCCAAGAGGGAAGCATCTCTCAGAAAAAGAGATGTGCAAGAAGAAGGAGGCACAAATTGAAGATAGATGGGGGAGGACGGCTCAGAGGTAATGTGAGGAACTATTTTTTCACGGAGAGGGTTGTGGATGCATGGAACAGCCTTCCTGAGGAGGTCATGGAGTCAAAAACAGTGGGGGAATTCAAGAATGCATGGGACAGACATAAGGCAATCCTTGTGGGAGGTAGGAGGAAGTAGGCTGTTGGTTAACTAGGATCTGCAGCTTATCCATCATGTAGGGAAATGGGCAGACTAGGTGGGCCAAGCGATCCTTATCTGCCATCAAATTCTATGTTTCTGGAGACCCCATGTCCGCAAGGACATAGACAGGATGGAGGCAGTCCAGAGGAGGGCAACTAAAATGGTGCAGAGTTTGCACCAGAAGCCATATGAAGAGAGACTAAAGGAGCTTAATATGTATACCCACGAGGAAAGGACGTAGAGGGGGGACATAATAGAAACTTTCAAGTACCTCAAGGGAATCAACAAAGTCCAAGAGGGTAGCATCTTTCAGAGAAAATGAAATTTAAATACCTGTAAATTTTCTTTCTCCGACGGCTGGTTTTCAGGCTTCCATACTGGTGGACTGTACCTCCTGGTGCTATCATACAGGCAGGAACCAAAACTCTGCAGCCTGGATCTCCTCCCCTCCACTTCCTGTACACACCAGTTCTTCCTAAAGCAGTCCAAATCCGGTAGTACTATATCAAATTGGAAACAAAAATGAGAAATACTATCCAAACATTCAGCCAACTGGCCAACTTTGTACATTCTGGGAGGAAAGAAGCCCGGAAACCAGCCGTCGGAGAAAGAAAATCTACAGCTGGTCTCTCGGCTTCCATACTGATGAGATATACTAAACCAGTACATCCCCTGACATCCTGGGTTGGAAGAATGTAATTGCCCTCAAGGGCCACCACCACCTAGAGAACTCATCGACCAAAAGACGCCTCAGCCGAGGCCGTCACATCCAGCTTGTAAAACTTGAATGTGTGAATAGATGACCAGGTAGCCACCCTGCAGAAGTCTGCTGGAGAAGCTTCTCTAAAATCCGCCCATACGGTGGCCATAGCCCAGGTTGAGTGGGCTTTCACGGCCCAGGCAAAGGCACTCCCATCCTGATTGTAGGCAGTGATGATGGTTGAACGGATCCATCTGGCTATAGAGTCTTTAGAAGCTTTTTTGCACATATTCTGATCCACAGTGAGAATAAACAAACTAGAAGCTTTGAGCATTCACTCAGCTCTTTTAATGTAAAGGTTTACCGCTCTTCTGGGGTTCAAAGAGTGAAATTCCCTCTCCTTGTCATTTTGTTTGGGGGGAGTGATGACAGAAGGAAGGCAGAATCAACTCCTGGTTGCAATGAAACTGAGACAGTACCTTAGGCAAAAAACCTGGATCTGTTAAGGGGACTAAAGAGTCCTGATGAAACACAGTATAAGGTTCTTTAATCAACAGAACTCCCAGCTCACTAATTCTTCGGGCTGAAATAATGGCTATGAGAAAGGCGACTTTCATTGTGAGCTGTATAAGGGATGCCTCCTTGAGATGTTCAAAGGAAGCCTTGGTCAATGCTTTGAGGACCAAACTAAGTCTCCAAGGAGCTACCTTTGGTTTGATTGATGGGCATTTTAGAGTTGCTGCCCACAGGAACCTTCTAACATGGGGATGAGAACCCAGAGACCCCCATGAATCTATTAACAAGAGCACCCCCAGTGAAGAAACCTGAACTCGCAAGGTGGCCGGTTGCAGCCCATTGTCAAATCCTTCTTGAAGGAATTGGAGCAAAATAGGTAATGATATTGGCTGGTCTGGCATTTATCAGGATTGAAGCCTTAACAGGAATCTCCACCAAATCCTGCAGTACACTTTGGAGGAAGATGTGCGATGCGAGTGAACCATCATCTCAAGTTACCGAAGCTGTATATCCTAGCTCTTTGAGAGTTTCCCACTCAATCTCCAGGTCGAGAGGGACAGGTTGCGTATACTGGGATGTAGCACAGGGCCTCGATTAAGAAGGTCTGGCCTGATTTGAAAAATTAGAGGTGGTTTTCTTGACAGGTGAATCAGAAGTGGGAACCACAGGCAATGGGGCCAGTGCTGGCAGACTAGTATCAGTTCTGCCCGATCGAGCACTACATTGTGGAGAACTCTGGATAGCAGCGATATGCGGGGAAAGGCATCCAGGAGACCATACTGACCCCAGTTTAGGGAAAAGGTGTCCTGAGCCACTGTTAGTTTGGTCTTGGCTAGGGAGCAGAATTGTTTGACCTTGGAGTTTTGCCAGCAGGCAAAAAGATCTACCTGAGGACAGCCCCAACATTCTGCAAGGACTTGGAAGGAACTGTCCTTCAGTTCCCATTCCCCCAGTAGTCTGAATTCCCCCTGTGCATCAGGGAACAATGAAGAAATTTGAGAAGAGGCACTGGTTAAATTCTAAGGCGGTGAACTCGCTTGATAGCCCCTGGTGGTAGAGGGCTTGTAATTACCTGGAATGGTGCATATTTTATGCTGAGTTGCCCAAAATGGGTGCTGGTACTATATGAGGTAATGGTGGCCCCAAGTTGAACTCGATTAGGTATCCCTTGCGCATGACGTCTAAACCCATCTGTCTGTTTTGGTATGGACTCATTCCTCGTAAAAATTGGAAGGCTACCCCCGTAGCAAGAATGGAGCCAGGTTGTGCAACATGCAGTTCTGAGCCTGGAGCCCATCAGCAATAAGCCTTACTTGAGGATGGGTTCGAAGTGTTTCATTGATGTTTTTGCTCCCCTGGGCCTCTCAGGTGACACTTCCTCCTCCAAAGCTACGCTGCTTCCGGGAGGAGAACAACATTTGTTTCCCTGAGAAGTTCGGTTTTGTCCTTTGATGTAATTTCGGGCATGAAAAATTCCGCCGGTGACCTGCTAACTCAGACTTTTCTCTGGTCTTAGACTGCAGCAAGTGCACCATAGTGGTTTCCCCTGATTCTTTCACCACTTCTTTGAGGGCAGAGATGGACAGAAGATAAACCTTAATGCCACTGGGGACTGCTGACCAGGACTTATCTCTGATCTTTGTCTGCAGCCTGCACCGCATAGTGGTTTCCCCTGATTATACACTGCTTCTTTGAGGGTGGAGCCGAACAGTAGATAACCTTCGTAGGCAGCACTGACCAAGGGAATCTTGAAGAAGCATCTGCTTGCCAAGCTCAAAGCCAGAGGCTGTGCCGCACTGAAGTTTGATAGAACATGGTTCTAGCAGCGTATCTGGCTGCTGCTTCCAACACCTCTGCTGAATAAACGGAGGCTAACCCAAAGAGCTGGAGCTACTGCAGTGCCACCTTGTTTTTCTCAGAATCTTCCACCAGCTGGAAAGCTAGGATCTTGGCCCATGAAAGAGGGGCTCTAGCAAGGAAAGGTTAGCTGTCACTGCCTTGAGCTAAGTTACCTGAAGCTTGGAAAGCCTTCTTAAGATGCATCCACTTTCCTGACCACTGGGTCTCACAGAGTGGCCTCTCCCTCTGCCAGACTAACAGTTTTCTTTGTCTTGGTAAGATGCACAGAGAGGTGCTTCTCCTCATCTGAGGATGGGAACTTGGTTGTCTTTCAAGTCACCATCCTTGGACCCTTCACTCTGGGGGCTTTTGAGGCTGCAGTTCGGAGCATGGGGGGCCCAGGACGAATGCTCTGTTCGGTGATTCTATTAGATGTGGGGCCAGTGAGATGTGGTCAGTTGTTGGCCCTCCTGCGTGGATGCGTGCACCTCAGTCCGAGCGGCCTGCCACTGATCTGAACGAGCAGATGAGGAGGGGAACTCCACCGGGTCCTCTGCCCTGGATGTCGCGCCCTTTTTGTGCCTCAAAAGAGAAGTAGCTTGCAAAAGTGGCAAAAAAGGAGGGATTTGCATTTTCTTGGTATCTCCTGCCCTTGGGAGGTATGTCCGCCGACACAGTGTGGCCTAATCTCAATGTCACTGAGGAATGGGGTCCCCTTCCCCATGAGCCTTGGGAAGAGATCCCCACTGTAAAAGCCTGTAAAGGTGGCCAAAGGAGGAATTTTGTGGCTTTATTCCAATGCCCTTGAGGATCACCATGCCCCTAAAAATGGAGTTTTCTGTAAAGGCGTTATGCCCCAGTACTGTTATCAAGAGTTGGGAGGCCTTCCGAGTTATCCTTTGGGGACACCCCCCTCGAGAGGCTTCCTGAGTTTATTACTGGGCTTGGAAGAAATGCTGCTTGCTAGCTTCTTAAATGCTGCTCACAACTGATCCTGTGAAATGTTATAGCTATGCAAGCCTTGGAAGAAAAGTTGATTGCTGGCCCCTCAATTGCTGCTGGGGGGGGGTATGGCTGTTAGCGTCAATGAGTGGCTGTATGAAGGCTTTCAGCCATCGACGAAGAGATCATCAGTTACTGGGGCTGATCGCGTCAACGAACAGCTGTATGAACACTTCCAACCGTCGACGAGGAGATCGCCAATTACTGGGGCTGTTAGCATTGACGAGCGGTTGTATGAACGCTTCCAGCCGTCGACAAGGAAATCACCAGTTACTGCCATCGACTGGGAGTATTCTCCTTAACCCAATACACAAGTGTGTGTATATCCATATACACACCTGTTCCTGAAGCTGTGATGTCGATCGATGGCTTTTTAGAGCAGAGGGGAAGTTCAAGGCGGACTTTGCAGCAACACGGCTGAGCCCCAAATCGTGGGAAAAACTCTGCTAGGAATGTGGGCCAGTCTGTGCAGTGTGCAAGGCTGAGACTGGAACCAAACAGAAAAGAGCTTTTGTAGCACTGCTCTTGTCCAACTTTGTGGCTAGCCAAAGAGAAAAATGAAAATGAGACTTACCTTCCAATGTCTTCAGCCCAACAGAAAAGAGCTTTTGTAATACTGCTCTTGTCAAACATTGAGGATATCCAAAGAGAAAAATCAAAATGAGACTTACAGTCTGATGTCTTCAGCCTTGCCATGAGATGACAGAGCTCTGCTACAGAGTACCTGCATTTTGGAAGGCAGGAAGTAAACTGGTGTGCACAGGAAGTGGAAGAGAGGAGATCCAGACTGCAGAGTTTTGGTTCCTGCCTGCACGATAGCATCAGGAGGTATAGCCCATCAGTATGGAAGCATAGAGACCATCTCAGAAGAAAGAAAGGGATGTGCAAGAACAAGGGCGCACAATTTTGAAGATAGAGGGGGGACAGCTCAGGGGCAATATGAGGAAGTCTTTTTTCATGAAGAGGGTTGTGGACGCATGGAACGGCCTTCCTGAGGAGGTCGTGAGGTCAAAAACAGTGGGGGGATTCAAGAATGCATGGGACAGATATAAGACAATTCTGGTGGGGGGCAGGAAGAAGTAGGCTGTTGGTTAACTAGGATCTGCAGCTTATTAAACAGGTAGGGAAACGGGCATACTAGGGTGGCCAAGCAGTCCTTATCTGCTGTCAAAGTCTGTTTCTATGTTTCGATCACCCTCTGTGTCTTGCCACTGAGGTAGGACTCAAACCAGCAAATGACTTTACCCATGAGCACCACATACTCCCTGAACTTGTCCAATAACAGCCCATGCTCCACAGTGTTGAAGGCTGAGGACAGATCGAGGAGAGCAAGAACTGACTGCTCTCCTCTATCTCTTGTCCTGAGCAGGTCATTTGGCACCATGACCAGTGCAGTCTCTGTGCTATGCTCTGACCTAAAACCAGACTGGAGAGGCCTATGGATGTCAAAGGCCATTAGGTGTGCCTCAAACTGCAGTGCAACCACTTTCTCAATAACCTTGCCCTAAAAGGAAAGGTTAGAGACAGGTAAGTAATTCACTAAGACATCCGAGTTCAGTGCTGCTTTTTTCAGAATGTGCCTCACCAGTGCATTTTTCAATGCAGCCTGGAAACCTCCCCTCTGATAAGGAATACTGAAAAATCTCAGTGAACACCAGACCCAGCTACCCTATGCAGCTTACTAGTAGTCACATCAGACCTGGGTCCTGTTCACAAAATGTTGGCCGCAACTCAGTGATCACCTCACTAACCTCCTCCGCTATCACTGGTCTCATCTCTTACCATGACCACTGAATGCACCTGCCACACATAATGCTCCACTCTGCTGTGCTGTAACAGCCCACTTTGCTAGATCCCAGCCACCATGATGAGTAATCAAAGCCAGCTTGTCCTTTTAGGACATGGATCTCCTCCAACAATGTTTGAATTTCTGCCCCTTTTCCTTCAGCTCCGTTAGCTTGCCATCATACCATGGCAAGCTAAGTCGTGAAACCAATGGACATACACGAATTGGTGCCACAATAGTGAAGACTGCCCCGATGATGCTATTATAGTCCACCACAGCTTCCTCTGGTCCCATAACATACGTTGCCAACACACCCGAAGTATCCAGCACTGACAGTTGCCCCTCTACCACAGCCTTTGCAAAGGACAGTACTGGACCATTGCCATAGAGGGTTGACTATAAAAGAGGGCCCTGAAAGAGAAACTGATGGTGCAGTGATCCAATAAACTGACTGGATCAATCTCAATATCACCGACCTTGAGCCCCAGAGTGAATACCAAGTCCATGGCATGGCCCTGTTGGTGGATCGCAGAAGTAATAACTTATGCGAGGCCCAGGGACTCCATACTGCAGAGTATATCTTGACTAAACTCTGAGAGTATGTCATTGACACAAGCACTTCATTTTCCCACAGTAAAGCATCTGGGTACCTCTAACACTCTTTCGACAACAAAGTCCATGACTTCCTGCAGAAAATCCCCCTCACGCTCCAGATGCCGGTATATGAGTAGGATTCTACAACCTGCACCCAGACTCCCCCACACAAACACACATTCAAACGATGAGCTATGCCCTACTGGGTGCACCACCAAGTTCAATTCAGTTCTAAAACAGATGGTCACCCCCCCCCCCACCAATGATTTTTCCTTAGGCAGTGCACAACGGAGAACCCTTCTGGGATGGCTGACTCCAATCCTGGGCGAGCGGCATCACCAAGCCAAACCTCCATAATGCAAGCTAGATTGACAGAGGAATCAGGAATAAAATAAGCTACAACAGTTAGTTGATAAGCCAGTGGTGGTGCATCAAGGTTCCCTGATGGCCATCCATGTTCAGGTGTGGTCCTCGGATCACCCGCTCTAGGACAGCCCATGTTCAGGGGGCACTGCAGATGCCAGGGTTTTCAGGCTAGGAGAGGGACATGCATATGAATGAAAATGAAGAAAAGATAAGAAGGATGGCAACTAAGCTAAAGATTATTTATTCAGAATGGGAAAATTAAACAAAGAAAGTGTAAAACAGAAAAAGAATAAAATGGTCACACTGGCACAGCAGATATTTTGTTTTATATTTTAAATGAATGGCAGCTGCCAGTTCACTAGTGTAGTGCAGTGCAGCAGTAGCACTACCATTTGCAAAGCTGATGACCCAGGTTCAGGAGTGAGCCTGAGGCCTCAGGGGGCCTGCCGGGGGAGGAGGACGCTCGAGCATCTGCTGGACTGCTCTCCTCTTGTGACAAAGGTGGGCTGCAGCATCCTGCAATCACCTGACCGCTAGCAATGACTAGAGGTAGGGGAGTCTAGAACTGCATGTGTAGAGTAAGGCAGTGGTGGACATCTATGCAACATATGCAGAAGCACGCATGGTGGCATGCTGACATCCCCTTGGGGACACAATAAGAGAAACCCCCTCCAAGCCATGTAGAATGATGCCAACCACTGCAGCTCCGCCCAGCCATCTGAAACCAAAATGACCACCCAAGACTCTGGGGAATTTTGGTCTCTCCCCCTTATCCTCTGGGGAGTCCTGCCATAGGAGCGAGCCACAAATCATATGCCTGAGCTGGTAGGCCTGGGAGACGGTGGTTCATGGTGAGGGAGTTGACAGAGGGCACATAAGGGATCAATGTCTGCAGTGCTCGAGGTAAAAACAAATGGATGGCAGTTTTCGGGTTGGCAGTACATGAAGCCTCTGTGTCCCCCAACTGAAACAGTGTATGGGGCCCCTGATAGGTGTACAGAGAAAAGGAGTCTTGGGTGCTCCATGGAAGCTACGTCAGGCTACCCTTTTTGAACAACTACAGTATTTAGCAGTGTGCTTTGCTACAAGCAGGTTGTGGGGGGCATGCCAGTAGCCATTAACACTGCATGAAAGCACACTAAACTCTAAAAAAGAGTTAGATAAATATGGAGAGCCAGAACAGCTGCAGGAAAGCATAAAACTGGAGGCTTAAAGAAAATGATGTAACTTAAATTTATGCAGTAAGAGTTAGGGGTCCTTCTCACGGGCCATCCTTGCTGGTCCCCCAAAACTTTAATGCTGGCTCTTTATTTATTAATGTGCCGCAAAAACTTGAAACCTTGCCGCAGAACTTAATATTACTTTTACACAGTAGTTCAGAGTCTGTGCCACAGACATTATGTCTACAGTGAGTGAAGAACAGAGGGCCTTGGTGGAACATTACCAGAATCCCAACAAGGAATTATTTACTTGTTACCGATGTCCCATTTTTTATTTCATAATATACGGATTCCCTTAAAAGCAACAAAAAGTGAATTGTTTTATTGACTCATAAGTTACAATTCAGTAATGTAATGCAATATGCAGGTCTTTTATAACTAGTTTGATTAACGAGTCAGTCATAATTTACTGATGAGATGTCACAACAGTGAATTATGGCTTGTTTTCTGCACTGGGCAGGATGCAATTATAGAGGTTAACCATGTATTATAAATCAGCAGAAAACAAACATCAGCAACTCCAGCAGAGCGCAGTGAATACAAAGAATGAAAACTGGCACGGTATGCTTATTAACTCAATGACACAGTGCTGATCAGAGCCTGGCTTGCATTTTCCAATATATATTACATCTGAGTATTTATTATAACTTTTCCCCATAGATCACAAGTAAGGTGCAAGATCCATCATGCCCAAAAAAGGAATGGAAGTTAATATAGCGCTACATCAAATGACAATATACTTAATTACTTGGATGGCATAGTTAAATAGCTGCTATACCCCTGAAGTGAATCATCCGAATGCTTTCCCATTTCCCAATGATGAAGTAATTATTCAATGGCATTATTTCCCAAGGAGCCATTTTGGTGCATTTTCTTGATATAAAGTAATACTGGAAATATAAGTACTGTTTTCCTTTGAACTGACACATTTATTACACAGTCACATTTAAAATATAAAGAGTCTACATAATCTGAAGAAAGTTAAACAACTTTCCCTGATCAGCATGCTGATGCTAAGCATATAATATTCATACTACAAGTCAATGTTTTCATTCTATGATAATTCCACTTAGTAGCACCATTCATGGGAGTCTACTAATGGGACTACAAATGAAACAAGGGTGAAGTCATAAGGAAAGTGCATTTTCCCCCACACAGCTGTAAAGTTGTAATGTGTTTTACAGGTCAAGACTACATAAACAGCCATCAATTTCATTCCACTATCCTTCCAAGCCAATCTGTCTCGATTTTCCCTTAAAAAATGTCTTTAAATAAAACATGTTCCTTAGTGCGAATATCTAGATCTGCCATTCCAAGTCATATAACTTTGGAAGGAAGGAGGTGCAGCAGCTGTTACGGTTCCCCCTCCACTTCCCTTGATCCAGGGTAAGATATCACCTAAGCAGGGAAAAAAGCGTGCTTGCATTGGGAAACCTCTTGTAAGTGCACCTGTGAAGCAGACAGCTAGAAGGAAAGTATTATTTCCTCCTGGTCCAGCCCAAGGAGAGCCAAGAGAGTCAGCTGAACACAGGCCAATTAATCAGTTAGTCCTTAGCAAATGTCAATTTGTTTTCTTTTTCTTAGAAAACTGTTAATGATTTTCTTTAGGAGGTGAGCACTTTTTTCCTATTTCCCATCATAAAACGCCAAGTTGGACTGCTTTGTGTGAAGCAGACATTATGGGTCCAGTGGGCCCTCGATTTAAAACAGCTGCATCTCTCCCGCATTCCCAGAACAGTTGTTTTCAGCAGGAACTGTGGTAACTATAGGACACCCACTAGCCACCGAAGAAAGAAAGACATGTCACAGAAAAGCAGGGATCTTTGAAACAAATGGCCATAAAGTCAAAAGTCAAAAGGCTGGAGAGAAAGGTTGGGGAAGTACCTCATCCATGGCCTGGCTGGATTGCCACCTTCCTGTTCATGTGTATGCTACACATAAGAGGCTCCATCCCAAGCTTGGAGCGCTATACAGAAATAACAAAGCTTCCTGCACACAGAGAAATCCTCACTAAAACGATTCCTCCCATTTTTGACTACAGAGACATTGTTTATAGTGCTGCTCCAAAAGTTCACATTAGATAGGCTGGACCCTCTCTTTCACTCCTTCTGTCACGTTGCCCTTGATAAACCCCTAGGTACACACCATTGTACTCTGCACTCTTCCCTCTTTCTCCCCTCTCTTGATGCCAAGCACCTCTCCCACTGCATTTCCTTTATCTCCAAATACTGGCTTGGCTCGCTTCCCTCTTATCTTGCTTCCTCCTCTCGCTCCCCCTTCTTCCTCTTACTGCCTTCACAATACTTGCTCTCACTCTCTTGCTCTCCCTCAAGTGAAATCTACGGCTGGCCAAGCTGCCTTCTCCTTCCGTTTCCCTAAATACTGGAACATTCTTCCCCCTTCCAGTCATTCTGCTCCTTCCTTTCCTGCTCTGAAATCTCTCCTCCATGAGTTCTCTATTCACTCCTGCAGTTGCTTCTGATATTGGGGTGAATTCCTTCTCTCCTGCCTTCCACCAGCACGGATACCAGCACCCAGTGTTGGAAATGCACTTTATGAGCTTTAGGAGCCAAGGGGGCCCCATAAGTACCCTATAATTAAATTAAGCCCCCTTCCCATCGTAAGTCAAAGACAGCGATGTGTGAGCTACCGGCGCTCACTTTAGAGATAAAGGGGCTGAGCCCTGGCAAGTCCCCCTGTAATTCCAACACTGCCAGCACTGCCCTTCCCTAGTTTCCGGTTATTTTCTCCCTGATCTTAGTTTGTTGCTGCTTACAGTTTAATGTTCTTTTGCCCGTTCCACAATTTACTGTATGGTTATTTACTGTTTGGCAATTTATTCTTTAAATATTTTTAAACGGTGTAGTTTGATTTATTAATTCCATTTAATTGTATTTTTCATACATTGTACTTTATATATGTTCTCTTCTCCTAACTCCCCCTCCCCCAAGACGCATCTGCAAGCAAGCCAATACCAGCTCAGCATGACTTTCCCAGTAAAACTTTAGAAAGAAATAAATAAGTAAATAAGTGGTGATGGTCAACTGGTTATAATGCGCCAAATTTAAAACTGCATCTTCGGCACTGTATGGTGAGCTGATGCATAGTCTTACCAGCACAGATCTACATCCATAATTAGATCAAGACACAAGTGACACTAATGTTCAGACTAATACGTGGCCAAAAAATAAATATAGCCGGGCATGTACATGTTATCCCACTGTCCATCCTATCTGGCTCTGTGATGGGTCAACTGTGCAATATCTAAAACCATTTGCACTAGTGACAGTGGAGGAGTCGCCCTCTCTTATCAGCCACCTAAGCAGGCAAATGAGATTCATCTGGCTTTGCTGCAAGAACCCCCCCCTTCCCCATTCTGTGGGTGCACGGGGGGGGGGATGGAATTCAGAAGCTGGTTGTGTGCCATCCCATTGTTTATATGGGCCTACTGTATACAGTAGCTTGATTATTATTATAAATATGATCATTCTAATTATTATTACTTTTATTAGCAGCAGTATTATTAGAAACATAGACAATGATGGCAGAAAAAGACCACAGATCCACCTAGTCTGCATAAAGTTCCCTATGTGACCCTGTGGACATATTGTCCATGCAGGGTTTTTTCCCTCCCCATCCACCCCCCCTGCTCCCCTCCCTACTGCTACTGACCGGAGCAATCACCAAACCCTTCACTCTGTCCCAGCCATGCTTGAAACCATTTATGGTCTTGACACTCACCACCTTCACTAACTCTTCCCCCACCACATAAACATGGAAACATAGATGTCAACGGATAAGGACCACTTAACCCAACTAGTCTGCAGAGATGGTCCCTGCCTATACTGTCACAGCAGACTCTACCTGATCTCCAGCTACTCTCCCTCCCTCCCTCCACTTTCCTACCAAGATTCCTTTTGTGCCTATCCCATACATGCCTGAAGCCTACCACTTCTGCTGGAAGACTATTCCAGGTGTCCATCACTCTTTCAGTGAAGAAGTACTTTCTCACATATCTCCTAAATTTCCCCCCTTCTGGCTTCATTGCACGTCTCTCTTGTTCTCATGTCCCTTCTCTTCTGAAAAATATTCCCATCCTGCACCTCATTCACCTCAGTGAGGGACTTATAGGTATCTATCATGTCCCCCCTCCCTCCTCTCTTCAAGGGTCAGTCTCTCCTTAAAGGGCTTATGATTCAGCCCTTGCACCATTTTAATTGCCCTCCTCTGGAGAGCCTCAGTCCTGTCTATGTCCTTCCTAAAATGCAGTCTCCAGAACTGGACACAATACTCTAGGTGGGGTCTCACCAATGAGAGATACAGCTGTAAAACCACCTCTCTCCTGCTGGTGATTCCCCCACCTATGCACCCCAGCATACCACCAGTCCTACCCACTGCTTTCTTGCACCCCCTCGACAGCTTAAGGACATCACATATGATAATCCCAAGGTCCCTTTCCTGATTAGTGACAATCAATACCACTTCTCTCATTTTATATACTGCCCCAGGGTTTCTGTGCCCTAAGTGCATGCTTTTGCACTTCTTTGCATTGAATCCCAGCTACTATACACTCAACTACTCCCAGAGTTTCCTCAGATCTCTACCCATTCTTTCCACCAGCCCAGAGTATCTACCATATTGCAGATTTTGGAGTCATTTGCAAAGAGGCATACCTTCCCTTTCAGCTCTTCTGCAGGGTCACTTATAAAGACACTGTAGAGGACTGGTCCCATTACTGAGCCCTGTGGTACACCGATGGTCATTTTTCCCTGTTTAATATGCATGCCATTAACCACCACCCCCTGTTGCTTCTCCATCAACCTGATCCACACCCAATTTACCACCTAGGGTACCACCCCCTAACTGCCTAGTTTCCTTTTAGCCTCCTATGAGGTGCTATTTTTTTTGTTTATATGTACATTCTGTAGCTTCCAGAGGGGTGCCCTGCAGGACAGGATGATGTAAGTTCAGTCCTGGGTCCCATTTTAATCAGACCCTGGAGCAACCCTATATTTGAAGAATATAATAATAATAATAACTTTCTTTTTTAACATACTAACATACTAAAATGCCAGCAGAATAGGCCTAACGGTCTTTCGTGTCTGCTCGTTTGGTCAGCCCCCACCATGGGAGCTGACCTTGCTGCCCCGCTTCCCTTCTCTGGCTTCTCCCTTCCCAGTTCCAGATATTCTCGCTGCATTGGATTTTGCTTCCAGAACCCTTCCCCTGTACCTGTCCCACCCCCTCTTGAACCCCTCCAACACCTCTGCCTCCACCATCCCCCTGGGCAGCGCATTCCATGGCTCCACCACCCTCTAAGTGAAGTAGTAGCTTCTTCTTTCTCCCCTGAATCTTCCCCCCTCCAGCTTCCACCCATGCCCTCTAGTTGCCCCCTCCTCCTTCCTTCGAAGCACTCTGACTGCTCCTCTCCTATTTACCCCCTTTATGTACCTGAAGACCTCCCAGTCCCTTCTCTCTTCCAATGTGTTCATATTTAGCTCTTCGAGCCTCTCCCCATAGGTCCTGTCCCCCAAGCCCCAAATCATTTTGGTTGCCCTCTTCTAGACCCTCTCCAGGAGTTTAATGTCCCTCTTTAAGTGTGGCCTCCAAAACTGCATGCAGTACTTGAGGTGCAGCCTCACCAAGCAGTTATACAGAGGCAGTATCACTTCCCTCCTTCTGGAGGTGATCCCCCCAGCGATGCATCCCAGCATCCTGCTGGCCTTGGCTGCTGCCTTCCTACAAGTCTCCGAGTTGTTCATCTTGACATCCACCACCACCCCCAGGTCCCTCTCAGCCATCGAGACTTGTAGCATTCCCCTTCCCCAGGGTGTACACTTGGCCCAGGTTGGCCCGGGTTTCTGGCCCCCAGGAGCAGTACCTTGCATTTCCCAGCATTGAACCTCAGCTTCCACTTTTTTAAGTGCCTTTCAAATACCAAGGTGCTTTACAGTACAAAACATGATTCCATAAAAACTAATTATAATTAATATATAAAACAACAATTACAGATGATGACAATTCACTTAAAAGCCTGACTCCACAAAAAAGGTTTAAGTACCTATTTAAAACCCCCCAAGGTCACGCATTCCCGAAGCTGACGGAGCAGAGAATTCCAGAGGGTAGGGGCCGCAGACATAAATGCACGGGACCCAGAAGATTTCATAGTTACCTCAGAATTCTCCAGCAACCCTCACAGCCGAGAGCAGAGCTGACGCACAGGGGTGTAGGGAATCAGAAGCTCTTTCAAGTAGTCAGGATCAAGTCCGTGTAGGGCTTTGTAGGTCAATAGACCTACCTTAAAGGAGATCTGCCACTGGATCAGCAGCCAGTGCAGATCGCGCAGCACAGGAGAGAGATATGCGACCTCCGAGACACCCCTGTCAACAGTCGAGCAGCAGCATTCTGCACTAGCTGCAAGCAGTGGATATCAACCCCAGGATGCCCCAAGTAAAGGGAGTTGCAATAGTCAAGGCATGAGGTCACAAAGGCGTGGACTAACACAGGCAGATCACTGGACGGAACAAGATGTTTGAACCCGGCAATGTTCCTAAGATGGTAGAAGGTAGATTTAATGACTGCTGACACCTGATAATGAAGGGTCAGCCTGTCATCAAGCACCACTCCCAGGTCGCGCACACATTATGAGGCAAGGATTTGAGCGCCCCCAGAAATAATCCAGAGGGCTGATCAGTCCTCAACCCCTCTATCCTACGACCTGGGTCAACGACCATAACCTCAGTCTTTCCCGCGTTCAACTTTAACAAGCTCGAATTCATCCAGTCTTGGATTTTGGCAAGGCAGTTATTAAATACTGAGAGAGCGCTAACCTGTTTTTTTGAGCAAAAGACAGGTAGAGCTGGGTATCATCAGCATAGCAGTGAAACCTCAGCCCATACCATCTTACAATGTCTCCGAGGGGCAGCATATACACTGCCAACAACATGGGGGACAGCACCGAGCCCTGAGGAGAAGAAAAAATCCCAGACACAGCTCTCTGTGTTCTACCAGTTAGGAAAGATGTAAACCACCTGAGGACTGTACTTGTCAAGCCACAGATGGACCTCAGGCACTCAAGTAGCACCCCATGGTCTACAGTGTCGAAAGCTGAAGAGAAATCTAGGAATACCAGAATGAAACGGTTTCTCCAATCTCGCGTCATCAGGAGATCACTGAGCACCCGAACCAGAGCAGTCTCAGTGCTGTGCCTCTTATTTACATATAAATAACACCTGTTTGGTGCTGGCAGGAGAATAAGAAGCTCGGTTTTATGCTCAGTTTATTTAAACAAAAAAAAGGAACAAAATTCTAAAATAAAGGCAGAGGATGTTTTGAACTCCTAAAAGGGAAAAAAGAAAAAAGAAAATTCAATGACATCCAATTTTGCAGGCCTAGAAATCAAAATGTATGTTTTTTTTCTAACAATATGGGCATTTTATTTGTAACACTTTACATTCACTTTAAAAAACTGGTCTGCTGACAGTTTCACCTTCGAAAATTTGGGACCATTTCACATTTTGATTTTAAAAAGAAACTGGAAGAACAGCCAAAATGTTGACCAATGGAATGTTTTGATTTCCTATGAAACAACTGAACCCCTGATTATACCTAGTAGTCACCTGATTATCTGACGCAGACTCCCATGACTTACAGCTTCCAAACACCACTTCACCCCTATCTTAGGGAGTCTTGCTATGGCTTAATGAACTTGGAGCAATTAACCCCACAATTAGGCCTTACATGTTAGCTATCTTTCTAGACATTTCTATTATCTTAACCCATCTCTGTTACCTGTAGCATCTCAGAAATGTCTCGTGCATCTTCTGTGACTCATGCTGTAGCAACATGTCTGTTTCTCTGTTGCCTCCAGGACCCTCATACAAACTACATGTTGCAACCCAAGACATTATCCAAGTAAACAACATTTGCATAAATAAGAAAATAAATCATATTTATACTAACAAAAACTAAAGGCTGATCATCATAGCCCACTGTGGGCTGCTTTAACTCCCAGATTTCCTATTCTGCACAAGCAGTGCACTCCTTGGGATTCTGGAACTCTATCCCACACCTACAGAAAGGCGTCAGCTGCCCAATCCCATAGCACTATGTAACCCTCCTACAAATGGGGGTTCCTAAAAACCTTCCCGGAACTTGCCTAAATGCTCCCTGCCTAACTGGTGTTCGGTGTAATGCCGCTAGATGCAGGCGTTGTGAGTGCTTTTAAGGCATCCAGTACTGTCTCTTTAAGGGTTGCCTGCTAGCAGGCCCCAGTGGCTTGTACAAGGGGGACTGGGGTTTCCCTGCTCGAATCCCGCCTGAGCTGCAGTGAAATCGCTCCAATTTTGTAGTTGCTGTAAGCGCAAAGGGCGCCCTTCTGATGGATGAAACTGTTTGGTTATAATCATTTAGAGTATTAGTGAAATTGCCGTTTGTCTAACCTGCTTTCCTTTCAGCTGGGACTTTGTGTACTTGGCCCCTCCATGTTGGACTTGGACTGTTGAACTGGGCCAATAGAGAGAGAGAGAGGTAACTAAAATGGAGACCACTTGAGCCAACCAGGATCAGGACTCTTTTTTGGAGCCGGCTGGCCATAGGGGATACAGCCAGTAATTCTGGGAAATGAAGTTCTGGACTAAGGCACCTTTTTGCACCAATGAGGACCGAATTAAGTGACTGGCATCTGCAGCTCACCAATGGGATCGGGTGGCGCCCGAACTGAGATTCCTTGCCCAAGCTGCCAAGGGGCAGGGTCATTGTTGTTGTGAGCGAGGAAGGAGCTCTGGGCTCCTGCGCTTTTGAGCTTTCGCGCGGGAAGCACGTGTGGAAGGCCAGATTTCGGCGGACTGAATGCCAGCAAGTGTCAGACTAAATCCGCTAGACAGTGGTCAGAGGAGGCTGTGCAAAAGCGTAGCTACCTACCAGGCTCACCCTGTAGAGGACTGGAGAATCTGCTTCAATCGTGCTCGGTCTGTCAGGACAAGTGAAGCTGCGTCGTTGGTCACGGTGTTCTGTAGTGAAAGCGATCGGGATTATACAGCAGCTGCCTGGTATGGTACCCCTCTGCTCTTCATATAAATGTGTGGAGAAGTGTCTGAATTCCAGGCTCAGTCCTGCAAGTGGGGTGAAAGCGCTCTTTTGGCTAGAGTTGTGAGTACTAAATCAGGGTAGCTCCCTGTCAGTTGTTCATAGTGAGGGCAAGGTCTGTTTGGCTGCTTGTTTGGCTACACGAACTGAGCCTACTGGCTCTACTTAATCCTATTAGGAATCCAGCACTTGTTTTCTGTGTCAGGGCCCCAATCAGCTTCATCGAGAGGCTAGCCTTCTATGGCCTGGGTACCCAGAGACAGTGACTTATAGGGTTGGCCTGCGCACAGTGCCATAGATAGATATATTTATATATTCATTAGAGTGATAAGCTAATTAACCAGATCCCCCAGTCCTTGTTATTTCCTCCTAAATAAATCAGATTGGTTGTTTTGCAAAGGTATACTGACTGACCTGTGTATCTGTGTTGAGTTACTGTACAGATGGTTATTGGCTAACTGCACCTTACTTTACAGGGGGTCCCCAGAGCCAGCTGATTGAACCAAGTCTGGGGATAGGCATATATGGCAAGGGTACTGTGGCTGACTTATGGGGGCCATTAGGGGTAGTAAGCAGGGGTTGCAGTGACCCAGAGGGCTGTAACCAAGTCATTTCAGATGGTACAAACCCTGACCTCTGGGTGGAGGCACCCGCCATCGGATCCAGGCCCCTCAACCTGCTGACGACAGAGCAGGCAGAGGTAGTAGCCCTTGGGATAGCTCCCCCTAGGGGTTACATTTTGGAAGCACCGCTGGGATTAGCATCCCCTAGTGGCCAAGTAGACAAAGTACCTCAACATGGCCAAACAAAAGGAAAAACTGGAGGGGGATATCATGACTAAGATTAAGTTGGACCCTGTTAAGACGATGGTGCATAAACTGATTGGGTGGGGTGAAGCCGAAGAGTTGGATTCACAGAAAATTGTGTTACTACTGGATGCACCTCGGGGATAAAGAATGCTGACCTTGTTTCTGCAGTGGAGCATATTAAATGTTTAGGCAAGGTAGATGTGAAGGGGCGTATGGCTGATCTACTCGACCAGACCTTGCAGGTGCTGCTCTTATGCAGTATAGTTATAGACCCCGAGAAGGTACCCCCAGTGATCTACCCAGAAGGTGCCCAAAAGGGGTGGAGGGTCATTCACATCTGGAGTGGGTCCATCACCCCAGGGGTGGTCCCCCAAGACTAATAGCTTTAAAGATAAACTGCTTAAACTGCTAGCTGCAGAAGGCCGGACTACCCAGGAGTTACTGCAGGTGTTGGACCTTTCTAGTGAACCCATCCCCCCAAACCTCCCAGGTACCTCTCCCAGGCCCCTCAAGAGTTCTATTCTGGCTTCACCTCCCCTAGTTGTTCCCCCCATACAACTAGATCCTATCGTAGATTGAAACTTTTTTCTAGTACTGTGCCTGTACCCTCAGGGAAAGATGATTTGGAGGCTTGGATGGACTATGCTACCCCTTTAGTCCAAGAGTGGCAGTTCTCTGAGGGGGAGAAATGAAAGAGAATGATGGAGAACCTGAGAGGCCCAGCTTTGGAAGCCATTCGTTTCTTGCAGGCTACAGGTCCCGAAGCCACTGCAGTAGAGTACCTTTCTGCCTTAGAGGGGGTGTTTGGGAGTACAGAAACTGGGGAAGACTAATTATGGAAGTTCAAGTCAGCCAAACAATGGAGGAATGAGAAATTGTCAGTCTTTGTCACCAGGGTGGAAAGGGCATTGCAAAAAGCTTATCGAAAAGGGGGGATAACTGCCACCGCCTTGAACCAGGTCCGGCTGGACCATATTTTGAAATCTGCTAGGTTTTCCAGTGTGATATTGTTAAAACTCAAGTTACATGATCAACGGGCTGCCCCTCCCGAATACTGTCAATTGATGAGGGAGATTTGAGAAGTAGAGACTGATGAAGAGGGGTTGGAACCCTATGTGGGGGTCGTGAATCTATGCCAGACACCTGAGTCCAGTGAACCAGATGAAACCCACCCCTCTAGGGGACTCAACCCGGGGTCTGATGCCTTTCCTGTGGCCCCAAAGGCCCAAGGAGGAGTGGGGGTGCATGCTGTTTCCTCTGATCCCTGGGTAGAAAGTGATTTGATGGCCAAGATTAGAGATTTACGAGAAATGGTGATCGACTTGAAGCAAACTGCTGCCCACCCTGTCAAGTTTGGGGAACCTGAGTTATCTAGAAATAAACGACCTAGTCCAGAGAAGCCCTCCAGAACCCGCAACGCCCCCCGGCAGGCGAGATATCTCCCTCCCAACAAAGACCCCCAAGATACTAAGTTCTGTTACCATTGTGGGGAGGATGGACACTTTCAGACTGAGTGCCGGTTACCAGAGAATTTAAGGAGGGTCAACAGCAGGCTGGTCACCTGGCATCGCAAGGCCTATACCAGACCTCAGGGAGGGCCTCCCCGGAAGAGTTTTGTGACCAGGGCCAATGCCCAAGCAACCTCCAAAGCCACGCCCCCCCGAATGGTCTGATGTGGTGGGGCCCTCAATGGAGACCTCTGTGAGAGTGAATGGAGTACCCACCCGGGCTGTGTTGGACAGTGGTTCCCAGGTGACCATTATGTTCCAGGACTGGTATCGGAAGCACTTGCCTGAGGTGTTTCTGCAACCTTTGGATGGCCTACATGTTTGGGGGCTGAGCGATAAGACCTACCCTTATTCTGGGTATATCCGGATCTGGTTGTCTTTTCCTACTTCTGTGGCTGGGGTGGCTGAACAAGTGGAAACCTTGGCACTAGTGTGTACTCCCACTGGACTGTATGATGGGGTGCCCTTGTTAATTGGAAACAATGCTCACATGTTTGGTCGCTTAGCGCAGCTGTGCTCTGAAAAACAGATGTGCAGGACTGGGCGAGCTCTCAGAATACCCGCCTTGATTCAGAAGGCCTGTGAGACTCAGTGAAAGGTCAGCCAGGTGGAACCCGAAGGCCCAGTGGGTGTCATCTGGAAGTTGGACCCAGAACCATTACTACTAGCCCCAAATGCCCAGTGTGTTCTGCATGGGGAAGTCTGGATTAAGAAGGATGTTAAGAATAAAATATCAATGCTGGATGTATAAGGTGAGGGAAAGTTGCAAGAGGGGTTGCTGGTTAAACCCAGTATCTTACCTGCTAGAGCCCATGCTTTTGCCAGGAGAGTAATGGTTCAAGTGCATAATGTATCTGATCGAGAGATTTGAGTGAAACGTGGTTGCACCCTGGCCACGGGGCACTGTGCCAATACTGCTGTTCTGCCCCACAACAAGACTCCCGAGAGACGTGACCGAGTGACCCCTGAGCTGTCTGACTTCAGTGATTCCCCACTGCCAGCAGAGTGGAAGAAAAGGATCAGTGAAAGGCTCGCCCAGAGGGAACAGGTGTTTTCCTTGAAGGCATGGGATGTAGGATGTGTGCAAGGGGCTGAGCATCACATCCGGCTACAGGACGAGTGACTTTTCCGTGAGCGATCTCGATGCCTAGCCCCTGCTGATATAGATGATGTAAGGCGACATCTGCAGGAGATGCTTGCAGCTGGGGTGATACAAGAGTCCAGGAGCCCCTACGCCTCACCTATTGTGGTAGTGAGAAAAAAGAATGGAGCTGTCCAGATGTGTGTGGATTACCATACTCTAAACCGGCGAACTATACCAGACCAGTATACCATGCCACGCATTCAGGATGCCTTGAACTGTCTAAATGGCAGTAAATGGTTCTCCGTGTTAGACCTCTGCAGTGGGTACTACCAGATCCCGATGGCTCCGGAGGATCGGGAAAAGACTGCTTTCATTTGTCCACTAGGCTTCTACGAGTTTATGCAGATGCCCCAAGGAATTTCAGGTGCCCCTGCTACTTTCCAGCGTTTGATGGAGTGTGCTGTGGGGGACGTGAATTTGCTCGAATGCTTGATTTACCTAGATGATGTCATAGTGTTTGGCAGCTCCTTGGAAGAACATGAAAGCAGGTTGTTCAAAGTCCTGGATCGACTGGAAGATTTTGGTCTCAAGTTATCTATAGATAAGTGCCAATTCTTTCAAACCTCCGTAAAATATGTGGGGCACATAGTATCCACTGAAGGCATAGAGACTGACCCCAGCAAGGTGGAAGCTTTGACTACTTGGCCTCAACCAAAGAATTTGAAGGAGCTGCAACGGTTTCTGGGGTTTTGTGGATATTACAGGCGCTTTATCAAAGACTATTCTCGAGTGATCCGCCCTCTGCTTAACCTTACACAGGAATATCCTCCAACCCATAAAAAGTATAAGAAAACTGTGCCATCTGAGACTGGAACAAATTATTTCCGCTTAAATGATGTGTTTGGCACCCGCTGGACTGCTGATTGTGAGGAAACCTTCCATGACATTATATATCAACTTACTCATGCCCCAGTGCTGGCCTATGCTGACCCTGCCAAGCCGTATGTTCTTCATACTGACGCCAGTCTGCAAGGATTGGGGGCCGGACTGTATCAAGAGCACCCAAACGGTCTAAGACTGTGTAGCTTTTGCCAGCAGAAGTTTGACTCCTTCAGAAAAGAACTATCCAGTGCACAAAAGTACAGTTACATAAGAACTTACCGTAACAGTAGATCTTCGAGAGAGGCTTGCAGTAGTAATACATATAGGACTGATGCCGGTAGCAGCGTAGGACCTCACAGAAAGATTTCTAGCTAGCAGTCCTCGGAGGGACCACCCCATGTCAGGTGACCGCGCAGTAGACGTTGATATAAGGGGCGGTCCCAAACGCACGCCTTCCAGTTCTTTCCCGCCACAGGCCAAAAGAGGCCGGACGAAAGAGAAGCGGATATTTCCCTCAATGGAAAAGGAGCTGAAAAAGCCTAGGGGGATGCAGGGTGGGAAGGTATTACCTACTGCAAGAGCCTCTCTTGAAGATCTACTGTTACGGTAAGTTCTTACGTAGCTGTACTATCTTACTTCTAAAGGGCTCTTGCAGTAGGTAATTACATATAGGACTGAATCCCAAGCAGTCTGGAACAAAAAGAGGCACCGGGAGGAGGAAAACTACTCCAAAAGGTAGTTCTGGTTGTGCAAGCCTCAAGATAGGAGGCCTTGCAAAACAGCCAGCCCGAAGCCTGCTCTACGGCGAGAGGCAACATCCAAACTGTAGTGTTTCATAAAGGTATGGACGGAAGTCCAGGTGGCGGCAGCGCAGATGTCTGCCGCAGACATTCTTGAAACAAGCCGCTGAGGCAGCTACTCCTCTTGTGGTGGCTCTCGACTTGACCCGGAAGGGTCTTGTTGTATTTCATAACAGAAAGTGATGCAATGAGCCAACCACTTAGACAAGCATTGCTTGGAAACACGATTGCCTTCTTTGTGAGCAAAAGAGCGAACAACTGATCAGTCTTTCTGAGATCCTTCATCCTGTTGGTGTAGTATCTCAGAATCCGGTGAACATCCATAGTATGGAGTAAATACTCCCCTGCAAGGGAACTCTATGGACTGATTTAGAGTAGATTCAGCTACTACTTTAGGGAGAAACTTACGATTCATGAGAAGAGCAACTCATTCCTTGTGAAAAATCAAGTACGGGATTTTACACATCAGAGCCTGGAGCTCGGAGATTCTCTGAGCCGAAGTAATGGCCACCAAGAAGAGAGTCTTCCACGAAAGGAACTGCAAGTCCGCAGAAGCTGCAGGTTCGAAGGGAGGAAGAGTAAGTTTCTTGAGAACAAAGTTCAAGTCCCAAGGGGGAGCAGGATTACGGATGGGGGGCCTCAGATGGAGGACCCCTCTAAGAAAGGTCTTGGAGACCTCCAGTTGAGCAAAAGCCTTGTCAGCGAAGGGAACATGATAGGCCGAAATAGCCACCATGTGTACCTTCAAAGAGGAATGGCTGAGACCCAGGTCAAACAGATGACGTAGATACTTCAGCAGAAGCCCCGCTGAACAGGAGAAAGGTCCTACATTCTTGGAAGCGGCCCAGATAGTGAATCTTTTCCACTTCATGGCATAAATGGATCTGGTGGATGGTTTTCTGGCCTCCACTAAAATCTCCGCCACTTTGGGAGACACTCCAAAATGGGATTGGGCTAGGTCTGCAGGAGTCATGCATGCACTTGAAGGGATTTGAGGCCTGGATGGACCAGGGTCCCCTGATCCTGGGTCAACAGACCTCGAGATAGAGGAAGAGGAAGAGGAGGATCCCCTAAATATTGTTGTAGAAGAGAGAACCAGACTTGCCTGGGCCAGAAAGGAGCGATCAGAATCATTCGCGCTCCTTCTGAAGCTAGTTTCTGCAAGACTCGTGGGATCACTGGAATTGGGGGAAAGGCATAGACGAATCTGTCCTTCTAGTCTGGAGACACAGCGTCACTCCAAAAAGCGCCTCGCTCTGGAACGAGTGAGCAGAAGATGGGAAGTTTTGCGTTTAAGGGGGATGCGAGCAGGTCGACCTGTGGTGTTCCCCAAAGTTAGAAGATATTGTCTAGGACCCCTTGGTCAAGTTCCCACTCGTGAGTCAGAGCAGAAGAGTGACTTAGCTTGTCTGCCAGGGTGTTGTTGACTCCTGGAACGTGAATTGCTGTGAGGTGAAGGTCGTGTTGTGTTGCCCAATCCCAAACCCTTATTGCCTCCCTGCATAGAGGGTAGGACCGAGTCCCTCCCTGTTTGTTGATGTACCACACCATGCACATGTTGTCCGTCTGGACGGCTAGGTGGCCGGGAAGGATGTATTGGTGAAGGGTTTGGAGAGCATACAACACTGCCCGAAGCGCAAGCACATTGATGTGGCGAGCTTGTTGTGCTTGGACCAGGAGCTCTGGGTCCGATGAGGGCTCAGATGGGCTCCCCAACCTTCGCCTTGAGGCGCGTTGTTAGAGTCTGGAAGGGGGAGATGAAAGAAAGGAACCCTCAAACAGGTTCTCTCGAACCATCCACCACTGCAAGTCTCGCATCATCGGCGAGGAGATCAGAACTGAGTGATCTAGGTCGTCTACTAGCTGATCCCATTGAGAGTGTAGAGTCCACTGAGAGATCCTCATGTGGAGTCGAGCGCGAGGTACCGTCAGGATAGCAGCCACCATGAGCCTGAGAAGGCGAAGGACTGACCTCGCAGAGACCATCCTGCGGTCGGACAACAGACTTATTAGGGTCTGAAGGGTGGACGCCCTGTACAGAGGCAGGAAGGAAGGCCTTGCCTATGGTCGATCGAGAATCACCCCAATAAACTGTAGCCTCTGGGAAGGGTCCAGATGAGACTTGGAATGGTTGATGGTAATACCCAGGCAGGCAAAAACCTGCTGGGTAAGGGAGAGGAAACGCAGGAGTTCCTCCCTGGACGAGGCCGCCAGGAGCCAGTCGTCCAGGTATGGGAAAACCTGCACTCCCTTGGTACGCAGGTGGGCCGCCACCACTGCCAGGTATCTGGTAAATACTCAGGGGGCCGAGGACAGACCAAATGGGAGTGCCTTGAACTGGTAGTGGTCCCCCTTGAATGCAAAACGAAGGAACTTGCGATGAGATGGGCGAATGGGAACGTGCAGATAAACATCCTGCATATTCAGAGCACAAAGCCATTGACCTGGCCGGAGGAGGGGCAGAAGGCTCTACAAAGAGAGCATCCTGAACCTTTTGTACTCTACGTAAAGATTCAGGGAACTGAGATCCAAAATTGGTCTGAGATCTCCTGTCTTCTTTGGGACCAGGAAGAAATGGGAATAGTAACCCGTCCCTTGCAGATGAATGGGGACAGACTCTATTGCTTGCTTCAGCAGAAGAGCCGAGATTTCCTCCTGGACCAAGAGAAGATGTTCCTGTGAATACGACGACTTCAGAGGGAGGTGGCGGGGTGGCTTCTGAAGAAACTCTATGGAGTGTCCTTGTGCTATGAGCTGGAGCACCCAAGAATCTGTGGTTATCCTCTCCCATCCCGGAAGGTGGAAGGAAAACCTCCCTCCGACCGGTTCCTCCAGGGAGTCCGGAGGCAGTGGGAGAGGAAAGGAGTCAGGTGGTGTGGGGCAGAGCCGCAGCTGAAGCATCCACTGCTTCTTTGAGCGGGGGGGGCTTGGCAGCTATGGGGGCCCAGCATTTTGTGGCCCGCCTTCCCTGGGGTTTTGCCTTTGGCCGATTCAGTCTGCGAAAGGGACGGCGCTGCTGCTGATGGGGATGGTACATGGAATCAACTGACTTCAGGGCCATCCCCTTCTCTTGCAAATCAGTGATGATGTCCTTGACATTACCCCCGAAAAGCACCGACCCCTGGAAGGGTGCTTCCTGGATAGCAGATTGCACCTCCGGGACCAGACCTGACACACGGAGCCATGCATGACGCCGTAGGCCTACAGCGAAAGCTGAGCTCTACCCAGCAGTGTCCACTGCATCATATGTCGCACGTAGCATGTGTCGACTGGCCGAACGAGCAGAGCAGACGAGATCAGCCAACTCCTGCTTGACTTGGGAGTCAGGCAAGGAGTCCAGTTTGACTTCCACCTGAGTCAGGATGGCCTTCTGGTAGTCCCCCATATGGCCGACATAGTTCAGGGCCTTGATCCCCAGTGTGGAGGAAGCATAGATCTTTCTCCCATACTGGTCCAGAAGGCGTGATTCCTTATCAGGCAGTGATGAGCTAAGATGTTTGGGGTTCGCTGACCGTCCATGAGCGGCGCTAATCACCACCGAGTCGGCACGAGGGTAAGAATCCAGGCAATCAACACCCTCTGGAGCCTGATATAGCCGGTTCGACTACCTAGGAAGTGGGTCTAAGGCTGATGGCTGCTTCCATATTGTGATAACAAGGTCGGCGTGAGGCTCTATCCAGGGTGGCACTAAGGTAGGAGCTGTCACAGGCAGATCCAGATGTTCAGTGAGTTTCAGACGCTGAGGATCTGGTTCCAGGGAGTGCCACTGATGAACCTCCTGGATTTTCCTAAGCAACTCCGTAAAAGAAGGATCCTCCAGAGGAGACTTCGGAGGAATCCTTGGCCTGGGCTTGACGGAGAGCGAGGTTCGCCTGTCCTCTCAGAGCAACTGGCCGGAAGAGTCCAAGGGTGAAGGGAGGATGAAGAAGAAAGACCCCTTCCCACCTGGGAGAAACGGACCCTTTGGGAAGACCCCGAGGAAGCTTGTCCTGCCCTCTCTGGATCCAGACGGAAGAACCCTAGAGTCCGGAGGTGGTGAGGGAGTGCTGCCGGACGCCGGGAACCTGGGATGGCACCATCGCCGAAGGCGGCTCTCACCCTTTGGTGAGCTGAGTCTTGGCCTCAGCCCACCAGGAGGCCAGAGTCTCCTGCAGGTCCACCGGTGGCCGTGAGGGCAGTGGAGGAGGAGGAGGCGGGGATAAGGATACGGGTTGTAACTGGGATGGAGCGTATTCAAACCCGCTGCGGGTAGCCCGCATCGGGTATTGTGGCGCCGAGTACCGCGGTGTCAGAAAGTCTCAAGGCCAGTACTGGGACACCAGATACCGCGTCCCAGGTACACCGCATCGAATAGGACGGAGGATGCCCGGGAGCTGGGGCTGCCAGTAGATGGAGATGGCCCAGCCGGAGACCTCACGGGCGGGTCCATAGTGGAGAGCATGAAGGGCAGAGGGCTCGACGGGAGTGAAATGTCTCCCAAAGTCAGTAAGGCCGACATCAGGGCTGATGACGGAGGCCCTGGCGCCAGAGGTACCAACATCGGAGAGGCTGCATCAGAGCCGGTGTTCAGAAGCTGACGCCAGGTCCATGACAAGGTGGAGGAAGGACTGACAGAGTAAAAGATCCCCAGCTTCGCTTGAGGATGGGGGAAAGTCTCGGGTCAGGTTAGAGACTCTGGTTCCCCAGACGGGTGAAGACTGCAGGGAACCAGGTATGACGGACGTGGGGGGGTCCGTCGTAGGTTCCTTCGCCGGCCGGACGTCGGACAAGCCGACGTGAGGCTTAGAGGTGAGCTCTTGGCGGGCGCTGGAGAAGCTGATGTCTGACTTATGAGAGCCATCACTGGAGGCAGGCCAAGTACAGTCATCAGCCTGGTCCGGTGGAGTGGAGGCCATGCATCGCCCACAAGGGTCGGATGTCTTACCGTCCCTCTCTGGGCAGACGTCAGAGGAGCCAACGCCTGCTTACTGGAGTCGCCTCACAGAGGTAGGTCAGCGAGTCATGGCCAAACCAGGGCGGAGGCTTCCAACTGCCCTGAGGCGCCTGTGAAGGGTCCCTGAGCACGAGCCAGAAGGTGGGCCGACGCCTCGAAACCTCCAAGGTGGCCGCCGAGGAGCGATCCCTGAGGGAATGTTACTCAAGGTCCCAGAGACTCCTGAGGAGACGCATGGAGAAGCTTGTCCCGTGCCTCCTTCCTTCTTCTTCTTCCGATGGCCTTCAGGGGTAGGGACTGCCTCATGTTTTTGAGCCCTTCTCCATAGAACTCATTTTCTTCTAGAATATGGGCTTCCAGGGATTGCTACTGCCTTTTCCGGTAGCCGCTTGAAACTGAGGCAGTGCTGGCACTTCTCGACCAGGTGATCGGGCCTAGGCAGAACAGGCACAGGAGTGTCCGCCCTCAGCGGTAGTGGCTACACATAATCGCACTTATTCTTGTGTCGGAGGGTGGGGACAACATACACCGATTTATAGTACTGACGTTAGTCAAAATATAATGATTTTTCGGTACAAAAATGACGGGCACAAACCTTTCCCACGAGGTGCTGTACAAGCTAATGGCGGAAAGAACTGAAGGCGGGTGCTCGGGACCGCCTTTATACCAACGCTCACTGATGCCGGTCACCTGATCGGGGCTGGTCCTCGCCAGGGACCGCTAGCAAGAAATTTTTCTGTGGGGTCCTGCCACCTGCCGGCATCAGTCCTATATGTAATTACCTACTGCAAGAGCCCTCTCGAAGTAAGATCTAGAGTTCCTGGCTCTGAAGTGGGCCATTGTTGATCAATTTCATAACTACTTGTATGGTGCTAAGATACCGGTGAAGACTGATAATAATCCCCTGACATATGTGCAGATTTCAGCTAAGCTGGATGCCACGGGCCATAGGTGGCTCTCCGCGTTGTCTACCTACAATTACACTGTTGAATATAGAGCAGGCCTGAACCATATAGATGCTGACACCCTCTCCCGGAGGCCTGTGTCCCGAGTTGATTGGGTCCAGTTATCAGAACCTGACATAACAGCCCTTTGCCAAAAATTTGACAAGGAGGAACTGGTGTCTCCTGATGCTGTGGACTGCATGATGGACTGCTTGGGGCCATCTGAGAACTGCCTATCCGCTGCTTACTGTCTGCATTAGACACTAGTGCGCTGCCTCAATTCAATAATGATAGTCTCCAATGGGCTCAATCCCAAGATCCCATGATAAACCCTATCTTGGAAGCTCTGCAGGGAGGGAGAGATGTGTCGAAATTGCAGTCCACTGACCTGAGAACTGCTCTGTTGTACAAAGAAGGACCAAAGTTGAAACTGATTAATAGACTATTGTACAGGGAGACCGTGGGCGAAGAACGGTGAGTAGACAAACAACAACTGGTGTTGCCCATTGCTTTTTGAGAACTGGTGTTGAGGTCCCTACATAATCACATGGGACATCTCAGCATAGACCGAACCCTTGACTTAGTGCGGTCCCAATTTTATTGGCCCAAACTGGGTGCTGATGTGGAGCAGTACATCAGGACCTGTGGCCGATGCTTACAAAGAAAGGCCCTGCCTCAGAGGCCTGCCCCCCTGGTTAATATCACTACTAGTGCCCCTATGGAACTGGTTTGCATTGATTTCCTGAGCCTAGAACCAGATCTGAAGAACATCAGCAATATATTGGTAGTTACTGATCATTTTACCTGGTATGCACAGACTTTCCCTACTAAAGATCAGAAAGCAACCACGGTGGCTGAAGTCCTTGTTGAGAATTTCTTTGTTCACTATGGGGCCCCCCAGCGAATCCATTCCAATCAGGGGAGGGATTTTGAAAGCTGTCTGATTAAAGAAATGCTATCCTTGTGGGGGGTACGGAAGTCAAGAACCACCCCGTACCAACCCCAGGGCGATCCCCAACCTGAAAGGTTTAACCACACCTTGCTCGATATGTTGGGCACACTGCAACCTAAAGACAAGCCTAGATGGTGCCAGCAGATTAGCACCTTGGTACATGACTATAACTGCACCAAAAGTGATGCCACTGGATTTTCCCCGTACTGACTGACGTTTGGAAGGGAGGCCAGATTGCCAGTAGATGTTTGTTTCGGAGTTTCTCCTGATGGGGTTCAGGCGACTAATCATCTACAGTATGTGCAAAAGTTGAAGGCCCAACTCAACCATGCCTACCAACTAGCCCAGACCATGGCTGCTAAGCGAAACCTGGCCAATAAGGAAAGGTATGATAAAAAGGTGAAAGCAATGGAATTGAGAGAAGGGGACAGAGTGCTATTGAGGAATTTGGGACTGCATGGCAAACATAAGATTGCTGACAGATGGCATCACCTCCCCCATATTGTTGTGGGAAAACTGGAAGATTTACCTGTATATAAAGTGCGGCCTGAAAACAATTCAAAAGATGTGAAGACTATACACAGAAATGATCTGCTGCCAATCGGACAAATTTTGATAGAATCTGAACCTCCCAATGCCCCTCCCTCTGGGCCTGTAACTAGAGCTGCTGCCAAGAAAAAATTAAGATCGGTTGATGCTTCAGAACTCAAACTAAAGAGGTCTTCTCCATCCCCCTCTGATGAAGCTGAGTGCCCGTCTGTGTCTGAGGACAGTGAGGATAACATTGAGTATTAACCCTCTTATGAACTGAGCCAACTGTTTAGGGGCAATCCCCTAGTTAACTCTGGGGACAGAGTTGGGCCTCCTGGACTGTCTGAGCCCCCAGCTTTGTCTTTAGAGCCAGTGCTCCCAGAGGGATAAGTGAGTGGCATCAAAGTCGAAGAGGCGGGATCCCCGAGCTTGCCCGAACTGTCTGGCCTGGCTGAGCTATCTGACTTTTCAGAAGAAGGGAGTGATGTGGGGAGCCAGCTAATGATATGCCAGAACCTGAAGAATATTTTGAGTGCCCTGAGGGTTCCTTGCCAGTACCAGAAATTCCCCCCACTGATCCAAATACTGCGGCCTCAGAACTGGTAGAACAAGGCCCCGAAGGTACTATGGACTCTAGGTCCTCTCCTCCTATAGTGGTCTCCCCGGCCCATCCAAGTGGGGTTGAGAGGGAGTCAGAACCTTCAGAAATATTAACTGAAACTCCTAGATGGACTGGCCGAGAAGTACGGCCTGTAGTGAGATTGTTATGAGTCACTGGGCCAGTCTGTGGATCTGCCTTTGAATGTGGTCCATAAGGGGGTGTACGTGTCCCCGAGCTCATTGCCCAAGTTAAGCCTGGGGTCTGATTCTAGACTGTTGGTATTGCCCGCTGAGTGTGGTGCCCCTGCCCCAGTTAGCCCCCGGGTAATTGATAGGGAAGGCCCCCATCTATCCAGGTGTCATGGGCAGGAGGTAATGACCTGATTTACAAAAGAAAAGGTTGTCTGTATGTGTAATATTGTATAACCAATAGTAAACTATGTAATGCAGTACCAATGCACGTAACCAAAAAGTCTGATATATTGTTAGTTAAACTGTTCTGCCTTAAAGTGATTTAAGGGTAACTACTTGACGTGGATGCCAAGTTCTTTCCAGGCCAGGAAGGGTGTAACCCTCCTACGAATGGGAGTTCCTAAAAACCTTCCCGGAGCTTGCCTAAATGCTCCCTGCCTACCTGGTGTTCGGTGTAATGCCGCTAGATGTGGGCGTTGTGAGTGCTTTTAAGGCATCCAGTACTGTCTCTTTAAGGGTTGCCTGCTAGCAGGCTCCAGTGGCTTGTACAAGGGGGACTGGGGTTTCCCTGCTCGAATCCCGCCTGAGCTGTGGTGAAATCACTCCAATTTTGAAGTCGCTGTAAGCGTAAAGGGAGCCTTTCTGATGGATGTAATTGTTTGGCTATAATCATTTAGAGTATCAGTGAAATTGCCGTTTGTCTAACCTGCTTTCCTTTCAGCTGGGACTTTGTGTACTTGGCCCCTCCATGTTGGAATTGGACTGCTGAACTGGGCCAATAGAGAGAGAGAGAGGTAACTAAAATGGAGACCGCTTGAGCCAACCAGGATCAGGACTTTTTTGGAGCCGGCTGGCCATAGGGGATACAGCCAGTAATTCTGGGAAATGAAGTTCTGGACTATGGCGCCTTTTTGCACCAATGAGGACCAAATTAAGTGACTGGCATCTGCAACTCACCAATGGGATCGGGTGGCGCCCGAACTGAGAGTCCTTGCCTGAGCTACCAAGGGGCAGAGTTGTTGTGGTTGTGAGCGAGGAAGGAGCTCTGGGCTCCTGCACTTTTGAGCTTTCGTGCGGGAAGCGCGTGTGGAAGGCCAAATTTCGGCAGATTGAACGCCAGCAGGTGTTGGACTAAATCCGCTAGACAGCGGTCAGAGGAGGCTGTGCAAAAGTGCAGCTACCTACCAGGCTCACCCTGTAGAGGACTGGAGAATCTGCTTCAATCGTGCTCTGGTCTGTCAGGACAAGTGAAGCTGCGTCGATGGGCCCGGTGTTCTGTAGTGAAAGCGATCGGGATTATACAGCAGCTGCCTGGTATGGTACCCCTCTGCTCTTCATATAAATGTGTGGAGAAGTGTCTGAATTCCAGGCTCAGTCCTGCAAGTGGGGTGAGAGCGCTCTTTTGGCAGGAGTTGTGAGTACTAAATCAGGGTAGCTCCCTGTCAGTTGTTCATAGTGAGGGCAAGGTCTGTTTGGCTGCTTGTTTGGCTACACGAACTGAGCCTATTAGCTCTACTTAATCCTATTAGGAATCAAGCGCTTGTTTTCTGCGTCAGGGCCCCAACCAGCTGCATCGAGAGGCTAGCCTTCTATGGCCTGGGTACCCAGAGACAGTGACTTATAGGGTTGGCCTGTGCACAGTGCCATAGATAGATATATTTATATATTCATTAGAGTGATAAGCTAATTAACCTGATTTCCCCCCTAGTCCTTGTTATTTTCCCCTAAATACATCAGATTGGTTGTTTTGCAAAGGTATACTGACTGACCTGTGTGTCTATGTTGAATTACCGTACAGATGGTTAGTTGCTAACTGCACCTTACTTTACAGGGGGTCCCTAGAGCCAGCTGATTGAACCAAGTCTGGGGAAAGGCATATTTGGCAAGGGTACTGTGGCTGACTTGCAGGGGCCATTAGGGGTAGTAAGCAGGGGTTGCAGTGACCCAGAGGGCTGTAACCAAGTCGTTTCAGATGGTACAAACCTCGACCTCTGGGTGGAGGCACCCGCCATCGGATCCAGGCCCCTCAACCTGTTGACGACAGAGCAGGCAGGAGTAGTAGCCCTTGGGATAGCGCCCCCTAGGGATTACAACTAGTTGGTGGGTGGGACAGGGTGCTGAGCAAAGCTCTGCTGTATCCACAAAGCCAGGAATGCTGGGCTTTGGGCGCACTGAGTATACATAGCGTATGTGGTTCAAATACCTGCCATAACAACTCCATTTCCCCCAGGGGTGTGGGTTACAGTCCCTTGTCCCCGATCCATGTCTAGCCCTACCAGGCAGTATATTAAGGGCTCCATGGATCCGGTAAAATATATATTTTTTAATTATATGGTCCACATTGTGTGTGTTGGCAGTACAGATGGACTGCTATATCCCACAATTTCCTGCTAACATGGAGTCGGGGAAACCAGTTGCTGGCTGTACCAAGTTTCTGACTGGTAGCCTACAGGTCCACCATATAATTTCCTCTGGTGATGCATGTGGTCAACTGTGCTTATAAACCAGGGCAGCATGGGGATGTGGGTGCCATTGGTGAGCCAGTCTCGCGAAGCAGCAAAGGGGAGTGGAGCAGTGCCTGACGACAATGCATGAAGCTTGCATATGCTGGCCCAACTGTGGATCAGCCCCCCCCCACTCCTGTTTTTCAGAACATAAGATATTGCTAGTGCAATATGAGTCACTGGTTTGCATTTGTACCACCAATTGCAAAGAGAAATAATCATACAACCCAACTGAAACTTGAACTCAGGCCTGCAGAATAGCATCCTAGTGCTCTACTAGCAGCAAAGGGGGACAGGTCAGGTGGGAGGAGAACCCAGGGGATTCACAATGGGATAACTCGGCCAGCGGGGAGGGGGGGAGGACAGAAGATGAAATCCCCACTGAAAGGGTGTGGATTGCCCTTAAGGCCCTACAAAAAGGATAAGTCTCCAGGGCCAGAAAGCATACATCCGAGAGTCCTATGTGAATTGGCGGATATACTAGCTGCACCCCTGGCGGAACTCTACAACAAATCACTTGAGACAGGGGTAGTGCCTAGGGATTGGAGAGGGGTGTATGTGGTGCCAATCTACAAAGTGGGGGGGTCGAGGGAAGTGATGAGTAACTATAGGCCTGTCAGCCTGACGTTGGTGGTGGGCAAAATAATGGAGAGTATACTGAAGGAATGACTGGGGAGTTCTTGGAGGAGGTAGGATGTCAGGACAGTCACAAACATGGGTTTCTGCCCAGCAGATTGTGTTAAACTAACCTTGTGGAGTTCTATGAATGGGTAACATCGGAAATGGACAGGGGAAAGCCTGTGGATGTACTATTCTTGGACTTCAGCAAGGCATTTGACTCGGTCCCGCATGACGGCCTACTGGAGAAACTGAGGGGGATGGTAGTAGGCCCCTTGATGTTCAGATGGGTAGGAAACTGGCTGGCTGAGTGCACCCAGAGAGTAGTGGTTGGTGGTGAGATCTCAACACCAAGAGGGGTCAACAGTAGGGTACCACAAGGCTCAGTCCTGGGGCCAATCTTGTTTAATGCATACATCTCAGATATCAGGGAGGGTACTGGGTGTGAGAAGAGTCGCATCGCTGATGACTCCAAGCTGGGGGCAGTGGTCGAGGGGGAGGAGGGGAAGGTGGCTCTGCAAGAGGACCTGGAGACCATGGAAAGGTGGGCTCGCACCTGGAAATTAAATTTTAACCCCTCTAAGTGCAAGGTGTTACATCTGGGAAGGGGAAACTCCAAATGTGAGTACACCCTGGGAGGTGAGGAGTTGGTAGCCACGGTAGGGGAAAAAGACCTAGGGGTGCTGGTGGATGCAAGTATGGATAACTCTGAGCAGTGCAGGAGGGCGGCAGTCAAGGCAAATAGGATGTTGGGCTGCATCGCAAGAGGGATCACCTCAAGGTGTAGAGAAGTGATTTTGCCACTGTACAATTTATTTATTTAGTTTTTGTTGACTGGGTAAGTGCAGTAGACAAATTCTGCCTATTTTCAGGCACGACCCGGGGGAGGGGGATACAGATGAATGCCAACTGATCTTGAACCAGATTAAGCTGTTGGTGGTATTTTTGTGAATGGCCTGGTTAGACCACACCTTGAGTACTGCATGCAGTTCTGGTGGCCGCACCTAAGGAGGGACATACAGCTCTTGGAAAGGGTACAAAGGAGGGCAACCAAGATGATACAGGGACTGGGGGATTTGACATATGAGGAGAGTGGAGGAGCTCGACCTGTTCTCACTGGAGGAGAGGAGAAACCAAGAGGATATGATTGAGGTTTTCAAGTATCTCAGGGGAATAAATAGGGTAGACAGGAAGGGAATCTTTAGATTAAAGGAGGGGGGTATCACCAGAGGGCACGGTTTGAAGTTGGAAGGAGGAAGGATGGGGAGGAAAAAAGGAGGAGATACTTCACTGAGAGGGTGGTGGAACCCTGGAATGCGCTGCCTGGGGAGCTGGTGCTGGCCTGTACGATGGAGGGCTTCAAGAGAGGGTGGGACAGGTACAAAATGAGGAAGAAGCGGGGGGGCCGGCCCAAGGGGCTTGGGATGGTAAACAGGAGAAACAGAAAGGCAATGGTGGGGGAAGGCCTCGGTATCCTAATAGGATCCTGAGGCTCGAGCAGACCTGACAGACCGTAAGGCCTAGTCTGCTGGCAAATAGTATGTTAGTATGTTAGCAGAGCTACCTATGCAACTGACTATCCTTAGCTTCTCATAATTGCAGTACTTTCTTTTTCAAAATTTAAACCCTGCCACTAGAAACAGTTTAGATGGTAAGGAATTGATGGTGTTGTATTACCTACTGTTAAGCATTTAAAAAAGTTATAATAAGAACAACATTGCTAGTGCTAAAAAATTATAATGATTACAAAATTCTCTATATTATTAATATGTCTCATTGCACCTGGTGCACTTTTGTTCAGCGACTGAAGTGAACAGATTGTTCAGCGCATGTAATCACACAATACAGAATGTAATATCCATGCGATATAATGAAGGGCTATATTTGGATGCACCAGCACTTTTGGCAACAGAACTGTAGCTTATTATCTTCTCTACGAACCAATGTTACTGTCAATTACTAACCTGTTGTGTGGCCCAGTCTGTCATTGGTGTGTATTGTTACATCAATTGTCCTGTCAATATGAAACATTTTCAAATCTTCTTCATCTAAGGCAATATCTCCCCAAAACACAGCTTGAAAGGGAAAAAAAAAAGAATAAGGCACAGATTAACTTCATTAGAAAATGCCTCAGATAACTGAACAGTATAGTACATCAGTCTCAGTCCACTGTCTTCATTAAGAATAACTTGATAAAGCATCCTAAAACATGGGAATCTACTTAAATAAAACATTAAGAACAAGTGTGTTTTTACTAGCAATCATAAAGAGGACAATGTATGGACAACAGCTTGTAACAAGCTTTTTTATTACACATCTGACGTATGCTATACCACATAAGCCAAGAGAACTAAGGTTAAGTGGTTTTTCTAGTTACAGTGTATACCACGGGCATGTAATAAAAAAGGAATTCTAACTGTTGCCTATACTTTATTTTATAAAATGGTTAAGAGAACTTCAGTCAGCAGGTTGAAAAGAACTATTCCTAGAACAAAACAACATTTTAACTGCAGCTGTTATATCTTATGCTCAGTGTTGTGTGCCAGAGTGAGGCACTTGTCCGTTGTAACACACTGCAAGTAGTAGAGCATTTCCGGTACTGATTCTGGGCTGTAACAGACCCTAACCAGTGATTACATTTCATTATCACACTCCCCTCTTCCTTTTATCCTCTCCAGAACTTTGCTTCCCATTCCCTCTCACTCCCCTTCAGGAAAACTTCCATGGGCCAAGCTGCCTTCTCGAATTGTTTTCCTACTGTAAACTCTGGTCCTCTCATTCCGTCTGTCTGCTCAGTCTTGTCATTATCCTCCTTAAAATCTCTTCTTCATGACTTTATTTCCCCCCTCCTGTAACTGTTCCTGACACTTATGTTCCCTCGTCCCCATGCTGGTGATGGTCCCTCCCTCCCCCGGGCAATGCCCTACCCTGCCCCTCTTAGATAACTGCACCTAATCAGTTACTCATATCTGGATATATGTTGCTCCTGAGTCTTCCTTCTGCGCTGGCTTAGATAGCTCTCACACCTTAGCACTTCAAGTGCTGGTTATTTGGTGGCTTTGCTCCCAGTACTGTGTAGCACCTATACATTAATTTGCATTGTTTTCATCTGCATTTTGTGTTGCCCTGTCTGTCTGCTTGTAAATTGTGACTGCACACTGTCATGTATTATTACTTTTATTTTATTGTAAGTACTTTGTATTTAAATTTTTTTTTTTTACTGCTGCACCATACATTATGTACAGTATTTCACTTGGCACATCATGTACTGTATACACCCCTTCCAAACATCCCCCAGGACACATCTAGAAATGAGCCATTACCGGCTCAGTATGGTTTGCCTGGTAACGCTTCTAAAATAAATACATTTCTAAGATTCTGGCTTCATCCAATTATCAGTCATTAAAATATTTCACATTAAGAAATACTTATTTTACTGTCGGTTTAAAAACAATAACTTCCCTTCAACTGACCTTATAACTGTCGTGTTTGTGACATCACAGTCTACTGTTGTGGTTGGCACAATAATGTCATAAGTACACTGTGAACTCAGCAAATCCTGATGAAAGCTCATCGACTTCAGGGATAGGTATGCAAAAAAGTACTGCAAACCTGGAAACAAGTGCAATTTAAAATAACAAGTTCTCTAGTAAATTTTAATAGCAAAAGAGAGTATAATTATGAAATAATTACCAGTTAGCATTTTTAATGCACACATAACTGGCTTGTGATTGTATGAAATCAGGACCTATCGATCAAGGGTACGGTACTAAACCGCGTGGCATAGTATGACAATTCAATATAAAATGCTACCCAGTAATTACAAAAAACAAGAGTTGGCATGTGTGTGATGCTTTTTTTTTTTTAAATCGCCTTTTATCCTCCTTACTCAGCCTGCCTCCTCCGACCCTTCGGCGACGACCCGCGAACATCCCGCTGCCCAGAGCCCTACTCGCTCAGACCACAAGCCCCCATGGAGCCGCGGCTTACCCAGGCGGGCGAGGTAAGGGGACAACCCCGTAACTTCATATTTAAATCGGCCCGTGGACTGCCGAGTGGGCAGGCAAATCGCGTGGCATCGCCCGGAACTCGCTCTCCTCCGGACGAGGCAGGCTCTTTTTCCTGTTTTCTCCCCCGAGCAGATTGCGATCACCCCCTGACGTCATGACGCATACGCCGACGTCCGCACTGCTCAAAGGCCGACCAGCCAATCCCTGCAAGGGCTTGCATTTCCTCGAGCCTCCGCTCGGGGTCGTGCAAGAGCTGGACTACGGCCGAATCCCACCCCGGAGTAGGCGAGCTGTCGTCGGACGCTCAAGCCAAACTCCCCCCGGCCGACCCACCGACTACCCGAGTCCACTCCCGAACCCGGGTCGCCGGCGTGGAGCGAGGTGTAGCGTTCAACGCCTCAGCCCTCTGCGCCACCGGGCCGGCGTGTGTGATGCTTTTATATGCCCTGTGAGCTTCATTCTCGGAGTTGTTGTAGCATCACGCACCTTGGGTGTGTATGCAATTCTGGTTACACACACCATGTATAATTCTCAACAGCATAAACTAAAATGGATAGCTGCTTTTTGAAAAGTACTTCATATTTTCATGCCTCATTCACTGAAGAGAAAGCACCACAAGCATAAATGAGGCAGTTTCGATCTCACCTATCCTACACATGGCTTTTCTTGCAGACTGCCTCTTTTGTACGCTATCTTAAAAGCATACTTCATGCCAGATTCTCAATGGATTTGCAGCCTGATTATCCCTGGTTTTGACAGACTGAAATGCATCCTACACAAACACGAGAAGTGTGGGACTATTCACATCAAAAGCCTACTGACGGCATCTAAAGGCACACGGATTACTTCAGTCCTGTTCCTTTCATTTACAAAGGAAATCTTACAGTTTAAGGTAGAATGAATGCAAACACAACACAGGTAGGAAGTAACTACATGACAGGTGGGCAGCCAGAAAAGATGTTCTGTCATGTTCTAGCCTACTGAGAAGCAAGAGAATGATACCAACACAGACCGATAGAGAAAGAGAGACACAAAGTAGGCGGTTTAATAATACCTTTTATATGAGCAGTATGTAATTTTCGACACACCAGCTTCCAAGCCCACCAAGGGCTCTTTTTCAGGTGCTGATAGGTTTCGACAAGAAAAATAACTTGTGTACATTTGAGACAGAAAGGAAAACAGAGTGAAATTAAGTTTTTAGAGGAATACTATTAGCTCCCTTAGACTTTAAACTGTCCCTCGTTTAAACCATCCTCCATGTCCTCTCCACCAAATATCTTTATTGCACAATTACCAACCATTTTTTTATTCATTATATACACTAACTGCAAAAATCTATGTGACTGCATCTGTGTGGGTTGAAGCCCAATGCATACAAAGTAGGGAAATGAAAAATTAGGGGGAAAAAGTCTCTGGAACTTTGGCAAACCTGCATTTTCTTGTCAAGCAAAGTAAATGCCACAGCAAGGATGTCGATTGATAATTGGGCAACATCAACACTATGTTGCACGATCCTTCAAACCCCAAGGAACAGGCCGGCCCAGCGGCACTGAGGGTTGAGGTGCTGGACACCACACCTCGCTCCACACCGCGACCTGGGTCTCGGGAGCGGACTGGGTCGCAGGTGGGTCGTGGCCGGGGAGACAGGCTTGAGGTCCCGATAGCTCGCCTTCTCCGGGGAGGGTTGAGGTTAATGCCCAGGCACTTATCTGACCCCGAGCAGAGGCTCAGAGTACTGCAAGCCCCAATCACAGGTAAAGGGATGGCCGCTTTCCAGTGTGGACATCGGCGCTTGTCTTCTTGATGTCAGGGGGGCTGCGCACTGTAGGGGAGAGAGGAAAAAGAGGAAACGCCTGCCAGCGCCAGGAAGACGGGCTGCCTGGAGCTTGTCTCCGATGAGCCCTCGCTCACCCAGCCACCTCCGGACCGACAAGATGTAAGTAGCTCGGGGTGTTGCCGCCACACCTCGTCCCCGCTTGGGGGGTACGCCAAAGCTCTATGGGGCCTGGCGGTGGATGTGGGTAGAGCGTGAGGCAGGAGGATGACTCCTTGGCAGCCCCAAAGGGTCAGGGCTGGCAGGACGAGGGGAGTATAAATTACGATTTCAAAAAAAAAAAAAAAAACAAGGAACATCTCACCACCGATTTGCTAAAGTTCCTGTGAGTCTTCATTTCCCTAATTGGTATATTTGTACTTCAACACTTATAAAGGCATTTAGGTTTTTTGTTTCCTCAATTAATGTCTATATTTTTGGAATCCTATAGATAACTGAAACCTCTTGCATTTGCCTTTCTTACACCCCATGATGAACACTGCACAATGACAGTCACTGTGGCAGGCTCGTAACTTGCTTCGTGAGTTATCCCATGGGCCATTCAGAAAACACCTGCATTGTGACACTCACTGTTGCACTACATCAGACCTGTAGCTTGCTTCACAAGCAGCTGCATATGTTTCGTACTTCAGCTGCAAGATTAAAGGATTTATTTATTTAGCTTTTGTTTACCAGCTAAGTACACTAGACAAGTAGTATGCCTATTTTCAGGAACGACCCGGGAGAGCACAAAACATACAGTATACATACATGGCAACATTGGAGAAACAGCACGATACAGTAAAAAACAGCTATAACAACGCTTGTATAAGGGCAGAGATACTGCCACACATAGTACAAATTGTTACAGGACATAGATGGACATTAGAATCACTGAATACATATTTCATAGACCATCATGGACTCCAGAGTGGACAATAGTGGACTGCAGAGTATTACATTACAGAGACTAGGAGCAGTCACATCTTGTCGTTTGTTTTAGGTGGGACCACAGGGAGGAGCGAAAGGTCCCATGGGAAGGGGCAGAGCGAACAGAGTCCGGAATGGAGTTCCAGAGCCTAGGCACAAAAGCGGCAAAGTCACGATCCCCCATAAGGGTCCGAGTAGGGGGAACTTTAAGCAACTCAGCAGTCTGTGACCTGAGCTGGTAGGGGATGGCATCCAGTTTTGGGAGGAGATGCGCCAGTCCCGATGGTATGCCCGTGGCCAGCACTTTCCTGGTGAAGTTTCCTACACCAAGGATCAGGAATTCCGCAGGGGGGAGCCAATTGAGTTTGTCATAGAGCTCACATCGGTGGGTGAGTTTGGGAGCAGCAAGTGCAAACCGACAGATATCATTATATGCCGTGTTCCACCGATTAAGATGGATTTGAGGTGACCTGGCAAATAGGTGATATCCATAACTAAGGGAAGGGAGAAGCACTCCACTCGCAAGTGCCAGCCTCGCCCCGGAGTCAGGTTGTATTTGGCCCTGTAGGCAAGGCCAAGCTTACACCTGGTGGCTCTGCAGATGTTTTGGATATGGCTTCCCATGTCAAGTTGTGGGTTGAGGTGACCCCAAGATATTTAATTGAGCTCGCTGTTGGCAACAGGGGCCTCCATCACAGCTATTTTGAGCATAGCTGATGGGGTTTTAACTGGCGTGGAACCAAAGAGCATGGCCTGAGTTTTGTTGGGATTCAATACCAGTCTATGGTTGGTAATCCAGGCCGAGACTCTGCTGAAGTCTTCAGACAGGCACTGGTTAAGGTCAGCAGCATTACGAGTATGGGCCACTAGCACAAGGTCATCTGCATAAAGCGTGACTTGGCAACGAGAGGTCACCCATGGGAGTTGATTAATAAAAAGTGAGAATAGGAGAGGTCCAAGTACCGATCCCTGGGGAACTCCCATGGTCACAGACCTAGGATCCGAGAGGACCTTGTTAAAGCAGGTGTGCTGCTTTCTACCCGTTAGGTAGCCCCCTCATCCAACTCATGGCATGTGGAGAGAACCCGAGAGCCCTATGAATGCATGAGATAGGCACAAGGGGATCCTGGTAGTCGGGGTGGTGTGGGGAGGGAAAAACTAGTTCCAACGAAAAGCTTGAAGAAGCACAGTTACTAGTTTTGAAGGGCAGACTGGGTGGGCCATAGGCCCTTATCTGCCAACATCTATGTATCTACGTAAGTGTGCACTGCACAGCCATGGTCCTACAAAGCCATCTAGATTTTTCTAATTTTCAGACTGTGTCATAAAAGTATTGTTGTATCTCATGAATGTGGTTTTGGGAGTCACAAAAGTATGTTCATGAGTGATGAAAGCAGGGCCTGATTTTGTGATGTGATGTTTCAGCCATTAATATTTTAAAAAGTAATTTTTTAACTACAACAGAAAAAAAACACGAATCAATATTAGCTTTTTCAGCCTACTCAGCGCTTTAAGAGGGTACATTTCTGGGGGAAAATTGCTACCCCTTCATGAAATTGCTACCCTATTAAAATTCTAGATCCATATCCTGCATCCTGCCATGTGTTACTGCACAAATAACACAGTCCGAATTAAAAATCTGGAATAGTTTTAGGTTGAACTGTCTGGGTGTACCGTTCTCCATTAATCAGCCTGCTGGATTTTGTGGCTCTAAGCTCAACAGTGAGATAGCACCCATAGCCCATCTTGAGTACTAGTACTGTAACAAGGCTCCACCCCTCCCCCCCCCCACAGTGAAAGACGGCAATGGGGCCCATGACTGGTTCTAAATCCACCTATACAACATACATATACAGCCTAGAAGCCCCTCTACAGTATTGCAAAATGCATCCTGAAGAGCCAGCCTGTTGGCACAGTGGCAGAGCTGCAGATTGCAAGCCCGGGGCACTGGAGGGACAGCGGGGTGAGGAGGATGGAGCATCCCAGAGGACACTCCCTTCCTCCGGGAAGAGAGGGAGGGTCACTGGCTCTGCCACAATTCTTCCATCTGGGGGACCACAGAGGCAGAGTGGGTGGGTGGATGACAGTCAGGCTCAAGAACCAATGCTTCCTGACCACCCCCACCCATATTATCTTTTGTGCCACCGGGAGCACATTTTTGGTGTTGTACAACTATTCTGGACTCCCCACCCCTTGACCATCCTTTCTTTGCAAAACCGGAAGTCAATCCCTGGTGTCACAGAAGCATCCACGGACCCTCAGACCCCGCCCCTTACAACCTGAAGCCTATTGAAAGGGCTGCCCAAGACACCGAAAACCCATATCTTGCTCCCATGCTCCCTACCCCCCCGGTCGCACCTGGAGATGAGCCTTAGCTCAGTGTGCCTTTCCCGGTCACCAAATGTTTAAATAAATAAAAACCTATTCATTACCCCCAAATGGATCAATAACGCAGGACACTGGGAGGAAGTGGTTCTCAGGTGCCATTACTATTGCCCTGAACCACCCCCACCCCCACCCCAAACAGTGAACAACATTAACTCCATCATCCTCTCTTCAAGCACTGGTATGTGAGTACATTTATGTGCCCTGAAAGACAGGGACAAAATTAGAAAAATGGTACTTTGAGGAATTCTTCAAACCCTGAAGAACGCTATACCACACAATCACGAAGACACCACACAATCACAAATATTTAGGGGACATTTTGCTCTAACATCACCTTTCCCTCCTTTTGGGACTTTGCACTTCAACCCTAACTGATGCTTAAAATAGATTTTTTGCAACTAAGGAAATTAAGTGCAAAAATATATTATTTTGAACTACCTAAGAGCAATGAATATTGCAGCTTGATGTTAGCTACGTCATCAACAAAGATATCACTTTGTGTCTTGACATTTTAATCTCACTGGTGCTGTGTAAAGTATGTTATCTTAAGAGTAGATACATCATTAGAAAAGATAGCAGTTGCTATCTTGCCATTTTTATCACCGCTAGCGGTGTATAAAATCCTGTACATTAGAGGGTTGCACTTCCAGTATTATAACAAGTCCACTACATAACTGAGTGTGGGAATAGTGGGATAGTGAGTTGGTATTGGGGGAGGTATGGGCAAAGCTGACAGAATTTTCCTTCTTTGTTACTTTTAATAATGTATCTGGTTTTTGATCATCTGCTGTTACCTGTGGAGGGCTGCAATTAGGTGATGCTCTTTGTAGATGGGGTTTGAATCTGGTTGTATGGTCTAGGACACATTCTGAATCCAGTTTATGACTGCATACTTAGGAAACTGGATAACTTTTTGGCATATAGTACTGTAGTGATGGAAGACACAGGGAATCAATCAGATGTTTTGTTTTTTTGATTGAGCTGTTTCTCCCCATCCAATGGCAATTTTTTCCATCACGCCCCTGCGCTGCACCTCATTCCAGTCACCTGTCTCAATCGGTGTAGCTTAGGTTGGCACAGGAGGAGGGGTCTGAGAGTACTAGCTGATGCCACCTAAACAGCAATTGAGAATTTTATCCCCATTTTTGCCTGCCCTCCCTCCACCCCTGATACAGCATGCAGTACTGTGCATCTACTTAAGTGAGGCATACCTGTGGAGGAAGTAGGGCAGCATATCACCTCATGGCCACCACATAGATTACTCTTGGCATGGCAAGGGCAGTGTCCCCTTCCCAATCAGGAAGCACTGTTGCGGAGACCACCACTAGCCACGGATCACCCAATCTCCGGGAGCCTAGGCATGTTCCCAAACCCAGTTTGCTCACATTGCAGTGCAATGTATTGGTGCTGGGCCTTCAGGCCACTATTACCAACCGCGTTTTGAAAAAAAAAAAAAACAAAAGAAAAGAAATATGGCCTGACACTAGTTTTTTGCAGTTCTAACGCACGAGAGATTTGACCTCTTGCAATGTGGTCTTGCATAACGGGTAAAAGGGAGGCACTTTGACCTGGTGGTTAGACTGCAGATCTGTAAACCTGGGGACCCAAGTTTGAATCCCCACAATTGCTACATACTCACTGTGAGATTGTGAGCAAGTCTCTTAACCTCCCCATGACCAATGTCTCTGTAACTCTTTCTTTAACCATCTCTGAACTGATTGAGTGGCTCTCCCCATGTGCTGGATGGCAGCAATAGTCTTGCCCCTGCCTCTCCTGAACAGTACAGCACTTTGAGATGCCATCTGTACAAAAAGTACAATATAAAACCAACTTTTAATTCTGTTTAGCTTAAAATGAATGTACACCTTGAACAGCTAGCATCACAAAATGTTACAAAGGGTGCCCTATACAATTAGGTTGCCTTTTGTGTAACGACAACGTTCTTGTACAGGAAATGTATGCATCAGCATTTCCACACAAAGATGATGAGTGGCTCCAATTCAGAATATTACCCTGAAGATCCACAGCCCCAAATTTTTGGGGCCTAAATATCCTTCCCCCATCTCTAGCTACCAGTGAACAGCATGGTGTGTGCACACTTTCGTGTCCATGTGATAAGGAGCACACCTTTCCTTATGTCAGTCAATTCTGACAGGCATTGATTTTGGAGTTCCTGTAAATCCTTGGTTATATAAGTAGAGATCAAATCTGCAGCGAAGCAACACTTCAACAGCTTAATGCAAACTCCTCTGGGCTCCCATGTGATTGACTCAAGATCCGATCCCTTGGTACTGACATCTGGGTGACAGCTCAGGCAGTCCTAAATAAACAAAGCAAACACACTAGCCTTTGTATTTTAACTGAACTAACTCTGTTTTGCAACAGGCAAGCAATAAATCTTCAGCAAAAGGGTCGCTCCTGGCTACTGCACACATCCAGTTTTATAACAGTATTTTTAGATATAAGTGACAGCTCTGTGATATCACACTGCTACTTCACTAGCAATTTTCCTGCCAGCTTTCAGTGTAACAAATATCTGTCACACCTGAAAAAAAAAAAAGCAATTTCTGTTCTCCTTCCAGGGATCCGTCAGTAACCTGTCATCACTGGTATGTAGTGGATACACTTTATTACAGCTACCTAAGCACGTCTGACTAATGGTCTCCTCTGGAAACAACCTACAGAAATATTACAGCAGAATAAAACAGATAGATCATAGATCTCATGGAATGTTGAGCACAGAATCCTGCATTCTGACTGCTTCACCAGCAGTCCTTATTCCACAGGTAAAGGACTGCTAAACTAAGCACAAAGCAGCAGCTCATTCCATGTGTGCAGCTCTAAGTTGTTAAATTAATATAATACTTTTTTAGCATTATTTTAATTTAATGCCCCATTGTGGGTATATAATAACAATAAGGACATTTCATTTTATCACCACTGACAACAAACTAAGGTTATTAAAACAAGGTGACAAACCCATTTAGGCAAAGCTCATTATCAATGGTCTCCTATGATAAAATAGCACAACACATTGCAATGTTACACAAAGCAGTTTGCAAAAGATAATTACAGTAATAATAATAAAGTAGAGAGGACACCTGTGGTTTTTTTTTTTGTTTTTTTTAAGAAGCCTCACTCTTTCAGCTACCCCCATGTTGCCAGTCCTCTGCCTGCCAGACCAACTCTCAATCTCCCGATGGTATCATTCACTGCCAGTTCCCAGTGTGTCGCTTTGGTGCCCTGGGTCAGTTCTTTTCCCTCCCTAGGGGCCCCTCTCCTCCTGACAGGGGGAAGTATGCTGCCAAAGCCAGCGTTGAGTACCAGGGGCTGGGCAGTGGACATGCTGCCCATGAAGGCCAGGTGGTGCGGAGTTGGGAACAGAGAGGCCATCACCCAAGACTGCCATGGCCAGGCGTTTCCACCTGTTCTTCCTGCCTTCCCATCTGGAGTGTACACCATGTCAGCGTCCTGGGAGCAGGACCCACCAGCGGGTGGTCAGGTGGTCATTCAAGCCAGCAATGGCCCCACATTACTTCCAGGTGCCACTCTCTGAGCAGTGCACTGCTCCTACCTCCCCCAGAATGAGAGTGTCCACATGTAACCTCTTTCAGCCTCTCTTCTGGTACCCCCACCTGATGTCCCAGGCTCAGGGCATCAGCCCAGGTCACCAGCTTGCCAAAGCGATGGCACCCTATTGTTCACCACCATGAAGCCAGCATGTGTGTTCTTTAGGGAACCCCCACTAATGTCTTCAGACTTCAAAAAGCTTTTTAAAATGCTGTTGAACCATTTTACATTTTATGCATGGGTTAGGGTATAGGCCTAGTAAAATACATGCCTGATGTTTTTTATAAATGGTCTGTCACCCCATAACTTCATGAATGGTGAAGCCATGAGTGATGTCACAGGGGTCACAGATCACAAGCAAAATATCAGGCATACTGTTATTGGGCCCATGCCATATTCAATTTTAAGAGAATGTCCAGGATCATGACGTGGGCCTTTTTAATGCCACAGCCCATTACCTAATGGTGGCTAAAGTCTGCTGAGCTATGAAACAATTTTTTTTTTAAGTTTTCCTCTTCAAAAGGGAAGGGATCGTAAATTGAGCTGAACAGATGGTGAGTCAATCCCTTTCATTTCCCGGTCGGTCAGTCCCGCCCCTGTGCTCAGACGCTTGGTGACATCTAACTTAGGAGAGCACAGGGACACACGTCATTAAAGTCTATGGGGCCAATTTTGAAACTTTATGTATGTTTAAGCAACGTTTGATATAAATGAAAGCCAGACCCTCTCTTCCAAACACAAGTCAGAGTTATAAACTGTTTATTCCACAGCAAACTCACAACTGTCTTTTTATTCTCAATAAAATGACTGCTGGGAGCTCAGAATCATCAATCATTGCCAATAAAACGACAGTATTGATATCACAATAACAACTGAAAACAAATGCAGTGCAGTTACCACAAACTCACCTAGGGACAAAAAATATTACCACTATATTGGCCAAGTACTTTATCTTCATGACGCAACCACATTATTGCTGAGGATAGTGAGCCAAGTAGCACGTTATTACTTACAGAACAACCACCCCATCCATTATGGTTCATTGAATTTTAAGTACTCAAACATATTTGGTCTTCTATTTTTCTGTACAGTAACTGGCGCCTTGGAATCTCATGATTCTGTAGAAACAAAATCAGTGGCAGTACTGGCAGCTTACAATAGAATATAGGCAGTGCCAATGAATTAGTATGTTTGGTTATTTTTCCAAGTGTTGAATGTGTTTGGAACTTACTCAGATTCGGGCTGTACAGATACACCTGCTGAACTGTAAAGGTTAGGAATATAAATAGTGTTTTTTTTCCATAGTGTCTTGCTCCCTTTGACTATTTGTTTATTCTGAAGCCATGCTCACCTGCTCACATTATACTGACTGAACCGCAATCTGCCACAGAAGTGAATAATGTGAAAATTTCCGCTGGACTCTAAAAGCTCTGCTGCGAATTCTAGGACTGAAATGCCACCAAGAACTAAGAGCCCGGTATATTATGCTAACATAAACTGGCATTGATGGTTTCATTCTGGACATTTCTGTCTCAGGCTGTGGTGTTATGTGATTTTTTTTCCAATTACAGTTTGGTACAACTAAGTTTTTTTCCTGATACAGAGAGCTCAAGAAAGCCAGGTGGTGAAAGCACTAATTAAAGAAAAATATAGATTGTGTCATCACAGAAGCAGTTCAAACCACAAATGGAGTTAATTATAGCCATGGCTAAGAACCCTTTGCCTAATCCACATCAGACTTAAACAGATTCAAAACGAGCAGGTCTAGACAGGATTTGTCTATTCTTGATGTATGAGGGGGTTAGTTCATGCCAGTTAAACATGGCAAGGGTTCAGTTAATCATCCTTCCTCCACTTCGTGATCTAAAAAATTGTCACTAGGATGGCATGGCAATCTCCCTGCTCTGATCATCGAATCATCTGAAACCTAACTTCAGACTGAAATTCAAGACTATATTCTGAAAAGGGCACCTTTCTAGGAAGACCTGGTTTTCAGTAACAGAGGATGTTGGATGTGGTTAACCACATCTACCTTCGTGTGGCCATTAATTAGACTTGGTTTCTGAAGCACATTTGGCTTGGAAAATAAGGAAGATGTGCCCCCCCTCCCCCCAAGATATGCTTGTGCAAAAGTAATATGACAGTACTAAATAACTGAAAAGATAATTCTACCTGCATAAGGTACAAGAGTAGTACGTTACTGCTAGTGTGTCTACCCAGGATAGCACACTAGACATGCAACATCTCCTTTTCAGTGCAGTTATCAAAGTCGCACAGCGGCAGTGGCTACCACAGTAAGATTCGTATCACAGGTCATGGCATCTCGTGGTTCACAGTCCACTGCTCTAACCACAAGACAACACTGTTTTCTTTTTTACGGATCTATCCCTTCAACGTTTTTAGGCTTTGGGAAATGTGTGTACCCCTGTTGTGAGCACTGCAGGTGATGTGTACTTGTGTCACTTATTAAGGCAAGCCACCTTCCATAGTTACAGTGTTACTAGACAGGTGAAAGTTATCTTTTACACAGTTAAAGTTGTAAGCAGTAACACTAAATAGGGCATGCACTAAATATAGAATAAAGTATGGAGAGATGTGTGTAACAAGAAGTTTACACATACCCGAGGTGTTAGATGCTACATAAACCCCAAGAGCGAAGCTCGAGGGGTTTGTGCAAGCATCTAACACTAAGGATGTGTGTAAACTTTGCATTTAACATTACTAATTCTATATTTTATTTTATATAATTGCTGGTTTTCTTTTTCACCAAAGCAATTACATATAAATAAAAAAGACATTCCGGTGTGGTCGTGGTCCACTTAGGTTTGAATGTACGGTCCACTGTTGTGATTATTTATTTAAAAGTTCTTGTACTGATTTCTTTCAGTCGGCAGCCAAAATGTACTTTTTTTATTTGATGGTACTCGATTTTTTTTTTATTCACATACCACCGAGTCCAAATGATGGTTCAGTCTCCAGAGGATGAGAAAGCAGCCAGTAGTTGAAACGTAAGAGATATAGCTGGCGCATGCATGGACCGAGAGAAACTGTGCATGTTTGTCGTAATAAACACTCCTTTACTACGGCAAATTATGCCACAGTTTCCCTATGGGAAAAAGGAAGATCTAGTTATTTTAGCATTTTAATACACAGTCATATGATATGTTTCAACAGGTCCAGTTTGTGGATTTTCCAATGCTATTTTAAAAATGTATTTAAGTCACATTCTCAGACAGCCTAAGAAAAAGGAAAAGAAAAACTGGAGGAAGGAGAGGGACCATGGTAATACCACTGGCCCCTTATTTGATTTTCAACCAATTCAAGAGCCTCCCATTCATTGTGTATGCCTGGAATGGGTGCTGAAACTGCTTTCCTTTCTCTTAATGTAAGGGAAGTACTAGACAACCCATCTACACTAATCAAAGATAAGATGGAAAATTTACATTTGAATACTGCAGGGTCATAAACTGGCTTTAAAGCTCGATGACTGCAAGTGAAAAAAATGAGGGTGGGAATTGTGTAGCCACTCCCCCCACACAGCTGGTGGTTGCAAAAATGCACTTGCCCAGCCCCGTTCTATACAAGCTAGAAGAGATAGTCAAAGGAAACGTTTACTTTGCCCAATGCAAACTCTACTGGTATTTGACAAGTGGTCTGGTACAATTTCAAACACCAAAAGACATTAACCTCCCCCCCCCAAAAAAAAAAGCAGAGTCTGTGCACCCTGTAAGTGAATCTTGCTGACAACATACAGAGAAACACAGAAACACAGCATTTGTCAGCAGATAAGGACAGTTTGACCTACCTAGTCTGCCCATTTTTTCCCCTACCTACAGACAGTTACCACAGATCCTACTTTATCTCCGGCTCCCTCCCAACCCACACACTTTTTGCTAAGATTCCGTTATTTCCATCCCATGCATTCTTAAATCCCACCACTGTTTTTGCCCTCACCACCTCTGCTAGATGACTGTTCCACACATCCAACACTCTTTCAGCGAAGAAGTGTTTCCTCACATCCCTCTTGAATTTACCCCCTTCCAACATCATTGCACGTCCCCCTGTTTTCATGCATCTTTTCCTCTGGAAACTACTCCCCTCCTATACCTTATTTACCCCATTAAGTATTTTTAGGTCTCTATCATATCCCCCCCCTTTCCCTCCTCTCTTCTAGGGTGTACATATTGAGTCCCTTCAGTCTGTCCTCATAGGGCTTTTGATACAGACCTTGCACCATTTTAACTGCGCTCCTCTGGACAGCCTATGCTCTATGTCTTTCCTGAGATATGGTCTCCAGAATCGGATACAGTACCCCAAGTGGGGGTCTCACCAGCAATCTACACAGTGGCAACACCACCTCCCTCCTTCTGCTGGTGATTCCTTGAACCATGAACCTCAACATCCTATTGGCTGTACCCACTGCCTTGCTGCACTGCCTCACCACTCTGAGGTCATCAGATATAATTACTCCCAGGTCCCTCTCCCATTTTATATTTTGTATTCTGCCTCTGGGTTTCCGTGACCCACATGCAAGATTTTGCACTTTTTCACACTAAAATCCAGTTGCCAATCCCCTGACCACTCCTTGAGTTTTCTCAGGTCTCTGCACATTCTTTCCAAAACATCTGGAGTGCCCACCCTATTACAGATTTTGGTGTAATCTGAAAAGCAGCACACCATCCCTTCCAGCTCCTCTGCAATGTCCCAGTACTGAGCCCTGAGGCACTCTGCTGGTCATCCTCCCTCCTTCAGGGTGAACTCTGTTTACCACTACCCTCTGTCGCCTATCCCCTAGCCAACATCTTGCCCAGTTTACTAACTTAGAACCCACCCTAAGCTGCCCAGTTTCCTCAGGAGTCGCTCATATGGAATGATATTGAAAGCCTTACTCAAATCTAAGCAGGCCATGTCTACTGCCCTTCCTGATCTGCTTACCTAGTCACCCAATCAAAGAAATCTGTTAGGTTTGTTTGAGCTGCCACCCCTCCCCACCCCCCAAAATGAATCTGCAGTCTTTGCTCTTGTAACCCACTGGATTCAAAACATTCCACAATCCTTTCCCTTTAGTAGTGTTTCCATTAACTTCCCCACCACTGATGTCAGGCTGACTGGTCTATAGTTACTAGCCTCCTCCCTGCTACCACTTTTGTGAAGCAGGACTACATCTGCCCTCCTCCAGTACTCAGGAACCATTCCCGTTTCCAGTGTGTTGTTAAAAGGATTCAGAGATGCAGTCAGTTGCTCCCCAACCTCCTTCAATATCCTTGGGTGTATCCAGTCTGGCCCTATAGCTTTTTCCACTGTCAGATTGGAGAGTCCCTTCAGGACTCTCTCCTCTGTAAAAGGACTGCTACCCGCCTCCCTTTCTCCAGTGCACCTGTTGCTTTTATGTGGCCTACACCCTTCTCCTTCCTCTGTGACGACTGAACAGAAGTATTTGTTCAGTATATCTGATTTTTCCTGATCCTCCACTGCACTGTCTCCACCTGACCATCTTAACTTCACAATCCCTCCCCTAGTCTTAAAATGTCTTGTTCCTTTTCTCTACCCTCTGGGCTATTCTCTCCTCATTTTATGCCTCTGCACTCCTCACTGCTTCACCTGCCTCCCTCTGCTTCTCCTGATACACCTCCCTGTCCTCTTCCCTCTACATCTCCTTATACCTCCTGAATGCTACCCTTTTAGCCTTCACCTTTTCAGCCACTTCCCTAGAATCATAAGTCTCTTTTCTCCTCTTGTTTTGCTCACTTCCTTTGTGCAGAGGTTTGTTATTTCGTTACTTCACTATGCCCTCCCTTAGTTTACCCCACTGTTCCTTCACCCAGCCAAGTCATCCCAACTCCAAGGTACAAGATGTAATGCCTAATATACTGTATAAACAGAACCTAGCTAAAATGATTTCAGACCCTACTCTGCACAAAGTAATGGTTTCCAATGTTTCTCCTTATCCTGCCCACCCATTCCCATGTGAATCCACACTTTTTAATTCTACTAGTACTCATCAGTTAAACTATCGGTGTATATTGCAGCCTGTCCCAGGGATCTCAGATCCCCAAAATAAAAAAATAAATAAAAATAAAAACAGGGATTTCAGAAGTCCAGCAGAGTTCAGCCTGGTTCCTGGCACTGCATTCTGGCACTGTACGGGCTGGTGCCAGGCTGTAGACTGCATGTCCTGATGTGGCAGCAGTGATCTGAGGGACACAACACGTGGAAAAAGGTTGTGCCCCAACATGCTGTCCATGCATAAAGGATGCAGGGCATCACATCCCTGAGAGCCCTGTATCTAAAAGTATTCACAACACCATGATCATGTATATCCCCAATTAGACATGTATTTTCTAGGCTAAATAATTTGACTGTGTCTATCCAATTTATCATTGTTTGGGCTCCTAAACCACTAATTAGCTTAGCAGACCTGTGCTGGATCCTCTCAATCTTTTTAATGTCCATTCTGTATTGTAGTGCCCAGAACTGGACACAGTACTCCAAGTATGATTGAACCAAGGTCTTTTACAAGGGGATGACTGCCTTGTCCTGCTCCTTTCCCCATTCCTAATCCAACCCAACAGTGCGTTTGCTCTTTTAAATACAGTAGCACATTGCCTGCCCAGCTTCAGTTTACTGTCCAAAATTACCCAAAGATCCCACACCTCAGTGTAGGTGAGCCACTCACACTGACGGACAGATGACTGCAAGCTATTCAAGGTGTCGAGGAGCATAGTCTTGGATAGATGAGGGCAAAGTACAATTTGATAGGAAGTATTACTTCATGTTGAGAATAATAGGAATGTGTGGAAGACTGTCACAGTAGGCAATCAAGGCAGACGTAACATTAAGTTTCAAGCTGAAATTTGACAAAAAGTATCTGGAAAAGAACAGTGCCATTCAGGGGTAGAAATCCAGAAATAATTTGGTGTAGGAGGCAGAATACCAAACACTTTAGTATTCGGCCTCAGGGTCCAGTATTCCACCTATCCCAAAGAGCAGTACTTACATCTAACTGCAAAGCAGTGTCAGTGGCTCAGCAGGTAGCACACTAGCCTCTGAGGCAGGGAGATCAGTAGGCTGTGGGTTCTATACCCACACCAGGCACTTGGGTTAATATCCTAATACTGACACTGCAGTACAGCATGAGGGGGGAGCTGCATTCCTGAGGTGCCATCTTTCAGATGAGACGTTAAGCCGAGGTCCCATCTGCCTGTTCTGGTGGTAGTTCAGGTGGATGTTAAAGATCCCATGCCACTCCTCGAAAAGAGCAGGGGAATTTCCCCCGGTGCAATGGCCAAATTTCCTCCATTCATGAAAAACACCACCAACAGCTTAATCTGGTTCAAGGTCAGTTGGCATTCATCTGTATCCCCCTCCTCCGGGTCATGCCTGAAAATAGGCAGGATTTGTCTAGTGCGCTTACCCGGTCAACAAAAATGAAACAAATAAAGCAGCAGCAGAGTAGAATGGTACTGAAGTGGAAATACCAGTGTAATGAAGATAGTATTCCACCTCAAAAACTTGTGTGCAAAATGGATATTAAACTGGAGACCTGCAGAGGGTAGTTAACATGTGGAATAGCCTACCCAGTGAAACTATGAAAGCGGGCACGGTTCACACTTTCAAAGCAGTACTAGACAGATTCAACAGGGGGAACAGATTTGAGGGTTACACAGCATGAGTAGGGGTGGCATTTCGGCTGATAAGCTTGGATGAGTGCCCCTATTCCACAGTCAATTTTGATATACACACTACCATGCAGTGGGTCAGACAAACAAGATGAACCCTTAATCCTTTCCATCACCACAATACTATAATTAAGCAATAAGGTATGACCAAGGGTTATGTTAATGTCCTAGCTGATCACCCCCGGGGGCATAATGTGGCACAAGGTGCAGCCGAGTGCCATATTTCCTACAGCGGGTGATTAACTAGAACATTAATATAACCCCTGGGAGTACCTTATTGCTGTTATTAAAACGGGACATTTCAAAAAGTATGTAAATAAACAAATCATGTTTATTTTTCCCCAATGTTAACTTAGTTTTTGTACAAATAGACCCCCCACATTTTTCAGAATCCTTGTTTGAAACTAACAGCTCCCTTGTCATTAGTGGGCAGCTGTAGCTGTGTAAAGGTGCCAGTCTCCTCTGATTTCTGATACCAGTCAGCACCATTTCACAGTAAATTGCCCTCAGAATTGCATGCTAGAGCAGATCGTGTTTGAAACCCTCGTAATTAGAATTTCGACCTGAGGGTGGAGCACAATTGCTATCACGATTGGTGACTGGTGGAGACATTTTTCACACTGAACACTCCCTGATAAACGTGGTACATCCTGGTACAGTGCCAGTTCTTTCTTTTTTTTTTTTCCAGATCACTACCAATCTCATTCCTATCAAGCTCTGAAAAGTTGAATTCCCCATATTTCTTTCTTCTGCTCCTGCAGCAAAAAAAGAAAAAAAAGGAACTGACACTGCAGCAACATATACCACATTTATAAGGGAGTGCACAGTGTTCTCCGCCAGTCAACAACTGCGATTGGGCTCCATCTTCTAGTTGAAATTTTAATTACAAGGCATAAAATAAGCGAGTTTGCATCGCAATTTGCGACCCAAGAATCGGTAAATGTGAGTCAACTGTCTGCATGATTAGCAGTGACTGCTAACCATGTAAACTGGCCATCCCCCTAATTATTTTAATTTTCCCTGGTGTCTACTGGCACCCCCATCCTCTGATCGCATGCCCTTTGTTTAAGTTTCTTTTCCTGGTGTCTAGTGGCCCCTCCCCAACCCTCTGCCGATCGCCATCCCCATATGCTGTTCTAGTGGCATCCCACCCTCCGATCGCGATCCCCGTTGTATGATTTATTAAAGTTTCCTGCTGGTCTAGTGGTACCATGCCCATCGCTGACCTCATAAAATACCTGGTGTCTACTGGCATCCCCCTTTCCTATCCCCAAACTGTCTTGTTTCTCTAAAAAAAGAAAATGGTCCATAATGTATTTTTGTTTTATTAAAACCTGCAAGAAAAAAAAATAATGGTCCCTCGCCCACTGTAGCTCTTTCCAACCCACACCTCCCACTAAGCAACTACCACCCCACACCCCCCAGTTCACCCCCACACACCCTCACTCACTTGAGGTTCTAGAGCCACTCTCCGATCCAAGACACATCTTGCTGCTGGAGTATGAGAACTAAGGTAAATGTGGTTCTATCTGTTTCAATGGGGGGGTTCATCTTTGGTGCATACATTGGTAATTTTTTGAGATATTGACCCCAAATTTTTAACACAGCCTTTTGAGGACCCCACCTCATGAACACTATAACTGTCATTAAGCAACTCCCACCTGAAAGGTGATTTCGTAGTCGCTTGGTGAATTCACCTTTCGGGCAGGATTTTTGTAATGACAGTCATATTGTTCATGAAGTGGGGTCATAAGAAGGCTATGTTGAAAATGTGGGATCAAAATACGAAAAACTGGCAGAGTTATGTCCAATTGTTGCAATTTTGCTACGCACCCTCGTAACTTTGGAATTTTTAAATATTTTGACACCAGATTTTCAACATAGCCTTCTTATTACCCTTCCTCATGTACGTCACAGTTGTCTTTTTCAAATCCTGGCCAAAATGTGTTTCCGCACCTGTGACACAGAATGGCATTTCAGTTGCGTAGAATTACGCTTTGGCAGGGACTGGAAAATTTTCTGCACCGGGTACATGAGGTGGGGTACTGGAACAAGGCTATGCTGACAATTGTGTCAAAATGGCAATTCAGTCTCAAAACTATGTATACAATGTCTTTTATTAATATATACAATAATAAGTAATAATTATACGGTTTAAAGTGAAAATACCCATTTTAGAAAACTGCTAATCAAGATTGGCTGATTGCTATCATTTTTCATTTTGATTAGCAAAGGCCACTAATCAACTCTCTGACACTAATTTATGCCTTGAATTATGTGGGTCTGAAACATGATCTGCTGTAGCATGCAATTCTGAGGGCAATTTACTGTGAAAGGGTGCTGACTGATATTAGAAATCATCGGAGACCGGTACCTTTACATAGCTACAGCTGCCCGCTAATGACAAGGGAACTAGCTGTTAGTTTCACATGAGCTTCACAAACTGCTTCAGCACAAAGCCGAGCTACTGGCAGTCTTTCAAACAGTGAAGATGCCTTTTTTTTTCTTTTTTTTAAACACTGAGCTTGCAAGTAGAATGTTTAATAAAACTATCAAAGACCAAAGGTTATACACTGTGGCTCTTTGGCACTGCTGCTTCAGTTAATTAAGGAGCCCCGCTCATCCTGTTAGCTAAGATGAAGCCCACCTACGGCTGTTAATTTAGGAGTCCCGCTCATCCTGTTAGCCCAGACCAAAGCAGAGGCTGTGCCCCTTAATTTAGTAGGCCTACTCATCCTGTTAGTCCAAACCATGCTGACCTGCACCTGTTAATTTAACAGCCCCGCTCGTCCTGTTGCAAACAGGCAGGAATCCTCACAGATGGCATAGGCTACATTCAACAGTGACTGACAACAGTAGCAGTAAGGACTTTTTACAAGAACAGTTGAGTTGGGGTGGCAGGCACCCCAACCCCACATCACAGTAACTTTTAAATGTTTGTGGCCACCAGAACGGAATCATCACAGTCCAGCAAGAGCCCAGTAAGATTCTCCATACTAAATACCAGCATATTGATAACTAGTGAAATCCAAAGCCATGAACTTCACTTATATAGTGCTTTCAGAAACAACACATTAAGATGCTTGGTAAAGGCTGAAAAACAGCAGCCCTACCATGGTGCACAAAGTGGCTTGCTAAAAAGGGTTATTGGTTACTTTTAATGCCCTAGCCTCCCGCTTGCCAGAAATGATGGCAATGTTGTGAAGCTGCACCATGGCTGCTAATTTAAATGCCTTACCTGCCCGTTTTCCAGAAATGCCAGCACTGTTGTAAAGCCCCACCGCAGCCATTAATTTAGAAGTTCTGTCCACCTACTCACCAGAAATGCCACCAGTGTTACAAAGCCACACCACCACTGTTAATTTAAAAGCCCTGTCATGCTCACAAATGACAAGCTTGTAAGTCTGCAGCCCTCTTTGAAATTTTGTTTTATTTAAATTCATGCTTCACATATAAATGGTAGCAGGAGAACAACAAGAATCATCTCTTCCCTGCAATGTCACATTACTAACAATGAATCGACACCGAAATCATTATGTACTACTAGGTTTAACATGAGCACTGAATAAGAGAGTCAAAATGGTGGTGAGCAGGTAAATATTTTGTTAAAAACTGTTGAATCAGGGTAGCAGGGACATGAATCACTGTAACTTTTAAATTTACAATACATCTAGTGGCAGTTTTAATGAAGACTTACAATCAAAATTTGGAATGCTGAAAAATGTAGAACCTGCAAAATCAATACTCTGGTAATCAGGCTCTACAAGAATAAAGGAATAATGCATGACAGGGTGTATGTCGTGCTGGGATAATGCCACGCTTGGGGGGTTTGGGCACGAGGCCACAGGCCGAGTGCGTTCAATGCCCCAGGCATGGTGTTATCCCAAACGACACATACCCTGGAATGCATTATTTCTATTATACAATGGCTCGTTGTTGTATATAAAAGAAAAAAATAATTTTAAGGAATGTTTTTATTAGTGTGAATAAATATTTTTGTTTCTTAAGAGTAGATGGAAAAAAGCGCTCTATAAGGGTATCTACACTGGTTCACAGTGCTGAGACTAGACCTGTGGCATCGTGCTGGGATAACGCCATGGGTCCAGCCCAAACTGACCAATCACAGTCCAAGATTCTTTCTTGCCATTGTATAATATTAATTAAAGGTTAACATAGGGCTCTCAGAATGCTGATAACCAATCAGACTGTAGCATTTCTGAGACCCTTTTAATAATGTAAGTTGGTAGTGCTCTTGCCTGTGGACCAGGACCACTGGATGGTCATGGGGTTCTCACCAAGCACTTGGCTTTAATAAACACATACACTGTAGTACCCAGCTGGAGGGGAATATAACTGAGGTTGTTAGTGTGTGTGTGTGTTTGCGTACACACGTGTGTGTGTACGCATGTGCATATGTTTGCAGGCAAACTATCTCATTACTCCTTAAAGTGCTTTGGGATACAGGGTGCATAAAAGGTGCAACACAGAATCAAATTCTTTCTGTTCTATTTGACTTCTTTCATACCCTGACACATTTCGCCCCATTTAGCCATGCTCCCTAATGAATGCAGTCCCAACTACTTCAATCTCCTTTTTGCACCTCACCCCTTCTAGACGGACCTCTGGTTATCCTTGTTGCCATATGATATGCCTTCTCCAGTTCTGTTATGGCATTTTTATAATGTATTGCCCAGAACTGATCACAGTTTTTGAGATGTGGTTTTATTTCAGTCTTGTGGGTGATATCACTCCACATGCCTCATTCTCAGCTTCTGTTTTGATGCAACATTGGATTCCGTTAGCCTTGCAGACTACTGCTGCACTGCTTGGATTATTTAGATTCCTGTCTACAAAACCCCAAGATCCTTGTCTGACTCTCACACAGTTCTCCCTCCCTTCTAACACTGCTCACCTTACCTAGACTGTAATAAATTATTTGGAAACAATGTAACTAAGTGTGAATTCAGCTCCTTCTGCTCAGAATGCTGTGGCACCTGACAAAGGCACCTGTGCGGCTCTGAAAGGTGGTGTACTATATCATCTTTGCAAAAGACATATGTTGACGAAGGTCAAAAAAGAACTTTAATATTACAGGATATCTCCATGATCTGTGCCACACCACACGTTGGCAAGAATTCTATCTCACAGCCTCAATAGAGTCAGCTCTTCAAATCCTAAATGATATAATCATAAGTGCCCTCAATTCACATACCCCTCACCAGTGTCAGAACCAAACTCAAATCCTGTCGCTGGTTCTCTGCCGACAACAAATCCACTGCTTGCCAGAGACAAACTCTGGAAAAGGGCAAGAAAGACAAAGGACCCAAATGACTGGCTCCAATTCAGAAAAGCCAGAAACTCCTGCACAAAACAAGTAAGAAAAGCCAAGGCAACCTTCTACACAGCTGAACTAGATGCCTCCTATAACAACCCTTCCAGGTTCTGGGGTACCATAAAGGGCATCCTAGGTCAAACCTCTACCCTGTCTTACCATCCAAAATTCAATTAAATAATATTGAAATCCCGACAAGCAAAATATCTTGAATGCCTTCAATGACCATTTCACTACAGCTGGCCTGGCTTTCGACTCCTCTCCTGCAAACCTATTAAGATCATCTCTAAACCTACAATCTACTGAGAGTCAAAGGTTGCTTCCACATTCTCATTCAAACCAATATTGTTCAAAAGTAGAAGACCTCCTACTCCAACTAGATTCCACAAAAGTGCAGGTGCAGACTCCTGGATCCCTACTTTCTAAAAGTAGCACTGTATGCCTAACCGCCCCTCACCCACCTCTTCAATCTATCACTTGTCACTGGTACTATCCCTCAATATGGAAAACAGCTCAAGTGTTTCCATTACTTAAGGCAGGTGATCCCATGGACCTCAATAATTATAGGCCCATCTCCATCTTACCAATACTATCCAAGATGCTTGAGAAGCTGGTAAACTCTCAGTTAACTGCCTACCTTGATACCAACAATCTCCTAAATCCAGCTCAATCTGGGTTTAGATCTATGCATAGCACCATCTCTGCACTAGCAAAAGTCACAAATGACTGGCAGACTGCCCTAGACAAAAAGAATAATACCTGTGCTGTGTTTCTGGATCTAAGCAAAGCCTTTGACACTGTGGATCATGATCTTCTAATCACCTCACTAAACTCCATAGGCCTTGACTCACTCTCTATTAAATGGTTCAGATGCTATCTCTCTGGAAGGCTACAACTGGTAAAGAATGATGGTGATCTATCTACCCCTAAGCCACTCCTAAGAGGTGTACCGCAAGGCTCCATCCTGGGTTCCATCCTTTTTGCCATTTACATCAACAATATTGACTCCAATCTCTCTCTTTCTAATATCCACCTTTTTGCAGATGACACTGTACTTTATGTGAGCGATCCTCACCATCAAAAGCCTGTGAGCTCCTACAGTCTCAATTCTCCTCCTCCAGCATAACCTATTAAAAAGAAATTATTACTAAATGCTAAGAAAACCAAAGCTATGTTCTTTGCCCCAAGAACTGTTCTTCCACTATCCCATCATTCACCCTCCCACAACTCTCTACCATCCTTGGTGAAAATCTGGAATATGTTGACAAATTCAAATACCTAGGAGTATGGATAGACAATAAACTAGACTATACTACCCACGTTGAAGAGCTCCTGAAAAAGCTAAGACAAAGACTTGGTCTATTCTATAGAATCAAACACTACCTGACCAAAGATTCCAAACAAAGATTAATCCTTGCATCATTCATGTCCCTCATTGATTATGCTGACTTCCTCTATGGTCATTGCTCCCTCTCCCATCTAAACAAACTAGACACCCTGTATCATAGAGCTATTAGATTCATTACTGACCTTCCCTCTAGCACCCATCATTGCTCTCTCTACAATGCAGTCAGCTGGACATCCCTGCAACATAGAAGAAGAAAAAATGCTGCTACCTGGATCTACAAAGCTCTGACAAACAAACTCCCTTCCTACATCTCAGACTGCTTCAACCAGATCACATCCAGGCCCTACACCTTGAGGATCAACAAACTGATCCTGCTGAAGATTCCTATCACCTGCCGGTATGGAAGAGCTACAATCAGTTATTCCTGGCACTTATCTGGAATTCTATCCAAAAGACATTGAAAATGGAAACACTGATCCCCTTACATCCTTCAAAAGCTGTACACCAGCCTAATCCCAGATTCATGCAATTGCTTCCACAAGGCCTAGTCCTCCACACCCCACCCCCACACCCCTCTCTCCCCACCCCCTTCTAAAGCTCCTCCCTATTCTTCTATCATTCCTCTGGTCCTTTCCACATCAAACCTCAAACATATATGCCCACCCATGTACCATTATCCAAGCCTTATCCCTACCAGACTGTTTGTTTCTCACCTTTAATAGGTTTTTGGTTTACTGTCCTTTGCCTTGTATATATGTAAATAATTGTACATCTATCTCACTCATAAATGTTTGTATTTGTGCTATTTCAATATCATGTTTTTGTATACACTCTGTAACCTTTTTTGTTATGACCACTCAGGTCCATCTTGTAAATGAGCTATGCTCAATGATGTTCGCCTGAATAAATAAAGATTTTGATTGATTGATTGATTGATTGACCCAATAAAAGGTATCAAACTATTCAGTCTTAAATTCTCTTAGTAGTGTTGCTTATGTAAATCCTAGCCTTACTGTTCATCCATAGCTGCATAACCTTACACTTTCCATGTTTGAAAAGCATTGCCATCTGTGTGTACATTCAGCTAATCTATCCAAATCCCTTGGTAAACTAAACTAACGTGTTTGCACTTTTTATTGACTGCTGGCTATTATCTGCAAATGAGGTTATCTGGCCTTTCACACCTTCCTCAAGCCAGTTGGTAAATACATTAAAAAGAAGAAGTCCCAACACCAACTGCTGGAATGCATCACTAGCCACTTGCCCCCACAATGAAGATTTCCCAGTTTCTGATCCATCTGTATACTTGTTCCCTCTCCATGTGGTAATTTCTGACTGTAGTAGACTCTTACATATAGAATTAATTACAGTTATGTGTGGTGGTGTTAAATACATCACTGAGGGGGCCTAATGAGGTAATAATGTCACGTACCTGGAGGGCGAGTAGCATTCTGACCTCCTTAAGCACCCAAGATGGTATATTTCCTGTACAGCACACTTACCTATTCACTATTTTACAAAGTACATTAAGATGGTGCTTCACAACTGTGATCCTTTCTGTTTATTTGTGTGCATTTATTTCTGTCCCATTGATTTTGAATAGTGCAGTGGCAATTAGTATTGCCCTTTTTTTGTATATTTGTGTTTACATAGTGTAGTTGTCTTCCTATAAAAGGAAACATGGCAGCAGAAACCTGTACTTTATTATCAGCGATGAGCATGGGAGTGGCATGGAGCACGTATGGCATACCTGATGTCAAGTCTGGAGGCTCTGTGGCATGTTGATGGTGGTCGGGATGTTCTGGGGTGTAGCATTTGATGTCCAGAGTGGGGTTGGGAGTGGAAGTGATCAGCATCAGTGGAGTACATGGACAGCTTGATGTCTAAGGAGAGAGCTGGAACATTGAGGAGGATGGCTGTTTCATGACAGATAAGGGAGAAATGGTGTGTAGGCAAAGAATCATCATAGTAGCAGAGTTAGGTTATAGTTTAGACTAATTTTGCTTTTTTATGGAAAGAGTTTTTGTAGGTAGTTTTTGTTAACTGTTGTAATAAGTGATGTTATTGGTTTGGTGCGTTGGTTAATTGCTTGATTTGGTAAGTACTTGAAATTAGTATAGTAGCTGAGGATTTTAGGTACTGTGGTATATACCTGTACTTTTAGTTAGTGTGGTATATACTTTCAAGCAATAGCTTAATTGATAACACAATTCCCTGATTAGTAACCCCCCACTTTGTACCCCCACAGGGAAATAGCTATTAAACAATCCTATGGGGAAAAAGTCCCATCCATGGATTATAGTTAAGAATTCAGTTTAAACTAAACTGAACACAAACACCACCAGATGCTAAAAAGCAGATTTCAGTGCAAACTAGAAAAAAAACTGAACTGACTCACATTACCAGTAAAAATATCTGATTGTGTTCACTGCAAGTCATTCAACTTCTTCTGAACAGTTCATAATGACCCAGAGATGTAAAATGGCAGACTAATATGCTGACTAAACAAAGAGTTTACCACGGAAGAAGTTTTTCTAACCATTATCCATCACAAGGCCTCATTTACCATATTCTGCAAGTTTTATTTACTTTTGTTACCCAGTAAGCGCAGTAGACAGATGCCTATTTTCAGATATGACCTCAGAAAGATTAGTATAACAAATCTGATTTCTGAGTTAGTACTTGCAATAACATATTTTTTCATAACCTTCTTTTAAATTTTATTTTTTAATATAATTTTTAACATTTTAAAGGGACACTGACAGCCTTCGGGACTGAGTTTGAAAGGCTGACAGTGAAGGTGTCCAGTGCAAGGTGCAGTAATATAAAATGTACAGCTAGCCCCATATTTGCACGGCAGTGCTAGAAAGGTATTATTTTAACAAACATCTCACTTAAGTCAGACCGCCTGTAATATGGGCTCCATGAGTCCATGAGCTGCAGTGGCGCGGGAGCAAGTAGAAACACATTCATGAGCAAGTTATGTCTTTTGGGTCATACCAGTAAAAACATCAATATCCATCACTTGCTGACACAAAGAGTAGTCCAAAGTTGGTCCCATCAAAAACCGAGCACTGGTACCCGTTTTACTTTGTGTTAGAAAACTGAAGCCATGATTTTGAGCATGTGCATTACCAGCTGTCTGTAACCAAGAACCCCCTTTAAAATGATGGCATGAGACCAAGGACACTCTTTAAAATGCTGGAATGAGACCAAGAACCTCCTTTAAAATGTTGGAATGAGAACAAGAACCTCCTTTAAAATGCTGGAATGAGATCAAGAACACCCTTTAGAATGATGGCAGGAGACCAAGAAGCCCCTTTAAAATGATGGAATGGGACCAAGAACCCCCTTTAAAATGATGGAATGGGACCAAGAACCACCTTTAAAATGATGGAATGAGACCAAGAACATCGTTTAAAATGTTGGAATGAGACCAAGAACATCGTTTAAAATGTTGGAATGAGACCAAGAACCTCCTTTAAAATGCTGGAATGAGACCAAGAACCCCCTTTAAAATGATGGCATGAGACCAAGAATCCCCCTTAAAATGATGGAATGGGACCATGAACCCACTTTAAAATGATGGAATGGGACCAAGAACCACCTTTAAAATGATGGAATGAGACCAAGAACACCCTTTAAAAAGCTGGAGTGAGACAAAGAACACCCTTTAAAATGATGGAATGAGACCAAAAACATCATTTAAAATGTTGGAATGAGACCAAGAACCTCCTTTAAAATGCTGGAATGAGACCAAGAACCTCCTTTAAAATGATGGCATGAGACCAAGACCCCCTTTAAAATGATGGCATGAGACCAAAAACCCCCTTTAAAATGATGGAATGAGACCAAGAATCCCCTTTAAAATGATGGCATGAGACCAAGAACACCCTTTAAATTGATGGCATGAGACCAAGAACCTACTTTAAAATGCTGGAATGAGACCAAGAACCCCCTTTAAAAGGATGGCATGAGACCAAGAATCCCCTTTAAAATGATGGCATGAGACCAAAAATCCCCTTTAAAATGATGGAATGGGACCACAAACCACCTTTAAAATGATGGAATGAGACCAAGAACACCCTTTAAAAAGCTGGAATGAGACCAAGAACACCCTTTAAAATGATGGAATGAGACCAAGAACATCATTTAAAATGTTGGAATGAGACAAAGAACCCCCTTTAAAATGATGGCATGAGACCAAGACCCCCCCTTTAAAATGATGACATGAGACCAAGACCCCCTTTAAAATGATGGCATGAGACCAAGAACACCCTTTAAAGTGATGGCATGAGACCAAGAACACCCTTTAAAATGATGAAATGAGACCAAGAACCCCCTTTAAAATGATGGAATGAGACCAAGAACCCCCTTTAAAATGATGGCATGAGACCAAGAACCCCCTTTAAAATGATGGCATGAGACCAAGAACCCCCTTTAAAATGTTGGAATGAGACTAGGAACCTCCTTTAAAATGCTGGAATGAGACCAAAAACCCCCTTTAAAATGATGGCATGGCACCAAGAACCCCCTTTAAAATACTAACATACTAAAATGCCAGCAGAATAGGTCTAACAGTCTTGCGTATCTGCTCGTTTGGTCAGCCCCCACCCTGGGAGCTGACCTTGCTGCCCCCCTCGCCTTCACTGGCTTCTCCCTTCCCAGTTCCGGATATTCTTGCTGCACTGGATTTTGCTTCCAGAACCCTTCCCCTGTACCTGTCCCACCCCTCTTGAACCCCTCCACGTCTCTGCCTCCACCAGCCCCCTAGGCACATTCCATGGCTCCACCACCCTCTCAGTGAAGTAGCACCTCCTCCTTTCTCCCCTGAATCTTCCCCCCTCCAGCTTCCACCCATGCCCTCTAGTGGCCCCCTCCTCCTTCCTTCAAAGCACCCTGACTGTTCCTCCCCTATTTACCCCTTCATGTACCTGAAGACCTCTATCATGTCCTCTCCGGTCCCTTCTCTCTTCCAATGTGTACATATTTAGCTCTTCGAGCCTCTCCTCATAGGTCCTGTTCCCCCAAGCCCCAAATAATTTTGGTTGCCCTCCTCTGGACCCTCTCTAGGAGTTTAATGTCCCTCTTTAAGTGTGGCCTCCAAAACTGCACACAGTACTCGAGGTGCAGCCTCACCAAGCAGTTACACAGAGGAAGTATCACTTCCCTCCTTCTGGAGGTGATCCCCCTAGCGATGCATCCCAGCATCCTGTTGGCCTTGGCTGCTGCCCTCCAACAAGTTTCTGAGTTGTTCATCTTGACATACACCACCACCCCAAATGATGGCATGAGACCAAGAACCCCCTTTAAAATGTTGGAATGAGACCAAGAACCCCCTTTAAAATGATGGTATGAGACCAAGAACCCCCTTTAAAATGTTGGAATGAGAACAAGAACCTCCTTTAAAATGCTGGAATGAGATCAAGAACACCCTTTAAAATGATGGCATGAGACCAAGAACCCCCTTTAAAGTGATGGCATGAGACCAAGAACACCCTTTAAAATGCTGGAATGAGACCAAGAACCCCCTTTAAAATACTAACATACTAAAATGCCAGCAGAATAGGCCTAACGGTCTTTCGTGTCTGCTCGTTTGGTCAGCCCCCACCCTGGGTGCTGACCTTGCTGTCCCCCTCGCCTTCTCTGGCTTCTCCCTTCCCAGTTCCGGATATTCTTGCTGCATTGGATTTTGCTTCCAAAACCCTTCCCTGTACCTGTCCACCCTCTTGAACCCCTCCACTGTCTCTGCCTCCACCAGCCCCTAGGCAGTGCATTCCACAGCTCCACCACCCTCTCAGTGAAGTAGCACCTCCTCCTTTCTCCCTGAATCTTCCCCTCCAGCTTCCACCCATGCCCTCTAGTGGCCCCCTCCTCCTTCCTTCGAAGCACCCTGACTGTTCCTCCTCTATTTACCCTCTCCATGTACCTGAAGACCTCTATCATGTCCCCCCGGTCCCTTCTCTCTTCCAATGTGTTCATATTTAGCTCTTTGAGCCTCTCCTCATAGGTCCTGTCCCCCAAGCCCCAAATCATTTTGGTTGCCCTCCTCTGGACCCTCTCCAGGAGGTTAATGTCCCTCTTTAAGTGTGGCCTCCAAAACTGCACGCAGTACTCAAGGTGCGGCCTCACCAAGCAGTTATACAGAGGGAGTATCACTTCCCTCCTTCTGGAAGTGATCCCCCTAGCGATGCATCCCAGCATCCTGTTGGCCTTGGCTGCTGCCCTCCTACAAGTCTCAGAGTTGTTCATCTTGACATCCACCACCACCCCCAGGTCCCTCTCAGCCATCGAGACTTGTAGCATTTCCCCCAGGGTGTACACTTGGCCCGGGTTTCTGGCCCCCAGGTGGAGTACCTTGTTTTCCCTGCATTGAACCTCAGCTTCCACTTTCTAGACCATCTTTCCAGAGACTCCAGATCCCCCTGTAGGGCCACCCTCCCCTCCTCCCCATCCACCACCGCCCCCAGTTTCGAGTCATCCGCAAAGAGACTCATCTCACTCCTGATTCCTGTCCTTATGTCAGAGACATAGGCGTTGAGCAGAAGGGCCCAAGGACTGATCCCTGTGGGACCCCACTAATGACCCTCCTTGGGGATGAGACTATCCCGCCAACTACGACCCTCTGGGTCCGGTCCTGGAGCCAATTGCCTATCCATCTGATCATCTGGTTCCCCACCCCCATTTCTCCCAGCTTATCCAACAGGCCCACGTGAGGAACAGAGTCAAATGCCTTGCTGAAGTCTAGAAAGAGGACGTCCACTGGTCTACCCAGGTCCAAGACACTAGTCACCCAGTCATAGAACTCCACCAGGTTTGTCTGACACGATTTCCCCAGGATGAATCCATGCTGTCTATCGTCCAGGCACCCTGACTTATCCAGGTCCCCCCTAGCCTCTCCTTGACAATGCCCTCCATCACCTTGCCCACCACGATGTCAGGCTGACAGGCCTGTAGTTCCTGCCACCTCCCTTGATCCCCTTGTGGACAGGCACTATATGTGCCACCTTCCAGTCTTGGGGCACCCATCCTGTCCTCAGAGATGGTGAAAGCTCCGCCAGGAGTTTCGCCAGGACATCCATAAGTTCCTTCAGCACTCTGGGATGTAATTTATCCGGCCCAGTGCTTTCTCCATCTTAAGGGAGCTGAGGGCTTCCCTTACTCTCTCTGCTGTGATTTCCACTTCCAGTACCTCTTCTCCCTGCTTAGCCCTCCCCCCACCTGCCAGTGATGCCTCCCCCTCTCCCCAGACCCGCCAATCGGTAAGGGTCCCCGTGTCCTCAGTATCTCTGTCTCCTCCCATGTATGATGCAGCACCCCCATTTTCCTTGCTGAAAACTGAGATGAAGTACTCATTTAGTACTTCAGCCTGCTCCCCCAGGTCTTGTGCCCATCTCTCCCCTGATTTAATCCTGCTAATCTGCCCTTCACCCTTCATTTTCCCCAATGTATCTAAGAACCCTTGTTCCCTCTCCTAATTTCCCTGGCCAGGTTCTGCTCCTTCCTTGTCTTAGCCACCTCTCACCACTCTAGTGGCCCTTCTAGCCATCAGCTCTTACTCCTCGATCCTTTCACTCCTTGAGCACTTGAATTGCTTATAGGCTGCCTTCTTTCCTGCACCACCTCCTGGACCTCCCTGGTCCACCAGCAGGGTTTTTGGGCCCTACCGCATCTTCGTCTTACTCTTGCGCAGGTGCTGGTAGCATCCTGCACCCCTCTCCTGATGATTTCCCACCTACTATCAGCGTCCATGTCTGACCCAATCCCATCCAAATGCTCCTTAAGGATTCTTCCCATTTCCTTAAAATCGCCCCCTGAAGTCGTTACTTCCATCTTTGTGCAGCCTTCTACCCCTCCTAGGTCCAGGCAGAACCAAACCGTGGCATGGTCACTCCCCGCCAATGGTTCCCTTACCTCCAGGCCCCCAATCTGGTCAATGTCTGCCAGGACCACATCCAGTACCCGCACCTCCCTGGTCGGTTCCCTCACCTGCTGAGTTAGGAACACGTCTTGAAAGACATCCAACAACCTCTGTTCTCTGGTCACAGAGGATGTCATAGTCTCCCAGTCTGTTCCTGGCATGTTTAAGTCCCCCAACACCACCACCGTTCCTCTGCCCAGTCTGCAGTGTCTCCCAACATCTGCCACCAGACTGTCCTCCAGCTCCTCCGCCAAGGCAGGGGGTCTATACACCACTCCTATTTTTACTCTCTTGCCCCCCCTTGTTATCAAGGTGACCCAAATCATCTCCACGGTTCCCTCCGCCTCCTCTACTCCCCCTATGCCAATGCAGTTTTTGACTATCATTGCTACCCCTCCTCCCCTTCCCTCTCATGATGGAATGAGACCAAGAACCCCGTTTAAAATGATGGCATGAGACCAAGAACCCCCTTTAAAATGATGGAATGAAGACAAAAAGTGAGTAAAAAAATGAAAGAACTTAGAACGATGGCGTAGGCTCTTTCGAGCAGTGTATGGGGGGGCACTGGTACTACAACTGTCTGAGTAACAAATGTATCCCCATGTGTGGTGGAGCGTGTGCATTTAAATATTTGATAATTTTACTACCAATTCTATGTAGTTAGTATGAAAGAATCTTAGAAGCTGCATTGGTCATTTAGAAACAATATTTATTAAAATACTGTATGTTTCTACAAAGTCCTGGATAAATGTTTCCTTAAAAAAAAGTATACCTATCATATCAGAAACTTGAACTCATGAATAATTAAGTAAGCATGAGTGATATTCTGAAACAATAAAGTTCTTGTATTAATAAATGTTTATATTGTGTTTCCAAAAAATTAAATAAGTGGTTCACAAAATATTAAAAGCCAATCATTCACAAGCTAGCATTTTTTTTTGTCAACTTTTTTATCCTCCGTGGCAGACACTGCTAATCTCTACCACCCTACTGGACTCAAGGTCATTTGGGAACTCACTTGCGCTATGCACGTCCTGGCAGAACTCCTGAGCCAGCCCAGAGGAGTCCTCAAGCGGTGTCCCTGATTTCCACCCCTCCTAGCTTCCCGGAACCCCGGAAGCAGCCCCACATGGGTGTGGAGGTGCTCGTATATGCAGCAGCTCCAAACGACAGCCCCTTCCGCCCTCCCCTGGCCTTGCACCCGGCCTCTCGGAGGTAGCACTACCACCCAGCCTCCACTGGGTGGCAGCCAAGCACCGAGAGGCCCACCAAATCCCTCCCGAGGTGGAAAGCTGCCCTTTGGCAGTTACTCACTGTCTTCTCCCTTCCCTCTCCCCTGCCGACCTGAGCTTGTTCCCGAACCTGGGTCGCTGGCGTGGTGTGAGGCGTGGCGTCCAACACCTCAGCCCTCTGTGCCTCTGGGCCAGTTTCACAAGCTAGAATTGATGCAAAATTTGGTCAACATGATTTAAACATTGTGACCATGTAGAATGTATAGTACTGAATGCCTCTGACAAGTAACATGACAAAAGAATAGAAGGTTATTGCCATATGGCCAAAAACTGTAATCGTCATGACTAAGCAAGAATTCATATCAAATTAAATCAACATGGCATAACCTCAGGGACTCACAATATCGAATGTCTACACTGGGTATGATGAAAAACAGACAAGCAACAAGATACAGGACAAAATATAGCAGCCCATCACAAGCAGAACTCCTGCATAACTAACGGAACACTGTCAACACCCTTAGGCTTCAAAGTGTACCTAGTCTAAAATTACATGTTATCATTGGTCACATTCTGTGGAAACTGCTGACGTAATGGGGTACCTGGATTCTGATTCCATTTTTCTTTTTAAAAGTGAAAAATAGGCTACCCACCATACTGGTGTTACCACACCAAAACATGTTTGTTTATATTTCTGGATCAACTCCCACTGCATATTTTTTGGACTTGGAAACACCCCCAACACGGTGTAGACACTGGTGATGCAGTGGGAGGAGAGAAGACTATTGCATCATGAGTGACTGCACTGTTTGGGGTTGTTCCTAATGTTCAGGAAGTTTGCAGTAACAGTAGATCAGGGATTTGAAACAAACCAAGACTGTGTGCAATTACACTATTAGCATGCAATTCAGTTCAACTAAGAAAGGAAACAAATGAAATAACCGCACAGCACCAATGAATTTTAGAGAAGTTTAGCAATCATAAAATATGGGGTTTCAACCAAAAATAATAGGATGCGACTGACAGTGTCCCTTTAAGCCATCATGGTGGCTATTCTAGTGGTACAGTAGCACCACTAAAGCTGGGGTTGAGAAGGTACTAAAACTTTGTTTTATTAAGAGTTTTGTTCATGTTTGTGGATTTAGTGCTTGTGAAGGGTGCCGGATTGATAGCACTAGAAATCAAAACCCCTCTGTTTGTCCACATGACAGATACAGCACAGGTGATCACAGTGCCAACTTCCCAATACTGTCCTGGCAATGTGTCTCAAGGGATCACCACTTAGGAGAGAGGTTAATTCAGACTCCATTCCAATTCAATCTTTGGCCTATCATATAGGACTGCCAACAAGTAGTACTAGTAAGGACCTTTATTTTTATATGGGATGTAACTATTATGGCTAGAAGTCCTGTTTACAAAGTTGTCCTGTTACAGTGGCATTGCTGCATAAATCTTAGAAGAGGTACAGAGTTAGAATTTACATAAGTCCAAGTAAGACACAAACAGTACATTAAGATAGAACAATACATAGAAAATATTGGCTGGGCAACTATGCACAACCAGTGTATTCTGCCACAGAAGGGTTCTGAATTTGATTCCTTCTGACCTCAAACACACTGGGTATGCATACAGTTGTTTGTTTTTTTGTTTGTTTAAAAGTTTATTTTTATACAGGTTAGTTTGTTGGAGAATTAAATCCCCATTTACAACAAATTCCTGTAGAACATAAATACAACAACAAAACAAAAACAATAAATAAAAGTACACACAATACAAAATCACATTAACCTAAAAACAACTACAACAAACATTTAAATAATCATATAATTCAAGTTTAAACATGTGCCAATCGGAACAAAAACAATAAATAAGTACACACAATGCAAAATCACATTAACCTAAAAACAACTCAAACAAACATTTAAATAATCATGTAATTCAAGTTTAAACATGTGCAAATCGGAAATCTCAGTTATATGAAAAGATAATTCATTCCAAATCTTTGCTAAAGGTTGCTCATCCTGTATTTTTTTATAGTGTATATTATTATGTGAAATATGTGCATTGTGTTTTTTTTCCTTTTCACAATGAAACCGACTTGTGCAGTCTCTAGAGGTTCTAGAATGCTGTTCTACCACAGAAGGGTACACGCATGTTGCATGACCTTTGAACTGTGGTACAACAGCATTTTGAAACAAATGGATTTCTATATAGAACAATACTCTAATATACACTATATTGGGGGGCAGTACTGCATACATTTCTTTGTGAGTACACAATTATAAGTTTTATGGGAAAAAAGGTTGTACCTCAATTTAAATGCAGCTGCACAACGGTGTTTGTGAGAACCAACTCTGGCTCTCCTACTTACACAACAGACACCGGAAATCATAACAACTTGTAGCACTGAACGTCTATACCAGGGGTGCTGGCAATCTGGTAACCAGGTCTCAGGATGCAGCCAACAACTATTGTGGAGACATTCACTGCATTCCTCTTATCAGGGCTACTGCCTCACAGCTGATAACAACAGTAGATGTTATCAGTATGTTTGTGTAAAGAATGTAAGTCAGACCTAAAAGAAGTGACTTGAGGCTGTATGCCATCTCTTTTTATGTTAGTTTAATGAAAAATATTTCAGTCTCTGGGTTTGTGCTGACTACCGTGGTGGTTTCCAAAGAAGCAATTATCTCAGACACAATAGACAAAACTTTCTGTAAAGGATACTTTGATACATGTCCTCTGGTTAGGTACATTGGAAAGAAATTGAGAGAATGTTAAAGTGCCAGATAATGAAGTCTAAAACAAGAGATAATGAATTCAGTAATCACAAAGGAACACAGGAAATGGTAGAGGAAAATGATCACCAGGCCATCATATTAGTCTCCTGTACCCCCAGGCAGCTTGGGCATTCACAATCATATGCTATAGCTGTAGGCCGTGTTTAAGGAGGCAGTATAGTGCAGTAAGGAGGCAGTATGGAGCAGTGGTTTAAGGCTCTGAGCTGCAAACCTGGAGACCTGGGTTTGAATCCTACAGCCCCCACTTGCATCCCGTGTGACCCTGAGCAAGTCACTTAACTTCCTTGTACTCCCACGTTGCACCTGTAAACAAGCTTCAGCTTAGTGAGTCTCTCGTGGTTTAAAGGAAATGGAAGGGTTATCGCAGGTGCTGACTGCATCACTGCTTGGGTGATCACACACACACACACACACACACACACACACACACACACACACACACACACATACACTATCTTTATTTGAGCACCCAGAATAATTTCCCTTTGGCTTGCATTGCCTTGCTCTTAAAAATGTTGTTCTTGCTGTGGCTTGTAGTGCTAGGCAGAGTCTCATGCTGACTGCCACACCATGCTGGCACAGTGCTGACTGTGGACAGTCCTACACTGTAAGATGCAGCAGCATGGTAATACTGTGATGCTGGAGATGGGTTCAGGGCATGAGTTGGTGGTTGCTTTGGAGTATGCAGCCACCGGGAGGCAAAAGCAACTGACCACACACTAATGGAGTCATAAGGTGCAGTGTACACTCTGCTCACTGCTGGCTAAAAACTTGAGGTATGCCCTTTGTCACGCTCCCTTCCCAAATACATCATGTCAAAGCTGCATCTAGCAGTGCTTTTCTATAAGAGGAAATGATCCCACTTGAGTTTAAAATACAGTATTCAACATCTGAGCCAGCCCATTGGCACTCACGACATTGGCGACCCAGTTTCAAGAGGGAAGGAGAGGGATGCAGCACTTGGGTTTCCTGAGAAAACACAGAGTAGCGCTTATAAGCATGGAACAGGATGGTCAGATTCATTTTTAAAAAACAAGATGCGTGTTTGGCAATACGGTAATTACTGCTGTTCTACAGAGATTGTTAGGCAGTAAGGTAGTGTACTCAGTGATCACGATGAGTGACATGTGGTTTCGGCATTCTGGTAACATTATCTTAGTGGATTTTCTTTTTGATATTGTCTGTACGTTATTTCTAAATCCAAATTCCTGGGTTTTACCCCCAAGCTACCTCTGAGTGCAGATTGTGTGAAGCATGCTATTTTTTAGTGCAGTTTGTGTTTATACAGTAGTAGTGGTATAGAAGTGGGGTAGAGTAGAACAGAGCTGTCACTGTTGTTTTATTTCCGCTGGACAAATTCTCCTGCAAATACAGCCACAATAAAGTTACAGTGAAACAACCAGTTCTACAGTACTCGACAAAGGATACAGCGCATCGGCGTTGTGGTAGAACAACTGCTCGCAATGCTGGCGACCCAGCTGCAGGAATGAGCACGCATTGTCAGGGGGGCAATCAGGGGAGGGAGGATCGAGTAACAAGGGTACTGCTCTCCTCCCTCAGCGTGGGTTACGTCTCACCACAGGACTGCTACCAGGTGGAGGTCAGGATGTAGTACAAGTGGGAGCAGTAGATGAGGGTAGGGCTGTTGGCAAACACTGGCACAAAGGTATGCCCATGCATGCATGTGTGCACATCACTGCACGTAGATGCCTGGGAAGGGAAACACTGGAGGAGAATGCCCTTAGCCAATCCAGCATTCCGCACAAGCATCACACAACTGGTATGGCAAGCCACCCCAATGTGTAGCCCTGGACAAGTGGTGAACAACTGGTACATCTGAAAGAAAGTCACTGATGGGGCTGGGAGGGTGCAGCATGGACCAGTGGACATGGCAGAATGAAATAAAGGATGGGGGGAGTCTACATTCCCCGTTTACATGGCTTCAACCGGGAGCTTGTTCTTTACGTGTAAAAAAATATTTCCTCACGTTACCCCATATTCCAGCCCACTTAGACATAAAAGGTATGCCCTCCAGTTCTACTGCCCTGAATAAGCTGGTGCTGTGGCCACCAGAAGTAAGCATGTTACTCCAAGTGTGACCTTGCAGGTACCAAATGATTCTCCACCTAGACCGTCACACAGGGAGAGAAGGCAGTACAGTCATCTGCATCAAGTCCATCCTTAAAACCAAACCTGACTCACCATCCTCGACTGCTCCCAGAGATTCTTACTATCAAGGTTCCCTTTTAGTAATAAGCAGCTTTACATCTGCTGTCTATATAGACCACCGAACATACCCAAATCTGCATTACACCATATGTGTGACATCTTACCATCATAACTTCACAATGTAGAAGTGATACTGCTAGATGATTTCAATTCAGATTGGAACAACAACCAGGATTCCACTGTCACAGAGTGAAGAGTGAACTACAGAATGTCTACTCACCCAACTAATACCTGAACCCACAAGACTCAACAGCAGGCCAAAGCTTGGATCATGCACTGACAGGATCACAACAAACAGGCGTAACCTGATAGTTAAGGAACCTACTCTGACTCCCTCAGTGATCAAAGTCGAATCTACTTCATCTGGAGATGGCGAAAATAAAGACCCCCGACTCACTGAGGTTAATTCTTTATAAATGCTTGATGTAAACCTGCTGAATGTTGAGCTGAGCAAGCAAAACTGGGACAGACGGTCATTCATCCATGATGTGGAATCTGCCTGGTTATAGTTTCTGACTGCTTTAAAACTAGTCTGCAACAGATTAGTTCCTGCAAAATTTGTAAGGGTATAGGACAGTCATCATAACTGGATCACCCCTGCCCTCACTGACTGCTTCTGCCAACACAACAAGGCCTGAACCAGATACAAGGTCACCCTAGATGACACTGACTGGAAGGCTTACAGATGACTGTGTAACCTTGCTGTGCCTGCAGCAAAGCAACACTGAAGCAGCATACTTACTATGCCAACGTCTGGTAGGCAAATAACAACAAACCTAAGTATCTCTGGTCAGGCATTATAGTCTTACTGTGGAAAAAAAATTCAATCTCAACCAATTATCCTCCTCAACAATAATGACACGCTAATGACAGAGCACACAGGGGCACCAAAACCTTAAAACTTTAGTTTACAAGCCCCAATGTTCTTCACACCCTGTCACAGACTACCTCACATGCCACCTTCACTTTCAGCCCCCTAGCTTGTTGGGTTTCTTAATTATAGCAGCATCCTTGAGCTTCACTGACATCAACCAAGAGGAGTCAATCTCGATATCAATAAAAGTGTTGATTCAATGTCATCAAACCTCAACTCCTAAGGCTCACAGCTGTGCAAATGACTTATCAATTCACTTCTCTACTAAGGCTCACAGCAGTGCAACTGACTTATCAATTCACTACTCTATTCAACCTCTCCATACACATAGGGGAAATCCTGGCATTATGGAAAATAGCCATCATCACTGCTCTCAAGTCAAGACTGCTATCTGACCCAAACAATTAATGTCACATTTCTGTTCTTTAAATGGTGCAACCCAACCACCAAAAATTCTGAACCTTAGTGTATCACAATGATCCATCCTAGGACCTCTGCTCTTCATCATAGGCCCTATTCACAAAAGCCCATGTGCCACGTATGTGTAGCTCTTAAGCATGCCCATGACTGAATGCCATGCAGCGGGGTCCAGTGGACCCTCCACATCATTCACTACAGGCGCACTAATGCCTTGTGTACCAGATCCTCCAGCTGCAAATGCAGCTATGAGCTACAATTGGTCTGAGGTTGTGCCAGGTGGCATGCCTGCACTCCACGCCATTCACTAAGGTGCGAAGTGCTGGGCAAGAGCTGCGCAAGTTGCATGGAAGGAGACTCTGCCGTAACTGTTACACACCCCCACTGATGATGCCAGCTGGTGCTGGCAAGGCATGGATTTCCCCAACTAAGCTGGCCCAGCCCACCTAGCTGCATGGCAGGGCTGAGGGCAACCGTCTGGGCACTCACCTGTATAAGCAGATTTCCCTGACACCTGCACCTACCCAGAATCCCCACTCATGTGAAGCAGGGGATCTACTATGGGACCCTCGTTGAGCATCCCACAGGATGCCTGCCTGCACCCCAAGATCCACCCTCCTACAAAGCTGAGATCCACTGCCGGCCCGGTGGCACGGAGGGCTGATGCCACACTTCGTGCTATGCTGGCAACCCTGGTTCAGGAACGAGCCTGGGTTGTCGAAGGTCAGCCGGCATAGGGAGGGCAAGGAATAAGACTGAGCCTCAGCGAGGCAGCTCTCTCCTCTTGGGAGGGACGTGGAGGTTTCCCCAGTCCCTGGCTGCCACTTCGTGGAGGATGGATAGTAGTGCCAGGCCATCGGGAGCCCTGGCACTTGCCAGGGGAGGGGTGGAAGGGGCTGAGCTGGCATCACAGGGCACGTGTGCACCTTCACGCGCATGCGACGCCCATGTGCTGGGGTCCTGGAATAGCAGGAGAAAACCAATAAATACAATAACGGAAAAAAAAAAGCTGAGATACACCCTGTGCAGCTGCATGGGGGGGGGGGGGAGGACAGGGCCATGGCTAGATTCCCTTCAGGTGCTTGCGGTTGTGAGTACCATGCACCCTGCACCTGCCAGGGCTGCGTAGCTACAAGGGCGTTATACATGCATTTCGCGTATATAGCACACACCTTTGTGACTAGGTCCCTATATTTGTAAATGCTTTACTCTCCATCTGTGGCAGTCTGAACATCACAACATACCTTTATGTGGATGAAACTGTGATTTACACCAACTCCAAGTGTCCAGCTGACCTCACCAATATACTACAGGCCGCCTTTAATAACAAACAAAATCTGATAAATAGAATAAAGAATAATGGATAGGCAAGTGTGTGTTATGGATTTTTTTTTTTTTTTACACACCTGAGGTTTATGAGGTCATCGCACACCGATGGTGCATTAAAAAAATCCATCAACACACACTTGCCTATCCTTTATGTTTTATAATTACTGGTGCAGGGAGTTTTTTCTGCACAGCTCCTGACATGAAGGCATGATCTCTGTTTCCCTGACAACCACCACCTAGGCTGGAGCCCACCAACAGAAGTCTCAACTTTAATATAGTATGTGCAGCATGCATAGCACAGTTATCTCTGCCAACAAATGGTTCAACAAAGAAAAAAAATAATGTTTTTCTGTTTTTAAACAAACTCCAGCTGCACACTGAAGCCTTTGCTTGCCTCACCCCCCGCATACCTGGCATCTGCCTCCATGCGAACCAGCGGCTTCAGAGCTCCAAAATAAGATAGTCCTCTTGTACCATTGAATACTTAAATAAATTTACTTTTTTTTTACCAGAAAAATGGTCCCACTTCTGTAATTTTGTTTCCACAGCCACTCACTGAGCGATCGCATCTGTAATCTATAGATCACGTGCGTAGAGAGACATTAGAGTAGTCTCGCGCACTGCATCCTGCTCGAGGACAGTGCTCACACGGAAAGTTGAGTGAACGCCATAATAACCAGTTTTCTGGTTATTACAGTGTTTGAGACATGGCTGTAAACTGTGTGATAAAGGGAGTCACCAGTAATTATATGCAAATAATCTAATTCTTAACAGCTCCAAAACCAATGTAATGGCATTCAGTAACAAGGCTGTTGCCCCCTATTCCCTGCAGATCCTGCCACGTTCTGGACACCAGCACAAGCCTTCAAATATCCTTGCCTCCGGTGGGAGCCTCAGCTAAACTTCACCCTTATCAGGCACATCATCAGAACTGTAAAGGGTTCACACCAGACGCTTGAGGCTTTATACTGGGTATAAAACTGCCTCACCCCATGAATTAGGCACTTATTTCTATGACAATCCCTCCTCTTTACTTGTTTATTTATGTCTTTGATAACCGGGTGGGTGCACTGATCCAAAGGACCGTTTTGAGGCATGACCTGAGCTACAGCATGACACATTAAGCAATGCAGGTGTGGAGAATAACAGTAAACACAGGCCTCAACATGAGGTGTAGGAAATTACAGAACAAGGGGTCATTATGTAACCCCCCTGCAAATGGGGGTTCCCAAAAGACTTCCAGGAGCTTGCTAATGCTCCAAGCCTGAATGGTGTTTGGCATTTAAGCCATTTATCAGTGAGTGTTTTTAGAGCCTCTGGTACTGTCTCTTTAGAGCTGTCTGCTTGCAGACATAATTAGTTTATGGGGGACTGTGTGCTTCTCTGAGTACCACTCGAGCTGCTGCCAATTCACTTAATTTTGCAGTCACTAGGAGTGCAAAGGGAACCTATCTGAAAGATGTAACTGTTTACCAGAAATTATTTAGAGTAATAATGAAATTACAGTTTGTCTAACCTGCTTTCTTTGCAGTCAGAACTGTGTCTGCTAGTTCCCCATTCTAGTTTTGAACTGCTGAACTGGACCAATCAGTGTGGGGTAAGCTAGCTCTAAAATGGTGCCTTGGACGAATCAGAACTTGGACTCATAATCTGAGCCAGCCACAAGAGGATTGTATGGGCAGTGACTCTGGGAGATGTAGTTTAGACTTCAGTGCCTTTTGGACCAACAGCAGCAGTCTATTGTGAGTGACAGCCAATCCAGTCAAGAACTGGGAGGAACTCAAAGGAAGTGCCGGTTTTTGTCGGTTGGAGTTCAGTTGAGCTTTGGCAGTGAAGAAGGAAGGAGCCCTGTGCTTTTTCAGTGTGCAGTTTTAGTCAAAAACGTGTATAGGCCCAGAGTTCCGGTCTGCAGCTTGTTAGGACTGAATCCGTCCTGTGAAAGAATCAAAGGATCTCTGAAGAGTAGAAACCAGGCTCACCCTGTAGAAGACTGGAGGAATTGCTGAAAATTACACTCGGTCTGTCAGGAACTGAATCTGCTGTGTGTTCTCCCGGGTATTGTGCAGTAATTGCGATCGGGATACAGATGCAGCCTGCCTGGTATAGTGCTTTCTTTTATATAAATGTGTGAAGAGGTTTGTGTACCTCAAGTGAGCCCTGCTGACATTGAAGGACCCTATCTTATTTGGAGGTCGTGAGTACTAATTCAGGGTCGCTCCCTGTTGAATTGCCACATTAAATCCAAATGGAATTACTGTACTGCTGACTGTTTAATTTTCCTTTCTCTGTGTGAAAGGGCCCCTACCAGCTGCCATTGGTTTGACTAGCCACAGGGTTTGGGTACCCAGGGACAGTAACTGATAGGGATAGGCCTGTGCACAGAGCCATAGGTAGATTATTAGAGTGATAAGCTAATTAACCTGATTTCCCCTGTCCTTGTTATATCCCCTAAATAAATCAGAGCTGCTTGTTTCAGCAAGTTATACTGCCTGAGGTATTTGTCTATGTTAAAGTACTGTACTGTGATTGTTGCACTGTATCTCATTTCACAGGAGGTCCCAGTGCGGAACCAGTCCTGGGGGTAAGTGTATACTGTGAAGGTAATTCCTGATATATTGTGGGCCACTAGTGGGAAGAAAGGGGTTGCAGTGTCCCAGAGGGCTGTGACCAAGTTAGTTTAACTATTGCAACCCTGACCTCTGGGTGGAGGCACCGCCATTGGATCCAGGCCCCTCAACCTGTTAGTGGCAAATCAGGCAGGGGTAGTAGCCCTGGGATAGCGCCATCTAGGGGTTACATCTTGGAGGCTCACCGCTGGGATTGTGTGTCCTCTAGTGGCCATATTTACGAACCACTGTTAAGAAAAAATGGGTACCCGACAGAAGTGGCTGTGCACGGCTGGTGGGTGGTGTACTGGGGAGGAGATCGACCCCAAAATGCTATGCTTATCCTGGACATCCCCTGGGTATCATCTGGACACTGTGCAGGAGTACTTTCCAAGGTGGAAGGTTTACAAAACCCTGTGGTGGTGGGTCGGCATGCTAATCTGCTCACCCACACTTTCCTGGCCCTAGTAGAGTTTAAGGATCCCATAGATAGCTCCAAAGTGCCACAGACCATTACCCCAGAGGGCCCTCACTGCTTGAAGTGATAACTAAGGACAGTAAAGACCGGGGGAATCAGCCCCCACCACTATCTGAAACTTTTGAGGAGAAATTTGCTGAATGTTTGCTGGGAGAGGGAAAACTGTGGAGGACTTGAAGAAACTATTCTTGCCACCTGGGTGTTCCTCCCCAACACCCTCTCCTGCTCCAGTGCCCGTAATGGTGGCTGAACCAATGCAGACTCCTATTTCTGCACCTGCCATTAGTCACGACTCTTACGAAGGTTGAGGATCTTCTCGGCACCCTCCCACCCCCAAGGGGAGGATGACTGGGAGACCTGGATAGACTATGTTGCCCCCAAGTGCTAGAATGGCAATGCTCGGAAGGCAGCGAAGAGGGTTAGTGAGCCTCCGAGGTCCTGCCCTGGCTACCATCCGTTGCTAAGCGGGCCAGTAACCCTGAGGCGACTGCACAGGCCTATCTTGAGGCCTTGGAGAATGTGTATGGAGCCCAGATTCTGATGAGGACCTATGGTGGAGAGTAAGAAATGCACAACAGTACCAAGGGAGTTGTTGTCTGTGTATGTCTCGGCTGGAAAAATTGTTGCAAGAATGCCTCAGAAGGGTGGTTTGCCAGCGATTGAACTGGACAGAACCAGACTGGACAGAATCCTTAAGTCTGCCCCTTCTCAGAACTGCTGTTGCTTCAATTCGCCTGGCAAATCGACTGGAATCCCCACCCTCCTATGATGAGTTAATGAGAGAAATCGAGGAGTTGAGAAAAGGCGACCTCGGAGGTACCTGCACCAACAGCTGTGGCTCGACCCAGTGACTGAGGTGACCCATCAAGTGAGATTCAGGGGCAGAGGTTGACAGTCAATGAGTGCTCTGACAAGGAAAAGATATGCCACAATGGGGGGGAACTGTTGAGAGAGATCCGGGAATTCAAAAACAGTCCCTTTATGAAGGCCACGCCTGCAAGTACGGGCCCTGACCCTATATCCGACTGCATCTGCTATGGGGGGTGGGTACCCACCCATGTATCTCCTGCTGATAACAGCTCCAAACTCAATTCCTTGACCATGGAAGTGGAGAAACTGACGAGATGTCTCCAAATGCTTATCACTAGCAGACAGAGATGGCACCCAGGTTTCCAGTTAGTAATACCCCGCCCTGGCTCCCAGTGTGGCGCCTCAGCCAGCTCAAACTCCAGAAAGTATGTTTTGCTATAATTGTGGGAAAGATGGGCACATGAAAGGAATGCCAGTCCCAAAAGACACTGACAAAGTTGCATATAGGCTACAAGGAGAGCTGGAGAAGAAATCAGTGGTTAAGAGGTGCACGACATGATCCCAGTGAGGGCACCAAAATGCTAATTCACGTCCTTTGTGGCAAGGTCAGTTGCCCAGGCCCCACTACCGCCTCTCCAGACTGGTCCAGAATAGTGGGTCCTCCATGGAGACCACTGTAAAGGTGAATGGAGTGTCTACAAGAGCTGTATGAACAGTGGCTCCCAAGTGACAATTATGTTCCAGGATTGGTATCAGAAGCATTTGTCAGACGTACCCTTACAACCATTAGAAGGACTGCATGTATGGGGGTTAAGTGAGAAGGCCTACCCTATTCCGGGTATATCCGAATTTGGCTGTCTTTCCCCACCTCCGTGGCTGGAGTGGCGAACAAGTAGAGACCCTAGCCTTAGTGGTCCCCCCACTGGACTGTATGATGGTGTCCCTTTGTTGATTGGAACAAATGCTCATATGTTGGAAGGCTGGCACAGTTGTGTTATGAAAAACAGGGGTCAAAGACTAGTAGAGCTTTAAGTTCCGGCTTTAATTAAGAAGGCCTATGAGGCACAGAGATGCTGAAAAAACAGAACCAGAGGAACCGGTCGGAATTGTATGGAAGAAGGATCCTGAGTCTCTGATCCTGGCGCCAAATGCCCAGTGTACCTTACAGGAGAGGTCCGTATCAGAAAGGATGTTAAGAATAAAATATTAATGTTGGATGCACCAAGCGATGGAAAATTGCCAGAGGGACTGCTGGTCAAGCCTAGTATTTTGCCCGCTAGAGCCCATGCTTATGCCAGAAGGGTAATGGTCCAAGTTCATAATGTGTCTGAAAGAGACATTGAGTAAACAGAGGTTGCATCCTGGCTAATGTGCATTGTGCAGACACTGCAGTGCTACCCAGCAGCAAGAGTTCAAGGAAGAATGACAGAGTAACGCCTGACTTGTTTGATTCGGCGACTCCCGCTGCCAGCTGAATGGAAAGTGAGGATCAGTGAGAAGCTTGCCCAGAGACCAGGTGTTTTCTTTAAAGGAATGGGATGTAGGATGCGTGCAAGGAGCTGAGCACAATATCCGGCTGCATGACGAAAGACCATTTCGTGAGAGGTCTCGACGCCTGGCACCTGCTGACATAGATGATGTGAGACGGCATCTGCAAGAGATGTTAGCTGCTGGTGTAATACAAGAATCCAGAAGCCCTTATGCTTCCCCCATTGTGGTAGTGAGGAAAAAGAATGGAACAGTAAGGATGTGTGGATTATCGCACCTTAAACCGGCGGACTATCCCTGATCAGTACACAATGCCCCGCATTCAGGATGCTTTGGACTGCCTAAGCGGGAGCAAGTGGTTCTCTGTGCTGGATCTCCAGTGGGTACTACCAGATCCCGATGGCCCCAGAGGACCGTGAGAAGACTGCCTTTATCTGTCCGCTTGGCTTCTATGAATTCATGAGGATGCCTCAAGGATTTCAGGTGCCCAGCCACTTTTCAACGATTGATGGAGCGTGCAGTGGGGACATGAACTTACTAGAGTGCCTGGTATACTAGATGATGTATTGTGTTTGGCAGCTCACTGGAGGAACATGAAAGCAGATTATTTAAGGTATTGGACCGACTGGAGGACTTTGGCCTTAAACTGTCCATTGATAAGTGTCAATTCTTTCAAACATCAGTAAAGTATGTGGGACACATAGTATCCACCGAGGAATAGAGACCGACCCAAGTAAAGTTGAGGCCTTGACCACCTGGCCTAGCAAAAATCTAAAAGAACTGCAAAGATTCCTGGGATTCTGTGGTTATTATCGAGCTTCATCAAGGACTATTCAAGAGTGATCCGCCCTTTACTTAACCTTACTCAAGGTATCCCCAACCCACAAAAATACCAAAGTCAGCGTCCTCAAGACTGAAAGAGTGTATTTTCATCCAAGTGAAGTATTTGGGCCGCTGGACTCCTGATTGTGAGACTGCTTTTCATGAGATCATATATCAACTTACCCATGCTCCAGTGCCTGGCCTATGCCGATCCAAGAAAACCTTCGTCCTGCACACTGATGCTAGCTTGCAAGGGTTGGGGCTGTGTTGTACCAAGAGCACGAGAATGGCCTGAGACCAGTGGCCTTTGCCAGTAGAAGCCTGACCCCATCCGAAAAGAACTATCCTGTACATAAGTTAGAGTTCCTAGCTTTGAAGTGGGCTATTGTTGACCAATTCCATGAGTACTTGTATGGGGCTAAAATACTAGTAAAACTGACAATAATCCTTTGACCTATGTGCAGACCTCAGCTAAGTTGGATGCCACTGGCCATAGGTGGCTTTCTGCATTATCTACATATGACTATGCTCTCGAATACCGAGCAGGTCTGAACCACATAGATGCTGATGCTCTCTCCGGAGGCCTGTTCCCCAGAATGATTGGGTCCGATTGGCAGAACCTGACATTCGGGCACTCTGCGGAGATTTGACAGGGAGGAACAAATGTCACGGACATGAGTGGACTGCATGGTGGATTGCAGGGACCTCTGAGAATTGCATACCTGCTGCTTATTGCCACTTTTCTGCAATAGACATTGGTGCACTGCCTCAGCTGGACAATGACAGTATTCGTGAGGCTCAATCCAGCGATCCCATGATCAAAGCAGCTTTGAAGCCCTCTATGCAGGAAAAGATGTGTCCAAATTCGCTCCACTGATTTGAGAACTGCACTGTTATACAAAGAAGGTCCTAAGTTGAAACTGATCAATAAACTGTTATACAGAGAAACAGTAGACAGAGGGGACAAGTAGACAAACAACAACTAGTGCTGCCCACTGCCTTCGAGACTCAGTACTGAGGTCCTTGCACAACCATGGGGCACCTTGGTATAGACAGAACACTTGACTTGGTGAGATCCAGATTCTATTGGCCTAAGATGGGGGCTGATGTGGAGCAACACATTCGAACTTGTAGTCGCTGCTTACAGAGCTTTGCCCCCAGAGGGCTGCCCCCTTTTAACATCACCACCAGTGCACCCATGGAGCTGGTCTGTATTGATTTTCTGAGTTTGGAGTCAGATCAAAGAAATATCAGTAATTGCTGGTGGTCACTGACCATTCACGAGATATGCCCAAGCTTTCCCACCAAAGACCAGAAAGCATCCACTGTGGCCAAAGTACTTGTAGAAAACTTTTTGTTCACTATGGGGCTCCACAAAGAATCCATTCTGATCAAGGGAGACTTTGGAGTCGTCTGATCAAAGAGATGCTTTCTCTGTGGGAGTCACGAAAGTCCAGAACCACTCCTTACCACCCCAGGGGACCCACAGCCTGAGCGTTTCAACCGCACTTTTGCTAGATATGCTAGGCACCCTGCACCCAAAGGACAAGCCTAGATGGAGCCAACAAATTAGCACCCTGGTACATGCTTATAACTGCACCAAAAGTGATGCCACTGGATTCTCCCCTACCGCCTGATGTTTGGAAGAGAAGCTCGACTACCAGTAGATGTGTGTTTGGGGTCTCTCCTGATGGGGTTCAAGCTGACAACTATTTACAGTATGTGCAAAGTTAAAGGCCCAGCTAACTCATGCGTACCAACTGGCTCAAACCATGGCTGCCAAAAGAAATCTGGCCAACAAAGAAGGCATGATAAAGGTGAAAGCACAGGAACTCCAGGAGGGAGATCGGGTATTGCTAAGAAATCTGGGACTGCATGGCAGCAAAGATTGCTGACCGATGCACCATCTCCCTCACATTGTAGTGGGCAAACTAGATGATCTGCCAGTGTACAAAGTAAGGCCTGAGAATAATTCAAAAGATGTAAAACAATACATAGAAATCATTTACTGCCCATTGGACAAATCTTAATTGAGTCTGAGCCCCTAGAAGATGCCCCTCTGGACCAGTGACTAGAGCTGCTGCTAAGAAAAGATCAAGAAAGTCTGCACCTACAGAAGCAAAGTTAAAGTGTTCCCCTCCACAAGTCCCAGTTGAGCATGACTGTCAGTCCATATCGGAAGAAAGTGAGAGTGACTTTGAATACTATCCTTCTTACAGACTGAGTCAATTGTTTGAGGGCAATCCCTAGTCAATACTGGAGACAAAGCTGGGCCTTCTGGACTGTCTAAGCCCCAGCTTCATCCCTGGAGCCAATGCTCCCAGAAAGTGAAGTGCAAAGCATCAGATCAGATGAAATGGAATCATTGTGCATGGTTGAACTGTTTGAGCTTTCAGGGAGGAAAATGATAGACTGGGGCAGACTGGTGATACACCCAGAACAAGAAGAGTATTTTGAGTGCCCTGACAGTCCACTGCCAGTGTCCGAAAGCTCTCCATGCGAGCCAAATGTTGTGGACTCAGAAACTGTAACTCCTGGAGCTGAAAGTGCCCCAAGTTCTAACCTCTCTACCCCCATGGAGACTCCCTGACAAGTGAGGACAATGCTGAAAATGAGGCTCAGAGTGCAGAGACTATAACAGTTCCCCTAGAAAGACTGGTCGAGCTGTAAAGCCTGTGGTGCACCTCAGTTATGATTCACTTGGGGGCCTGTGGACTTGCCTCTCAATGTTGTCCATAAAAGTGTATGTGTCCCGAGCTCACTGCCCAAACTGAGCATCAGTGCTAACTCCAAGTTACTTGTGTTGCCTCTAAGTATGGTGCCCTTGCCCCATCCAGCCCAAGGTAACTGATAGGGAAGGGCCCCCTCTCTTCAGGTTTCATGTACAAGAGGTAATAACTTGAGTTATGGTACAATGTGTATGTAATACTGTGTAAAGTGACGTACTGCAATGTTTCAGAAATGTGTTCTTGGTAAAATGATATATTGACTGATGATTACATATGCAGCCTAATGCAAAATATATATGGTTGCAGTTGAAACTTATGGGGTACTTGCTTGTGGCGGACGTCAAGCTTTCCCAGGCTCCAGGAAGGGTGTAACCCCCTGCAAATGGGGTTCCAAAAGACTTCCAGGAGCTTGCTTGAATGCTCCAAGCCTGAATGGTGTTTGGCATTTAAGCCATTTATCAGTGAGTGTTTTAGAGCCTCTGGTACTGTCTCTTTAAGAGCTGTCTGCTTGCAGACATAATTAGTTGTATGGGGGACTGTGTGCTTCTCTGGAGTACCACTCGAGCTGCTGCCAATTCACTTAATTTTGCAGTCACTAGGAGTGCAAAGGAACCTATCTGAAAGATGTAACTGTTTACCAGAAATTATTTAGAGTAATAATGAAATTACAGTTTGTCTAACCTGCTTTTTGCAGTCAGAACTGTGTCTGCTAGTTCCCATTCTAGTTTTGAACTGCTGAACTGGACCAATCAGTGTGGGTAAGCTAGCTCTAAAATGGTGCCTTGGACGAATCAGAACTTGGACTCATAATCTGAGCCAGCCACAAGAGGATTGTATGGGCAGTGACTCTGGGAGATGTAGTTTAGACTTCAGTGCCTTTTTGGACCAACAGCAGCAGTCTATTGTGAGTGACAGCCAATCCAGTCAAGAACTGGGAGGAACTCAAAGGAAGTGCCAGTTTTTGTCGGTTGGAGTTCAGTTGAGCTTTGGCAGTGAAGAAGGAAGGAGCCCTGTACTTTTCAGTGTGCAGTTTAGTCAAAAAACGTGTGTAAGGCCCAGAGTTCCGGTCTGCAGCTTGTTAGGACTGAATCCGTCCTGTGAAAAGAATCAAAGGATCTCTGAAGAGTAGAAACCAGGCTCACCCTGTAGAAGACTGGAGGAATTGCTGAAAATTACACTCGGTCTGTCAGGAACTGAATCTGCTGTGTGTTCTCGGGTATTGTGCAGTAATTAGATCGGGATACAGATGCAGCCTGCCTGGTATAGTGCTTTCTTTATATAAATGTGTGAAGGGTTTGTGTACCTCAAGTGAGCCCTGCTGACATTGAAGGACCCTATCTTATTTGGAGGTCGTGAGTACTAATTCAGGGTCGCTCCTGTTGAATTGCCACTAAATCCAAATGGAATTACTGTACTGCTGACTGTTTAATTTTCCTTTTCTCTGTGTGAAAGGGCCCTACCAGCTGCGCAGTTTGGACTAGCCACTAGGGTTTTGGGTACCCAGGGACAGTAACTGATAGGATAGGCCTGTGCACAGAGCCATAAATAGATTATTAGAGTGATAAGCTAATTAACCTGATTTCCCCCTGTCCTTGTTATATCCCCTAAATAAATCAGAGCTGCTTGTTTCAGCAAAGTTATACTGCCTAGTGTTGTCTATGTTAAAGTACTGTACTGTGATTGTTGCACTGTATCTCATTTCACAGGAGGTCCCAGTGCGGAACCAGTCCTGGGGTAAGTGTATACTGTGAAGGTAATTCTGATATATTGTGTGGGCCACTAGTGGGAAGAAAGGGGTTGCAGTGTCCCAGAGGGCTGTGACCAAGTTAGTTTAACTATTGCAAACCCTGACCTCTGGGTGGAGGCACCCGCCATTGGATCCAGGCCCCTCAACCTGTTAGTGGCAAATCAGGCAGGGGTAGTAGCCCCTGGGATAGCGCCATCTAGGGGTTACAATTACATAGAGTGCAATTACATAAGAATACAAGGTGTCAAAGAAGGCCAGCACACAGGTCAAAAATACGTAGTCAAACCCCTCGTATGGCTTTCCTAGAGAAAGTAATTAAAGAGTGTTACAGATGCACAAAGTCTTATTGTCATAGGTGGAGACTTCGATGAGGTGATTCATTTGGGGGAGGACCATTCGGGGAAACAAGGCGGTACTACAAGAACAGGCAAGCTTATTATGAGGCTAAACCAACAGCTAGGCTTAACTGAGAGCTGGCAATGTATGCACCCGAGAGGTAGAGAGTTCACTTATTACTCCCCGGGTCATCAGGTGTACTTCTAGAATTGATTACTTCCTAGTGTCAACTAACTGGATTTCAAAAGTAAATGCTTGCCAGATAGGGTATATTGCTCTCTCGGACCATGCCCCAGTAGCACTTAGCCTTTCCACAATGGTAACTCCCTCAGAGTTTTGCTGGAGGTTAAACATTAGTCACCTTACAAGGGAGGACTTTAAGGAAATGGTAATAAATATGATTAAGAGGTTTGAAGAGAAGAACCCCAAGGGGGATACTAAAAATAGTATTAGGTGGGATGCCATGAAGTGCTGTTTAAGGGGGAAATTATAAAATACTCGCCTAGAGTTAAAAAGAGAAAATACGCAAGAGGTTACAGTTAGAACACACAATACAGGAATTAGAAAAATGCCATCAGGACACACCAGAGGAACAGACCAAAAAGGATGTAGACCAGGCAAGAAAAGAATTGAATCTACTGTTAGACATACAAATAGAAGGTCAGATAAGGTTTGCAAGGCAAACATTTTACGAAAATGGGAATGGAGCAGGGAGACTACTGGCGTGGCAGCTACATAAAGAGATGGCAAGATGGGTGGTGTTGCGCATCAGGCCAGGAGAAGGTGGGCCTCCGGTCACCTCCCCCAAGGAAATAATAAAACAGTTTGCAAAGTTTTACCAGGAACTGCATAGCACGATCATCCCCAATGATCATCAGATCAGAACTGAACAATCTTTAGACTCCTTGCCTATCCCTGCACTGGATGAGACAGCCAAACTGGTTTTAAATGCTCCAATTCATAAAAATGAGGTTCTGACCAAGATTAAACAGCTTAAAAATGGCAAGGCTCCCGGCCTAGATGGCTTCCCAGCCAAGATTTTTAAAGAATTCCACTCACAGGTGACAGACTCCTTACTAGCAATTTACAACGAAATCCTCACAGAGAAAGAACGGGTCCCACCCTCTTGGAATTTAGCACAGATTTTGGTAATCCCAAAATGTGATAAAGACGTAGAGCTATGCAGCTCTTACCAACCTAACTCCCTACTTCCAGTAGATATGAAAATTGTTACTGGTATCTTGGCGGATAGACTGCAAACATGTATAGCAAGGTTGGTACATCATAATCAAACTGGTTTCACAGTGGGACGTTACCTGCAGGACAATATAAGGAGGTTGCTTAACATCATTTCTGCTCAGCATCACTCCACTTTATTTCAATTAGCTATCAGCAAGGATGCTGAGAAAGCTTTTGACAGGGTGGATTGGACATTTATGTCCTCCACCCTGTCTAAGTTTGGATTAGGGGAGAACTTCATCTCAGCCATATCCGCCCTCTACTGGAGACCAGAGGCCAGGGTTCGGGTCAGTGGGTATTTATCAGATCGTTTTCCCCTGAAAAGAGGCACCAGACAAGGATGCCCTCTCTCACCCTTGATCTTTGCCCTGACTCTGGAACCCTTGACTATTTCGATCTGCCACAACTTGAATATTAAGGGGGTGGAAGTGGAGGGAATGGAGCAGAAGGCCGCCCTCTACGCGGATGACTCACTGTTTTTCATAAAAGATCCCCAACACTCACCACCCCACCTACTGAACACATTGAGGGAATCTGGACTTTTGGCTGAGTACAAAATTAACAGTACAAAATCGAAAGCCATGCTGCTGAGTGCCCCGAGGGTTCAAGTGTGATTTTCCCTTTATGTGGGCAAAAAAGAACATTTTTAGATACCTTGGGGTGCAGATATCCACAGATATCTCAAGACTTTTCTATAATAACTATGAAAAATTGTTTAGTAATTTACAAGCAGAGCTGGCCTGTTGGAAATTATTACCTCTCACACTTTACGGTAGAATTCACACGATCAAGATGAGTGTACTCACTCGCTTCTTTTTTTCACCCCAAACTCTTCCCATTAATATCCCCTTACAGTTCTGGAATAAACTGAATAAATCTTTGTTGACATATATATGGGATGGGAAATACCCTAGATTCTCACAACATATTCTAAGAAGGTCAAGGGAAGGGGAGGCCTTGGCTTACCTCACTTCTACTATTATTATTCAACAGCTCAGGGGGCACAGTTGTGCACATGGGCCAAATGGAGGGGGAGTCGGGTTGGTACCATCTGGAGGAGGGGTCACTGAAGGGTAGGAAGATGTAAACACTGCCCATGAGTGCAATTATGCCACAAATTTACTAACATAATAAAATGCCAGCAGAACAGGCTTAACGGTCTTTCGTGTCTGCTCGTTTGGTCAGCCCCCACCCTGGGAGCTGACCTTACTTCCCCCCTCACCCTCTCTGGCTTCCCCTTCCCAGTCCCGGATCTTCATGCTGCACAGGACTTTGCTTCCAGAACCCTTCCCCTGTACCTGTCCCACCCCCTCTTGAACCCCTCCACCGTCTCTGCCTCCACCAGCCCCCTGGGCAGCGCATTCCATGGCTCCACCACCTTCTCAGTGAAGTAGCACCTCCTCATTTCTCCCCTGAATCTCCCCCCTCCAGCTTCCATCCATGCCCTCTAGTTGCCCCCCCCTTCCTTCGGAGCACCCTGACTGCTCCTCCCCTATAAAACTCCTTCGTGTACCTGAAGACCTCTATCATGTCCTCCCGGTCCCTTCTCTCTTCCAATGTGTACATATTTAGCTCTTCGAGCCTCTCCTCATAGGTCCTGTCCCCCAGGCCCCAGATCATTTTGGTTGCCCTCCTCTGGACCCTCTCCAGGAGTTCAATGTCCCTCTTTAAGTGTGGCCTCCAAAACTGCATGCAGTACTCGAGTTGCAGCCTCACCAAGCAGTTATACAGAGGGAGATTCACATCCCTCCTTCTGGAGGTGATCCCCCTAGCGATGCATCCCAGCATCCTGTTGGCCTTGGCTGCTGCCCTCCTACAAGTCTCAGAGTTGATCATCTTGGCATCCACCACCACCCCCAGGTCCCTCTCAGTCATTGAGACTTGTAGCATTTCACTTCCAGGGTGTATACCTGGCCTGGGCTTCTGGCTCCCAGACGCAGTACCTTGCATTTCCCTGCATTGAACCACAGCTTCCACTTTCTAGACCACCTTTCCAGAGCCTCTAGGTCCCCCTGTAGGGCCACCCTCCCCTCCTCCCCATCCAACACCGCCCCCAGTTTTGAGTCATCCGCAAACAGCCTCATCTCACTCCTGATACCCTTCCTTATGTCAGAGACATAGGCGTTGAACAGGAAGGGCCCAAGGACCGATCCCTGAGGGACTCCACTAATGACTCTCCTTGGGGATGAGACTATCCCGCCAATGGTCCTGGAGCCAACTGCCTATCCATCTGATCATCTGGTTCCCCACCCCCATTTCTCCCAACTTATTCAACAGGCCCCCATGAGGAACAGAGTCAAACGCCTTGCTGAAGTCAAGATAGAGTACGTCCACTGGTCTACCCAGGTCCAAGGCACTCATCACCCAGTCAAAGAACTCCACAAGGTTTGTCTGACATGATTTCCCCGGGACGAATCCATGCTGTCTATCGTCCAGGCACCCCGACTTTTCCAGGTCCACCCCTAGCCTCTCCTTGACAATGCCCTCCATCACCTTGCTCACCACCGATGTCAGACTGACGGGCCTGTAGTTCCCTGCCACCTCCCTTGATCCCCCCTTGTGGATAGGCACTATATGCACCACCTTCCAGTCCTGGGGCACCCACCCTGACCTCAAGAGAGATGCTGAAAAGCTCCGCCAGGGGTTTCACCAGGGCATCCGCCAGTTCCTTCAGCACTCTGGGATGTAATTTATCTGGCCCCAGTGCTTTCTCCATCTTAAGGGGCTTGAGGGCTTCCCTCATTCTCTCTGCCATGATTTCCACCTCTGCTACCTCATCCCTTGCTTTACCTTCCCTTCCCCCCTCCTGTCAGTAATGCTCCCCCCTCTCCCCAGACCTGCCGATCGGCAAGGGTCCCCCCCCTCAGTTTCACCATCTCTTACCATGTATGATGCAGCCCCCCATTTTCTTTGGTGAAAACTGAGGCGAAGTACTCATTTAGTACCTCAGCCTGCTTCCCCCGGGTCTTGTGCCCATCCCTCACCTGTTTTAATCCTGCTAATCTGTCCCTTCACCCTTCATTTTTCCTCAATGTATCTTAAGAACCCCTTGTTCCCTCTCCTAATTTCTCTGGCCAGGTTCTGTTCCTTCCTTGCCTTAGCTGCCCTCACCACCCTAGTGGTCCTTCTGGCCATCAGCACGTACTCCCCTCGATCTCTTTCTCCTTGAGCACTTGAAGTACTATATTGCCTTCACACCTCACCTCCTGAACCTCCCTGGTCCACCAGAAGGGTTTGAGCCCTACTGAATTTTCGTCTTACTCTTGCACAGGTGCTGGTAGCATCCTGCAACCCCTCCTGATGATTTCCCACCTACTGTCAGCGCCCATTTCTGGTCCAATCACATCCAAATGCTTCTTAAGGATCCTTTCCATTTCCTTGAATCCACCCCCCTGAAGTCAGTTACCTCCGTCCTTGTGCAGTCTTCTATCCCTCCTAGGTCCAGGCAAAACCAGACCGTGGCATGGTCGCTTCCCGCCAAAGGGTCCCTTACCTCCAGGCCCCCAATCTGGTCACTGTCTGCCAGAACCACATCCAGTATCTGCTCCTCCCTGGTCGGTTCCCCCACCTGCTGAGTTAGGAACGCATCCTGAAAGACATCCAACAACCTCTGTTCCCATTCCTGGCACGTTTAAGTCCCCCAACACCACCACCCTTCCCCTGCCCAATCTGCAGTGTTTCCCAACATCTACCACCAGACTCTCCTCCAGTTCCTCTGCTAGCACAGGGGGTCTATACACCACTCCTATTTTTACTCTCTTGCCCCCCCCCTTGTTATCAAGGTGACCCAAATCACCTCCACAGTTCCCTCCACCTCCTCCACTCCTCCTATGTCAATGAAGTTTTTGACTATTATTGCTACCCCTCCTCCCCTTCCTTCCCTCGTGTCCTTCCCGAACATGGTGTAATCCTCCAGGTTCGGATCCCAGTTGCGCCCTGTGGTGGCCCAGGTCTCAGTGACTGCTGCCACATCCACCTGTCCCTCAGTTAGCATTGTCTGGAGCTCAGGCATTTTACTGCCCAAGCTCCTGGCATTTAGCAGGACTACCTTCCACCCCTTCTGTATACTTCCATTTCCCCCGCTCGTGTTCCCATGGGGATTCCGATATCCCCCGGTCAGCACCTTACCAGTCGGCCTTTTCCCGCATTCCTCCAGCTCCCCAGGGGGGTGGAGACAGAGTCCTCCTTTATCGGACCCCCCTCGACAGCCTTTTCTCCCATCCCTCCCCCCTTCACAAGTTTAAACCCCACCTTTCACCAACGAACCCCTCTATTTTCAACTTAAGGATTTCCCTTCCCTCCAAATTGAGATGGAGGCTATCTCTAGCATACAGTCCCTTATCCTCCCAGGTCCCCCCCAATCCCCCATCAAACCATACCCTCTGGCCCCACACCACTCCCTGAGCCACTGGTTTATCTCCCTAAACTTCCTCTTATGTTCCCCACTAGCCCTTGGCACTGGCAGGAATTCTGAGAAGGAAATCATACATCCTATGTCATGGCAGACCCTGGCAAGCTCTCTGAACCTTGCCTGTATCTCTAGCTCACTATTTCCCTCAATGTCATTAGTACCCAGGTGGACCAGTATGTCCGGGGAACCTCCACAATCCTTTGCCAGCTGATATACCTCATACTTGGCCCTGTGCACCGTTAGTCCAGGGAAGCATTTTGTTCTAACCGGGCAGACTTCCCCCTCCCTATCCCATTTGATACCCCTGATCATGGAATCACCCAACAGGAGCACTCTGACCACCCCTTTTCCTCCATTCCCCCCCTCCATGTCTTTCATCCTTTCTACTGGCCCCTCCCTCCAGCCGGCTCCTTGCTCCTCCCCCTATCTGGGAGCCCCTGCTGCCCTTCCTTATTTACCCTAGCCACCCCTCCCTCCGATCCTATGCCTCTTCTCCTCCTGAGTATCCTTTGTACCCCACTATCCCCGTCACTGCTCGCAACTGGTCCTTCCCCCCCATCTGCTAAACTTGCCTGGCTCATCCTCCCTTCCTTCCCATCTCCGTTCAGCCCCTCCTTGCCTGTCATGCTCCCCTAGCATAAACCTTCAGCTGCCTTTACTGTATCCTCCTTGTACTTCTGGTCCCTCTCCTTGCCCTTTCCTCCCAACTGGTACTTCTCCTTGTGCTTTCCTCCCTCTACCCCTCCTCCTCCTGCTTTGATCCACCACTCCCCCCAATTTCCCGCGTTCCAAGTTCCCCCCCATTCTTCCTGCTATCCGGCCCATGCCTCCTGCCCCCAACTCCCTTTCCATCTCTAACCGCCCCTGTCATGGCTACATCACCCCCCTCATCCTCAAGCAGAAGAAGAGAATTGAAGCGATTACTGAGCTTAAGGTCCGATCCACCTCTCCCCCTTGCTTCCCTCTGTCCAGCCCCAGCCATCTGTCTACTTCCCTGAGAATGTCCTCCCTTTGGCCCCCCCCTCTGTGAGATCCCCAGATACCTGCCTGCTTCCTTGGTAGTATCCTCCTTTTGGGCCCCCTCTGTCAGGGTCCCTATGTGACCCCAGAGTACTCTCCTGCACTCCTTTCCCTGTGCCCCTGCCCCTAGTGCTTGGTGCAACCCCGCGGGAAAGCCCCTGCCCTATTCCCCAACCATACCTCCCCCCTTCCTCCAGCTGTCTCCTAATTCCCTCAACTTCCTTCCTAAGCTGTGCCAGCTGGTAGCACACTGGGCAACCACCGAACTTCCAAGCCCAGTCCAGTATCATGGCCGCCCCACACCCTGTGCATTTCACCACCCTCCCAAAGATGCCGGCCCTAATGACTTTTAATGAAATTTGGTCCTTAACTTCTAATCCCTGGGTGAAACATTCCATTGGGATACCATACAAATTGAGAAGGGTGACACACACTCCAAGTGTGCTAGGCCCCCCTCTCCCTTATCAGGCATGAGGAAAAATTCATTCCTGCACAAATGGATCTGGGGTATCAGTTTTGGGAAGACAAAGGCCTTACCATAATTACCCAACTCTTGGACAGGACTGGTCGTCTTACCTTCGTTAACCTTCAAGAGAGATTTTCCCTCTGCAGGGAAGACTTCTTTAGATACCTGCATGTCAGGCATTTTATTAACACACAAGATAACCTCCAGATGATTCGCAGGGATAGGACAGCATTGGAAGATTACTGGTAGGACTCTATCAAGATTAGCGACAAACTGAGATATGTGACGATCTTGTACAGGGTGCTGCTCCCTCCCCTAATACGCCCTATCTTAGAAAAGATCAGACTCAAATGGGAGGAAGACAGTGGAGAGATGATACTGAGGGCTAGTTGGGCGCACAGGTTTAAGCGAGGGCAAGTCATGTCCTCCTCAGTGTGGAGGGAATATAACTGGAAAGTTGTAACATGTTTTTTTAGAACCCCTGTAATCACACAACATTTTTCACCTCAAATCTCCCAGGCATGCTGGTGCCTTTGTGGCACAACTACAGCAATACACTATCATGTATTTTGGAGCTGCCCCAAGCTGGCACAGATCTGGTAGCAGATACACAGGGTCATAGAACAGATGTTGGGTTTCCTCCGTTTTCTTTCAGGACTTGATACTCGGCCTCCCAACTCTCTCTTCTAAAAAATGGAAATCAGTGGAGTTGGGAGAAACATTATGGGTGGTAGCCCTGAAATATATTACAGCCATGTGGCTTAAACCAGAGTCTCCTACTATGGTACAATGGATCACAAGGATAGATGACCTAGAAAGGTTGGAGAATATCACGTCTGTAATTTACTTAGGTAAAGAAACATTTCTGGAAATCTGGAGCCCATGACAACTGTGGAGAGGAACCTGGAGCAGGGTGGAGGGACAGCATCAATGAGGGATGAAGATTCTTTGCAGTATAGATGGAAGTCAGAACAAACTGACAAAATATAACTTATGATTTATCGTGAAGCTGGATAAATTACAGTAATAGACTAAGATTGCAAGGGGGTGGGGGATGAGAGTGTGCCAAATGTTTCATTATCACAGTTCAATGTAAATAGTATTCCCATCACATGAAGTCAACACTTGGTGAAGTATGGTGTATTTTTTTCCTATCCTAATGAATTGGTAGAAGAGGGACAGTTCTTTATACATGATTGGAAAGTTTGTTAACTTTATTGGTATAAGTTGGTACAATATGTAACCGAATAAGAAAAGTGAACTGTATTAAGTGTCTTACTTCTGACAATATTCAACTACCAATAAAAGCTATACGAGTGTAAAAAAAATACATAGTCACAGACCAGGCAACAGACTGAAATATAAGTCACAAAACACAGAGACCAAACATAAGTCTCAGATATGATACATAACGTGCAAAATGCATTCAGGTACACTAATTGTGCAAAGGTCAATGAGCAGACTTTAACTCTGAAATAGAGTACAACACTTCCCCTTAGCAAATGGCGATGGGACTTAGGCAACAGCAGAAGCCCCGAAAAGTGGGGGGGCAGCACAGGAGCAGTAGTGGTGAGCGTAGAAAGGATGAGACACTACTAATAGGTGTGTGTGTGGGAGGGGGGACGAAGGAAGGGGATGCCAGAGATTACCCAGGAGAGCAGTGGAATTTGGCTTCAGAAAGCAGCCAATCTTTGAAATTGTTCTTGAAGGAGAGATGGGAGGTGAAACAGTGGACAGATGTAGGGAGTCTGTTCCAGAGGGAGGGGGCAGAGACAGAAAATGCTTTACTACCCATGGTGGAGGAGATTCGTGGAGATTCGTGCCTTACTGTGGAATATGGCAGTGATGTTTAAAGCTCTGCACCCCCACCACACTGCACAAAGTGACAATGGCATGGAAAAAAAATGTAAGCAGGCTTAACCTGGGGTGAGATATAAGAACCCACCACTGCCTCATGAGCAGTGATCTCAGACTTTTACTTCCTGAAAAGAGAAGAATAAATGGGCTACTATGATACACAAGTGTGGAGTGTGTGTGTGTGTGTCTCTGTGCATGTGTTCAGACAGTATTCTGACTACCCATACATGTTGCTTACCAACCCCACCATGCCATACATACTCTGTTCTGAGGCTAAGGATCTCCATCACATACTCTGTGCACACAAGTCAATCAGCATGAGGCCTTTTCTTTTGCTGCTCCATTTGGAGCTCTCTTCTTCAGTGACACGAAGATCAGTGTTACTACCAAAGTCTTCAAAAAAGCTTTGTATCATAGTATCATAGTAAAAGCCAGCAGAACAGGCCCCATGGTCTATCGTGTCTGCTCGGAAACTAGCCCCCTACTGGGAGCTCGCTCCTCCACCTCCCCCCCCAGCCCCAGAGGTGGCCTTCCCTGGCCTCAGTTTCCCCCTGTAACTGTCCCAACCCTTCTTGAATCCTTCCACTGTGGTCTCTTCCACCAGACACCTGGGCAGTGTATTCCATGGTTCCACCACCTTCTCGGTGAAGAAGCATCTCCTGCGCTCCCCCCTGTACTTCCCCCCTTCCAGCTTCCACTCGTGCCCCCTGGTAGTTCCCTCTTTTTTAAGCTGGAACACTTCCCTGGCTCCGCCCTTATTTATCCCGTTTACATACTTGAAAGCCTCCATCATGTCCCCTCTGTCCCTCCTCTCCTCCAATGCGTACAGATTGAGTTCATCCAGTCTCTCCTCATAGGTCCTACCCTCCATGCCCTGAATCATCCTGGTCGCCCTCCTCTGGACCCTCTCCATCAGCGCTATGTCCCTCTTAAGATGGGGTCCATAGAACTGCACACAGTACTCAAGCTGCAGCCTAACCAGGGCATTATACAGAGGGAGGATCACCTCCCTCCCTCCTCCTGTAGGCAATCTCCCTGGTTATGCAGCCCGGTAGCCTGTTTGCTTTTGCTGCAGCTCTTTGACAATTCTCTATGTTACTCATTTTGCTGTCCACCACTATCCCTAGGTCCCTCTCACCCAATGTGACTTGCAGTGTGGTTCCCCCCTAGGGTGTATGCATGTCCCCGGTTTCTGACCCCCAGATGCAGCACCCTACATTTCCCTGCATTGAACTTCAACCCCCACTTCCTTGCCCACCCTAGGGTATCCAGATCCCCCTGCAGGGCCTCTCTCCCCTCCTGCCCATCTGCCAGTGCTCCCAGTTCTGAGTCATCCGCAAAGAGACTCAACCTACTCCTAACACCCCACCCTACGTCCGAGACATAGGAATTGAACAGGAGTGGTCCCAGGGCTGAACCCTGGGGGACTCCACTGACGACCCTCCTGGGAGAGGAGACTGTCCCAACCACCACTCGCTGTATTCACCCCATAAGCCAATTTTCCACTCACCTGAGCAACTGCCCCCCACCCCATCCCCACCCCAGCTTTGTTAGTAGGCCATTGTGGGGTACTGAATCAAACGCCTTACTGAAATCCAGATAGAGTATGTTCACCAGCCTATGTCGGTCCAGGGCACCCATCACCCAGTCATAAAACTCCACCAGGTTAGTCTGGCACGACCTCCCCAGAACAAAACCACACTGCCTGTCATCCAGGTGCCCCAACCTTTCCAGCTGCCCCCCCAGCCTCTCCTTGATAATGCCCTCCATAACCTTGCCTACCACACACGTTAGACTAATGGGCCTATAATTCCCCATCTCCTCTCTGGACACCCCCTTGTGGATAGGCACCACATGAGCCACCTTCCAGTCTTGAGGCACCCACCCTGTCGTCAGGGAGATGTTGAAGAGTGAGGCCAGTGGAGCTGCCAGCACATCCGCCAGTTCCTTCAGCACCCTTGGATGCAGCCCATCTGGCCCCGGTGCCTTCTCAGTCTTTAGTGACCAGAGGGCCTCTTTCACCCTATCCGCTGTGATTTCACCCTTCCATCTCACTTCCTCATGAAGCCTCTCCTCCCCTTCCAGATACGACCCATCCCCTGCCCTAGTCTCATCCAGTCCTTCAATCTCCAACTGACTTCCTGGTTCAGTGGGCTCCTCTACCCTCCCACTGGCTTGGAAGGATCCCCCACCTCCCCCGGTAAAGTCAGAGGCAAAATACTCATTTAGTACCTCTGCTTGTTCCCCAGCTTCCTGCACCCATCCGCCTCCCAGTTCTAATCCTGCTGATCTGTGCCCTCACTTTTCTTTTCTCCCCTACGTATCTATAGAACCCCTTCCCCCCCCGTGGATATCCCTGGCTGGTTAAGCTCTCTTCGCCTAGCCCCTCTACCACCTCCCCTTGGCCACCCTTAGCCAGGAATCATACTCTCCTCTCCCTAGCCCCCCGAGCACTTTAAGCGTGCGTAGGCAGCCTTTTTCTCCCTCACTGCCTCCTGCACCTCCCGTGTCCACCAACATGGCTTACTGGCCCTACATTGCTTGCATCTTTCCTTTGCGCAGGCCCTCGAAGCCTTCTGCGTCCCCCTTCTTAATGGTCTCCCACAAGCTACCAGCATCCATGTCTGGCCTTATCTCATCCAAGCACCCTTTAAGAATCCTTCCCATGCCCTCAAAGTCCACCCCCTAAAATCAATTACTTCTGTGTTACTGCAAATTTCCTCTCCCCCTAGGAACATAAGAAACCAAACCATGGCATGGTCCCTGCTTGCCAACAGGCTGCTCACCTCCAGGCCCATTATCTGGTCACTATCTGCTAGGACAATGTCCAGGATCCGATCCTGCCTAGTAGGCTCCCCCACATGCTGGACTAGGAAGGCATCCTGGAAGACATCTATCAACCTCTGCTCCCTGGCCACCGAGGATGTCATAGTGCCCCAGTCTGCCCCCGGCATGTTCAGGTCGCCCATGATCACCACCTGCCCCTTCTGAGGCCACAGTGACCCCTGATGTTCTCAGCCAGATCATCCTCCAGTTCTGCTTCCATTGCGGGGCGTCTGTACACCACCCCTATTTTTAATCTTTTACCCCCATTTGTAGAGTTACCCAAATTGCCTCCACATCTCCCTCTGCCTCCTCAATTTCACCAACTACTATGTCATTTTGACTATCAATGCCACCCCTTCCCACCCCCTATCCTTCCTAAACACTGTGTAGCCCTCTAAATTTAGGTCCCAATCATGCCTCTGGGTGGCCCATGTCTAAGTAATTGTGCCAAGTCTGCTGCACCCTCAACTAGCATTGCCTGGAGCTCTGGCATTTTGTTGCCCATGCTCCTGGCATTGATCAGGACCGTCCTCCCCCCTTCCCCCTCTCCAGTCTTCTCAGCCCAGCGCAATCTCCCATCCCTCTTCCCCACTCAGTTCCCCCCGGACTTTTAATGCTACCAGCAGCCCACTTTGCATAATCTAGTCCTGAACCCTCACGCTTCCTTGCTGGGGCTTTCAGTCTTTCTATCCCTCCCCTCTTTCCAAGTTTAAACCCCATCTATCACCTACGAATCCAAAAGGTTTTAGTTTAAGGATCTCCTTCCCCTCCAGGTTGAGATGCAGCCTATCCCTGGCATATAGCCCCTTGTCTTCCCATGTATCACCCCAGTCTCCCATCAATCCATACCCTTCTGACTTGCACCACTCCCTAAGCCACTGGTTCACTCCCCTAAGGTTTCGCTTATTTTCCCCGCTTGCCCTTGGCACTGGCAGTATCTCAGAAAAGGAGATTGAGCATCTTATAGAGTGGCAAACCCTGGCCAATTCCCTGAATCTTGTCTGTATCTCCAGTTCACTGTTCCCTTCTAAATCGTTTGTTCCCAGGTGAACTAGAAAGTCGGGGGATCCTCCGCATTCCCTTGCCATTGAGTATAGCTGGAATTTGGCCTTACGTACTGATAGGCCTGGGATACATTTTACCTTGACTGGGCAGCCTTTTCCTCCCACCCCCTCCCACTGGATACTCCTAATCATGGAATCACCCAGCAGGAGCACCTTCACCTCTCCCCCCAAGTTACTAGCCCGTTTGTGCCCTTCCATACTCCTCCTTCTTCTGTCTACATCCCCCAGCTTGCTCTTCACACCCCCCCACAGCCTGGGTCTCTCTATTTTGTGAGTGCCCTTCCAGGCTCCCTCTTCTGCCTACATCCCCCAGTTTTCTCCTCTCACCCCCTGCAACTTGGGGGTCACAAGTCTGTATGTGCCCTTCCGGACTTCTTCTCCTGACTATGGCCCCCTGCTTGTTCCTCGACCCTCCCACAGCCTGAGCATCCCTAGTTTGATTGTGCCCTTCCAGGCTTCCTCTTCTGTCTCCCTCTCCCAGCTTGCTCCTTGCACCCCTCACAATCACTAGTCACCCCCTTAACTCTTCCCTGGTTGGTCTGTTGCCATTGACTTCTCCACCCAGGCCTCCTATTCCTGCTTCCCTTCTCACCTTCCCCCCACTCAGGTTCTGCAGTAATGGACCCTTGTGCCCTAGTGCTCTCTACACTCCCCTCTTCTGGAGTTTCCAGTCTCGGAGCTGGCCTACCCAGAGTGCTCCCCTCCTTGTTTGCTTTTTCCTTCCTCAACTCTGCCCTGTCCTGGGTCCTGACTTCATCCACCCTGACTCTGTTCTGTGCGTCCCCCTCTGCCTTATCTCCCTCAGACCTGGGCTCCTGCCCCCCTCCCTGCCCGTCTGGTGCCCTGGTCTCACGTTCCCCATGCCTTCACTTTGGATCAGGCCCCCTTCCTATCCCCTGCCCCCTTCCGACATCTGAACAATCCCTCCTGGTCATCCTGCACCCCCTGCCCACCAGCCTCTTCTACCTCATCATCCAGGTACAGCAGGGTGAAGCGATTTGTAAGTGTGATGCCTGCACCAAGCTCACTCAGTCCTGTCCCCTCCCCCTTCCTTGGCTCTCTCTAGGCTGCCCCCTACCTTCTGAGTGAGGTCCATACACTGGTATTTTCATGTCTCTCCCCCATCCGGGGTGACCATGTGGTCCTATTCCTTTCACTCCCGCCCCATACCCTCGGTATGCCATTTTGTCCTCGCCTATCATCATAATATGGTTCCTGCCACCCCTTCCCTCTCCAACCCAACCCCCTCCTCCCTCCAACTGCTTCCTGATCCCCTCGACCTCCTGCCTGAAGCCTGCCACCTGGTAACACACTGGGCATCCCCCAAACCTCCATGCCCAATTCAACATTATAGCCCGTACACCCAATCATCCTCCCAAAGATACCAGCTCTTGCATCATTCGATCACATCCTTACTGATAGGTGTGGGCAATATGGGCCCTCCTCGGCAATAAAAGGACCCTCCAGTCCGTATACACTCAATCAATCTACCCTTTTCCCAGCAGTAGCCAGCATATGCCTGAGCAATCGATACAAACAGTATGCAAGATGCAGTAGCCAGCACTACCCAAGCGTCACCCTAATAGGATTAGGGGTAAAGAAAAGCCCCCCCCCATAAATACAAAAAACAATCCCAACAAATACTCCTAATGATCACAGCCACAAGTGTCTATGCAGACTCAACATGTAACTAAGCCTCACTCAGCATGCAGGGGTCCGTCCCAAACAGTAAGTTCTCTCAGAGTCAGTGACTCAGGCTATTAGCCCAGCCCAGTCCAGACTCCTCCCCCTCCAGCTATTTAATAAAGGTCGGGGCCGGGGATGGTGGGGGGGGACACAATTACAGCTCCTCCGAGCGCAGGTAAAGGTGGCTAGGCTTTCCCTTTATAGCCCAGCCACGAGTTCAAAACAGGCACCCTGCCTCCTGATTGGGCCGCCTTCCTGTGGGAGCTGTTTCCTCCCAGCAGCCCTGATGCTCCTTTCCTAGCCCACTGCCATTACAGCCACAGGGTCTCCCGATGCCCTGGTCGCCCTCCGTCCCCTCTGGTGATGTAGCCTGGCGCCCGCCTCCCGATGCGCTTCTCGCCGCTTTTGGTGTGGCCAGCAATCCTGCCTCCTCTTCTGCCACCGATGCAGCCCCCAGCACAAATTACAGCTCTTCCATGTGCCAATCTTCTTCTCTCCTGCCACTACCAGAACCCCCAAGCCTCTGCAGCCCCAGTTTAATGACCGCCCCCTCTAAACCCCCACCCTCTATCTTCTTGTGTTTGTTATCTGCATTTTATTGCATAACTGTGTTAGTACATCCAGAAAACATCCAGAAACAAGTTGTTGCTAGCTCAGTATGCCCTTCCTGGTAAAACATTTGAAATGAATAAATAAATGCATATGCCTTGCTCACTTTATTAGTCTTCAAATGTTAGACAATACCCTGGTAACAGTGCCCTGGCGCCCACTTGAAAAATAAGCATTCAACCCAACTGTGGATTTCCTGCTGTGTCGCATTCTAATAAATAAATAAAGGGGTAGAATTTCACGACATGTCATGATCCTTTTAAAACCAACATTCAGTTTGCTTTACCTACTGCCCAGAGCCACAGCCACTGCACATTGCTGTGACAGTTTCAGTGTCCTATCAGTGATGATCCCTAGCTCCTTTTCATGGGGCATGATATTAATTTACATGGGCCAATATATTTAAACAATTACCCAGTGCCTGCACCCACAAATTCCGCAGATGTGCGTAAGAGACATAATGTTTCATTTCTGTGATACAGAAACAAACGTGCAGAATGAATATCCTCCCATCCAATGTGCCTCTCTGTCAAGTAATAGATCTAAAGTATATTCAAAATGAAGTGTACGTTACATACTAAGTTTCAGAAAAGAATCCTAAAAGAGCCACAGTACATTGGACCCCTCTGATGGCCCATTCAACCCCTTCAGAGTGACACATCAAAAAGACAGAGAACTGTGCTTGTGCTCTCTTAGCACATGCAACAAACTTGCTGCAGGCGTTCTTGGGCTGGGTTTTCACTGCTTTGACTACACTGTTCAGGTAATTCAATGAACAAGATGAACAACTCGGAGACTTGTAGGAGGGCAGCGGCCAAGGCCAACAGGATGCTGGGATGTATCACTAGGGGGATCACCTCCAGAAGAAGAGAGGTGATACTACCTCTGTACAACTGCTTGGTGAGGCCGCACCTCGAGTACTGCGTGCAGTTCTGGAGGCCACACTTAAAGAGGGACATTGAACTCCTGGAGAGGGTCCAGAGGAGGGCAACCAAAATGATCTGGGGCTTGGGGACAGGACCTATGAGGACAGGCTCGAGGGCTCTATATGTACACATTGGAAGAGAGAGGAGAGACTGGAGGACATGATAGAGGTCTTCAGGTACATGAGGGGTGAATAGGGGAGGCGGTCAGGGTGCTCTGAAAGGAGGAGGGGCAACTAGAGGGCATGGGTGGAAGCTGGAGGGGGGGAATTCAGGGGAGAAAGGAAGAGGTGCTACTTCACTGAGAGAGAGAGAGAGAGAGAGAGTAGTGGAGCCATGGAATGCGCTGCCCCGGGAGCTGGTGGAGGCATAGATGGTGGAGGGGTTTAAGAGGGGGTGGGACAGGTACAGGGGAAGGGTTCTGGAAGCAAAGTCCAGTGCAGAAAGAATATCCGGGACTGGAAAGAGAGAACCCCGAGAGGGCGAGGGGGGCAGCAAGGTCAGTTCCCAGGGTGGGGGCTGACCAAACGAGCAGACGCGAAAGACCAATAGGCTTATTCTGCTGGCAAGAAGACAGAACTAGCTACCCCACCTCCATTTTTAGTACAATGTTCTGCATCCTTATTCTTAATGTTCACTATGTACTTGCACTACCCAAGTCATGCCTGAAAAAGGCACCTTCTGCCAGTGCAGCTACCCGGTCAACAAAAAATAACTAACTAAATAAATAAATAATAAAATAAAATAAATGCATTTTTGAAATGTGCTATGTCAGCAGTGGAAGGCGGACTTCTCAGGACTTCAGTTTGTTAAAAGTAAGAATATTCATGATTTTAAAACTGGACAAATACAGTAGCTGGGTTAGAATGATTAGGTTTGAGAACAACCATCAACCTAAAACATGAAACAAGTCCACTAGGTCTTTAAAATAAAAAAGCATTCTTTCTTTAAGTAAATGGAAACTGCTTTGCGTCCAAGTAGAAGACAGAATAATCTACGAGTAAATACTTTTTCTTTAAAGAGTATAAACAACAATTTCTGAGAAAACTGAAGGGAAACATGTTTTGTGATGACATTTTCACTCATTTCGGCTGTTCATCATAGAAAATCAGGTTTAAATTGTGACTAAACATTGACTCTATACAAAACATAAATTCTTACAACTTTCCACCGTACATCTCACGTATCCAAGTTACCTCATGCAATTCTCCTTATTGTTCCATGGCCACTGCTCTTTTCAAGATGAATTCCTTAAAAGTTCCACTATGTGTCTGTCTCTTATTAAATGTTTTTAAAATTCAAAACTCATGTTATCATAATACAAAACAAATAAATTGTCATGCTATCTCTCTATGCATAGCAGAACTGTACCAGTATTTGCCAATTTCTGTTTATCGTTTCAGTCATGCATCAGCCAGAATTGTTTACTCTCAAGCAATCAAATGGTCCAGTTCATATGGTTTACATTCAGCAGGGGACTGATTACTACTGTTTAGTACTTAACCCCTCCTTTCAGGGTCAGCAGAAGGCAACCAAAGTGAGTTCCATACAGTTCTTTTTTTAGGATCCCACAACACTTCAAGGCTGTAGTGCTGTGTAATTTGTGTGTAATGTGCTGTACTATCACTATCCTAGCTTAGTTTTTAATTCTCTGTATATATTTTTATATATTTACAATCTGGTCCTTACAAAAAAGAACTGATAGCTTTGCAAACTTTTATAAGAGTTTAATGTACACCTCACAATGATTGATGTCCCTGCAGAAAACACATTTGAACACATAATTAGAATATCCACATACATGCAGTAAATAGACAAACAAGACAGGCAGGGGACTACTGTCTTCTATACAGTATGGCTATGACACACCTATTTCATTGTCTGCCTGTTTCTGTGTCTATCATCTATCTATCCAGTGACTGAGAAATGCCATTATTAACTGCAGAGTGTGAATAATGGAGTGTGAGTAACATCTCAAAATGTAAACAAAAAGAGGACACTCGAACCAGAGGTACCAGGACATCACTGAGAAAACCCGAACCTGAGCTATTATCAGTCACAGGATGGTATAAATGTAATACTCTAATAGGTAAAATGTGGAATGGACTAAAAATATATTTTCCTTCAGCTGTCAGAATTCTGTTTCTTCTTAACATGTAATATGACAAATTTTACACAGGTGCATGTGAAGTACTTGGTGGAAATTTCATCCGTGAAGCGGGGGGCGGGGCCGTAGTAGCCACATGGCCTTCGGCCTAATGACTTATCCTTCCCCTGGCTTCACTCAATGAAATTACCATCTTGTTCTTCACAGGTGCCTATGCATTCTATCTGTAATACAGTTAGGCCTTTTTCCAACAGAACAGAAGGTTTACTGTGTCATATATGTACCACAGTATTTGTAGCTATCTACTATGGTACTATGGACTCCCCCGGCCGCTCAGTTGCAACTCGGACCCTCCACGGCCCCCAGACAAGCCCTAGCTCTCTCCACATGGTGGTCCTGTTTGCAGGAGACCACCTGCCAGCAAAACTTAAATTTAAAAGGACTCCCCCACCTGCTCTGGCATGACTCGGACCCTCCATGGCCCCTGGACCCTCCACAGCCCCCAGACAAGCCCTAGCTCTCTCCACAAGGTGTTCCTGTTTGCAGGAGACTGCCCACCAGCAAAACTTAAATGTAAAAGGTAATTTATTAAGGAGCCTTGCCGACAGACCGGCTGGGTGTTGGTGCTACTGCAAAGTTGAGGACATTTGAATTTTTACTTTGGCAACTTTTCTGCCCAGCCGCTGGATTGCAATTTTGCTCCTTGCAGTCCCCTTCAAGATTGCCACTGTGGACATTGCTGCTGAATCTCATATTAATTTGCTACTGAAAGCGGTTTCAAGCTCCATATCTGCCTCAGTTTTTACTAAAGAAGTGTCAGAGTTTAAAAGTATTTCTGGGCTTTATTTCTGACCTACTGCAATCAATCTGCAGTTTTGCTGCAAAGCTGAAACCCTGCCGGGGCTGTGCACCGGCTCCCCACTCACCCCCCTGCCCAATCTCGGCATTTACTTATATAGGATTAGTTTTGTCAGTTTCACCTGATGTTTAACAGGCCACTTTGCCATTTGCTCCTTATCATATATTACCACTAGGGGCATCAGCTTATCTCTAGTGCTCATTTGAATACCTGGAGTTTGCTGTTTGTATCTGCACTAAGGCTGGTTGTCTTCTTCCTGCAATTTTGGCAACTGTGTTGTAACTGCCCATCATGACACATAAAAATAAAATTCTGGCCTCTCTTGTGACCAGTCTGTTGCTCTGTTCACTTGCTAGGCTATCCCTGCTCCCATGTTCCTACAGTAGTATCTAGCAGCTAAATTGGAATGAAAATTTCAAATTCTTTAACATGCTGGTTAGATCTACTGACTATCTCGACCACACTCCACTACTGATCCCGAAATTCATCATTATCTTGTGACTGCCTACTTAGACTATAGACTTAGCTCTAAAAACAAAATGGTTACTCCTTTTATTCATCACAAGCTCTGGTATCTCATGCTGCTTGCTATCCTGTTGGCAGGCGATGTGGAACTGAACCCCAGACCCTTACATCCTCAGCCATGCAATAATGTCTCCTGGGCTACCACCTCAGGGCTCCGGATAACCCATCTAAACATTAGGAGCCTTATGCATAATTTTACAGAGCTGGAGGCGTGGGTTGCCACCTACAACACAGATATACTGTGCCTGTCTGAGACGTGGCTCAAGCCCTCCACCCCGATTCAATCTGCTCATTACAAAACTATATCCCTATCAGGAATGACAGGCTATCTCCTAAGTGTGTGTGTGGGGGGGGGAGTTGCGCTGCATTATAAAGCTCATCTAAACATTTTGCAGAATGCCATACCTCAATCCTCCGCTTGCGAATCCATTCATGCACTTCTCGCCTGGGTGCTAAAAATCTACATATAGTTGTGTATAACCTGCCTCAGGGAGGACTGTCTGCCTTCAGTAACTTGCTGGAGGACACGATAAAACTGGTAGGCCAAAACAAAGTGCTTATTTTTGGGGACATGAATCTAAACCGGCTTGGACAAACTCGTGACTCACTTCTGTCTGTAATCCAAAGCTACAACCTGCATCAAGTTGTAACTGTGCCAACAAGGATCTCCCCTAAAGCAATGTCAAGCATGCTGCTGGATTGGGTGTTAACAAATAGGGTTGATAGAACTGTGGATGCAGACACTCTATCGGATACTATATCAGATCATGCCCCCAATTTTTGTGTGTGGCAACACTCTAGAAACATAGAAACATAGAACTTGACAGCAGATAAGGACCGCTTGGCCCACCCAGTCTGCCCATTTCCCTACCTACTGGATAAGCTGCAGATCCTAGTTAACCAGCAGCCTACTTCTTCTTACCCCCACACCCTAGAATTGCCTTATGACTGTCCCATGCATACTTGAATTCCAACACTGATTTTGACTCCACAACCTCCTCTGGAAGGCCATTCCATGCATCTACAACCCTCTCTGTGAAAAAATACTTCCTTAAATTACCTCTGAGCCACCCTCCTTCTATCTTCAAATTGTGCCCTCTTGTTCTTGCATACCTCTTTTTCTTGAAAGATGCTACCCTCTTCGACTCTGTTGATTCCCTTGAGGTACTTGAAAGTTTCTATCATGTCCCCCCTCTCCCTCCTTTCCTCGAGGCTATACATATTAAGCTCCTTAAGTCTCTCTTCATATGTTTTCCAGTGCAGACCCTGCACCATTTTAGTTGCCCTCCTCTGGACAGCTTCCATCCTGTCTATGTCTTTGCGGAGACTGGGTCTCCAGAACTGCACACAGTACTCCAGATGGGGTCTCACCAGCTGTCTGTACAGAGGGATAATAACTTCCTGTTTTCTACTGGTGATGCCTCTCCCTATGCATCAACCCCAACCCTCCTTGCTGCCCTCTCACATTGCTTGCCCACCTTTAGGTCATCTGATATGACTACCCCCAGGTCCCTTTCCATTTTTGTTGTTATTATCTCACCCCCCATTGTGTACTCTTCCCCTGGGTTTTTGTTTCCCAGGTGTATTACCTTGCACTTCTTAGCATTGAATCTAAGCTGTCATACATTTGACCATTCCTCTAACCTTGCCAAGTCCCTTCTCATCCTTTCCACCCCACCCTGTGCATCAACTCTGTTGCAGATCTTAGTGTCATCAGCAAAGAGACATTCTTTTCCTTCCAGTCCTTCTGCAATGTCGCTTATAAAGACATTGAAGAGGACCGGTCCTAATACTGAACCCTGCGGTACCCCACTAGTAACCCTCCATTCTTCTGAGTGGACTCCATTTACTATTACTCTCTGTGTCCTATTCTCCAGCCAATTCTTTACCCAGGCTGTCATCTTGGGACCCACTCCCAGGCTGGCTAACTTATATTAATCTTTGTGTGGGACTGTGTCAAATGCCTTGCTAAAGTCTAGGTAGGCCATGTCACAGCCCCTCCCTGATCTACTACTTTGGTCACCCAGTCAAAGAAATCCATCAGATTTGTCTGGCATGACCTTCCCGCTGTGAATCCATGCTGCCTAGGGTCCTGTGCCCCTCTGGCCTCTAGATACTCGACAATTCTTTCCTTCAGAAGTGATTCCATCATTTTCCTATCACTGAGGTTAAACTAACAGGTCTGTAGTTTCCTGCTTCTGCCTTGCTCCCACTTTGTGAAGGGAATCACATCTGCCCTCCTCCAGTCCTCGGGTACCACCCCATCCTCCCATGATTTGTTAAAAGGGTAGTCAGTGGTGTCACTAGTTCTACCCTTAGCTCTTTTAGAATTCTGGGATGAATCCCATCAGGCCCCATTGCTTTGTCCACCTTCAGTTTTAGAGTTCTTTCAGAACCCTTTCTTCTGTAAATGGGCTGGTATCAACTTCTGTATCCAGAGTGTTACTACTGTTTGTTTTATGTACCTCCCCTCTTCATTTGTAAATACTGAGCAAAATATTTGTTTAGTATCTCTGCCTTTTCACAGTCTCCCTCTGCCCACCCCCTTTATTAAGCCTCACTATCCCTCCTTGGTCTTCCTTTGCTCCTGATGTACCTATAAAGGTTTTATCCCTCTTCTTAACTGAGTTGGCTATCTTTTCCTCGGTTTGGGCCTTTGCTGTTCTGACTGCCTTCCCAGCCTCCTTTTGCTTTTAACTGATACAGTTCTCTGTCCTGCTCCTTCTGCGATTCCTTGTACTTCCTGAATGCTTTCTTTTCTTGAACCTTCACTGCCACTTCCTTTGAGAACCATAGTGGTTTCTTACATCGTCTTGTTTTGTTTATTTGCTTCACACAAAGGCTCGTTACCTCTGTGATGGCAGTTTTTATTATTCCCCATTGTTCTTCCACCCCTCCTCCCTGCCCATTTGCTAGTGCATTCCTTAGGCACTCTAGCTCCCAGTCCCTATCCCCACGCTATATCACTTTCACGAACTATGCAAATCTGGATCAGGTGAAGTTCCTGTATGAAGTCTCGTCTATTGACTGGTCTTATCTTTCTCAGTCCCTGGATGCACAAACAGCTCTTGACTACTTTCTAGACCAATTTAGTGAAGTTCAGAATAGACTTACACCTCTTGTGGCCCAACATGTGCATGTGACACCCACAAAGTGGTTGCACAAAGATCTTCTGGCTGCATTACATGTCAGGGATGAGAGCTGGAAGTGTTTCAGAAAATCTGGACTCATTGCTGACTACCACACCTACAGGACCCAGAGAAGTGACTGTAAAAAGTGGATCAGACTAGCAAAAAACACATGCTGGAAGCATCAGGTGACTCCAGGAAATTCTAGGCACACGTAAAGTCATTCCTAGGCACAAAGAAAATTCACTTGGCTGACGAAATGATCATCAGAGAAGTCCACTGCAACAACCCCAGGACCATTTCGGAAGCATTTAATAAGCAATTCTCTGACCTGTCCAGCTTTACATCTGTCTTCCTCCATGGTCAGTCTTTATCTCCACCCACTCCACCCACTCCTACTGCACTTCCCCCTCCTTTTTACTTTAAGGCGGTATCAAAATCTGATGTCCTGGGCCTGCTAAATGCCATTTTGGACAACACTTGCATAGGCTTGGACGGTATTGAACCCAAACTTCTTAAACTGGCTGCACCATTTATTGCCCAGCCTTTGGCAAGGATCTTTACCCTGTCTCTCTGCAATGGGGTTGTCCTGAATACCTGGAAAATGGCCAGAGTAACACCGGTCTTTAAGAAAGGTGATAAAAGAGATATAGCTAATTATCGGCCAATAGCTATACTATTAGTTCTGTGCAAAATAACGGAAAAGACAGTATCAATCCAAGTTATTGAATTCATGACTAAATATAACCTTCTCTCGCCTATTCAGTATGGCTTTCGGAAAGGTCGTAGTACCACCCCGGCCTTGCTCCACCTTGCAAATGATGCTCTAACTGCTATGGATAATGGCCATCTCAAGGGGGCAGTTTTTATTGACCTGACAAAGGCATTTGATCCTGTTGATCATTCTCTTCTTCTGACAGTCTCCTAGCCCTTGGTTTCTCCCTAACCTCGGTAGCCTGGTTTAATAGCTATCTATCTAACAGAACTCAGCTAGTCAGATTCAACTCTGTTGTGTCCAGCCCTGTGACTATTAACCTAGGTGTTCCCCAGGGATCAATATTAGGACCCCTTCTCTTCTCTATTTTTATTAATAATATCTCATCAAATATCCCCAAATTGCTCAGCTATCCTATACTTGGACAACCTGTCTTATACTGTAGTGATAAGAATATACACCACATTAACCTGACCCTCACTACTGCTTTTAAGTCTATTCAATCATGGCTCTTCCACCATAAGCTAATCCTTAATGCTGATAAAATGCATACTATGCTGTTTGGTTCTACAGTTAAATTAAATAACAACTGGGACCTTTTTAAAGTCTTAGGTCAGGGTGGGATGGTTCTTGAACCAGCTCGCTCTTTTAAGTATCCTGGAGTACTCCTTGACGAAAATCTTAACTTTGATAAGCATATAATGTCTACCTGTAAATCAGTTAATGCTAAAATGGGTGTAGTCTACAAAACCAGTTACATCCTTATGCAGTCAGCTAGATTAGCCATAGTCTGTGGGATCTTGCTCCCGTCGTTATCTTATGGGGTAGTCACTTATCACAGTGCATCCATAACTCTCCTCAGGAAGTGGGATACTACTTACAACAGCATCTGCAGGTATGCCTTGGCCTCTCCCTGGTCAAAACACCACTGTCAGCTTTATGCTGATCTAAACTGGCTACCCCCCCCCCCGCTCATGCTCTTGCTCTTGGCTCCCTGACTGATAATGTTATGAGAGTAAGAATCCCCGTCTCGCTGGCCTCCCTACTAACTCCGCTGCCCTCTCCCATGGCCTCCGCTCAACTGATAAATCACTGCTGCTAATACTTAGATGTAAATCTAACAAAGGAACCCTTGCCTTCTTTCACTTGGTGGCCAAACTCTGGAACTCCCTGCCTCACAATGTTCATCTAGCCCCCAGTTATGCCCAGTTTAAAAGGAATTGTCGCTCCTTTCTCTTTAGCCAGGTCTCCTGTGCCTGCTTCAAACCCCCGAATTTGCATTCACACTCTCTCTCTCTCTCGCCTCACTTCCCCAACTGCTACAAACTGCTCTCTGCTTAGCACATCTAGTCAGATTATTATGCACTTATGACTTATTTTGTGTTTACTTCAGCTGCTCTTAACCCAGTTGTTTGTTAGCTATGTGTGATTGATTACTAGTCACGGAATTTATGTTAGTGTCTATGAACTCTGACCTGTCTTGTTACTTACTCTGGCAATTGTGAAATCTTGAATTGCTCTGCATCATTGTTGCTTCCCTGAATTCGAAATGTATTTCCCCGATTATCCCTACCTATTGTAATCTCCCGGGTCATGCCTGAAAATAGTCCTGTCTTGGCTATGGTACTTACCCAGTAAACAAAAACTAAAAAATAAATAAAATAAATGATCATCATATCATCAATACACTTAATAATCAGTTACAACATCACCAACTGATAACTTTTTTAAATTACATACCATAACCTCAAAACCAGACGATCATACTAACATACTAAATGTCAGCAGAACAGGCCTAACGGTCTTTCGTGTCTGCTCGTTAGCCAGCCCCTATTGGGCGTTAGCTCCTCCTCCTCCCCCTCGGCCCCCGAGAGGGTCAACCTGGGCTTCAGTATACCCATGCATCTATCCACACCCTCTTAAAGCCCTCCACTGTGCCCTGCTCGACTAGACTCCCGGGCAATGCATTCCATGGCTCCACCACCTTCTCAGTGAAGTAATGACTTCTGCGTCCTCCCCTGTAGGTTCCCCCCTCCAACTTCCACTCATGCCCCCTGGTTGTGCCCCCTTTCCTTAGCCTGAACATTTCTTTGGCTCTGCCTGTTAATCCGTTTCACATATTTGAATATCTTAATCATGTCACCCCGTCTCTCCTCTCCTCCAGCGAGTACAGCCCAAGGACTTCCAGCCTTTCTTCATAGGTCCTTTCACTCATGCCCCAGATCATCCTGGTTGCCCTCCTCTGAACCCTCTCCAACAATGCTATGTCCTTCCTAAGGTGAGGTCTCCAGAACTGCACACAGTACTCAAGATGCGGCCTGACCAAGACATTATTCAGAGGAAGGATCACTTCCCTCCTCCTGGACGTTATTCCCCTGGCTATGCAACCCAGAATCCTGTTTGCCTTTGCCGCAGATCTTCTGCAGTTTTCAATGTTGTTCATTCTGGTGTCTACCACCACCCCCAGGTCCCTTTCACTCGTTGTGGCTTGCATTGAGACCCCTCCCAGGGTGTATACATGACCTGGGTTTCTGACCCCCAGATGCAGCACCCTACCCTTCCCTGGATTAAACCTCAGTCCCCACCTCCTTGACCAACCCTCCAGGGTATCCAAATCCCTCTGGACTGTCTCTCTCTCTCGCTTCCTCCCCGTCAGCCAGCGCTCCCAGTTTTGAGTCATACGCGAAGAGGTTCATCCTACTCCTAACCCCCCTCCCTATATCGGAGACATAGGCATTGAACAGGAGTGGCCCCAGCACTGAATCTTGGGGAACCCCACTGAAGACCTTCCTAGGAGAAGAGACTATCCCACTAACCACTACCCTCTGTGTTCTATCTGTAAGCCAGTTTTCTACCCATCTAAGCAACCGTCTTCCCACCCCCATCCCCCCAACTTTGTCAACAACCCGATGTGGAGTACAGAGTCAAACGCCTTACTGAAATCCAGGTATAGGACGTCCACCGGACTTCGTCGGTCCAGGATCCCCGTCACATACTCATAAAAATCTATGAGGTTGGTCTGATACAACCTCCCTGGGACAAAACCATACTGTTTGTCATGCATGTGCCCCAGCCTTTCCAGTTGCCTCCCGAGCTTCTCCTTGATGAAGCCCTCCATTAGTTTGCCTACCACCGACGTTAGGCTGACAGGCCTGTAATTTCCCATCTCCCCCCTAGACCCCCCCTTTGTGGATAGGCACCACATGGGCCACCCTCCAATCCTGAGGCACCCATCCTGTCTGTAGAGAGGCGTTGAAAAGTGCAGCTAGTGGAGCTGCTAGTTCATCCACCAGTTCCTTCAGAACTCTCTGATGCAGCCCATCCGGTCCTGGTGCCTTGTCAGTTTTCAGCACCCATAGGGCCTCCCTTACGCTGTCCTCTGTGATTTCTCCCTCCCTAACCCCGCCCCCAACAAGCACCCAACCCCATCTAGGCCTGGCCCACCCGGTGCCCCCACCTCATCCGGTTCTCTCATCTCCATCTGTCCTCTCCTAGCTGTCTCCCCCTTTCGGCTGAATGGATACCCTGTCTCCTTCCATAAATACTGAGGCAAAGTACTTGTTTAGTGCCTCTGCCTGCTCCCCCACCTCCTGAGCCCATCCCTCCCCAGTCCTAATCCTGGAGATCTGTGCTCTCCCTTTCCTCTTTTCCTTTAAAAAAAAAAAAATCAACCATTTGAACCCCCAAACAAAACAAGCACATTCTAAAAACAATTCATAAAAATGGGTTTGCAACAGTTTGGGTTCATTTCCTAACAAGCACATTATACAAGCAACTAACTTTCCCAGAAACGGTTTTGCAGTTTGGGTTCACTTGACAACATGCGTATTTTACAAACATACTAAAATAATATTAACATTTAAATGTAGCTTTCAAGAACTTGTCTTTACAAACACTGTTAGTTTCAGACCATTTCCAAACAGAAAGAAAAACATACGCTCAGAAATTGCATTCCATTAGTACAGAAGTTGACAGTAGCCATGTCCCACTCCCTCACAATCACATCCTCAGGTCCCAAACGGCATAATTCCATGTGATGTGTTAGACAGAAACCAGTTAATTAAGGCATGAAAACTGCCTCGGAGGGAAAGGCTGGTGGGGACAGATATAAACTGAGTAAGGAGAAGCCAGGTGACAGAGATTAAAACTGTTAGGTGTTACTTCCTAGCAAGCCAAGGTTGAAGTCATCCATGACAAAATGTTCACTTGAGCTGCCTGCACTCTTAATTAGGCAGGCGATACCATTTAGGACACATTTGGTGGGGATAAGTACTGATCAAGTGAATTTTATTTGTATTTTTTAAGAGAAGTACAGGGTGCAGAAACTCATATAAGTTGCTAAGGGCGGGGTGTTACACTAAAGCAAGGAGATACTGAAGTGATTTCTGTAATATAACAGGAGACCACCCAAAAACCTAGAGCCTGGACAGTCAAGTCTAGTGAAATTGTAATTAGAGAGGAGAAAACTGCATCAAAACTGAAGGATTAAGCCAGATCTCAGGCTAAGAATATCAGGCTGATAATGGTTCAGCCAAGCACTGAGCTCTGCCAAGTTTGTTTATAGCCTGTATATATTCAGGAGAGCATGTTTAAGGCCTCTGCAGTTCCACCAGCAAGGACGGGCTTAATAAGACGTGGGTGCAGGCCCAAGGTTAGGTTTCACATCACCTACTAACAAAAGACACAGAGACATTAACCATACTGGACAGATGACAGTATTCCACTGCCTGGCAAAATGCAGCTGATGAGGCTTGCCCTTAAGATACTGGACTAAGGACCAGAAGAGTTTGCATTTCAGCAAGCAGATCATGTGTAAAAGGACAAGGGCGAGTATAAATCATGTTAAAGAATGAAAAACCAAAGTAGAGATTAGGGGTGCGAGAGGCAGTTGAAAGAATGGGCATTAGTATGAATATATATCTATATTTATACATGTAATAGATAATCCACTACAAGGTGTGCGGTCGTGCTCTGACTAATTAGGACAGCACTGGATGTTCACTAGGGAAATTGCTGACAGCAGGCTAGGTAATCTTTTTCCAGTTAACACTGCTAGGCGTGAGTCCTCAAAGGCTTAGTAATAAGTCATAGCAAACACCACCATTCCCTAAAGGGAAAAGGTAATCTTACAGAAATACCTGAGTAAGATAAGCCATTAATGACATCCTAGGTGACTAGATATTTCAAGGGATAACTGCTGCTTGAGTATGGAGTTTCAGGAAGCTTCAATGTTTAGAAAGCAAGTGAAGTAAAGTAGAAGTAAAGGCACATTGGTGCGGCAGCATAGCCAGTTGAAGGCTGACTCCACAGCTGCCATCCATAGTGTGATGGCTTTATACTCCTGCCCTGTTCCAGCCCAAAGCCTGGAGGGTCACTTGAAGCAGAGAGAAGCACTGCTGGAAATTTCCTCCCAAAACTGATCTGCCACCAGACTGGTATGGATCTCATCGACTCCTCTTCACAGGTGTGACTGGGGACCCACTCAGTCACGAGGGTGGCTAGTGTGGAGCCCCAGTTCAGTGGACACTGTTGGGGGAAGGAAAGGGAACATGTACACTGCTCCCACTGTTCATGACCCTGGATGCAGGTGAGATTAAGTCAGAAGAGGATCTGATTGTGCCAGCAGATCAAGGCCACTGTTCTGTTCAACTGTGGCTCCTAATACTGGAACCTTCCGTCTGAAGCTGAGCCACCATCAAATGGTGCGTGGCTTGTCGACTCCTCCTCGCAGGCATGACTGGTGAGTGGGGGGTAGGGCGGAGCCCCAGTGCTGTGGATGCAGGTGGGGGAGGGATAGGGACCCTGGACACTGCTCCTACCCTTCACGTCCCTAGATGCATGAAACTTACAGTAAGAAGAAGCACCAGTCACGACAGAAGATGATGTATTAAGTCGTTCAAGGCTGTATTCATATTGGTGCTTTATTTTTTCCCTTACACCCATCATCTTATTCTTATGTCCTCTTCTCAATTGTTTGGACACAAGACTGATTTGCGTCCAATCCACACATATATCCAAGCTTTGGAATCAGTAAATTAAATGTTAACATTCTGCATATGCATCCACAGGTAAGGCACAAGGGGAAAAGACCTTAGTATAATAAAGAATACAGGAAAATGTTTCTCCAAAACTGATCAGCTATTCCCTAAACAAAGTGGCAGAGCCATATGAGAAAGGACTCGAGAGGGTCTAGGGATGTTTGAGGTTTAAAGTATAAAAATGAAATAGCATTCATATTGTTACATCAGCTTTTATAAAATGCTAACTTGTGCTCAGACACTGGTCTGCTTGCATCCAAAGAACAGGCACCTGGTATTGTTTGTTTCCAAAAAAGGACACTGAATACAGACCAGCCTTATTTTGAGACAAGGAAAATCTGGCCCTAAGCAGCTATGGAAATCAGACCATCATGTGTTCGGCATGAATTATAGTGGCACTGTAGCTCCACTACAGTTAGGGTTGAGTGGGCTATTTAATGTTTTGCACTTTAATAACTTCACCCCTGTTCAACAGATTTGCATGAAGTTTTGCATGCACAGCCTGAGAGCAAAGTTTCTTGATGTCCCAAGTTTTATTCTGGTGAGATGTGCAGATTCTGAAATCCGTATAGTTAATTTTTAGGAAAAATCTTTTTTTTTCTTTTGTCATCCCCTAGCACCAGACATTTTGCAATTTTAGTCTGACATGTTCAGGGTAGAAAGGGCTTGCCCCAAAATGGTGCCCTTTGCTTATTTATTTACCTATTTTTCTTAGATTCTGTTTATTCGCTACGGTGGACCAGGACATCTCTCAGAAGTGCCCACTCAACCGTCTGAAACTTCCCCTCCTCCGCGACCCTCTTCCAAGAACCTTCCAGCCGCCCAGATCACGCCCCAGAGGAGGGCCCACCACACCGACCTGACAGCCTTTCTGCGATTAGAGGGTCAGTCCTGGTAAAGGGCCTTGTGGGACCGTTGGAAGGATGGTCCAGCACTGGGGATGTGGGCAAGGTTCCTGGAGCCTTCGTCACCTCCCTGGTCCTCCAGGGTATTTTAGCATTATGGTTTCCCCCTTTGAGCATGGTTGTGCAATGATGTCCTGGCACTGACATGCCACTGTCCACTAGCTCACTCCTAATCACTGCACTGCATGTTCCTTTTGCCCCTGTCTCTATCAGGGGCCACTAAGAGTGGTGCTTTGGCCTGAATCCCCGAAGGGACAGCAGTCCTCTGGATGCTCAGTCTCTTCCCTTCCCTGCCAAACCCTCAGCTCCCAAACCCGGGTCACTGGTGTGGCGTCTAGCACCTCAACCCTCAGCGCCACCAGGCCAGCTAGCCTTTTGCTGGTTTGGTGGAAAAATATCAGTCCGCTCCCCAGTTATAAGGATTTGAAATTTTGGGTCTCAGCATGCTCAGTAGGTTTTCTTGCATAAATGTTTGATATCCTACTAAGCATGTTCAGAACCAAAAGTTCAATCAACTTGGAAATGGATTAATATTTTTTTCTCCAAACCAATGAAAGGCACTATTCTGGGGCAAGCCCTTTCTACTCTGAAAATTTCAGTCTAAAATTCCAACCTGTCTGGGCTATATATATATTATGGTAGCACGGTAGTGCTACCATAGTTAGGGTTGAGTATTCTATTTAAGGTTAAATGGTGAAACTTTGCACCTTAATAACTTTGCCACCGTTCAACAGATTTGCCTGAAATGTGGCAGACATGGGGAGCAACTACAGATCTTGGGATCTGCCAACTTCCGTACCAGTCAGGTAAACGGCTGCAGAGTTATTAAGTGACATTCTGGGGCGCATTTACGTTTTTTTGTGCATTCTTTGCTCGAGGCTACAGGTCACACGGTTTGTGCAACTGGTCCAAAAACTTCAGGGAATGTGCAGCCGGGATCTCCAATGTGCCTTTTGAAGATTTCATGAACAAATATTTAATGGTTCAAAAGTTATTCAAAAAGCAAGTTCCCATTATAAGTCAATGGGAAAAGTTAAAAAATGCGACACTTTCGCAAATGCACTTTTCAGTGTCGCAAATTACCCTAGTAGTGCCGCAAATGCACCATTCTGTTTTCAATTACCGATCAGAAAAATGCTTGGCATTTAAAATTGGGACCATCTAGGGACATAATTCTTTTTGTGTTTACCTAGTCGAGCCCTGAGGATGCTAGCCATGTCTTTATTTTGGGGTGAAACACCCCAGAAATCTGTTTTCAAATTTTGGGGAAAAGTGGTGTCGCAAAGTAGTGTCGCACTTGCGACACTGTCACAAATTTTTTCGAAAGGTGTCGCAAATCACGACACTACTTTTCAACACTATGGCCAAAATTACAGGAATTGTTTGCCACCCTGCTACAAAGAACGGTTTCATCTTTTGGGCTGAAATTTGGAAGGAAGAAAGCCAACATCTCACAGATGTGCCTTTTGGTGGTTTGGTGAAAAAATATTGCAGGGATGAAAAGTTATGGCACTCTGAAGTTGATGCTTTTTCCCATAGACTAACATTATGGTGTCCGCCGCATGACAGGAATTATTTGCCACCCTACTGCAAAATAACGGTTTAGTCTTTTACGCTGAAATTTAGAAGGTAGAAAGCCAACATCCCACAAATATGCCTTTTGGTGGTTTGGTGCAAAAATATTACAGGGCACAAAGTTACGGCTCTCCAAACTTCACATTTTTTCCCATAGGATAACATTAAGGCATCAGCCGTGCTTTTCAGAGCCCGTACCTCGGAAATGGTGTGAGATACGGACTTTTCGTCTGAAAAAGTCTTAGCCACTCCAAATTGGGGCTAAGTACAAAACTAGCCAGGAAAGTCATAATTCATACAAATTTTTTTTTTCTATGTCGACGGTTCCTGAGATAGAAGCAATTTAGTATTCCAACTCCTCATTTTCTGCTCCGAGACCCATTATTATGCATACATTCTTTGTACTCACTGTGTTTCTCTATGCAGCTGTTGAGGAAAACCAGGGTGTGCGCTTACGTTACTGTTACCCTTACCGTTTCTGCTTGTGGTTCCGTACCCGTTTGTGTTACCGTTCCCATTTACGCCACCATGTGCGCTACCCTTTGCGTTTGCCTTACTATTACCATTTGTGTCTACAGTACTGTTTCTCTTTGTGTTTCATTTTGCATCACCGTGCGCATTACCATTTGCAGCCGCCCTTCTGTTTACATCTGTCTTTCGTTTTGCATCATCGTTGTTGTTACCGTTACTATTTGCATTTCCAATTGCATTCCCATGCCCATGCACGTTATGGTTCACATTTCCATACATGCTTGCGTTTCTTTTTCCTTTGCCGTTATTGTTGCTGTTACCATTTGAGTTTCCAATTGCGGTACCATGACCGTCCAAATTACTGTTTACGTTTCCGTACACGCTTGCATTTGTGTTTCCGTTTCTGTTTCCTTTGCCATTATTGTTGCTGTTACCGTTACCATTAGCGTTTACAATTGCAGCATCATGACTGTGCATACGGTTGTATTCGCATGCACTTTATGCTTGTGTATTGGTTTTGGCCTTATTGTTGCTGTTACCATTATCATTTACATTTACAATTGCGGTACCGTGACCGTACGCATAATGGTTTATGTTTCTGTACACAATTGCATTAGCGTTTCCATTTCTGTTTTCTTTGGCATTATTTTTGCTGTTACTGTTACCATTTGCGTTTGCAATTGCAATACAGTGACCATCTGCATTACCACTTGCATTTCCATGTGCGTTGCGTTTGCATCTCCATTTGTGTCACTGTTCACTTTGGCGTCACTTTGCGCTTGTGTTTCTATTAATGTTTGCGATACCGTTTTCGTTTGTGTCACCATGTGCGTTACCATTAGCGCTTGCATTTGCAATGCAGTTACCGTTACTATATCACAAGACATCATGTGGTGGGAGTGTGGGGCCTGCATTCTATTCACTATTTATAGTCCTCATTCTCAAAAAGGGAAATTCATGGCAAAAAACTCTGTTTAATGCATCATTTAGGGTTGTTCTACAGCGACAAAAGTGAAGAAATTCAGTGTAAGGGTTGAAAGATCCCTTTGCACCCCCCTGCCTGCCCCCCCCAACTGGCATCGGGGTGTGCGTTGGGGTCGAAGGTCCTAACTCTCACCCCATTCTCCTATACCTCAGCTTGCTTACACATGTGATGGGGTGAGAGTTAGGCTACGACCCCAACGACACCCCGATGTCGGGTTGGGGCGGGCTGGGGGCAAGGGGGCTTTCAACCCTCACACTGAATTTCTCACTTTTGTCTCTGTGGAACAACCCTAACTGATGCATTAAACTGAGTTTTTTAGCCATATATATATATATATATATATATTATGGTAGCACGGTAGTGCTACCATAGTTAGGGTTGAGGAGCCATTTCTATGTTAAACCCCAAAACTTTGCACCTTAATAACTTTGCAACCGTTTGATGGATTTGCCTGAAGTTTGGAATTTATGATCAAGAACCATGGGCCTTGGGATCTGCCAAGTTTCGTACTGGTCGGATATACGGCTGCGGAGTTATTAAGTGTGATCTGTGCGCGCGTTTACGCTTTTCTGGAATTCTGTGGTCGCGCCTACAGGTCGTACGGTTTATGGGATCGGCCCGAAATCTTCAGGAACGTGCAGCCAGGGTCCCAATGTGCCTTTTGAAGATTTCGTGAAAAATATAAAACGGTTCAAAAGTTATTCAAAACAGTTTCCATTATAAGTCAATGGGAAAAGTTAACAAAAAGTTCAACACTTTCGAAGAATTTTATTTTACTTTCTGAATGGACCTGTTACTTTCGCAATCGGCCATTTTGTTTTCAGTTGGTGATCAGAAAATGGTTGGCATTTAAATTTTGGACCCTCTAGCAACCTCATTTTTTTGTATTCACCTAGTCGGGCCCTGAGGATGCTTGCCATGTCTTTATTTTGTGGTAAACACCCCAGAAATATGTTTTTCAAATTTCTGGAAAAGTACTTGCAAATTACTTTCGATTATGAAAGTTGTCAAATTTTATGAAAGCTTCATAATGCGACAGTAATTTTCTAGTCTGTGGGAAAATGACAGCAATTCTTTGGCACTGCACTGCAAAATAACCGTTGGGAGTTTTGGGCTGAAATTTGAGAGAACGAGACGACATCTCACAGTTGTGCCTTTCAGTGTTGTATTGAAAAATATTACACAGCGGCAAAGTTATGGCACTCCAAAGTTGACAGTTTTCCATAGGATAACATTACGGGCGCTCAAGCATTACAGGAATCCTTTGGCACCCTGCTGCAAAATAACGGTTTGGTCTTTTTTCCTGAAATTTGGAGGAAGACAGCCAACAGTACACAGATGTGCCTTTCAGTAGTTTGGTGAAAAAATATCACATGGCGGCAAAGTTACAGCACTCCAAAATTGACGGTTTTTCCCATAGGATAACATTACGGTGCCCGACACTTAACAGAAATCATTTGGAGCCCTGCTGCAAAATAACGGTTTGGTCTTTTTTCCTGAAATTTGGAAGGAATACAGCCAACAGCCCACAGATGTGCCTTTCAGTAGTTTGGTGAAAAAACATTACAGGGAGGCAAAGTTATGGTGCTCCGAACTTTTCTTTTTTTCCCATAGGATAACATTACGGCGTTCGCTGCGCCTTTCAGGGCCCGTATCTCGGAAACGGTGCGAGATACGGACTTTTCGTCAGAAAATTTCTTAGCCCCATAATGGGGCTAAGATTCAAATTAGCCAGGACAGTTGTAAATAATATGACTTTTAAATTTTTTTTCTATGTCGCTCGGTTCCTGAGATATAACGATTTAGTATTCCAAGTTCTCATTTTCTCCGATACTCATTATTATGCATACATTATTTGTACTCACTGTCTTTCTCTATGCAGGTTTTGGGGAAACCAGCCTGTGCGCTTACATTACTGTTACTGCTGCTCTTTCTGCTTGTGGTTCCGTGATCCATTTCACTTACCATTGACGTCTGTGCCACCATGTGCGTTATCCTTTGCGTTTTCATTTGCGCTTGCGTTTCTGTTATTTTTTGCCATTTCTGTCTACAGTACTGTTTATCTTTCTGTTTCACTTTACGTCACCATGTCCACTGACATTTCTGTTTGCAGGCACCATGTTACTATGTGACAACACATCACGTGGCAGACCGTTCCCCTCACGCCACCATGTGCCATCTTTCTGTTCTCATTCGCTACTATGTTACCATGTGCGCCCACTGTTAGCATTTCTGTTTATGCTGCTGTCCCTGTTAGTATGCCACAAGACGGGCTCCAGGCCCTGCCACTGCATTACATTCACTATTTCTCGTTATCATTCTCAAAAAAGGAATAGAGCAAAACTCGTTTAATGCATTATTGTTGTTCATTGATAAAGTGAAGAATTGCTGTTGTTGAGTTGAAAATCTCTTCACATCTTTCAACCGCATTGTGGTGTGCATTGGGATTGTGGGTCCCAACTGTCACCCCATTCTCCTATACTTCTGCTGCTTTACACATGTCATGGGGTGAGAGTTAGGCTGATCTATCCCAACGCGCACCCCAATGCCGGTTGGGGGTGTGGGGTCCAAGTGTTTCAACCCAACAGCTTAATTCCTCACTTTTGTCGCTGTGGAACAACCCTAACTAATGCATTAAATGGAGTTTTTTGCCTCTAATATATATATATATAGCTAGCCACGGTAGTGCCACTATAATTAGGGATGATCAGGCTGCTTAATGTTAACCCTCTAACTTTGCACTTTAATAGCTTCAACCCCATTCGACGTATTTGCACAAAATTTTGCATGCAAGGTCTTGGGGTGCAAAGTCTCTTGATATGCCAAGTATTGTTCCCGTCAGATGTGTGGATTTGTCATGTTTATAAGGAGAGTCATAAAATAACTATCTTGAAAACTTGGGGATAAAATTAAATGAAAAAATAAAGAGTAAATGTGTGAAGTGTGAATGTGTGAAGAATGAATGTGTAAAGACTGCATGTGTGAAGAGTGAATCTGCAAAGAGTAAATGTGCCATGCCCTGCACTTCTGTAGGCAGATGGAGTCTTCCCGTGGTTCAGGGTCCAAAGGGCCATGCACATTTGCACCTGTTCAGGCAGGTCCCAAAGAGACCTTCGTGAATGAGGATACGAATCGACTATCTCAAAAAAAAAAAAAAAAGAAATTTTTTGCAAAAAACTTTGTTATGCACCAGTTAGTGTAACTTAATATGGCATTAGGGTTTCCAGTCCTAACTCCCTCCCCCAAAACAGCAAAACGAAAAAACATTAGGATTTTAGGTCTCCGAAAACTTGGCAAATCAATGGTGGGGTCTTTCTTGGAGTTGTCGTACCTAGTACCCACCTGTTCCCTGAGCAAACAACATTACACATGACCTTCTTTCTTTATGCAGGGCCAACAGAGCCCTGCATGAAGAATGCTACAACAAACTGTGTTGGCAACATGTAGCAAGACCTAGTTCTCTGCCTCTGAAGAGTGTATCACTATGAGGCACTGGCTTGGAGCTGTCCCTTTTGCTTCAGACTGGAGGCCACAGGCTTGGAGAGCGAGCATTAGGGTTGAAAACCCCAAGGAAAACCACACCACTAATTTAACAACACTCCGGACCAAACCCTAATTTAATTTTTTACTTTGCTGCTTTGGGTAGGGGTTATGTGGGGAGTTAGGGTTGGAAACCCTAACACCACATTTCCTACTTTTGTGGCATTAAATTACTCTAACTGGTACACTAATAAGGTGTTTTGCAAGAAATATTGAGATATACATACAGTGTATATATATATATATATATATATATATATACACATACACACACACATATATACATACATACACACACATATATGTTTAACAGGTACAGTGGGTGCCTACATGTTAGGGTTGAGTAACCCCTGATTTTTGCACCTTAATCTGCCCTCATTCATCCAGTTTACTTGAAATTTGGCAGCTGCAAAGTTGGTGCCAGGATCTCTGAATTTTGAAAAGTTTTTGGCAATCAGTTCACAAGGAGCAAAGTTATAGAGGTAAAAAAATACGTAAAAATGGTCAAAATGAAGTCTTTTTTTGTTGCTCGCCCATAACTAAAAAATTAAGATTTCAAACCTGAAACTTGAAGGTTTGATAGGGTTTGCCCAGAGGTGTGTGCTTTTGTGCTTTTTATGCCCCTAACTTGCCCCGTTGTAGCTCCATGCATGCTCAGTTTAAAAACTGAACATTCTAACAATAACTGATTTTTTTAATGACCACATTTCTAAATGTGGTCATTTGATAAAAATGCATGTGTTTCTGAGGGGGAAGGGCTATAGGTATCACCACGAGGTGATGCCTGATGCTATCATCACCATCTGTTTCATATGAAACAGCATTTATTCTGGGGAGGGCCTTTGCATCATTGCATAACCCCCCCCCCCCACTGCTCTGGTGCTGCATGAACATTTCTCTGTGGTGGCCATTTGCCACATTCCTCTAAGCTGGGATTTGAATTCTTTATAATACAACCAGACTCCAGGGTACTCAAACCCTGGTGCTGACTCAATATGTAAAACAACAAACTGAATTCGACACTAGGGTGCCCACCCCCAGTGCCTGTTAAGAACCCCCCCAGTCTGCTACTGTTTCTCCCCCTCCACCTGCCACACATAGTCACCAACACTAACTTGTCCAATCCCCAGTGCCAGCTCAGTATTAATAAAAAAACAAAACAAACAAAAAAAGGTGTGCCCTCCCTTGGTGCCAGTTAAAATCCCTCCAGTCCAGTATTGTTTTCCATCCAACACACACGATTACCAAACATTGGGGTGCCCAAACCCTGGTGCAGGCTCTGAACCACCCACTCTAGGGCCACTGATTTCCCATTTTGTGACTGTGTCCAATAACCTTCCTTCTTGAGACCAGCACTTATTCTAACCTTACGCTATCCTGACTGGGCTTTTTCTGCGTCTAAAAATATAGCTAACTGGGCTGTTTCAGTATGGGTTCGATATTTTAATACATTTAATAATTTTCTAATATTATCAGACAGATGTCTATTGGGAATAAATCCTGTCTGGTCAGGATGTACGAGTGATTCAATATTCTTTTGGAGACACAATGCTAAGACTTTCATCAAAATTTTGAGATCCTGGTTAAGTAAGGAGATAGGATGGTAGGCCTCACATGTGTTAGCCAGTTTTCCTGGTTTAGGGAGGTAGGATATTAAGGCTTCTGCCCAGGATGCTGGAATTCTCCCCTCTGTTAAGCAGGAATTAAACACCTTGGCCAAGATAGGGGCTAGGGTTTTGGCAAATATTTTATAGAAAGAACCACAAAACCCATCTGGGACAGATGCCTTCCCTGTATGGACGGTATGTATTTTGAATTACCTCTTCCTCTAAAATCTGAGTAAACAGCTGGGCCTGCCTTTCTTTGGAAAGAACCAGTAACTTTATTTTATTCAAAAAGCTTTTGGTGGCTTCTACAATATGTCTGTCTCCTTCTTCTTTTGTATACAATTGGGAGTAATATTCTTGAAATTGGCTTGCTGTCTCATCAGGGGTTACCCATGGTTTGCTGGGGTTTGTTTTGTTTTATATTTTTTTCACCCTCCTCTCCACCTGTAATTTTTGGAATCTGAATACCAGCAATTTTGTAGTACGGTTACCTGTGTCATGATATTTGTGTTAACAAACCTCAAGTTGCCCTCAATTTCTTTGTTTTCGTGCTGATTTACAGCCTCCTTGGTTTTCCTTAACTGACTAAGTATCCCCTTGTCTGTTGGTGATAGTTTATGTTGTTTTTCTAGGGTCTCTAATTCCTGTTGTAACCTTTTATACATGAGCAGCCCTAGTTTTTTGTTTGCTGAGGCGAACCCAATTATTTCTCCCCTCACTATCAATTTAAGAGCTTCCCAGGAGGAAATCTGAGAGCATCGCTGGTTGATGTTAATATTCATATATTTATTTTATTTTCGATGTAAGGATTTTGACAAAGTGTTTATCATTTAATAGGGAAACGTTTAGACGCCACAGTGATTGTCTGGGGCTTAGGGATAATCACACCTTCACCGTGACAGGCGTATGGTCCGAAATTGTTATATTGTGGATTTCTGACTGGCTGATAGTATACATAAATGATTGCTGGGTGTAGAATAGGTCTATTCCAGAGTAGGACAGATGAGGGGCTGAGTATAAAATGAAATCCCTCCCTCTCTTTACCATGTTGGTCCCTCCACATCTCTGTTTGTCCCAGTTCTTTAGTCAGTCCTCTCAGAACTCTCCCCTCCCCGCCTGAGGGAATTGATTTTACTGCAGATCGATCTATGGATGGAACTGGAGCCACATTAACCCCCAAAATGATTTGTCCAGGAGGCAACATTGCTTTTTTTTGAAAGATTCTCCAAAAAAAGCAGTTGTATTGAGTATGGGGGCATATACAGTATATTTACCAAATGAATAAGCTTCCCCTGATATTCTGTAGTTACCCTTAAATAATGCCCATCTTCATCTTTGTCAACCACTTTAATATGAAAAGCTGAACCTCTTCTGAACAAGATCGCTACCCCTGCTTTCTTGCTGTTTTTTGAGGGGGAGGCTTCCATATGTGTCACATATCCCCTATGCAATTTCTGCAGCTCCACTTGTCTGAGGTGGGTCTCTTGTAAATAAGCTACCTCGTTGTCTAATTTTTTAAGTTCAGACAATAGTCTGGAGCACTTTATAGGAAAGTGTATACTCCCTTAACATTATATGACACTATACAGAGTTCTGCCATTGCCCTGGATAGTCTAAGCAGTGTATTTCTAGTCCTGTATGATTTTGTATCTGATTAAATCCCATACCCCTTTGTGATGCTACCTGTACTGAGATCAAAGAGAGTGCTAGATATTCAATATAATAACATAGGATTAAAACCTTTCTGAACTGAAAAGCAGATCATCTTGTCTGTTATAGTCCTGCAAAACATAAAACAACACTTAACTAGTTAAGAAAATTTCCTCAAAAAAGGAAACAAATAGTTTGAACAATAACTTGGACCTTCTTAGGTTAAATCCTGCTTTCAGAAGAACTGAAACACTCCACTTACCCCCAGAAGCAGGGACCTTAAAAGGGTTAGTGTCCCCTATAAGACGGGGAAATTCTGAGCAGGATCTTTAGTCCCTGTCGGCAAGGATGTTATGAATTGTCACCAATTGTGCACACTCTATTAGATAACCATATACATCTCTGGGCCCCACCCCCCACCCCAAGGAATCCCAAGTTATCGCTCTTGTTGTTTAAGAAATCAACTCCAGATTATAAAACCTCTCCGTCTCCTGTTTGAATATCTCTCCACTAAAATTTGGGTGGGAGTAATAGCTTCCAACTCCACTTTTATCTCCATTTCCATCCTCCACAATCGTTAGACTGCATTAACTTCCACCCCCGGAAAGCAGAGTTTCGCTTGAAATGGGTATGCTTATTCTTTAGGTACCATCCCACTTATTTTTCCCCTTTCAGTTTAGACCCCATCAACCAAAACTGTGGGAGAGGTTATATACTAATACCTAACCATGAACTTTTTCATTTTAGGCACCCTTCCCTCATACAACTGACCCTTTACCCCAGTCCTGAGTCACAATTAAAAGCTCTTTGCTCACTTTGACTGAGCAGGCAGTTTGAAGGGTGTTCCATCAGCAGCATTTAAGGTTTAGAAACAGATGTCCCATCTGAATACCCTTGACCTTGTGCTGGCAAATGGGGAGTTTGTGAGAGAACTTATAGTGGAAGAACCGCTGTCAGAGAATAACCACCACTCAGTATGGCTCACATTGGATTTGGGCAAGGAAGGAGTGGAACCTGGCACAAGAGTGCTGGACTACAGGAGGGCCAACTTTGGGAGGATGGGGGAAGTGGTAAAAGGGTACCTGGCCATAATTCAACCTAGTATGGACACTAACCAGAGGTGGGAGTTCATAAGGCTGGGGATAGTGGAGGCAACCAAAACCTGCTGCAAAGCCCAGAGCAAGAAGGCTAGGGCTAAGAAACTGAGCTGGTTGAGCAAGGAGGTCATGGAAAAGGTAAGAAGGAAAAAGCTGCCTTTAGGATGTACAAGAAAACGGGGGGGACAGGGAGGAGTACCTGACAAAATCGAAGGAGGTAACACGGGCAGTAAGGGGAGCCAAGGCATCTACGGAGCTCAGGCTGGCAAAAGGCATTAAGAAGGGGGAGGGAGAAGGACTTCTTTAGGTACATCAGGGAGAAAAGGAGCTGTAAGGAACACATAGTAAGGATTAGGAAGGAGGGGTTGGGTGGAAGCAGGGTGCGATAAGGCAGAAGCGCTAAATGATTACTTCTGCTCAGTATTTACTAAGGAGGAGACGGGGGTGATACCCAAGGGGGGAGGAATGGCAGAAATGGGGGAGGGGGTGACAGATGGGGAAATCATGGAGGGCAGAGTCTGGGAGGGTTTGAAGTCACTGAGGGTGGACAAGGAGCCAGGCCCAGATGGCATCCACCCCAGGGTACTGAAGGAGTTGGCAGAGGTCCTTGCAGGACCTTTGGCATACCTATTTAATGCCTCTCTACACATACGGTGTGTACCTCAGGATTTGAGGATGGCTCATGTGATGCCCCTCCACAAGAGTGGCCCCAAGAATGAACCGGGGACCTACAGACCGGTGAGCCTCACATCCATCGTGGGTAAGCTGATGGAGACTATCCTGAAGGAGAGGCTAGTGGCCCTCCTAGAGGCCAAAGGACTATGGGACAGCATACAGCATGGCTTCATACATGGCAGATCCTGCCAAACCAATCTGATGGAGTTCTATGACTGGGTAACTAGGCAACTGGACAGGGGCCATGCAGTGGACGTCCTATATCTGGACTTCAGTAAGGCATTTGACTCGGTGCCACATGGGAGGCTGGGAAATAAGTTAGAATGCATGGGGTGGGTGCAAAGCTAGTGAGATGGGAAGGGAACTGGCTTCAGGGAAGGCAACAGAGGGGGGTGGTGGTGGGTGGGGAGCTCTCACACCCAAGGGTAGTGATGAGCGGTGTTCCACAGGGCTCGGTGTTGGGACCAGTGTTGCTTGGGATATTCATTGCAGACATATCATTGGACGTCAAGAACAAGATCAGTCTGTTTGCTGATGATACCAAGATGGGAGTGGTGGTGGACAACCTAGGGGGATGGCAGGGGTTGCAGGATGATCTGACAAAGCTTGAAACCTGGTCAGACACCTGGCAACTGAGGTTTAATGCCAAAAAGTGCAAGGTGCTGCATTTTGAGGGTGAACAACCCAAGGAGGAGTTACCAGCTGGGGTGGAGTACAGCTAGCCCAGACAGAGCAGGAGAAGGATCTGGGGGTGCTCATTACAGGGTCAATGAACTACTCTGCACAATGTAGAAAGGCAGTTGCAAAGGCCAACAAAATGCTGGGTTGTACTGCAAGGGGTATATCCTCGAGGAGGGAGGAGGTGATTTTGCCACTGTATACAGTAGGTCATTAGTTAGACCACACTTGGAGTACTGCATGCAGTACTGGCGCCCATATCTGAAGAGGGACATTAAGTTACTGGAGGGGCAGCAGCGCAAGGTGACAAATATGATCAAGGGGCTGGGGGACATCATACGAGAGGAGGCTGAGGGAGTTGAACATGTGCTCGCTGGAAGAGAGGAGGGACGGGCGGACACGATTGAAACCTTTAAGTACATGAAAGGAATAAACAAGACAGGTACAGAGGGGGCTGTTCAAAATAAGGGAGGGGAGGGACACCAGGGGCCATGATATGAGACTGGAGGGAGGAAGGTTCAGGAGGGAGATGAGAAGACACTTTTTTTTTACAGAGAGGGTGGTAGCTGGGTAGAATGCATTACCTACAGAAATGGTATCCAGTAGAACAATGGACTGCTTCAAAAGGGAATAGGACAGGACAAGGGGGAGGGTCAATGGAGGGGAAGGGTGGAAGGGAGGGGCAGCTGCAGAATAAGGGGTGCTAGCTGCACATTTGAGCAGACTTGATAGACCTCTAGGCCTTTATCTGCTGGCAAATTTCATATGTTTGTATGTTCGTATCCATGTGAATGATCGATTGGTTAGCCAGCATTTTAAAATCAGAAGCTAGTCCCTTCTGCAGTGTACCTGGTATACCCCTTCCTGAATTCTGACCAGCAACAGTCCAGGACTCCTTGAGCAATTTATGTTCCAGTTGCTCCATCTCCAGATCCGGGATCAAAATTTGCCATTCTTTCAATATTGAAGCCACTTACACGAGAGAGGTGAAAGTTTTAGGACCCTCAGGTGTGAATACTTTAAGTTTAGCTGGGAAATGAAGTTGGGCTTTTAGGCCTTTTTTCTCTTTAATGTTCTGAATAATGGCTCTGATTCTTTGCCTCTCCGCCTGTAAGGTAGGAGAGAAATCATGTTCAAAGTAAATTTGTGTGTTCTGGTACTTCACTTCCTTAATCCTCCAGGCTTCTTGGAGTATAAGGTCCTTTGCTTGGTAATAGGCCATCCTGGTAATGACAGACCTGGGCCGTGCGGTTGGTGAGGCAGGCTTAGGTCTTAATGCCCTTTGAGTGAGGTCCATCTCGTAAAGGAAATCTGATGCCAAAGCTAGGGTGGTTCTCAATAGATGTTGCATAAAGTCTGCTACAGAAGGGAACCCATCTTCCGCCCCTCCAGTAAACAGTGAACCCTTAAATTGTTTCTTCTAGCTCGGTTTTCAATGTCTTCCATCCGAGTTCTCGACTGCCTCTCCTGCCGTAGCAAATAAAGAAGAAGCCAATCAGAGGATACCCTTGCTTCTACCACCTCCGTGATTCTCCCAGTATTTTCTGTTACTCTTTGGTTCAGTTGTTGTAGATCTTGCCACATATTGGCAACGGAGGATTCTATTTTTTGTACAGAGTAAAGAATTTGTTTGAGGGTGCGCCCCATCTTTCTGGGGTGTAGGTTTTCTTCCCTGTCTGAGTCAGATACAAACCCGACGGAGAGCTTAGTCACAGCAGGCAGGCTGCAAGGCCCTCAGCTCCTGCCTCTAGCTGAAGTTGTTTCATCTTGGTGGCTGGATGACATTTTTCAGGCTCTTTTCTCCTTTTCCCTTCAGCGGCATGCTGCCCTGCCAGATGAGGTAATTATTGATCCTTATCGATAGGTTTTAAGAGAAGGATTAAGTTAGATTCCTGGTGGCAATCGAGGAGCCCAAGAGACAGCGCTGCTCACATATTGGTGACATCACCGGAAGTTGCTATAACAAATTCTATGTTTCTAAGTCTCGGGAGACCCAAAACCATAATGATTTTTCATTCCTTTACTTTGTGCGCTTTGCATTCTTGAACGCTAATGTCTGCATTAACATAGTTTTTTGCAGTACATTAATATATTTACATATGAAGTGTGTTTGTGTGTGTGTATATATATATATATATATATATATATATATATATATATATATATATATATATATATATATACACACACACACACACATATACACACATACATTTTCAACACAAACTTTAACTATCAAAAACCTGTAATTATTTAAGGCAGATCTGCTTAGCTGGGGCCAAAGTAGTTAAGGGGTGCAAATATTTTCATGAATTTGTAAAATTTACCACTATGTGCACAAGTTCTGTCTTGTAAGCACAGTGAGTGCTGTGAATTGCTGCTTGTGCTCTACAGGAAAACTGCCAAAGGCCTTATACACAGCAGGATACCAAGGTGCAAATGGACAGACAGTGCAGTCTCTGTGTAGACTGTGACGTCAGTCATGCAGAGCTTCTATACTACAGAAATGCATGTTGGATTTCAGAGGAAAGAATAAAGTAATTACATACATACTTTAGTCATGCCATATTCAAAGTGGTAATACATGGTAACTAATTATAAACTGAGCCTTATTTTATTTTACCTACTGGGTTAAGACTCTGAGCTGCAGATCTGGAGACCTGGGTTTGAATCCCACAGCCACCTAGGTGCATACTGTGTGATCCTGAGCAAGTCACTTAACTTCCTTGTGCTTAAAGGTCACATCTGGAAACAGCTTTGGCTTAGTATGCTTCTCCTGGTTAAACAATGTCCCCTTTCGATTTCTGTACCAAAACCAGCATTAGGCAGATGAGCTGTTGACTATTTTATCCCTAGGTAGTACCCCTACGTCATACAAATGTTACCACTTTATTACCATTGTCACACAGTAACACAGGCTGCTTAAGTTTGCCAACAACATTAAGCTGGTCAAGGCAGTGGACTTCTTTGAGGATGGGGACAAACTTCAGGAGGACCTGAGCAGGCAGGGTGATCAGTCAGAATCTTTAAAGTCTCTAATTCAGTGTAGCTAAATGCAAAGTACTACACTATGGAAGGAAGAACAGAGATGATAGAAAAAGACATGGCTGTCAGAATACACAAGGGAATGAAGTCAGATAAGCAGTGCGCTGCTGCTATAAACAGGGTTGGCAAAACACTGGGGTGCATCAAAAGAGGGTGACCAGCAGGGCAGGGGAAGTTATCTTGCCTCTTTACAAGGACCTGGTCAGGCCTCACCTGGAGTACTGGTACAGTTCTGGGATCCTCAATATGTAAAGGATATTGAGGCTGTTGGAGAGTGCAAAGCAGAGCCACCAAAATGATCAGGGTTATGAAGGACAAAAGCTATGAGGAGGTGCTGGTGGCCCTTAACACAGTCACACTGGAGAATGAAGTTAATGGTACCCCCTTCTGCTTGGCTCTTCTTCCTTGTTCCCTCGTTTGGTTTCTTGCTGCTCTCAACCACTATTTGCTTCTGCACCCTCTTCCTCTGCCTAGCTGATCTGAGATTCCACCCCCTCCAAGCACTTTTGCCCTGCATTGCCCTCTCAGCAGTTACTCTTACTCCTCATCTCTCCAGCCAGCCCCATCCCCACAGTCACCCCACCTAATGCTCCCACACCCCACCATGGGCTCATCCACAGTTTTGCTCCCCATAATCCTCATCACCCTGATAGCTCACCTGCTCAGCTCCAATTGCCCCCGACATCTTTTTTCCCCCCAATTCTCCTCATACTAGAAGTTTCCCTTTGATCTCACAGGACCTTGGGTGCACAACGGCCAGAGGGACATTTAACTTTATGCTGCCCAAGGCTGCCTACTGCCCTCCTACACCTAGCTTAGTCAGAAACCTGTTCTACTACCCTTTCTAACACTGCCTTCATCACTGCTGCCTCCCTCTGTTTGCCACCCCTTCCTGGTCAAGGACTTCAAACACATGGATACCTTCTCATGTAAACCTCCTAGCATAAACTGGAGGCAGACTTGTCTTATTCTGCTCCTTCTTCTCCTCTCTGGCTCCGTCCACCCTAACCCTGGTCCAACACCCCCAGTTTCCACCTCAACACCCCCCTGACCAGGATAAGAAGTCTTTTAGCATTGCCCCCACCTGAACATTCAGAGTTTGCTCTCTAAAAAAACTTCATTTAAAGCCTGGGTTGAATTCAACCATTTCAACATCATCACCCTCTCTGAAACATGGCTGTCTCACAAAATCTCTTTTCATGACATTTCGCTCAAAAGCTACTCCCTGATAAGAAAGACAGACCTAATAAAAGAGGTAGTGGCTGCCTCTTTATTTCGGAAAGGCTCCCCTTCACTAAACTCCCCTGATAGCGGAAACCTCCATGCTCGAATCTCTGTCCATCAACCTTATCATTGGAAACAACAAAATCCTAACCATCTCCTCTGTCTACCTACCCCCAGGGGCCCCATCAGAGAACTTGAATCCTTCCTTTCAAAAAACTCATCCTTCCCAGATAAAGGGGAATGGACAATTTTAGGCAATTTTAACATTAACTGGGATAGCAGCCAGTCTGATGGTGCCAAAGACCTTCTTGCCAGCTAAGGGCTGCATCAAATAATTTCCACACTTACTATACTAGAACCAACTATAAAACAAGCTTCAGCTCTACCATAGACTGGATAGTAGTTTCAAACCCCTTCAGAATAGTTGCCTCAGGAGTACTCCCAGACTCCACCAGTGACCACTGCACAACTTTTTGTCACAGGATGGCCAGAGCCCTTAAATCCTTACCTAATTTCATCTTCAGGAGGCAATTAAAAAACACTAATGTGGAAGAACTCTCACACGCTTTCAAATCTGCAGACTGGTCTTTCGCCACTGACATTAATAACATAGACTCCGCTATCAAAGCTTTCTCCAACATTTTCAATTCTATCTGTGACACCATTATCCCAAAAAAAAAGATTAGACTGCGTGGCACCCAAATGAATGGGTCACTCCAGATCACCTTAGACTTATGCACAGTAGGGACAAGGCTTGGTCTAAGTACAAGAAGTCCAACTCACCCATACTCTTCCAGGAGTATAAAACCCTCCGCAATAGATGCAAGTCTGCAGTCTGTGCCGCTAAGATAAATCACCTCAAGAACAGTCAACTTTATAACAAAGCCAATTCTAAACAACTCTGCGGGACACTAAACTCCCTACTAGGAATTATAGAAAATCTGAGCAGATCACCCTTTTTTCAGTTGAGAAATCAAACGACCCTTTATGCGTGGACACCATGCTGAATTCCTTTTTTGGGGATCTTGACAAATACAAGACTCCTCTCACCTCAGCCCACCCTGCCCAGCCCTGCCACATGCCCCTCCAACCATTAACAGCCACCCTAACCTTCTAATTTAAAGCACCCTCTCCCACCAACACTGTAAAACTCATTAAGATGAATAACCCTAAACCTAGCATTGGCTATGACTGCCTCAACTACCACATCCTTAAACTAGTCATTAAGGACATTGCTATCTCCCTCACCACTATATTTAATTTCTTGTTCTGCTCAGATAATGTCCCGGTGGCTTGGAAAATCACCTCCATAATGCCATTGCATAAAGGAGGTTCCAAACAGGAAAGCAGTAACTATAGATCAATCTCCCTACTAACCCCCTTTCCAAAATCATGGAAAAAATTGTCCATGCTCAAACCACAGAGCACATAAATAAAGATGACATCTTCACAAGGGCTCAACATGGTTTCAGGGCAAGACACATACCAAAACCGCCCTTGTGAGGCTCATAAATGACATTTTTAAGGCTATAGATGAAGACCTATATAAGGGCTCTGTCTTCGTGGATTTAACCAAGGCCTTCGACTTGGTGGACCACAACCTGCTCCTAGTGACCCTCTCCCAAATGAACTTCTCTTCAAACACGGTAAACTGGATTGGGAACTTCCTCCATCCTAGGTATCACAAAACGGCTACTGAAGACCAGTCCTCACCTGCCTTATTAAATATGGTGTCCCACAGGGGTCAGTCCTGTGGCCTCTCCTATTTTCTCTTTTTATTAACAATATGCCCTTAGTACGTTAACATACTAACATCATCCTTTATGCGGATGATGCCGCCTTATACTGTAATGACAGTAATCCCACCGCCCTCCTCTCTAAACTCCAGAAGGATTTCCACAGTCTCCACTCTTTGTTTACTTCCCACGGACTGGTCCTAAACTCCAAAAAAACAAAATGTATGCTTTTCTCAAGCACTTTGAAACCCTCAAACTTCGACTTCACTCTCCTTGACAATGATGGCACTGCCATTGAGTGGGTCCGGGAATTTAAATACCTCGGGACAACACTGGACAAGCACCTCTCTTTCAGACCACACATAACCCAGCTGATTAATAAAATTCACCAGACTTGGGCTCCTTTACAGGATCCATCAATTTCTCCTCACCGAGATAAGAACACAGCTTGTCTCCAGCTTACTCTTCCCTCCCCTCAACTACAGGTCCCTTATTTTCTCGGCCTCACCAAACTCCAACAATTTCTCTAAGCTAAAAGTGCCATACAATAACATAATCAGATTTGTTAGTGGTCTCCCCCTTCATACTCATAGCTGTATTACATAGATACATAAATACATAAACAGTGTCGGCAGATAAGGGCCTATGGCCCAACCAGTCTGCCCATTTGAGCTTGTAAGTTCAGTTTATGTTTTCCTAGAAGTCTGTTGCCCCTTACCCCTGACCTCCAGAATTCCTTTATGTCTATCCCATGCATTCTTAAATCCCGTGATTGTTTCAGCCCCACCACTTCCTCTGGCAGGGTGTTCCACTTGTCCACCACCCATTCTGTGAAGAAATTCTTCCTCACGTTTCCTCTGAATTGTCCTTCCTCCAACTTCATCCCATGCCCTCTAGTCCTGGAACATCTTTTTCGCTTAAAAATAGTGTATTCCTGCACCCTGTTCCTCCCTGTAAGATACTTGTATGTCCCTATCATATCCCCTCTCTCCCTCCTCTCCTCCAGGGAGTACATGTTCAGTTCCTTCAACCTGTCTTCATAGGACATGTGATGCAGTCCATGCACCATCTTTGTTGCCCTCCTCTGAACCTTCTCTACCCTGTCTATGTCCTTAAGTAGGTATTCTTTATGATTCTATCAAATGGTTCTCACTAGAAGACAGGTTTGCCTGGAAGACACATATGTTCACGTACAAAATCCTCAGCAACCTCCTCCCCCTTCTAGTGCCTCCTCTCTCTTCATATGATTGGAACCTGCTCACCCTACTAGAAGTGCCTCCTCCTCTCTTTATGGTCCCGTTCTTCAGCACCTCTCTGGGACAGAGATCACACTCTTTCAAGGGCCCTAAACTATTCAACACCCTACCATCCAACCTTGTGGCCTGCCCCTCCATAGATTTCTTTAAGGTTAACCTGAAAAATCACCTGCTCAATAAGGCCCCCTGCAACTGTTTCTAGCTACTGCTTTCCAGGATATGTAAACGACTACTCTCCTCCCCCTTCCCTTTCTGTTTAACTTACCTCCCTTACTTTAATCTCTCCTCTTCCCCTTCCTGTCTCCCCCCACCCCTTACATGTCAGGTTTCTGTTTTCTGAACATAAGTACAGCGAGGCTCTTGCTTTTTCATTGCTATTTCATTGTTTGTCAGTATCTTACGATTTGTTTTTGACATGCTCTCTGTACAGCTAACATGGACTAACATACTAAAATGCCAGCAGAATAGGCCTAACTGTCTTTAGCATCTGCTCGTTTGGTCAGCCCCCACCCTGGGAGCTGACCTTGCTGCCCCCCTTGCCTTTTCTGGCTTCTCCCGTCCCAGTTCCGGATATTCTCGCTGCATTGGATTTTGCTTCCAGAACCCTTCCCCTGTACTTGTCCCACCCCCTCTTGAACCCCTCCACCGTCTCTGCCTCCACCAGCCCCCTGGGCAGCGCATTCCATGGCTCCATCACCCTCTCAGTGAAGTAGCACCTCCTCCTTTCTCCCCTGAATCTTCCCCCTCCAGCTTCAACCCATGCCCTCTAGTTGCCCCTCCTCCTTCCTTCGAAGCACCCTGACTGCTCCTCCCCTATTTACCCCCTTCATGTACCTCAAGACCTCTATCATGTCCCCCCAGTCCCTTCTCTCTTACAATGTGTACATATTTAGCTCTTCAAGCCTCTCCCCATAGGTCCTGTCTCCCAGGCCCCAAATCATTTTGGTTGCCCTCCTCTGGATCCTCTCCAGGAGTTTAATGTCCCTCTTTAAGCGTGGTCTCCAAAACTGCATGCAGCACTCGAGGTGCAGCCTCACCAAGCAGTTATACAGAGGGAGTATCACTTCCCTCCTTCTGGAGGTGATCCCCCTAGCAATGCATCCCAGCATCCCATTGGCCTTAGCTGCTGCCCTCCTATAAGTCTCAGAGTTGTTAATCTTGACATCCACCACCACCCCCAGGTCCCTCCCTGTCTTGTTAATGCCTTGTATCTATGTATAAAGTGTACGTCTGTAAAATCTGTATTTTCTGTAATTGTACATATACCCACCTATGTAATAAGTGTTTTTCTGAAAAAAATTGTATTTTCTGTATTTGTGTATATAACCACCCATGTTTTTGCTACAACTGGACACTTGTGAAAACTGGCATTTTGCCCACATGCCTTTCCAGTATTTTATAAAATAAAAATGAAATGAATGAAATTAAATGAAAAAAGGAGGCAGAGAAGGGACATGAGTTTTCTGCATACTCAACGGTTATCAATAACATCAACCAGAGATGTTTGTTCAAAGGGGGTAGATTCAGAGGTAATGTTAGCAAGTACTGCTTCCGGAGAGTGATATACAGATGGACAGCCTACCAGTGGAGATAGTGGACATGAAGATGGTACAGGCCTTCAGGGTATGCCTGGGAAATATTCTGCTTACTAAGGGAATCAGTTGATATCCTGTGTAGTACAGTGGGTTGGGAACACCTCATTCCCTCCTAGAGCAGTGGTTCTCAAATGGTGAGGCCAGCCTCCTAAGGAGGGCCCCATACTGTTCCAGGGGAGGCCCAGTGAAGTCTAAGAATGTATAGTATTTAAAATTTTAAGTTTTGGATCTTCAGTGTGAAGGGATGAAGCAAACTCAATATGGATAATGGCAGGTGACTTTCTTTACTTATGCACAAATTGGCCACCAGGAAAGGCCTTGAGCCAAAGCTTGTTTATACTGTAGGTGTGTATTTACATGTAAACTGGTGACTAAGAAGGCACACTGAGTCAAGGCTTGTTTCTAAAGTAGGTGTTTATATGCAAATTAGTTACTGGGAAAGGCACACACAGTCAAGACTTGTTCTTACAGTAGGTATTTATACATAAATTGGTGTCTGGGAAAGGCACACTGAGCCAAGTCATGTTTCCGGTATGACCCTGGTAAGGGTACAAGAAGTTCCTTAACCAGGGTAAGAGAGGGAGAGATGATGTGGTTAGGTTACTTGTTCCACATAAAGAGGATATACAGTAATAAGGGTCCAAGAGTCAGAATGGTGGAGTGACAAGGATAACCTGGGGTGTGGGGTTTCGGGTGGAGAACACTAAGTCGAATAAAAAGAGAATATACTCAGTCAATATTATTAGTCCCACTTGATTCTTGGTGTATTGGGCAAAAGTATGATTTTTTTTTCCTATGGGGAGATCCAAGATTTTTTTCAAATTTGAGGGAGGCTCGAAATCTGTTCCATGACTTGGGGGAGGCTCACCATTACAAAGTGTGAGAACTAATGTCCTAGAGCGTATATGTGAGTCAAAAACATCTGTGCTTAACCTTAATCAAAATAGTCGCCTCAAGCTGAATGAGTTTTTAATAAAGCAACAGAGCAACATGATGGACCCAGCGTCCCTTCCAACCTTACATTACTATAACATTTTGTTACACAGACAATGTACAGCTGCTGTATATGTGTTTCAACTCTTTCCATGAATCTTACCTTCCTCTCCATATGGTCACCTTTTGGCTAAACTCAAAGTTCTTCTAGTTCCATATCTTGGGTAAGAGGTGCATCCAAAATCATAACTCTGTCTCTTCTCTCTCTTCTGCGCCGCACCCTGGACTCGGACTTTACTTTAGTTCATCAATGCTTGGTATCCTTTTTGGCCCACAACTCTCTTTCTCCTACACATCTCCAGTATCTGTAAAACTACCTTATATCACCTTTGTACAACTGCAGGGCTGGCTCTGTTACTCACCAGACACCAAAAAACAACTCATTTTTTGAGATGGCAATCTATAAAACTATATGGCACCATTAAATAGAGATGAAACCAGGGCTGCCTACCAAATGACAACATTATATTTCTTGGCCAAGACATTGTGCAAAGCAAGCCTTGTATTGTCCATGTCTACCACTACCTTGAATGTCACTCAGCTGAAATGTTAGTCCTAGCCATCGTCATGTCTCAATTACCATACCGAAGCTCATACTTCTCTAACTTTACTAAGTCTCAACAATACAGAGTCCAGTGTGGTCAAAACACAACACCATACCTTCAAAACCCACACCAAAAATGTGATCATATCGCCTCCATCCTCAAGGACCTCCACAGTCTCCGCATGTCATCAAGGATCCATCTTAAGATTGCTCTTCTAATTTACTAGTCTCTGCTTGGATTGTCTACTGCTTACTTCGCGATCTGGGCCCAATATTTAAAGCTGTGCATCAGTCTTGCATACAATTTTCCACAGGTGGATACAGGAAAACAGGATTAAATCTGCCAGAAAATCATTTAGATGGTCTAGCTGACTTCGTCCAGGATTGGCAGATTCAGCCAAATCTGGACAAATGCTGTCAAGCTATGATTGTCGTAATAAGGTGTAGTTTCAAAAATGGAAACTGTTGCATTCAGACTGGCCTTGAATGTATAAGCACTGGCGAATATAGGTGCATTCCATGCATGTGCCTGCCTCCAGGCTTTGTCAAATCAAGCCCCTTGTCACCCTCTACTCTCAACCATGTTTTCTATGCTCCTCTACTTCTCATCTCCTAAAATGCTTCTCCATCAGCTTATCACTATTGATGGAAGAGTGAACTGTAGATCCCGTAGTCTGGAACTCCCTACTTGTGTACTCTCCTTTCAACAAATTTGTACTCCCTTATGTATGATTCCTAACTTCTGTCCTCTGCCACCATCACTCACTCTATCTCAGCACAGCCATGGGTCTAATACTGAAATGTATTTCTACACTTGCTACAGGTTTTTTAATCATTCCTGACAAATGTGTGTAGTCAATCGCATGCCTGAACCTATTCCCACAATACTTTTTAAAACTTCTGTACAGAAATTAAGGTAGAGTCATATACATCTTAAACAAAGGTTGAATGACTTCCAACTACCCAGTCCATTAGCTAACACATTAAATCTGTTATTTCATTTACTTTGATAACTTAATTTCTCTTTAACCATGCCCCTCATTTATAACCTAACAGCTTACATTTCACTTAAAGCAGCAGTACTACGAAAAAAAAAAATTGTGCTTTTTTGACAGTTTGTTCCCTGTGCCCTGCTAGTCATATACCTGTTACTCTTTCTCGCTGGCATTGTACTATCACCGAGTAATTTGTTCAGTTATTTTCTGCTTTTGTTTATACTTCTGCCACTAAGCATGTTGCACTGGAACCCCCTTTGCTGCCAACTGCACATGTGTATGGGAATGGTCAGCAGAGGGTCCCTCTGCTGTTGTCAAAAGATGTGATGTGACCTATAGAAAAAGTGCAGCTGAAAATTAGTCAGCCGCCATATTTGTTGTAGCACTACAACAATTCAAATAAATTGCAAATATCTAAAAAATTAAAGATGACTGCAAAAAAATATTTACAGGTATGGAAACTGGAACTTTGGCCACATGCTTACAGCCAAAAAGCAGAATTTTGATAAATCACTTCCTGATTCGGCAGTACTGCTGCTTTAAAACCAATAAACAATATGGCACCTGGAGTCGTGTGTATCATTTTGTATCTGTATCCACGTGAACCCATTGATTTATTTTTTACTGATTTATTATGGCCGCACCTCAAGTACTGTGTGCAGTTTTGGAGACCGCACTTAAAAAGGGACATTGCACTCCTGGAGAGGGTCCAGAGGAGGGCAACCAAATGATCTGGGGCTTGGGGGAAAAGACCTATGGGAAGAGGCTCAAGGAGCTCAATATGTGTACCCTGGAGGATAGGAGGGACAGGGGAGACATGATAGAGGTCTCCAAGTACATAAAAGGGATTAATAAGGGAGGCTCAGTTGGGGTGTTCCAAAGGAAAGAAGGGGGGCAACTAGAGGACATGGGTGGAAGCTGGGGGGGGACTCGAGAGGGACAGGAGGAGGTATTATTTCACACTGAGAGAGTGGTGGAGCCATGGAATGCTCTGCCCAAGGGACTGGTGGAGGTGGAGACTGTAGAGGGGTTCAAGAGGTGCTGGGACAGGTATAGGGGGAGAGAAAAGCGGAGGAAGTCCAATATACGGGGAACATCTTGGGCTGGGGATAGGAAAACCCAAGGGGGGGACAGCAAAGTCGGCACCCTGTATGGGTGCTGACCATCGAGCAGACACAAAAGACCATTAGGCCTCCTTTGCCGCCATTTTAGTATGTTAGTATTATTTTCTGCAAGTGATGTAGCTGTCACCCTTCGCTTGTGAAGCCACAGTCATAGAAAAGCTATTTGCTCTAGCACCAATGCCCCCTCCTCTCTTTCTACAAATGTAAAATATAGCTTCCACTTACCTCTATATTTGTCCTTCTGCATCCTAGGGGTAGCTGTCATCATTTCCATACGTAAAATGCGTTTGCAGATTTTAACCCAGTCAGATTTTGATGGACAGTTTGTAGTTAACTACTGATATGTAATGCTAGGTTATTGTGGCAGGCCCATTTTTTAAATGCTAGGGTGATGCTAGTTTTTTTTACAACTGTAAATGGGGTTGAGCTTGGTGGTGGGGAAAAATGTTTGCCAGTACACATTTTATAGCTGGTCTTCAGCTATATGCTGAAAGGGTTAATACAATTAATGAATACCATTTTCTGCCTACTAGTTTTGGTGCTGCTAACCCTTTAACTACATTTCTGGAAGTTGCCGGCACTGCCTCCATTGCAAAGTTGAAGTGGGTGAGTCCTGCCATACATAACACTATGTGTTTGGAAGCCACATAATCAGATGAGTTTCAACAAGGACTGGGATGCTTCAGCAGATTTGCTTCACTTGGCAACTTTTATATTTTAAACAGAAGGTATTTCAGACCTCCAAATTTTTCATGTGCTGATCCACAGAGTTCAGAGGTTTCCACAAATGCACCCACTAATCATCAGATCCAGAAGCAAATGGTTTGATACCTTTTATTGGACCAACATTAATGTTACAAAAAGAACAAAGTGCCTAAGCTTTTGGACCAGCCAAGTCCTTCCTCGGAAGCTTATAGCAGTTATTGGAATTAATCATCACCTTAATGACTTGCAATTAATCATTTTAACGACTTGCCGATATAGCAAATTACACCTAGAAACAAAACATACAGAGTATATTCAAAAGCATCAGCTATACTTCACATTTATTAATTACTAGGAATAGACAGTGAACAAGTAAAGGGCTGTAATCAATACCCAATGGGCAGGTTTCTGCAATTGGTAACTAAGAAACAGGCGCAACACTATTTCTGACATAACTGAAGTCTGAAGTTTGTAGGGGCAGGTAAAGTCCACAAATACTATCTGTAAAGCATTCACTGTGAAGTATTACACCTCATAATTTTTGCTTCACAAATTGCAGCCCCATGGGAAAAAAAATCCATAAAGTTGACACCTCACGAGAAACAAGTTCCACACAACATGGGGGGGGGGGTTATGAAAACTCACACTTCATAGTCCCCCTCTTCAAAGTGTCCAAAATAGCCCACTTCACAAAAACTACACAAAAGACACAGTTTTACTTTGCATCATCTCAGGTACTTTTTTTAAATCTTTTTTGTTGGGCTCCCAGCTGAGAGACCGTCTTCAAGTGTGAGCACTGGGATGGAGGCTAGGTGCATCATGCAGGTGAGGCCCTGGGGAATGGAAGCACAAGCTAGCCATCATTCGTACAACCGCTGCTAGCCAACCAAAAGGTGACATTAGCATCTCTGAAAGTGGTAACTCACCCTGCCTCCCAGCCGGGAAAGGCTCATTTTTATGTTGCTTGCACGCATGTGCAAGAAACATAGTGCCATCATCCGAGTTTTCGGAGGTGTGGCACCCAGTCTTCCAATTCAGTCACTGAGTTTGCAGGCGTGGACGCAGTTCCTCCAATGACTGCTGCAGCTGTCTATGACAGCAGTCGAAAATGCAGTGGCATACAGTTGAAAGGGAGAGCAGTGAGCAGAGCTCCCCCCCCCCACACACACACACACGCACGCAAGCAAGCATATTGCGTGCTGATGCACTCCCCCCCCACACACTGTATGGCCGATAGGGGTGCCCAATCCCCCGCCTGCTCCACGCCTCCCCCCAACATAAGCCGCCCAGGTGCCACGCTGGGAGCCCACCCCAGCATGGCAAAAAATGTTATAGCCAATGGGGGTGCCCAATCCCCTGTTGGCTCCATGGCTGCACCCCCCCAAAACCTTTCCAGGTGCCACGCTGGGAGTCCACCTGTGGGTGGGTGCGGATGGGGGATGTGACACTGTTCATGAGCAGAGGTCTTAAAATGGCTATATTGAAAATTTGATGAAAAAATTCCTAAAAATGACTGTTTTACGAGTGTGCATTGCGCAGTTCCTACGCACGCTCGTAAGTTCGCGAATTTTCAATATTTGCACTCCAGTGACTTCCAAATACCTAAACAGCACATACAAGAAAGCAACATTTGGCATTGACAAATGCTTATTATTTAAACATTAGTGTTAGTTTTAAGTGTAGCTCCATCGCCATTCAAACACAACACAGACACACATGCAGTGCTACAATCATCTATACCAGTGGTTCTCAAATGGTGAGGCCAGCCTCCCAAGGGAGGCCTCATACTGTTCCAGAGGAGGCCCAGTCGAGTCTGAGAATGTATAGTATTTAAAATTTTAAGTTTTGGATCTTCAGTGTGAAGGGATGAAGCAAACTTAATATGGACATTGGCAAGTGACTTTCTTTACTTATGCACAAATTGGTCACCAGGAAAGGCCTTGAGCCAAAGCTTGTTTATACTGTAGGTGTGTATTTACATGTAAACTGGTGACTAAGAAGGCACACTGATGCAAGGCTTGTTTCTAAAGTAGGTGTTTATATGCAAATTAGTTACTGGGAAAGGCACACACAGTCAAGACTTGTTTCTACAGTAGGTATTTATACATAAATTGGTGTCTGGGAAAGGCACACTGAGCCAAGTCATGTTTCCGGTGTGACCCTGGTAAGGGTACAAGAAGTTCCTTAACCAGGGTAAGAGAGGGAGAGATGATGTGGTTAGGTTACTTGTTCCACATAAAGAGGATATATAGTAATAAGGGTCCAAGAGTCAGAATGGTGGAGTGACAAGGATAACCTGGGGTGTGGGGTTTCGGGTGGAGAACACTAAGTCGAATAAAAAGAGAATATACTCAGTCAATATTATTAGTCCCACTTGATTCTTGGTGTATTGGGCAAAAGTATGATTTTTTTTTTTTCCTATGGAGAGATCCAAGATTTTTTTCAAATTTGAGGGAGGCTCGAAATCTGTTCCGTGGCTTGGGGGAGGCTCACTATTACAAAGTGTGAGAACTAATGATCTATACTGTGTATACTAATTAATGGCATTTGGGTAGGCAGAGTGTTGTAAAGGTCAGAGCACTATAGAGCACTGTACTGTAAAAGGTTCAAATCCCACTAGAGCTACTGACTCACTGGGCAACTCTGAGCAAGTCACTTAACCTTCCTGTGCTACAGTTCATTCAGCCATAACATCCTGTAGAAGTATGACCACAGTGAAAATAAGATATTGCATCTCAAATGGTCTAGCTACTGTGGGCAAAGAAACTGTAAAACAAAAAGAACACATCCAAAATGCTAGTTCTATGTTATTCCAATGCACTGAAAAGTGCTTTTTTTTTTTTTAAACATAACAAAAACAAAGTTTGTCTTTCTGTCATTAGGCTCTGTTGGCAGCACTCACCTCTGCGCCATGAGGTCATGATTTATGGATGTTCTATTCCAACACTAAGATGTGGGGGCTCATATAAAATACTATCAAAGAAAGCAGTAGGATAGAAACGTAGTACTCCATCCAATATGACCTTGTGCAATAAAAGTGGTTCTGCATAGATCATGGCCATAGGACAATGCTGGCATGCAACGACCGCCTTTACTGGCTGCCTCCAGTCAGTGAGCTATTCATATCCAAGTCATTCTATGCAAAGTTCTTAGTGAAGCTTTGCATATGAAAGTTGGGTAAACTTACATCTGCTTCTATTCTGTGTTCTAACGTCAGTCCCTGTATATACACCACCTCTTTAATAGGAATGTCACTACTTACAATTAATTTAATTTTTAGGTAAGCTTTGTACATGGTCTGAACAGCTGATCGACTCCTCCCTTCAGTAGGCAGAGACAGCGAATACGTAAGCATTAATCACCGACAGAGGAGGGCTCTACCAGTGGATTAATGCCCGCTGGGAGGGATTGGTGCACGAGGGCGCAGCCCGAGGGTTCCAACCCCGCAGCGGGCATTAATCACAGGTACAGCCCGACTCTGGAGGTGATTAATGCGCTTGTAACATAGGCTCATTGCGGCGGGGACGAGCCTATGTTGCCGGTGTGTGCACTTCGCTGCCAGCGACCCTAGGGGACAGTTTGCTGCCCGAGATGGTGTATGACACCGCCAGTGACAGCAGTCACCAGAACCGGCCACAGGGCTCAGCCCAGCATGCGTCGGCGATCGCGGTGCGGCGGGGGGGGGATCGGAGCGATCTCAGCAGGGCGGCTGACGGCTGTGTAGCGCACACATTAGCCGCGCTTCAACCAGTCGGATGCCTGCCAAGCACATTTGTTTGTGGTGGGGAGGAGAGAAGCGTGCGGCCGTGCATCGCTCTGGTGAGCACATCATCTGCCGTTCCTTGCGGGGCGGGTGTCCTGCGGCAGGTGGGAAACTGGTGCGGCGTGTGCCCTACCGAGGCTGCGGCTACAGCGGCGCCCGCGCTGGCGAGGGGTGGTGACGGAGGCGGGCAGCTACCTCTGGTGCCTCCATGGCGACAGCTGGTACTGACCAAGCGGGCATTACCTGTGGGTTAATACCCACTCGGTTTCAGTCAGCTGCACCACTTTGGCGAATCCGGAGGCTCCATTCCGGCAGTCTGCTTGGAGCCATGTTACAATGAAGCATATTTAAGGACCAGCTGCATTCCTGTCTTCCCTCAGTCACCAGCCTTGCACAGCATTTCTTCGATACAGACATGCAGCCAGCCCAGTGGTGTAGAGGGCTGAGGTGCTGGATGCCTTACCTCTTACCACACTGGTGACCTGAGTTCCTAATGAGCTTGGGTTGCTCTGGGCAGCGGGCTGGAAGAGGATGAGGCAGCTGCTTGCAGCTCTCTTCTCCCAAACCCTGGGGAGGTTAGCTTTCCCAGCTCTTGACTACCACTGAGTGAAGGCTCAGTGGTAGCACTGAGCTGGTGGTGGCTGGCACTAGGCCGGGGGGGTGAAGTAGGGTCACCAGTTCCTGAGCGCATGTGCCCCTCCACACACATGCGTTACTGCGTTGCTGAGGGTGCAGGGCATAATGGGGAGGAATCTTGGTGGAAAATGGATGGGGAGGCTGGGTTTCTATGAAGCACTGCCCATGGAGCTGTGACCCACCCTACTGGGACTAACATCAGGGATCACAGGACAGAAGTAAGTGGCTGGTCCTTGGCACCTGGGACAGGGCTGATAGCATGCCTGGTCCCCACCAAGGATAACAGAGACCTTTATATGTATATGTATTAAGATACTGTCATGCTTGTTAACTTATAACCAAGGACTAAGCATGCGTCCATGCACCCATTACACACCTCTTTAACTTTTCCACCAAAAATTCTGAGGTCTTCCTTCTCCAGAAGACAGTTCACATTATTCCTTTATACAAATCAGGGGACAAGATATTACCACATAATTACAGACCTGTATCTATCCTCCCTGTGTTAGCCAAGTTATTAGAAAAGCTGATCCACAACCAAATAAAAGACTACCTTGAGACACACTCCCTTGTCAACCCTCTACAGTTAGGTTTCCATGCAAGGCACAGCATCACCTCCGCATTGGTCAAAGTCACTACCAACTGGCTCTCTGCCCTAGACCACACAGAAATTACTGTTGCCCTCTTTTTCGAGCTCAGTAAGGCATTCAATACTGTTGACATTAGTATCCTACTTGACAAACTCGCTATTATTGGACTCAGCCCAAACGTGGTTCGATGGATTCAATACCAGGCCTGCTCACTAGCAAAAAAAGTTATGTTGGGGCTCACACTGCAGTCTACCTCTGCCCTCTTTGTTACTGCGCTACCCACCATCAGTACAAGGAGCGCATCCAAGGGAGGGCTGCAAGTACCCTTTAAGCAAATGACACTGGCTCACAGATCCCTTTCTTATAGCAAACCAAAGTGGTACAATGACCTGCCTGCCACCCTATTCGACTCTCATAGGCTCAGCCAATTCAAAACAGGGCTACGTTCACACCTAGCTAACAAAAATGCCTGTCATTGCCCTATCTAACTAATGTTCACCACCAGCCTATTGTCCTGCCCCTATCCCTTCCCCCATCCAGATACCCCTCCCTTCACTCCTGTCCTAAGAACCACATATCTCCGCCCCACCTACCTCCTCCCCGTCTCAACCCCCCAGTACCTCTTCTCACTCCACCCCATGTCTCCCTCCTCCTCCTCTCCCCCTTCTTTCTCCATCCCTCATCTCCTCTCACCCCTGCCTTCTAAATCACACCTCTCTCTCTCTCACCTCCCCCAGCACCTCCTCCTTACTTCACCCTCCCTCCTCTCCTCCCACCTCCTGATGGACAATGCCATGTCTGGCTGTTCCTTTTCTGTATCACTTCCCAGCAGCTTGGGCCACCCTCATCTCTGACTGCTCTCTGACTCTGTTTTACCCCACTTCCTGGCTGCTTGGGACACTTCTGCCTCTGGCTGCTTACTGTCTCTCCAAAGTTCTGTACCGCACTCCTGTAGTGTTATATAAGATGGTAATTCCGCAAGTGTAGCCAAATACTATCACTTGTTGACCTTTCGCTCCTGAACACATTGTAACTGCACTTGTAACTATGATGTTATTTTGTGTTTTACCTGTATGTACCCGTGCTGTCATGTTATGTCACGTATTTTCCTGCCAACTTGGAGCCTTTGTAAACGAGCCCAAGGCTCAAAGGTATTAATCCCAAACTGACATAAATAAATAAAAATTGTTTCACTCCTACCTCTCTAATAGGTGCCAGCAAATAAAGGAAGAGGGCCTCACCTCCAGCTGTGCCCATATCTGCAAAGGTGGTGTACAGGACTCTATATTGGGCCCTCTGTTGTTTATTATTTACATCAATCAGCTAGGCCAAAACATCATAAATGCAACATTACATTATTATGCAGATGATACAGTGCTTTAAGGCTCAAGTGCATATCCAGATACAGCCATGATATCCCTCCAGGATGAATTCAACCTACTTCAACATGACCTCATCAAAGCTAAGCTATACTAAATTCATCCAACACTAAATACATCATGTTCTCACCAAACCCATGCCCCAAACCTTCAGCACCCCAATACATACTCTTACCAATGAGTGTATTGAAGCTGTACACACTTTTAAATACCTAGGAATGTTACTGAACAACAAACTTATTTTTCACGCTCATGTAGATGCTCCCTGTAAAATATTGAGGCAAAAACTGGGCTTTTTCTTCTGAAAGGTCATGCCTAACTCTGGAGGGTAAGAAACTCTTGGTGCAAGCTTCTGTTCTGCCTCTACTGGACTACGGCGATGTTGTATATGGAGGTGCCTCAGCCACACTACTGAACTCTGGCGACGTTGTACATGGAGGTGCCTCAGCCACACTACTGGACTACGGCGATGTTGTATATGGAGGTGCCTCAGCCACACTACTGGATTACGGCCATGTTGTATATGGAGGTGCTTCAGCCACACTACTGGACTATGGCCATGTTGTATATGGAGGTGCCTCAGCCACACTAATGGACTACGGCGATGTTGTATATGGAGGCGCCTCAGCCACACTACCAGACTACGGCGATGTTGTATATGGAGGTGCCTCAGCCACACTACTGGATTACGGCCATGTTGTATATGGAGGGCCTCAGCCACACTACTGGACTACGGCCATGTTGTATACGGAGGTGCCTCAGCCACACTACTGGACTACGGCCATGTTGTATACGGAGGTGCCTCAGCCACACTACTGGACTACGGCCTTCTTGTATATGGAAGTGCCTCAGCCACACTACTGGACTACGGCCATGTTGTATATGGAGGTGCCTCAGCCACACTACTGGACTACGGCCATGTTGTATATGGAGGTGCCTCAGCCACACTACTGGACTACGGCGATGTTGTATATGGAGGTGCCTCAGCCACACTACTGGACTACGGTGATGTTGTATATGGAGGCGCCTCAGCCACACTACTGGACTACGGCGATGTTGTATATGGAGGTGCCTGAGCCACACTACTGGGTAGCCTTGATGTACTTTACAACAGAGCCCTCCAGTTCATTAGCAATGCACCCCCTTTACACACCATTGTTTGGTGTTCAAGGCAGTGGACTGGACATCACTAAGGCCCTGCCCACACTCGCAGTCTTGTAACGTTACCGGCAGCCTGTAATGTTACAAGACCAGCAGACACGGTTCACATCCACACTGTAGCATGATAAAACAGTGCTACAAACCGTGTTTCAAAACCGTGCTCGAAACCTGATGGGAGTAGGTTTTGAGCACGGTTTCAGACCAAAACGGCTGCTTTAAACCATGTTAACTGTAGTGCGGATGCAAACAGTGCTTTAACACAGTTTAAGGCAACCTCCTCCAACCTATGTGATGTTTTTACCGATTCCCAAAGAAAAGAGGATGGTGTTACTTACAACCCCGACCTCATGCAGGGCTCCTGGTTTCAGCGATGCTACTTGTTCTCAAATCTGTCTCCATGGCCGTTCACGATTATCCTGGCACGCATTGCAGTGCCCAGTACTGCCGAAAGCATGATTGGGAACTGAGACGGGCAAGCATGGTTGTCGTATCGCAGTGTGGACGCACCGACAACCGTGCTTGAAAATGGAACAAAAACGTTTTTAAAAAACGTTTTCCAAACAGAGATCAGTGGGGACAGGGCCTAACTGTCAGAAGACTAAGACACCTAAATACTTTGCCATTTTAAGGCATTATGTGACTCACTGCCCAGCTACATCTCTTCACTCCTCTGTAGGACACAAGGCCCCTATGCTCTTAGAATGCACAAAGCAATCATACTTGAGATCCCACGTCACTTCTCAAACTATGGAAAAATGGCATTTAGTTGGGCTTCCACATCAGCATGGAATACCTTCCAGAAGCAAGCCAAGCTAGCCACCCTTGCTTGCCCCTCTTTCTTTCATTCCCTCCGAAAAATACAACACTGCACTGACAAATGTAATTGTACCCAACACTTTGCACTTCAACTTGCCATATTCATTGCTGTTACCCCCATTGATCCGACTGTGTTTATGTTGCAGGAAGGCTTAGTTTAACCCTAGGATTTCCTGTAAAATCAATTTTTGTCCATCTCCTACTATGTGACTATCACTGCATACATTATCTCCTTTTTGCACTAATTTATGATACTATTGTAACTATCTGCATCCTCTCCTGGCTTTGTGTGTGTACCACTTCCTGTGGATCCTGGATTGTATGTGTTTTCACAATTATTACTGTCCTACTCAGGACTTCCTTGCAAATGAGCTTGCTTAATAGAACCTTTCCTGATAAAACAAATAAAATGAATGAATGAATTAATGCGTGTTCGGGAACTGGACAATCACTAGTGTGTGCTGCTTAAACTGCATATGTTGTCCCTTCCTGCACTGATATATTGAGGCTCTAACATTTGGAGGGGTATCCAGACTGTAAACAGCACCTACTAAGAACCTACATTATCTTTAAGCACAAAACCCTATTCTGGGTCAGTTTCACCAACTGGAACTTGAGGAGCCGGTAGCAACAAAAGTAGCATGCAGAAAATGTTATTAATTTTTAAAAGCAGTCAGTTGTTACTTTTTATTTCAAAAGTGTTTTTCTTTTTCCACTTGCTCATTAGCAGGTATTCTGCCCGACAGTATCAGGTATGATATAAAGAATAGTACTTTACCCTGGAGACTGCAGGAGATTCTTACTGACCCGGCACTTATTATTGTTCACTTTTCCTACATAGTATGCACAACTCTGTTTTAACACTGTTTGTAACACCTGCCTTACAACTGCATGTAAATGTCGATCTTATAACCTGAATGTAACTTGAACATGACTCTTCCCCTACCCCCCACCTTACCCCTCTCTCTCTCATTTCCCCCTCTCACCGCCCCCCTTTTCTTTTCTTTTATGTAAGCACTTGTTTACTTATTAACCCGGCACTTATTATTGTCCATTCTTTCTACCTATTATATGCAACACTGTTGTACCACTGCTTGTAACACCTGCATTAGAACTGCATCTTAGTGTTGATCTTGTAACTTGAATGTTTAATGTTTCACTCCTATTGTACCCCATCCCCCCCAGGTCACACTGGGAGATGAGCGACTTGTCGCTCAGTGTGCCTTTCTGGTGAAACATTTCAATAAATAAATACAAAATTCTGGGATTTGTAGTTACAGAAGATATCAGTCTAGAAGTAAGCAAAATTAGTCTGATACAGTCTATTATACTACAGTAAACAGCAAGTAAACCAAAATATTTTTGCACACAAAATGCAAATTAGGACCAGTCCCACACTTAAGTGTGGGGCCCTCAGTGCTGGCTTTTCTGCTTTAATATTAAATTCAGGCTGTACATAGTTTTCAAGAAGCAGCTGGAACCTGAAGGGCTTGTCAGCTAACTGAATCAGATGAAACAAGTAGCTCTAACTCGCAGTGCTTTGAAAGAGCATGTACTGATGACAAGGCAGTCGACCATCATAGTACTTGGGAGAGTGGCACCTGCCCTCTCGGCCCAGGACACCCCATATCTCATGCAGTAAGTGCTTTTAAGAAAGGAGGCAGAAGAGACATACCCTTTGCCAGGAAAACCTCACCGAAACATGCCTACAACCATAAGACCACGGTAGGCCCAAATGCTGTGCCATCTTTTTTGTCTCCACCCAGGTAACGAGGAGTATGCCACTGTCTGTAATGTTCACTCTCCACTGCATGAATATCTTGAGTAGAGTACATATATCCAAGGAGCTGGAGCTCCTTACCATTAGCAGGTTTGGAATAATGTGACCAGAGGAAAATCCCCGGATTAATGTGGAAGATTGCGGCTACTTTATGAGAGCCATCAGGCAGACAGCCATGTACATGTCTGCATCTGAAGTACTTGTGGACACTCCTCTGCTGTGTCACCCATCCCCACTGAGGGAACACCATTATCACAGGTCTGGGATAAACAGCCAGTCAGGAAGCAGCCACGCCTTGCAGCACAGTGAGAAATCTGTGGATACAGTGGTCAACACGGTGCACAAATGAAGGATTCTGAGACTTGCAGTATGGAGAAAGGGCATAAAGACAGACCAATAGGAGGTTGCTTTCCCCATGTGACTTCTTCAGCTAATAGACACTGCAAACTGGTAAATGGCATTTCTGAAGAGTCCAGCAAAATTTAAGATCTGCCAGGCTGACATACAGAGAATGTGCAATTTTGTTTCTTAGTTCCATCGCCAAGCATAAGCCATCAGAGAGTCTTCCCCAAGACTCAGAAACAGATTCAGAGCATGAAGAATGACGTGCCTACTCTGGACGTCAGACTTTAGATCATGGGCTGCCTTATAAAAAGCTCTGATTCTGTGAGAGAGAAGCCAGACACTTTTCTCCCAAACCCTGCTGCAGGGATTCATCAGGGTCCAGACAGCACAACCTTGAGTGATGATAATCTACCCTCAGGTGAGTGAAGAGAAGTACATTCCAAGGGGTGAAGAAGACTAAGAGGATCAGCAAGCGTTTCTGCATGGCCATACCTTTCACTCCAGAAGGCACACTGGGCGTGTTGCATCTTTAACCAATCTTGCTCAAAGTTGCAACATGGAAGATGACAGCAGTGATTTCTGCACATAAAGGTTGTAAGTATGGACCAGGGTCTGACCCTGCAACTACTGGAAATAATGAGGGGCTTGATTAGATCTGTGCAATCATAAAAGTGCCCAGAGACAGGATACTGGGGCTACACAGGAGACTTTTTTTATTTCTATGTTGCTTCAGTTGGGACTGTTATTCGGGACCTACTTCCACAATATATAGGCGCTTTTACACACAGGTTTCTGTAATGGAATGACCATTACAGAAACAGTATTCCATTACCTTCCTTGTGTGTAAAACGCATCTGTTCCATTCCCTTGGTGAATGTTCACCCAAACTGCATTCTCAGCTTTTCGCAGTTCGTCCTGTTGTGTTCCGTTTCATCTGGCTGTGTAAAACAGCCATTCTGAAGCAGAGCAGAAATGGCTATAGATCAGCAAGCTCTGTGGGGGTGCAAAAACACAAATAGAGTCGGGAGTTGCCGGAAAACTCACGGAGTGTAAAGGGATCCTGAGAACGCAACAGAGTACAGTGGCACCACAGGTAATGCTCATTCAGTTTTAAAAACCTGTGTGTAAAAGCGCCTTTAATCTCCATCTGTCCTGCACCAATCTGAACCACCAGTCCTAAAACATGTGATGTCATAGTGTGCACACAAAGACTGTGGAAACACCCAAAAGAAACTTTGGGACATTTTGTGCACCTAAGGGTGGGAGCTTTAAGGGATTGTGTTTAGGGACTGTTGCTTGGGGTCTGGTGGGAATCAAACCTCATAAGCTGTTTACATATTATTTAACTATCTACCCTACCCCACTTCTAGTTCTGGACCCATGTTTCATGTTCCTGTCCCCCGAAAAACCTCATTCCTTTTTGCATTGTTGTGTCTAATTGCATTACTGTGTTAAAGTGCATATTGTTTAGCAACAGCCAGAAGAGAAAGACGGGACCTCAGTTTAAGGTCTGCTCAAAAAGAAGGCACACCTCCTATTACATAGTGTCCCCAAACATCATGCTGAGGTTACTTTTAACCAAGGAAAGCATGACCCTAACAAAATTACCAGCACTACTTCCGGCAGCATTTGCTGTTCTCTGGAGTTTCCCAATCCTACTATTAACTAGGTCCAGCCCTCCTTAGCTTTTGTGATCTGATGGGATCTGCCTCCATGAATGTAAGGCTACAGGCAACATATATAAATATACTGTACATATGGAAATAACTGGTGCATATCACAGTCACTGACACAGAACTTCATAGTACCACATGAATAATGCTACACTATACATACAATGACTCAAGTCACTATATGGAATGGACCTCCACTGCAGGCTATATACAGCAGCTAATGCTGCAACTCTCAGGGGGATGCCAGGTCATACACAAAGATGACTCCTGAACCTTACTTAACATTACATATTTTAATGACGAAAAATACTAACAGACCAAAATCACAGAAAAAGAGGAAAATAAAATAGTATTCTTCTACTGATGAAGGGGGGCCCATAAGACCACTTTTTGAGCTAATCAATGCTATATCCAGAGAAGGCCAAAGTTAAGTGCAGTGGCAACTGGGGGTAGTAAAGGGCTTCCCATAGACTTGGGTGCCCCAGACTCCCCTGACCCGATGGCAGTTTTTGCTAAAATGAGGGTCCTAATGGAATGGATCAGCCAACTACCTCTCCTAGAACACTTTGTTGATGTCAGCTTCAGTACAACAGTTGGTACACTCATTAGTGCTAGGTACTGCTCCAAAGAAGGAAATGTAAAATCTAAAAGAGGTAACACTTAACAAGGTCTGTTTACTTTTCTGGCAACTTTTGATTAAAAACTTTACACTATTGTAGATGCTGAGAAAGCCTTTTACAGAATAGAGCTGGAGTACCTGTTCAAGGCCCTGGGTAGATTTGGCTGGGAGATAAGTCTGTAGATCTGGAGAGACTGCCTGCTGTACGTCAACCCTAGAACTCAGATTCTGGTGAATGGGTCTTTCTGAGACATTTCAGCTGTTTAGAGGGACAAGGCAGGGGTGTGCCTTAGCCCCCTGTTTTTTGCCTTGTCCATAGAACTGCTAGCAATTAAGGCCAGAGACACAGAGGAGAAACCGGGAGTGCCAGGGATATCAAGAAAGCAGCATAAAATAACATTATTTGCTGATGAGCTGCTTCTGTATGTCACAGAGCCCCTAAAAACTATGCCAGCAGTGTTACAGATCATCAGACAATTTGTCACTTTCTCTGCATATATATTGAATATCAATAAATCAGAGTTGATGGCACTTGGAAAACCTCAGGAAGGTTGGGAAGTTGATAACTGAGGACTGAAGGCAATAGACAGGTCTCATTTATCTAGCGGTTAAGGTAGGTAGTGATATTGGAAGTCTCTATGCACTTACTGCAAGCATCTGTTTACTATGGTGCTAGTCAGAGCTAGAGCATTGGAAAGCACTCTCAATTTCATGGCTGGGATGGATTAACGTTTTGAAGATGAACATGCTACCCAGCCTTTTATATCTGCTTCAGATGCTCCCCATGGGACCCACCAAAACTGATAAGAAACTAGAAAGGGGATTCTCCAAGTGGAAGAGACGTTGCATGGGTCTCCAGAGACTAAACAGTGGGGTGGAGCAGGGAGGGTTGGCCTTTCCAGATGTACAGTGATATCAGGTGGCAATACAACATAGGTACATTAAGGACTGGGTAAACAGCAGAAGGCCGCAAGCTGGCTCAACCTAGAGAAGTTGGACAGCCCAGGGAGGTTGCCAATGTACTTATCTCCTGGGGTAGAAGGTAGTACAGCTGGAGGGAAGCTCCTAACCTAATGGTTGTGAACACACTATCAACCTGGGAGATGGTCAGGACACGTAAAAGACAGAACCTTGTTAATCACAATTGCAGGAAACCTGGAATTCCTACCACGTCTGGAAGAGGAGGTGGGCTCCAGGATTGGGTGTATAAAGATTACTGTGCCTGGGGGACATGTATGTGGGGGAAGGTATGTGCTTGTTTTTGGAGATGCAGGAGAAACTTAACATGCTGCTCTCTCATCACTACAGGTATCTGCAGATCAGGGCATTTGTGAGGAGTCAAGGAACGGAACCAGTACTGGCGTCAGTACCTTCTTCCCTGGAAGAGACTATATGCATTAAGGGTGACTGAAAAAGGCTTCATTGCAAAACTTGCCCAGCAGGATAGATCTTACCTCCCAAATCTCTCCCAGAAAGTCCACAGTCAGTGGGAGAGGGACCTGGGAATGCCCATTTCAGAGGACAACTGCTACTACCCTGAAAATGTGTACGAGTCTATTAATGTGTAACAAATACAAAGAATGTCAGTATAAATTTTTGCACAGGCTGTTTTGTCCACAAGGTGTAGTACACTAATTCAACCCTACCATCTCCATGAACTGTGGAAGTTGCAAGACTGCACTAGGAAACAGAAACACAGAAGTTGATGGCAGGAGACCGCTAGGTCCAACTAGTCTGCCCATTTGTTTTAGACCTATTTTGACCTATTTTGACACTCTAGTTGCCCATCGTAGTCAGGGCTCCCTTGTGTCTATCTCATGCATTCTTGAACCCCCCCACAGTGTTGACCCCCAAAACCTCTTGAGGTAGGCTGTTCCAGGTGTCCACCACTCTTTCTATGAAGAAAAACTTCCTGATGTTGGTAGAGAACCTCCCTCCTTGCAGCCTGAGGTCATGTCCCCTGGTCCTGGAGCCCTTCTTGAAGTGAAAAAAGTCCTGTGCCTGTACCTTGTTAATGCCTTTTATGTACTTGAATGTTTCAATCATATCCCTTCTCTCTCTCTTCTCAGCTCCAGAGAGTACATATTCAGTTCCCCAAGTCTTTCCTCGTAGGACATGTACTGTAGACCCTGAATCGTTTTTGTCACCTTTCTCTGTACAGTTTCCATTCGGTCAATGGAGCATTTGGATGGGATTGGGTCAGACATGGACGCTGATAGTAGGTGGGAAATCATCAGGAGAGGGGTGCAAGATGCTACCAGCACCTGTGCAAGAGTAAGACGAAAATGCGGTAGGGCCCAAAAACCCTGTTGGTGGACCAGGGAGGTCCAGGAGGTGGTGCGGGAAAGAAAGCAGCCTATAAGCAATTCAAGTGCTCAAGGAGTGAAAGGGATCGAGGGAGTACCAGCTAATGGCTAGAAGGGCCACTAGAGTGGTGGAGGGAGGCTAAGGCAAGAAGGAGCAGAACCTGGCCAGGAAATTAGGAGAGGAACAAGGGTTCTCTAGATACATTGGGGAAAAACGAAGGGTGAAGGGGCAGTTTAGCAGGATTAAATCAGGGAGATGGGCACAAGACCGGGGTAGCAGGCTGAGGTACTAAATGAGTACTTCACCTCAGTTTTCACCAGGGAAAATGGGGTGCTGAATCATACATGGGAGGAGACAGAGATACTGAGGAGGGGACCCTTCACGATCGGCAGGTCTGGGGAGAGGGAGGCATCACTGCCAGGTGGGGGAGGCTAAGCAGGGAGAGAGGGTACGGAAGTGGAAATCACAGCAGAGAGAGTGAGGAAGCCCTCAGCTCCCTTAAGACGGAGAAAGCACCGGGCCGGATACATTACATCCCAGAGTGCTGAAGGAACTTGCAGATGTCCTGGCAAACCCCTGGCAGAGCTTTCACCATCTCTCTGAGGACAGGGTGGGTGCCCCAAGACTGGAAGGTGGCGATATAATGCCTATCCACAAGGGGGATCAAGGGAGGTGGCAGGGAACTACAGGCCTGTCAGCCTGACATCGGTGGTGGGCAAGGTGATGGAGGGCATTGTCAAGGAGAGGCTAGGGGGGGACCTGGATAAGTCAGGGTGCCTGGACGATAGACAGCATGGATTCATCCCGGGAAATCGTGTCAGACAAACCTGGTGGAGTTCTATGACTGGGTGACAAGTGCCTTGGACCTGGGTAGACCAGTGGATGTCCTCTTTCTAGACTTCAGCAAGGCATTTGACTCTGTTCCTCACGTGGACCTGTTGGATAAGCTGGGAGAAATGGGGGTGGGGAACCAGATGATCAAATGGATAGGCAACTGGCTCCAGGACTGGACCCAGAGGGTCGTAGTTGGTGGGATAGTCTCATCCCCAAGGAGGGTCATTAGTGGGGTCCCACAGGGATCAGTCCTTGGGCCCTTCTGTTCAACGCCACGATTCTGACATAAGGACAGGAATCAGGAGGAGATGAGTCTCTTTACAGATGACTCAAACTGGGGGGCGGTGGTGGATGGGGAGGAGGGAGGGTGGCCCACAGGGGACCTGAGGCTCTGGAAAGATGGTCTAGAAGTGGAAGCTGAGGTTCAATGCAGGGAAATGCAAGGTACTCCACCTGGGGCCAGAAACCCAGGTCAAGTGTACACCCTGGGGAATGCTACAAGTCTAGATGGCTGAGAGGGACCTGGGGGTGGTGGTGGATGTCAAGATGAACAACTCTGAGACTTGTAGGAGGGCAGCCAAGGCCAACAGGATGCTGGGATGCATCGCTAGGGGATCACCTCCAGAAGGAGAAGTGATACTCCTCTGTATAACTGCTTGGTGAGGCCGCACCTTGAGTACTGCATGCAGTTTGGAGGCCACACTTAAGCGGGACATTAACCTCCTGAGAGGGTCCAGAGAGGGCAACCAAAATGATTTGGGGCTTGGGGACAGGACCTATGAGGAGAGGCTCGAAGAGCTAAATATGTACACATTGGAAGAGAGAAGGGACGGGGGACATGATAGAGTCTTTAGGTACTTGAAGAGGGTAAATAGGGAGGAACAGTCGGGGTGCTTGAAGGAAGGAGGAAGGGCCACTAGAGGGCATGGCTGGAAGCTGGAGGGAAGATTCAGGGAGAAAGGAGGGTGCTACTTCACTGAGAGGGTGGTGGAGCCATGGAATGCACTGCCTAGGGGCTGGTGGAGGCAGAGACAGTGGAGGGTTCAAGAGGGGTGGGACAGGTACAGGGGAAGGGTTCTGGAAGCAAAATCCAATGCAGCAAGAATATCCGGAACTGGGAAGGGAGAGGCCAGAGAAGGCGAGGGGGACAGCAAGGTCAGCACCCAGTTTGGGGACTGACCAAACGAGCAGACACGAAAGACCGTTAGGCCTATTCTGCTGGCATTTTAGTATGTTAGTAATGTCCTTCCTGAGGTGAGGCCTCCAGAATTGGACTCCATATTCCAGGTGAGGCCTGACCAGCGATCTATACAGTTGTAGTACCACCTCTCTCCTCCTGCTCATGATTCTCCTCCAAATGCAGCCAAGCATTCTGTTGGCCTTCAATGTTGCCTTCTCACACTGCTTACTTGCCTTCAAGTCATCTGAGATTATGATTACCAGATCTCGTTCCTGGTTTGAGGCCTTCAGTCTTTTACCTCCTGGGTAATACTCCTTTCTTGATTTTTCTTTCCTATGTGCATGACCTTGCACTTTTTGGCGTTAAATCTCAGCTGCCACACTCCAGACCATTGTTCTAGTTTCTTGAGGTTAGCTTCCATCTTGCTTACTCCTTCTGAGGTGTCCATCCTGTTACATCTTGGTGTCATCTGCAAACAGACACACCTTCCCTTCCAGTCCATCAGTGATGTCTGCTATAAAAACACTGAAGACCAGAGGCACCAGCACTGAGCCCTGGGGCACCCCGCAGCTCACCCTGCATTCCGTCAAATATGTTCCATTAACCTGTACCCTCTGAGTTCTGCCTTGTAACCAGTTTTGTACCCATCTGACTACTTCTGGACCAACTTCTGTGTGGTCAAGCTTCTTTACCAGCTTTCTGTGTGGAACCAAGTCGAAGGCCTTACTAAAGTCTAGTTGTAACATGGCACAAAAAAGAAAGAGGAAAGCAAGCAGTCAGATAGGTTGAAACACACCAGCTGGTACAGTGCAAACCATGGTTTAATACCACAGTAGATCACGGCAGACACCAGCCGCATGCAAAAAGAAGTAGAGGAGACCCTCGGTCGCGCGCGCGCCACCCAATCTCGGGGACGAGCCAGCTCAAGACGTCTGCACAGCACATCAAAACCTGTGGCGCTCAGAGCAGGCAGTTGAAACTGCGAGTGGTACAGGAGAGCAACCTAATCAGTGGCAAAGGCAGAGGGTGGCAGAAGGCAGGAAATACCATAGTTGTCTTAGGCGCCAAAGCACTCTGTGGGCGAACAGCAATCCAGGGAGCTACGTGCGAGAGCTTTCACAGTTGGAACCTCACTGGAAGATAACCGCACTAGTCGCCTATAAATAAGGTGAAGTGGGTTGCATGCACAACAAGAAGGGCATAGAAACGTGTACTGAGAGGTACCTGCCACACCCGCAAGTCAGACAAGGAGAGCACAAGGAGCCTGTGAGGGGAACAGATGCTGATCCGCAGAGAGACAGTGGGGCAGGTGAAGCGGTAGCGGGTTGTCAAGGCAACGATGCAAAGCAGCAGGCACACCCAGTGTGCAACAGGACACTTTCAGCGAGCCACCGCACATCGCACCTGACACAGCACAAGAGAAGCCATACAGAAGAAAAGTAGCGACAGGCAGCAGGATGTATACTAGAGCTGCAGATTTTAGCCACCTCGGTTCAGTTTCACGAACAGCAGATAAGTATACAAATTGATGTTAGATGTGCAACATGCACACTCACGCTTGACAGTGAATTCAGCCTTATAGGGAGATTAGTGAGAGACACACACGGGATGTTCTCCGGGCACTGAACAAGTCATATCCATGTATGTTCTTAATAATAACACATATCAAGTTGCTACAGTCCTTGCCATGTTACAAGCGGATTAACCTACTTGAAAGCATGGGTCTACTGTGGAATTAATCCATGGTTGGTTGGTTGGACCAATTCGGCCTTCGGCCTCGTGGTCCAACCCCCCCAACCATGGATTAATTCCACAGCAGACCCATGCTTTCTCGTGAGTTAATCCTTACGTAGACCACATCTACTACCCCACCTTCGTCCACTATCTTTGTAGCATAGTCAAAAAACTCGAGCAGATTTATCTGGCATGACCTACCCGCTGTGAAACTGTGCTATTTAGGGTCTTGTTGGTCGTTAGTTTCGAGGAATGCTATGATCCTCTGTTTGAGTAATGTCTCCATTAGTTTCCCAACTATAAACATGGGGCTCACCGGTCTGTAATTACTAGCCTCTTCACAACTGCCTATTAGGAACATATAAATACTTCTGGAAATGTGTATCACTGAGTCCCTTTTGGGCATATGTATCACAGGACCTGTCCTACCTGCTGGGATGTCCTGTCCCTTGTCTTTGCTCCTAGGTATGGGGGACATGAGACGGGAGGGGGTGTGGACGCCACCCACTGTGATCAGGGTACTACTGCACTGACTCACCAGTGCATCTAGAATACCTGGGTCTCCTATATGACATCCACTGTTGCCCAATGAAAAACCCTATGCCTCCAAGCCCTACTTGAGAGGCTCACCTACAACCTGAGGGGGGAGGAGAAGTTGCTCCCCAGGAGCCAGGGCAAATGTCTGGCACACTACCACCTGCTGAGGCAGTCATACCTCATAGGGGCCTCGTCTAGTAACTGTCACCAGCTGGGCAGGAGGCAGATCGACCCCAAGTCACAGGTGTCCCCTTCTAAGTAACTATTTTCCTGTACTTTTAACTGAATAACATGTATGCCTAAATGTGATTGTAACATGGCACAAAAAAGAAAGAGGAAAGCCAGCAGTCAGATAGGTTGAAACACACCAGCTGGTACAGTGCAAACCATGGTTTAATACCACAGTAGATCATGGTAGACACCAGCCGCGCACAAAAAGAAGTAGAGGAGACCCTCGGTCGCACGCGCGCCACCCGATCTCGGGGACGAGCCAACTCAAGACGTCTGCACAGCACATCGAAACCTGTGGCGCTCAGAGCAGGCAGTTGAAACCACACAGGAGAGCAACCTAACGAGTGGCAAAGGCAGAGGGCGGCAGAAGGCAGGAAATACCATAGTTGTCTTAGGCGCCAAAGCACTCTGTGGGTAAACAGCAATCCAGGGAGCTACGTGCGAGAGCTTTCACAGTCGGAACCTCACCGGAAGATAACCGCACTAGTCGCCTATAAATAAGGTGAAGTGGGTTGCATGCACAACAAGAAGGGCATAGAAATGTGTACTGAGAGGTACCTGTCACACCCGCAAGTCAGACAAGGACAGCACAAGGAGCCTGTGAGGGGAACAGATGCTGATCCGCAGAGAGACAGTGGGGCAGGCGAAGCGGTAGCGGGTTGTCAAGGCAACAATGCAAAGCAGCAGGCACACCCAGTGTGCAACAGGACACTTTCAGCGAGCTGCCACGCATCACACCTGACACAGCACAAGAGAAGTCATACAGAAGAAAAGTAGCAACAAGCATACCTCTCAACTGTCCCTGATTTTCAGGGACGTCCCTGATTCTGCTTCAAAACTGTACTGTGTCCCTCCTAAAAATTGTGTTTCCGTAACCAAACAGTGGGGGTTATAAGCACAAAATAATGTCAAACATTAAAGTTACAAACTTGTTCTTCCTTAGAAAATGCATTTTACACTAAGCCCTTTATTCTACCAGCTTCCTGAGTGGATAACACCAATTTTGAAAATGTGTCCCTGATTTTGGTCCTTTGTCCCTGATTTTTTTTAAGCCTTGTCCCTGATTTACAAAGCAGGAGGTTGAGAGGTATAGCGACAGGCAGCAGGATGTATACTAGAGCTGCAGATTTTAGCCATCTCGGTTCAGTTTCACGAACAGCAGATAAGTATACAAATGGATGTTAGATGTGCAACGTGCATGCACACGCTTGACAGTGAATTCAGCCTTAGAGAGAGATTAGTGAGAGACACAAACGTGATGTTCTCCGGGCACTGAACAAGTCATATCCACGTATGTTCTTAATAATAACGCATATCAAGTTGCTACATTCCTTGCCATGTTACAAGCGGATTAACCCACTCAAAAGCATGAGTCTACTGTGGAATTAATCCATGGTTGGTTGGTTGGACCCACACTCGGCCTTCAGCCTCGTGGTCCAACCCCCAACTCATGGTTTAATTCCACAGTAGAAGCTCTTTCACCAATGAGTTAATCTCTACATGTATTAGGCTGTACTGTGGAATGAATGTTTACCTTGTTTGTGTTATCCAACTCTGTGGATCCAAAGTGTTATTTGTAATGTCTTTTATGATTCAAATCAATAAAACTATTATACAAAAAAGCTGACACCATAACAGAGGGAACAGTGGCTGATAAAAAGGATGTGAAGGGTGACAGGAATGAAACTGACAAAATAAAGTGTATGTAATAACTGAAAGAAAGTAGCTAAAATGTATGTATAACTCTGGATGCTGTTATCTTAACCAATACAAAAAAATCTAATAGCTATACAATGAAACATTGAATATGTACAGAACAACCATAAGTATAAATATCTCAGAATTGCTGGTTTGCCAAATGAGCGGGAGAATGATTTTCAATCTCTTAGAGAAATGTTAACAGCTGTCTTTGTAGAATCATTAGATCTTCCAGTGGGGGTTGCTAGGGTTTGTAAAGATTAGGGGCTTATGCCCCCACCCTTTCTGTCCAGGGAAAAACAAGCAAACTGGCCAGGGTTCAGGCTTATGGACTGGGAATAATTTACTTGGGGATAATGAATTAAGATTCAGGGCTCTAGCCCTTATGCCCACCCCTAATGACACCCGTCTTCCAGTAGAAAACCTTCCTTTCTCAACAGAATCTTTTTTCAAATTCCTTTTACAAAACAACAGCCACTAATTCAACTAAGCCAACGTCCAAAAAGACAAATAAAAATCCTTTGGACAACAGAAATATAAATAAATCCTATGCTGATAAAATCCGCTGCACTGTTGTCTAACCTCCTCCTTGTCACCCGCTCTCCCTCCTCTCCTTCATTTCTAAAACCCCTCCTCCTGACTTGATGTTCAGTCTTGAAACTGCTCCTAGTACCTTCCCATTTCATGCTGGCTCTATCTGACCCCACACTTCACTTTACACTTAATTATATTCTTTCTTTTCTTTGTTGTTTTGTACTTTGCTCTTGCGCCTTCCTTAATTTGTAACTGCTTTTATTTGCACCCGATTTTATTTTTAGCTCTTCCTATTTTCATTACTCTCATGTAGCTCTTTTCATCATATGCTAATATTAACTGATGAACCCATTTATTGACTGGATGGATACCACTTTCTCACCCCATAATAACTGGGTTGCATTCTGTAATAACTGGCTGGTTATTATGGCATGGCGTCAGACAGTCAACAAAGGTGAAAAAAAAAAATCTGTTGCTGTCTCGCCACCCCCACTCCCCCGGTACTCATTCAATACTAACCATATATTCATTTAAAGAATGCCACTGTATAAAATAACTTAAAATAAATTGTTTTGTTGGACATAGTATAGTATTACACAATTGCTTAGATAAAATGCTCAGGTGGGCTGATGGTAACCAGACATGGAAAGTGAAAGCCGTTAGTTCCACTCTCACACTCCCATGCACCACAGTCTTCCCTCTCCTAACAGCAGTATTTTTCGACTTTTACACCAGCAATTACACAAAATAAAGTATGGGGCGATACATTCCTTTTTTTCCACACACACCCATACACACACACACACTGGGTGTGTAACACCATTACAAACCACTCAGTCTTCACACTCGTGGTTTATGTGCTATTTTACACACCTCGGGTGCATACAAAAAAACTCACAGTGTGAAACACCCCATACACTACTCTCTATGTAACATATTGCTCAATGCATTATTACTACTTGCTCCCCTTTACCCCAGGACACATCTGCAAACAAGCTGGTATCAACTCAGTATGACTTTCCTGGTAAAAAAAAAAAAATCTGAAATTATTTAATTAATTATTTCAATTTGCTAGAAGATAGGATGCACTTGTTTTTGGAAACGAGAAATTTCTTAACCACCCAGATGTCTGTTACCAATCAGAAGAGGAAAAAGCATTATTTATATTTAACGGAGGATTTACAGAATCTGGGGGCATCAATTCGGTTACCTTCCACTGTAAAATGTCTGGTAACCTTGGTATGAATAAAGTATCTTTTTCATGACCTCAGCCAGCTCAAGGAGTTCATTTCTGCCGGAAAGTTGGAATTTTTTTTGCCAATCAGTTACCTTCCCTTTGTAAATTTTGTTAGTGTTTACATTATGCTGACAATTTGATCCTCTATTCCCAAGCTAAAAATCTCTCGTTTAACAACTGTACTAGAACAATAATTTATTGACATTTGTAATTGGTTTAAGGCAAACTCCTTGATTCCAAATGTTAAGAAAACCAAGTCTATGTTGTTTTGTTCCCCCTTTATCTTAAAAGACGATCTTAGTCTAGCTATTCATGATGAGAAAGGTATGCTAATAGAATAAGTCCATGCATTTAAATACTTGGGTGTTTTACTCGATCCCTGCCTAACTTTTCAGACCCAGGTTAAAGTTATTTTCATGGTAAATTTAATGGTGTTATCCACAGAAATGTTTACCATGAAAACAAGCATTTGTCAATGCCAAATGTTTGCTTGCTGGCATTGGCATTGGTAGTGTAGGAGTTACAGAGCTGCTAATAGGAATGGAAGTGAAGTATTGAACTGAAGTCAACCCCATCACCACTCTGCAGATAGTGACAGGCATTGGGGTGTGCCTTTGGGTTGTCAGGCATAACGGCCATGCCATTTCACCACATCCTACCCTGCAGACACCGACAAGTGTCACGGTGTGCCTTGGAGTCTTTGGCCCTTATGTGCACCCCATGCCATCAGGAAATATGGTGAGATGGGTGCAGTATAGGAGAATGGGGTGAACTTTGGGGCCGAAGAGTCCAAGGCACACCTCGATGCCGCTCAGTGGCTGCAGGGTGTGGGTGGGGATGGAATGGTATGAGCACTGCAGGCGACAATCCCAAGTCACAGCCCTGATGCCTGTCATTCTCTACAGGGTGGGGTGTTATGGTCGGAAACCTAACGCCTCAGACATTCATTTGCATTTTCACTCCAAATTTTCAACATGTTTTTTTTGTGACCCCCACCTCATGAACAGTGGCAATATCAGTTTGTTAGCCGAAAGCTGCTTTTGAACAGCGACTATGGCATTTGTCACAACAGGTGCAAAACACATTCCGAACAGGATGTGAAAAATGATAGCTGTACTGTTCATGGGGAGTTGTAAAAAAATGGCAATGCTGAAAATCTGCAGTGAAAATATTAAAAAAACTGGTGAAGTCACAAGCATGCCTAGAAACTGTGCAATGCACACCTATAATGTAATTAGTTTGGGGAATTTTTACAGCAGATTGTCAACACAGGCATTTTGGGACCTCCGATCATGAACAGAGTGACTGTGATTTTCTTCATCTGTCCCAAACATTGCTTTCCCACAGCGACCACGCATTTCTGTGCTGAAAGTGTGAAAACACATTTTGGGCGAGATGTGAAAAATGGCAGCTGTACTGCTCATAAGGAAGTGTGGTAAAATGGCAATGTTGAAAATCTGGCATGCAAATATTAAAAATTTGCAAACTTGTGAGCGTGCGTAGGAACTGCGCAACGTGCACTCCTAAAACAGTCATTTTTGGGAATTATTTTACTAACTTTTCAACATAGCCATTTTAAGACCTTTGCTCATGAACAGTGTCGCTGTGATTTTCTTAATGTGTCCCATACATTGGTTTCGCACACCGACTGCGCCATCGTGTGCTACATGTGCAGAAACACATTTTGGGCGAAATGTGAAAAATGACAGCTATTCTGCTCATAAGAAGGTGTGGTAAAATGGCAATGTTGAAAATCCGGAGTAAAATATTAAAATTTGTGAACTTACGAGCGTGCGTAGGAACTGCAAAACGCACGCTCGTGAAACACTCATTTTTAGGAGTTTTTTCACCAAATTTGCAGCATAGGCTTTTCGAGAGCCCACCTTATGAACACTGCATTGTCGTTTCCTTAATCAGTCCCAAAAGGTGATTTTGCGCAGTGACCGCGAAATCACCCTTTGGGCCCGATTAATGCCATGACAGTTCAAGAATTCATGAGGAGGGGTTCCAAAAACCCCATGTTGAAAATTTGGTGCCAAAATTCCAAAAAATGCCTGAGATATGCATCAAAGTTGAAAAAACCCTATTTATTGGATTATACAGCTTACCGGCATTTCCTCAGATCTCAGTCGACTTTGAAGGGTGCAGACGTGTTCCCAGTCCACCGAAGATCAATCGCGCCCGACTCTGGAGGTAAGTATGAGGTGGGGGTGTGTGGGGAGGCAGGGTGAGCAGTGGGTGGTCATGGGTGGGCAGAGAGACCGCAAGGGACAGTTTTCTGTTTACAGGTTTGTTTGTTTTTTTTGGAAGATGACGCGGGACATTTGCCACGTTGGGGTGGGCTCCCACAGCAGCTGGAATGCTGCTGGGGAGGGCTAGAGCCAATGGGGGATTGGGCATCCTGTCGGCAATAACAATTTTGCTAGCTGGGTGGGCTCCCAGCGTGGCAACAACTTTCCGGGGGCAGTGAAATAGCGGTGAATTTGGGCACCCTGGCCGGCCATACAATGTGCATGGTGGGGAAGGAGCGCATGAGCACACAATATGCGCACGGTGTGTGTGTGTGTGTGTGTGTGTGTGTGTGTGGAGGGGGAGCGTTGCTCACTGAAGCGGTGCTCTCCCTTTCAACTGTAGGGCACTGCATTTTGTATCACTGCACTATGTTTCTTGCACATGCATGCAAGCAAACATAATAAATTGACTATTCTGCCGAAAACGCAGATGCACTGCAATGATTTTCTGCCCATTTAAAACTTGTATTAAGTCATCAGCAGAAGTACTGCATGCTGTCAGATTGTTACAAATACTGTAGTAACAGAGTACATTAAAGAGCATTCAGAGTTCATACTGACACACTGACAGGAGACATGCCGAGAACTCTCGGAGAATGCCAACATGCTGACCCGCCATTCACAGTAAATAGAAAAGCACCTTTCAGGCTTGTAACCAGCCAACAGGATTGATACACGAGGTGGGGTGGAAAGGATGTAAAGGGACTTGGCAAGGTTGGAGGAATGGTCAAATATGTGGCAGCTCAGATTCAATGCAAAGAAGTGCAAGGTAATGCATCTGGGGAAAACCCCCCAAGGGAAGAGTACACAATGGGGGGTGAGTTAATAAAAACAACAAACATCGAAAGAGACCTAGGAGTAAGTATATCAGATGACCTAAAGGTGGGCAAGCAATGTGAGAAGGCAGTAAGAAAGGCTGGAGGATACTGGGATGCATAGGGAGAGGCATCAACAGTAGAAAACAGGAAGTTGTTATCCCTCTATACAGACAGTTGGTGAAACCCCATCTCCGCAAAGACATAGAGTGGAGACTGTTCAGAGATGGGCAACCAAAATGGTGCAGGGTCTGCACCAGCAGACATACGAGGAGAGACTAAAGCAGCTTAATATGTATACCCTTGAGGAAAGGGGGGGGGGGACATGATAGAAACTTTCAAATACCTCAAGGGATCAGTTACGACACCTAGTGGCTTCCAGCTTCGGGCCCAATCCCATACCGTCTCAAATTAAACTCTTTCTAAATCAGATACAGGAACAGGCAAGCAAGGCCCATAGTATTTCTAAGCTTTATTCTTTCCTACTAGACACTAAATTCCCTGACCCCCTGACTGGCTCCAAATGTTGGTCCTCTCTTCTGCCAGACACTCTACTAGATTGGGATCAGATTTGGGCAGACACATATCGGTATCTCTCTCAAGATAGACATAGACTCACTCAATACCATATATTGAATAACATTTATTACACCCCAGTTAAACTGTTAAATTAGACAGATTATCTTCAACTCTTTGCACAAGGTGTGGCATAGTGGAAGGGAACCTGGTACATATCTTGTGGCATTGTGAGAAAGTGGCTCCGTTATGGCAGACCATCCAATCTAACCTAGACCCTCTTCTGGGCCTAGGTGATTTATTTACTATAGAAGTTTGTATCTTAGGGATGTTTTCCAATATACAGGTGATGAAACGTAGATTCCATATGGCTTTAATATCGATGGTCGTTAAAAGATTGGTTCTTAGGCATTGGATGGACCAATTGGTTATCTCGTATGCAGAATGGATCAGTGAAATTTCTCTCTGCTTTCGGACTGAAAGGTTAATAGCTAGTTCTCAAAATTGTTTGGTTTCGTTTGAGCGGAAATGGGGCAAATTATATGCTCTTTATTTGAATTATTGTCTTGTTGGGTACACCTCTAGCTACCTTGGTAGCTGGTACACCTTCATGCATCTTACATGTATCAGGATCAGTTCTCTTTCTTCTTTTTTTCTCTTTCTTTTGAAGAAGGCACATCCTGGGGGTGGGAGGATGGGGGTTAAGGGATTTGGGTTAGGGGGATGGGGGGATTTTTCATTGTTTTACCAGAATCAGGGATTTCTGCAAAATGCTGTATATTGTCACACTGTAGCTTTCACATTTTATGTCATTGGTCATAATGTGTAATCCCTGTACTATTCACTCAGGTATTTTACCTTTATATAAAATAATAAAGAAATATAATTTCAAAAAAAAATACCTCAAAGGAATTAAAGTACAAGAGGGTAGGACCTTTCAGAAAAAGAGATATGCAAGAACAAGGGGGCACAATTTGAAGATGGCGGGGGGACGGCTTAGAGGTATTGTTAGAAAGTATTTTTTCACAGAGAGGGTTGTGGATGCATGGAACAGCCTTCCTGAGGAGGTTGTGGAGTCAGCAACAGTGGGAGAATTCAAGAATGCATGGGACAGGCATAAGGCAATTCTAGTGGTGGGTAGGAGGAAATAAGCTGTTGATTAACTAGAATCTGCAGCTTATCCATCAAGTAGGGAAATGGGCAGACTAGGTGGGCCAAGCAGTCCTTATCTGCCGTCAAATTCTATGTTTCTATGTAATCCATGTAGGAGTTTTTTTTTTTTTTTTGTTCAGTTTCATGTCTGCAGCGGCCACAAAAAAAAAAATAATAAAACGAACTGCCATGTTGTCATGCTGACATGCCTACACCATGTGTCAGCGTAGCAGTTTGTGTGATTCAGTTTGCTTTGCAGCACCTTCTGACTTGGAACTGACAAACAAAAAATCCTGGATTACCCTCTCTAAATGTAATTTATTTTTTTCATCAACTGTTTCTCTTGCATTGCAGTCCTGAGCCCTTCAGATAATCACCCCCACTACTGTCACTGTTGATGCCAACAGCGCTTGGACACGGAAATCCCTCCCCAAAAAACTCCTACATGGATTACGAGGCTGAAAGGTACGGATACTTTACTGTTTACTGTGAATGGTGGGTTGCAGTGGTTTCGATATTTGCTGGCAACTACTGTGCATTGTTGATTGTTTGATTACTGTATTGGCTACTACTGTGCATTGTTCACTGTTCTGTACTATTCGTGGTTCATGGTACTACTAAAGGTAGCCGTCAAAAAACAAACTGTATTGGGGGACAGAGCCAGAATAGCAGGCATACTCTGTGCAAGCACTCTGTTGCAGAAGAATTTGAAAGTTCAGCCACTACAGATTTGGCCACTTTATTTGGCACAGCTGCACTCTGGCTTAAAGTTTCAGCAGTAAGTGACTCACCACAGAGGTCCCATTTTACCGCAGCCTTCCAGTTTAACCACTGCAGTAGAAACATTATGCAATCAGTAGTCAACTAAAACATAGTGAAAAGGGACTACGTCTCTGGCGTTTTTGTAGACTACTGATTGTGGTCAGCTGACTGGGTTAACTGACATCGACTGGACAGCCGTAAACACGCTAATATAAGTTTGCGCAAAACTGCCTATTGGTCCTGACTGTGCGAAAAAAATGTGCATGGAAATAAAGGGTTATACAGTCATTTTAAATTAAAAGATTTTAAACTATAATTTAAGCAAGTTATTCTCTGACCGCTGTTTAAGACTCTAAAAATGATTATTTTATGAGCTGTCTGAGATTTTGGGGGTAGATCGGGCAGACTAGATGGACCACACAGTCTCCTTCTGACGGCAAACTCTTATGTTTATGAAAACCCATATCTCACTGAATAGAAGCCACAGCTTTATGTGACATTACGATTTACAGCAAGTTTGATTTGAGGAGTCCTGTAAACAGGGGCAGCTTCTACTAACTGAACAAATTGAGCCAATCAATGTACCAGTATTTCAGTGGTCCATTCATAAAACCCCGTTCCATACCCACTTTATTACCCCTGCATATCTTAAACTTTTCTCAGCTTTGATTCTGTGGAAATCTCCATTACGGCTGAACACAAACCTTATGAACTGGACTATAAGAAGATGGCGGTCCATAAGGCCATGTTTATGGACAACTGGCCAGCTGCTCTAGAACTGAGGATTGACTAAACACAAATCAATGTGTGGTGGGGAAAAAAACCTGATTTGGAGGCAATGCCCTCAGATACTGGAACAAGCTCCAGTAACTGAAAGAAGCAGCAGCTGGATGGTGGTGGGTGCAAATCAATCAACCACCGGCAACATGTATGGCATGGCAATGTGGGCTGATATGACAGAGAAGAAGACAACAGATAAAGTTCGTGTCAAGTGTACCACTCATCACCACCTGCCATGAAAGCAGAGGGTGACAGTATGCCTTGCTGCCATGACCGATGGGAGAAAATTGCCAGCATTTGTAGTATTCAAGGGCGAACAGACACAAAAAGATGTAGTTAACATACCTGGCATAGTCACAGCAATGATACAGAATGGATGGATGATGAAGGAGTTAACCCTGTGGCTGGGAATGGTATAGATCAGTACAACATTCAATAAACAAATGCTAGTTGGCCTGCCAGTATGGCAGTAGTGCTACCACTTGCAACCCAAATGACCCATGTTTGGGAACAAGTTTGAGTCGTGGCCTACCTAAATTTCAGTAAGGCTTTCAACACCGTTCCACATAGGTGGATAGTAAGCAAGCTCAATAGCTTAGGAGAGGGTCCTAAGGTGGTAAACTGGATAAGAAATTGGTTAGGGGATATTTGACATAAGGTGGTGGTAAATGCAGTGCACTCTGAGGAAGGGAGGGTGACTAATGAGGGTGCCTCAGGGCGTACCAGGTTAAAACAGCAAAGTAACAATAGCACCATCACAATCGCGCTGTCAAAAGAGCAAAATGCAAAACAGCTACAGGGATAGTATAGCGCAGGTAGAATTAGTGCTATCCCCATCCCTGTAGCTGTTTGCTGAAGTAATAACGAGTATACAGGGTATGTTGGGGGGTTGGCCACCAAGCAGCAGCCATGGCACAGAGGGTAGCACCATAGGCAGGGGAGGGCAGCAGAACATCAGTGGACCGGAGTTTGAATCCCAGTCCCAGAACTTGTGCTTGTGTTTCTCTTTTTTCGACCCGGGACTGTTTGGTTTTTTAATTTCTCCCCCCCGACCCATCGGTTCCCCTTCCCGCTTTAGGACCCCCCCAAGGTTTCTTCCCTTCCCTGAGTTACCTCCCCCTATAGGTGATTATATTTAGTTGGGGGATGCGGAGGGCACAGCCCCCCACAAAAACATAATCTACGTGTAATTTCTATTTAACCATGGTAGCGGTCAGTGTTTCTGTGGATCACTACCATTGGCTCTGGTTTTGAAGGTCATTCTTTTGTCAGGGTGCTGTTAATGCTAGTGCAGTTTTGGTTTTGTGGTTCTTGACCGTGCTCTTCTTGTTGTTGCTGTCTTGACCTAGTGCCACCTCAGGGATTAGTGCTGAGAGCAGTTTTTTGTAATGTTTTTATAAGTGACACAGCAGAGGGGCTATTAGGGAAGGTCTGCCTCTTTGTGGATGACACCAAAATCTGCAATAGGGTGGATACTTAAGGGAGGCTGGAAAAGATGGACAGGAACCCGAGAAAACTCGAGAAATGGTCAAGGGTATGGCAACTGGGTTTCAGTGTGGAAGAGTGCAAAATAACGAACTTGGGGAAATAGAAACCCAGGGATGGAGTACAAAATGGGAGGAGTGGTACTGACGACCACCAAGCAAGAAAGAGACCTGGGAGTAATCATATCTGATGACCTAAAAGTAGCCAGACAGTGTGCAAGGCAGTTGGGAGGGCTAGTGGGATGCAGGGGTGCACAGGGAAGGATATCACCAGCAGAAAGAGGGAGGTGGTGTTGTCTCTCTATAGATCAGTGGTAAGACCCCACCTGGAGTGCAGTGTCCTGTTCTGGAGATCACATCTCTGGAAGGACGTACATAGAGTGCAGTAAGTCCAGAGCGGAAGTAAACTGGGTCAGAAGTACCTTCGCCCCTATTCAGAGACCACCCAGTCCAATGCCGCTGCCTCAAAGAATGCCAAGAACGAGTAGCACTTGGATGGCCGTGGGCTCAGGAAGGGGTTTGTGTGGTTAGGCAGAGGCACATCCCAAATCCTATTCCACTCCAGAACTCATATGCCGCACTGGCAAATGGGAACAACCAAACAGAGGTACCCAGAGAAGTGGAAGGGAAGGATGTGGAGGTCAGCCAAGGAGGTGACCTCAGTGGGGGGAGCAGTGGACCCCAGAGCAGGAGAAAGTGAATCCTGGTCGGGGACTCTATTGTAAGAGGGCTCCAGCTAGGAACACAGGAGGGGGAGGACAGGGAGCTGAGGTGCCTACCAGGTGCCACAGCATGGAGAGATGGAAGGAAGATCCTGGGGATCACCAGAAAGGCAAGATGGGAGGGTAAGCCGGATGTCATTATCCACCTAGGTATTAATGACCTGGCAAACAGGGAGCCTAAGGAAGTTCAGGAACAGTTTAGGAAATTGGGGAGGGGTCTCGAGCAAGTAGCTACTTCTGTCACCTTCTCGGAAGTATTACCTGTGAGAGGCATGGGAGAGTGTAGGGGTGCACGCACCAGGAACTTTAACTCATGGTTGAAGAACTGGTTCTGTGAAGAAGGGTTTGGATTCACTGGTGACTAGAGACCCACCAGGAGGGATGGAGGCTTGTTCAAGCCTGACGGCCTGCATCCATCCTGGAGAGGAATCCAAGCACTCAATGATAAGTGTAAATGCTACATGGACAAGCATTTAAACTAGCCAAGGGGGGGTGACAGGCCAGCAAAGAGAGTACCCAACTGCCCTCCCCCCACAGCTAACAGTGGAACCAGTGAACAGGAGGAGTGGCTATCTCTACAAAGCAGTGTGCAAAAGATGGAGATAAGCACCCAAGAGGCAGAAAGGGGGCAAAATGCAACAGAAGGGCAGACAGTAGGGAGAACCAGGGATAAAGGACAACCAGGGAGGGGGCTGGAGTAGAACAGCTAAACAGTCAAGGGAGTTCAAATTATGGCAAGCCATGTATGCCAATGCCAGGAGCCGTAGCGACAAGATGGAGGATCTGGAGGCTATCATGGTGCAGTCAGACCTAGACATTGTGGCCATCACAGAGACCTGGTGTAATGATAACCACAACTGGGAGACAGCCACACCCGGCTACAACATATTCAGAAGAGACAGGGCAGGAAGGGAGGAGGAGTGGCACTTTATGTGAAAGATGGCATAAAGGTCACAGAAATCCAGGAGGAACAAAATGGGGGAGAGCTACTATGGGTTAAGCTGGAAAGAAAATTGGGGTCAGCCATCCGCACAGGGGTGCTCTACAGACCACCAGCCCAGGAGGAAGAAACAAATAGGGAGCTGATGTTAGCCATCCAAAGGATGGCAGACAAGGGTGAGGTGGTGCTGGTTGGAGACTTCAACATTCCAGACATGGACTGGAGCCTCCCAGCAGCAGCATCAACCTGGAGCAGATTTATCCTGGACTCCCTTCAAGGTGCCTTCCTCAAGCAACTGGTCATGGAACCAATTCAGCAGAAGGCAATACTGGACCTCATGCTTACAAACGGGGGCAGTGTGTTGGGGGTAACAGTGGGGGAGCACCTGGGGAACAGTGACCACTGGTCACTGTGGTTTGAAATCACAGAAGGAGCAGAACCAAACCGCACAAAAACATGTATCCTGGACTTTAGGGGGCAGACTTTAGGAAAATGGGGAGATGCTTGAAGGAGGCATTAATGGGAATGGGGAGGGAATCAGGAGTTGAGGAACAGTGAGCAATATTTAAAATGGGGATTACAAGAGCAACAGAATTATGTATTAAGCAGGTTAGCAAGAGGAAAAGGAAGAGGAGGCCATTATGGTTTTCCAAGGAGGTAGCAGAGAAAGTGAAAGCCAAAAAGACTGCATTCAGGCAATACAAAAAGACAGGCAGAAGGGGATAGCGAGAAGTACCAGGAGAAGCAAAGGGAGGCAGGGAGGTCAGTAAGGGAAGCCGAAGCTCAGACAGAAGAGTGCATCGTAAAATCAGTGGGTAGAGGGGACAAAACCTTTTACAGGTACATAAATGAAAAAAGAAAGTCAAACAGAGTGATAGTGAGACTGAAGGGGGAGAATGGGGGCCGCATGGAGGATGACAACAGTAAAGCTGACATATTGAACAGGTATTTCTGCTCAGTCTTTACTGAGGAAGAGGAGAGTAACGGGTGTGAAGGGGGTACAAGGGGTGGGAATGGTGCAGAAATGGACACAAGTCCCTTTACACGAGAAAGGGTCCTGAAGGAACTGGAAGGAATAAAAGTTGATAAAACAATGGGACCAGATGGTGTGCACCCCAGGGTCCTAAAGGAACTAAGAGAGGTGGTGGCTGAATCTCTGGCAATCTTGTTTAACTGATCACTGGAAACAGGGGAGGCACCCAAAGACTGGAGGATAGCAGATGTAGTCCTCTTATACAAAAGCGGGAACAAAGAGGAAGTGGGGAACTACAGACTAGTCAGCCTGACCTCAGTAGTGGGGAAGATCATGGAAGCACTACTGAAGGAGAGATTGGTGGAACATCTGGTTGCCAACGGACTACAGGACCCAAGGCAGCATGGTTTCACCGGGGTCATGTCAGACCAACCTCATTGAATTTTTCTACTGGGTGACATGGGAGGTGGATCAGGGGAGGGTAGTGGACGTGGCCTATCTGGACTTCAGCAAGACCTTTGACACTGTGCCACACAGAAGGCTATTAAACAAACTGAGGAATATGGGAGTGGGCAGGACAGTAGTGCGGTGGGTAGGTAATTGACTGGGCGGCAGGACGCAGAGGGTGGTGGTGATAAATGGCTGACACTCCACAGAGGGAAGATGGACCAGTGGGGTACCACAGGGATCAGTGCTGGGACCAGTCCTATTCAACATCTTCATCAGTGATATTGTGCAGGACCTAGAAGGCAGAATTTCCCTGTTCACTGATGACACAAAGCTCTGTAACAGAGTGGACACACCAGAGGGTGTAGACAGAATGAGGAGGGACCTGCAGAATATTGAAGAATGGCCAAGGGTTTGGCAGTTGAAATTCAATGCAAAGAAGTGCAAGATAATGCATATGAGGTACAAAAACCCTGGAACAACATATCGGTTGGGGGATGAGGATATAGCATGCACCAAGCAGGAAGGGGACCTTGGGGTTATCATCTTTAATGACCTCAAAGTAGGGAAACAGTGCAACAAGGCAGCAGGTAAAGCAAACAGGATGCTGGGATGCATAGGCAGGGGCATCACCAGCAGGAAAAGGGAGGTCATAATTCCACTATACAAGACACTCGTGAGGCCCCACCTAGAGTACAGTGTACAGTTCTGGAGACCTTACCTACGTAAGGACATAGGGTAGAGAAGGTTCAGAGGAGGGCAACAAAGATGGTACAGGGATTGCTTCACAAGTCCTAAGAGAACAGGTTGAGGGACTTGAATATGCACTCCCTGGAGGAGAAGAGGGAGAGAGGGGATATGATAGAGATATGCAAGTACCTTACGGGGAGGAAAAGGGTGCAGGAATACACTTTTTTCCAGACTAGAGAGCATGGGATGAAGTTGGAGGGAAGGCAATTCAGAGGAAACATGAGGAAGAATTTCTTCACAGAATGGGTGATGGACAAGTGGAACACCCTGCCAGAGGAAGTGGTGGGGGCTGAAATAATCACAGGATTTAAGAAAGCATGGCATGACATAAGGGAATTCTGAACGCCAGAGGTAAGGGCAATAGACTTCTAGGAAAATATAAAGTGAACTTACAAGCTCAAATGGGCAGACTGGGTGAACCATAGGCCCTTATCTGCCCACAATGTCTATGTATCTATATATGCTGACTTGTTTAGACTATATTTTTGTATTGACTATGTCACCAGTTGTGTAATCTTACCTGCTGTTTGCTCTGTAACTCCCAGGTCATTCTTGAAAACAGACATTCTTCTATTTACCTAGTGTACTTCCCTGGTTACCAAAAATTAAATAAATAAATAGTCCATATAGCTTTAGTATCATAAATTATCTTTGCTACAGCTTCCTTTAATTGCCAACAGCTGAAAAAAAATTAAGTTCACTGCATTTTCTGTAGCAGTCACAAAGTGCTAATTAAGTGACAAAAGCTGCAAAAAATGTCACTTAAATAATTAGCAGATTTTTCGAGGACATCTCCCTTCATAGACCCCCACCTATGGAACAATTCCCAAGGAGCACAAGACAGCAAAGCAGGAGAAAGGCCAGGCAGTAGGGATATAGAGGGCCTAATGTCAGCAGGCCTTGAAGAACAGCAAGGATGATGCCAGCCCATCAACTGGACACAAGATCAAACAGAAATCTATTTTTCATTCTGTTTGTGCTTCTGCACCCATCCGGCCATGAAACCCCTCTTTAGCCTCTTCCACACTCCAACCCTATTACCTCGCCTTCTTGCGGAACTTACTATTTCCCCAAGTTCCTCCTGTGGCTTGACACCCCCCCCAAACAGTGGGGCACTCAGGCTGTGGCTAGGGATCTCAGGATGTGGCAAGGGATGTAAGCCTGGGGCTAGATCCCATGGGAACAACTATCCAGTCATTTAGGGAGTGCCCAGGTCAGTGAGTGAAAGCTCTACGGGTGCGGCAAGGCTGTCAGGCTGCATGACTAATTTTTTGTCTGTATGAGTTTCAGTCCCCCTGAGGATGTCTCATGCTGGGACTTCATGCCATGAGTTCATGAGCGCATGCTTGATGAGGTCAGAGATGTCTTTCCCTCCCTTGCAGTCATGCAGGAGGCAGTGTAGCAGTGGGAATCTGGTACCCACCCACCCGGAGGAAAGGTGAGTCTGCTTTAGACATTCGACCTTCCACTCCACACCCCCACCACCACCACCACCATTGGCCACTGTCAAGCAAGCTCGCTAGTGAACTGCGGTTGCTGGAGTCACAAGCCATAGCACAATGGCTGAACTGATGGGTCAGCCCAACTGCAATATTTTAAGAAAGGATGGACTGGAGTCCATGAGGCACCAGACCATTTAGCAGCAGCCAAAATGTAAGGAAACAAGCCACAAAAGAGGTCATGTCTTGAGTGGAAAGCCTACAGATAAGACAGGGAGCCCTTGCCAGTCATCCAATAATGCAAATAAAATTTAAAATGCCTACCATTTTGGAATCATAGGACACAGAAACAGAGGCATCCTCCATGACCATCGAAAATTAACCGAAAGAATGGGTAGGATGGTGTGTAATCCAGCAGGTGAGCTAAAAGGAAGCATAAGATTCCATGGCATCCAGAGAACACAGAATAACTATACCAGACAAAGTTCTGATCAGACCAAGAAATGCATATTGTAAGTGGCAACAGGTCTCAATGGAGCCCATGTAAAGGACTCTAGGACCAGTGAAAAACTAGTGGGACACCACTAAACAGAGCCACATCCATGCTCATGAGAAGGACAGAAAAGGACAAACTGCACATCCCCACCAAAGTGCAGCGGAGGCCAGAATCTGAGCGGGACAAGGTAGACCAACCACACATGATTGGACACTATAACAGTCCAGGGAGCAAGGAATGCTAAAAATTGAAATGTGGTCATAACATGGAACATGAGTGCCAAGGAGACTGTGGTAAAGCCACCAAGAGGACAACCAAGCTAGTGGGAGAAATCCTAGAGCAAGACTGAACCACAGCTAAAATCCTCCTCCTCCTCCTCCTTCAGTCCTTCAAGTCACTGGACTTGTCCTCCCTACATGCTGACCGGTCAGCCACTGATTGCTCCCATGTTGTAACAGCCAGTGACATCAAGCTGGCCCTTCAATCCTTCCATACCAAACTGATGGCTGTTTGGGATCACCATGCCTCCCTCAGGAAAACCAGGGGCCAAGGTTCCCACCTTCCCCAGATCTCTGCCAAGCTGCTGGTCTGCCTTCGGGCTAGAGACCTAGCAGCCCTACAAGACCAAGGTTCCCCTGCTGCTCTGTTAAATTACAGGACCCTTTGCAATTCTTGCACTAAAGCCACCAGGCTTGTGAATGCTGATCTACGCATCCACACTCCAGAACAACCTTAATCACTCCTCCAGTTTCTTGAAAATTATCCAGTCCCTGTTCTCTCTCCCAACCAAGTCCCCCCATTTGACAAATCCCACATCACTGACCTGCTGCTGTTGCTTCTTTCTTCAACTCCTTTTTTCACCAACTGTACCTATTGTTTCCTCCCGCTTCCCTTCTCCCACCTCTCTCCCTCTCCTCCCCCCACCCTACCCCTCTTTCCTTGCACTCCTTCTCCTTCTCTCTTATTATCCACTTTTCTTCTCCTAAGGCCCTTCTAGCTATTAACCCCCACAAGTGTACGAGTCCTGATGACCTTGACCCCAAGCTTCTGCATCTCTCTGTGCCAACCATCACCATCCACTACTACCCCCTATTTAACCTCTCCTTCTCCTCTGTCTCTGTCCCGGATGCCTGGAAACGGGCTACTGTCATCCCCCTCAATAAAAGTGGTGATCCTTCCTTTCCTGGAAACTATCATATCTCTCTCCTCCCCACCCTGGCCAAGCTTCAGGAACATTTTGCCCTCTCAAAACTCTCCCTTTCCTCAACTTCTCTTCATGTTTCACTCCTTTCCCATCTGGCTTCAGGAAGTCCTACTCCTCCTCCACCTCCCTCCTCCAGCTCATTGACTCCCGCCTGCTGGTATGGATCAGGGCCATGTCACTTCCTTCATCTTTGTCGACTTGGCCAAAGCATGACACTGTGTCTCACCCCCTTTTCCTGCACAAGTTTAAGTCAGCAGGGCTCTCTGCCTCCTCAATCAGCTGGTTCTACTCCTACCTTGAGAACAGGTCACAAGCTGTCTGTATTGGAGACATACTCCCCCCAGTCTATCGATTCAGATATTCCCTGAGGATCTGACCTGGGCCCTGTACTCTTCTCCATATTTCTAAATGACCTCCCTTCAGTCTGTTCCTCTGTGTCCATCCAAATGTACGCTGATGACACTAAGCTGTGTACCTCTGGATGGTCTTCTGTTGACCTTGCTGTCCAGCTCCAACAGGATTTTGACAGTGTTCAGCGCTGGCTCCATTCCAACACTGGGAGAAAAGTTAGACCCAAGAGAAATAGGAAAGGTGGCCTACAAGACCCAGCCCACCACACCTGGAACAGCAAGAGCAACAACTCAACCTCAGCTTCAGGAGAGATCTTGGGAAGCACTATTTCTCAGAAAGGATTGTTTAGCCATAGAACAATCTGTGGAGGTGGTAGAAGCTATGACCATATCAGCATTCAAAAGGGGTTGGGATAAGGAGTATGCTAGAATCAAAACGGCAAGGGAATCTATCAGATAGGACCCAGAATTACCTAGGATCTTGGGATCTTAAGGGCAGACTTGATGGACCTTTGGTCTCACTTCTGCCATCACCTTTCCATGTTTCTATGTTTCTTCTAAGTATCAGAAAGAAGAAGGGACTAACACCTCACTGCAAATGGGACAGATGATCAATACTCCAGTCAGTGAGGATATACGTGATGGGTGCCAGTTGATAACAAATGCATGTTATGTCAAGTGAGGCTGACATCTTTGGATGTATGCAGAGAATGGAGGTAAAACAGCATTATGAAAAGCCATGGAGATGTCAGCAGCATCAGATGAAGACAACATCTATGACGTGAACAACAAGGACGAGACCAATAATGGGCAATGGGCCTGTAATATTACCCAAACAGAAATCAGGGACCGCCCAACAAGCAACTGCGAGTACCAAAAGAATGGATAAAATAGTGCCAGATGTGTAAATCATAAAGGGACTAAAGGCCCAGGAATCACTGATACGGCAAAAACAGTGATGAATGGGACAGCGCTGATGGCAAAAATTGACAACAGCAAGGGTGGCAGGAGGCCCAAGCACAACTCAAAGTAATCTACAGAACAATGCCAGAAACCACTGTATTATACATAGCCCTGAGAGAACAGCAGGACCAGCAAACATCTGATCTGAGCTTATTAATGCTGTAACACACACTGCAGACTGTTGAATCTCCGCTGCTGCAGCCCAGCTCTGACATAAGCTGCTGTGGATTCTGGGATTTCTGGTTACAGCAAATGTCAGCTTGGTAGTCGGCAGACCCCGCCTGATACAATTTTTATGCTGCAGTAAACAGTAAGTCAGATTTTAGTTTTTTCACACACAGTATAAATTAGGACAGCCCTGCAGTTGGATAAGGGGCTCTTAGTGTTGACTGTTAGCCTTTTAATTTTGCTTTTCATACATCCGCAATACCCTTGATGCACCATGTGATTTTCCTGGCCGCTCTGTCATGCAGCAGGATGTCCTGTCGCTTACTCGAATGTATGTGTCTCACCAGTGCTTGCAGTGCCTCAGTCACTGCATTGCAAGTACATGTAAGAGCACTTCTTTGGCTGAATGTGTGTGTGACTTTAAAGATTACACAAACTATTTTATACTTTTCCTAAATGAGGATATGACTGAGACATACTTTTATTATCTTTACCTTCATTTTTATTTTCTGTAACCGGATATTCAAATCAGTTGGCACTGTAAATAGACTCCTGCCTAATTGTCTTTAACCTCTGTAACAATAAATGTTTAATACTACTGCAAGATACAAATACTTCCACAGAATTAAACAAGCTGGGCTGTGGGAACTGTTCACACTGAGCAGGAACACAAGTACCAGGGGTAACTCCATGAAGCAAGTGAATGGCAAATTCAAGAGACACCAGAAAAGTATTTTTTTCACAGAAAGGTTGGCAAACGGGTAACATAAGCTACTGAAAGAGTTGATCTGTGTAAAATCAGTAGGAGGATTCAAACCTGGGTGTGACACATAAATGGGCTTGATAAAGACATTATCACAAGGGGAAAGAGCGAGAGAAGAGTCTCTAGTGCTCTCACATACCATATTTCACTGGAAGGACTGAGCAGACACGATGGGCCAAGGAGCCTTTTTCTTAATAGTATCACAAGTATCACGGCACGTAGGGACAAATTCCTTTCCTGTAAAAAGCCCATTGAATAAAATGTAAAAGATGTTGGACACTTTTGTCAATAATAAGCACACTATTTTCAGGTATATCAGAGAAAGAAGAAAAGGGAAGGGGCAGATTAGTAGGTTGAGGATATGCAGTGGGTGGGTGGAGGAGGTTGGGGAGCAGGCAGTGGTCCTAAATTACTTTTTGCCTCAGTTTTCACCAAGGAGGATGGGGGTGCAACACAAGGGGGGGGGTGCAGATGAAGGGAGGACAATGGATGTTGAAATCCCTATTGGGAGGGTGTGGGAAGCCCTCAAGGCCCTAAGAGCAGAAAAAGAACCGGGACCAGACGGGATCCATCCCAGGGTGCTTAAAGAACTGGCTGATACCTTGGCCGCATCCCTGGCAGACCTTTTTAACTCCTCCCTTCAGACAGGGTGGGTGCCTCAAGCCTGGAAGATGGCCCATTTTGTGTCAGTACACAAGGGGGACTAGCGAGAGGAGCCGGGAAACTATAGGCCGGTCAGCCTGACGTCGGTAGTGGGCAAGTTGATGGAGGTCATTTTGAAAGAGAAGCTAGAGGGGGGTTCTGAAGACACAGGGCCACCTAGATAACCATCAACATGGCTTTGTTAAGGGCAGATCATGTCAGACCAACCTGGTTGAGTTCTATGAGAGGGTGATGAGAGCGCTGGATCAGGGCAGGTCAGTGGATGTCCTCTTTTTAGACTTCAGCAGGGTGTTTGACTCGGTGCCACATCCCGGGCTGCTGGAGAAGCTGGGGGATATGGGGGTGGGGGGGATAGATGGTTAGGTGGATAGGAAACTGGATAGTGGGGTGTGTACAGAGGGCGATGGTTGGGGGGAGAGGTGTCATCCCCCAGAAGAGTCATTAGCGGGGTCCCACTGGGTTCACTCCTGTTTAACGTCTATATCTCAGACAGCAGAAAAGGTATCAGGAGCGGGATGAGCCTCTTTGCAGATGACTCAAGCTGTGGGCGGTGGTGGATGGGGAGGAGGGAAAGTTGGCTCTCAAGGAGGATCCGGAAACTCTGGGAAGGTGGTCACGTGCTTGGAAACTAAAGTTTAACACTGGGAGGTGTAGAGTGCTGTTCCTGGGGACCAAAAACCCAGTCCATGTATACACCTCGGGGGGAAGCATTGCAGGCTTCTGGTGGGGGGGGGGAGAAGAACCTTGGGGTGGTGGTGGATACCAAAATGAATAACTCAGAGCAGTGCACAAGGGCTGCAGCATAAGCAAACAAATTGTTGGGGTGCATAGCCAGGGGGTTAACCTCAAGGAGCCGAGAGGTGCTCCTTCCACTGTATAATTGCCTGGTTAGACCACACCTTGAATACTGTGTGCAGTTTTAACGTCCTTATTTAAAGAGGGATATTGCTCTTCTGGAGAGGGTCCAGAGGAGGGTGACTAGAATGACATTAGGTCTAGGGGAAAAGCCCTATGGGGAGACATTGGAGGAGCTCAACCTGTACTCGGAGGAGAGGAGGAACAGTGGGGATATGACCGAGGACTTCAAATACAGTATCTCAAGGGAATGAATGGGGTAAACCTGGATGGTGTGCTTCAGCTAAGGGAGGAGGTAACCACTAGGGGACATTCATTGAGGCTGGTCGGAGGAGGCTAAGGGGGGAAACAAGAAGCCAATACTTCACTGAGAGGGTGATGGAGCCCTCGAATGTGCTGCCCGAGGAGCTGGTGGCTGTTACAACTATGCAGGGGTTCAAGAAGGGCTGGGATAGGTATAGGGGGAGAGTTCATCCCAGAGCCCCTCTGGGGGTTGGGGGTAGGGGATCTTGTAGGGAGGATGGGGGGCTATAACTGTGCCATGGGTAGGCACTGATCCCTGAGCAGACTCGATAGACCATAGGACCTAATCTTCTGGCTATTTAGTATGTTAGTATATTAGTTAAAAAAAAAAGGCATCTCTGCAACTCTTCTGCTACTCATGAAAATACTGGTACCTTTCTTTCTGCATCTAACAGCATTAAAAAGTATTAAAGCTCAAGGAATGCCTCAAAATGTTTCCTGTTTCTGTAGCACTACTAGAAAGTTGCAGCCATTGGTTATCCTCATTACATACAGTTTGTTCATTTTAATGCTTCACACTAACACAAATGCAACCTTTCACCAGCAACTATGCCCACGATGACATACGTCAAAACATTAAACGCTACAACTGACAATAAATGTACCGGTGCATGAAAAACACACTATAATTTCAGTCTACAGTAATGATATAGTAGTGGATGGAAATAATTGCCTTTAAGTGCCTCTAGTGTGTGTGTGTGTGTGTTCATTAAACACATCACTTTCTTGATGTTTTATATGAGGTACTAGTTAAGGGTTGGTGGAGAAGGAGTCAGAGGTTGAACAGCAGCAGCAGCAGCAGTACAGAGTGGAAAGGTTGAACATCAGTAATACTGAACATTAGTATAAACTAAAGGCAACAAGAAAGCCTGGCATGAACAATAGCAAAACTGATAAACAGTAACATCTCTCATCACAGACTGCTGAACACAAACAGAAATGAAAACATTCAACTGGCAAAAATACTAAGAATTTACTACTGAATTCCATGAAATCCTCAAGAAAAATGTGTACAACTCAGATGGATCGCCCACTCTGGCTTCCTAACCTTCCCGGTTGGCCTTTGGAAGCATTAAGAGAATATCCAAAGGCGTCTCTGCAAACATGGACAGAATCAAAGTTATTTCTGCTCACCAAATTACCAGATGCAGGATACAGCTTTTCATTTTTTATCCAAAGTATTCATTTAACAAAAGTATGCTTTCAACTGCCCCAGTGATGAAAGTGGTTCAAAAGAAGTACAGGAACTGTATTCAAGTCCGAAAACTGAGCCTTGCTAGGGCGGTCCGGGGGCATGCACCCCCAGAAAAATTTTCAAAAAAAATGAGTCAATTTGGTGCATTTTAGAGAATTCTGGATCACAATCTGTTTTGTAAGCTGAAAACTTTCAAGTTATATTTTAGTAATCTGTCTTCCTCAAAAAAGGTTGATCTAGGTTAATAACTTAACATATTTAAATGGGATGTATGTAGTGGGTTTTAAGATTCACATTTTCAGTCTGCAAGATCATATACACTCCTTCCCACCCACCATTTTTGGTACACACACTGGGTATCCTTATATGGCATAAGACTGATGAATACATAATACAGTTAAGAAATAATAGGGAACCAAAGAGATAGATATTAACAAGATATAACTCACAACACACCATCTGTAGACTAGGCCTTAATGCATGCACCTGGTGCGCGCTGTGAGTCACAAGGGACAACAATCCTTCCCAGTATATTTATGCCTGGAGTGTGACATAGCACTTATTAAATGACATATTTTCCAGCTGGAAAAATGATACAGAAACATAAAATTAATCAGAAATATATTTTATTCATTCACAAAAGAAAGTACCTATACAGACTGCATGAGTTAATTTCATATCAAAATCAAAAAGAATCAAACATACATATATTTCATACAGTATTATACAATTATAGTGTATTGTAGAATGTTGTTATGGATTGAGTTGTTATGCTGCAGTAGCAATGTCATCACAGCTGTCATGCTGCACTAGCTATATCAGTACTGCAGCATGACAACTTGGAATGCTGCCACATAGTTGCTTTCCTCAATCCAGTTAAGCTGGAAGAAAAAAATATTCACCTTAGTAATGTTGTTTCTTCTAATGGAGTCTTGATGTATTCTGACATATTGCAGTGATGTCCAACCTTTGAACTGCCCCGGAGGTGAAAGAGTTAACTTTCCATGCCAGGCATGGAACGCTGAGCTCGAGCTCGGTTGAGACTCTGTCTGTTGCTGTTTGAACTCAAACCGTCAGATCTTTACGAGCTATACTCACTGGGTGTCCTGTGTGGAAACTGTAAACTTACACTAGCTAACTGGCTACTAAATATAATAAGATTTTTTGGTCCCAAAACAAAGACTCAAGTCAGGAAACCCAAAAAATAAATAAAGCACAACACCCACACACCCAAACTAAAGGTGTGAGAGAAGAAGGGGTGGAGGCACCTCCCGAGTGTCAACACTGCTACTGCCCACCCACATCCCAAAAACCAAGGTTCTGAGAGGGGAGGTGGTGGGGAGGTCAGAATACAGCAAGACTCCATTAGAAGAAACAACATTACTCAGGTGAGTAATTTTTTCTTCAGACAACATGAAGTCTTGCTGTATTCTGACATATTGCAGACTACCAAGAAGTACCTCCATGGAGGAGGGACAGAAACTACTTAGGAAATAGGCTCTGAAGCACTGCTGTGCCAAACCAAGCATCACTCCTAGCCTGGATATCCAGAGAGTAATGCTTGGTAAAAGTGTGTACTGTTTTCCAGGTGGCTGCTTGACAAATCTCTAAGATAGAAATATCCCTGGCAGCAGCCAGGGAAGCAGCTGTACCTCTGGTAGAGTGAGCCCTCAGGCCTGAGGGTGGAATCCTACCTAGCTTTTCATAGCAAAATTGAATGCAAGAGACAATCCACCTGGCAATAGATCTCTTAATGATAGGTTTTCCCTTACCAACCTCACCATACGTGAGGAACAGTTGGAGGGAGTCAAACCTGTGACCCTTGGTGCGCTCTATATAGTAGCTAAGAGCCCTTTTCACATCCAAACTGTGCAGCCTCCTCTCCCCAGAGGAGGAATGGTCAGTGAAGAAAACAGGAAGAGACATAGACTGGTTAAGGTGGAAATCTGAAACCACCTTAGGCAAAAAACTTCCTATTAGTCCTGAGGACCACCTTATCTCTATGGAAAGAGATAAAATCAGGCTCCACTGACAGGGCCTGTAACTCACTTATGCGTCTGGCAGAAGTAATGGCCACCAAGAAAACAGTTTTCCAAGTCAAGTACTTAAGCTCTGCTGAGGACAAAGGCTCAAAAGGGGGTTGCATAAGCTGAGCAATGCAGACATTAAGGTCCCAAGCAGGGGCAGCGCTTTATGTGGATCTGCAGTGCAGAAAAAAAAACATTATTTTCTTGTGAAGTACCGGAACGGTGTTCCGGTCACAGAAAAGGTACCGGAACGCCATTCCTGTGCGTTCCGGCTCACTTTCATCACTGGATGCACTTCATGCCCCTCTCACATGAATAAAAAAAAGGTGGGATGGACCTTTTGGAGCTTCTTGGGTGGAGGTGGGGTGGACCTTACTTCCCCCCCAAAAAAACAATGCTGCCTCCCACTACTCAGATACCAGTTCTTGTACCATCCATTTAAGAAACAAAATAGTACCCTGCAACCACTGACTAACATGAAAGTGTATTTATTTGAGGGCGGAAAACATTTCTTGGAGGAGAGGTAAGGCGGAGGAGGTTATTTACACCTTCAGTCAGTTCCATGGCCAGAAAACATGACATCACTCCTCACTCTTGTAGGCTCTGCCCACATTCGTAAAAACAATTGATTTGCTGTGGACCATCTTTACCTGTGCTATTATCTTAGCATAACAGCACTGGATAAAGGTCCAGCAGCCTCTTTACAATAAAATCAATATTAACCACACATCCTGACTGCCATCACAAACATAACTACCACTATTACTGAATTAAAGAGCTGATGGCATACAAGAAAACTTTAAAAAACATAATATTTAGGTGCAGTTCAGCTTGCATTCCATATATATTCCATAGATTTCTCCTCAACATTACTTATTACTGAGGAAATTTGTATGAATACATGATCTTCATTCCTTAAAGTTCACCTGCCTGCATAGCTCTCTCCCTACTTCTCGTCATAATCCTCTGTTGTGACATCACAATCTGTTGCTATGGGAATAACTGTAATGTCATAAGCAGTGCATTATGACTTTAGGTATGTAAAAAGCAACAGGAATACTGTAGATGAAATCTTCAGAAGCAAACATCCAGTTTTCATGCAAATTACATCAGTGATAGATATTGAGGAAGATGAATACAGAACTAATGCGAAATACAAGCCGAACCTGGTCTAAATATCGTGTTTTGTTAAAGTTCTCCTGAAGGTGTCAGTTGCTTTAAAACCTCAAACTAGGCACTGAAACTAGAACTGTCTTGAATTTAAAAAAATATATATATTTAAATGTTATTTGCCCTCATGATCCTGTTCGTACACCCACATACATACATTTAAAAACAAAGTAACACAGTACCTACAGTTTTAATTTCTGGTGTTTCTTTGTTGACCATGAAAATCTGCCTCCTATCGTTACCTGCTTTGCAGGAAAATGTCTGCTGTTTAACCTGCTACAAATACAACGGAAGACCTGGTTACCTCTGTTGCCTCCTGTTGTGTGAGTGAAGGGGGTGAACATTTTGCCAGAAGAACTGAGCAAAGATTTGAATTCTTATATTGCATTCATAGTAAACATCCATCTATTGAGTGTAGGAAAGATAGAGGTTTTAAGGGCTATTTTGAAAAAAATACATTTATCTATGCAGAATATTTTAAACTGAGATGGAATGCCAAACATTGGGATGTGGTAGACTGTTTTGTTGGGGTGGATTACATTTAAAAACAAAATAATTAAAATGCTTAACATTATTTTATTCACCCCCTAAACAAATCTTAGACCCATTTTATAACCGCATTAAGACATTCCAGTGTGCCTCATGCCTCACAACACAACAGAGGTATGCCGGTTATCCTACCATAACAAACACTATGCCATGTCTTATGGCTTAAGTAGTAACACACAACAAGGAGTGCATGAAAGTATTTTGTTGTTCTATTTACACCCCTTAGAAGAGCTTCATAATGCTTTAAATGGAAATGTCCATGTCCCCCAAAGAGCAGTACTGGTTCCCTAGAATCTACAGTCTTACAATTGCAATGCAATGCAAGGCAACTTAAAAAACAAAAGCTTACCATTTATTTTTACTTTTAATAAATACAGCTGTCCCTCCTCCATTTTGCACGTTGCTTGACCCATAGAGGATACTTCCAACTCCCGCTGCACAGGAAGTGACATTTCATACTGTGAAGCAACATGCTGTTTACATTGTGTTAAGTGTAATGTCTGTAGTTACCTCTTTTACTGTTCCTATCTCCTTAAAATATGTTTTGCCACACCATGCATGCACCAGTGAATAAATTAAAAATACCATCAAACAACTGTGTACCAATCTCCCCGGCTGGATTTCTAATATTGATGGCCCTATTATACAGTTCTGCGAGTTGTTGGCAGCTCGCTGTACTGATTGCAGTTGCACATAGTAATAGTGAAAATGTCTGGTGCCCTGCTTCAGTCTGTCCATCACAATTTTTGTATTCTGTGCAGTTCATGCCATGGGAGATGGGAAGGAAAAGTTATTCTGAACTCCCGCGTGATGTTTGTCATATTGGCTGCCTTATTACGCTGCTCCTTGTTGGAATGCAACATGACAGAATGCTTTCACACACCTGGGTTACTGTCATGTGGTGTGCTATTTCATTTTATTTCATACATGTTTACAACTTTCAAGATTGTTTTGTGGCCTGTCATGCTGGCAAACCATGTTCGCGGTGTGAGCGGGCCACTGGGGGTCGGCCGTGGAGGGAGAAGATTGAGTGTCTGGAGGACTGCTCTCCTGTCCTGGGGAGGGGTGGGGATGGAGTTTGCTGCTTGATTGGCCACCAGCAGTGGCTGGGGGCTGGTGCAGTGGATCCACAAATGTAGTGGCGGATGCGGGGTAGACACCTGGTGTGCCGCATGTGGAAGTGCATAGCTTGGCCATTAGCATCATTGCACGTCATTGTTCCATGCTTGGAGCAGGGAAGTAAAATGGAAAAAATCCCGACTGGTGAGATGATGCTGACCTCTAACAGGTGCCGCACCCGCACAGCTGCAACCTCGTGGAAGCTAGAGATGAGTTCGGTAGATGCCGAGGTGATGGGGTAGGGAGCTGGTCTGGAGGACAGTAAGAGAGTAAGTAAGAAAAAAAAGTGTTTTGTGGCACATACAGTATGAAAACAGCAGCAAACTGCACTACTGAGCTAGTTTGCCTGTATAGTGCTACCTTGTGCTGTTCGTGTCCTGTTTTGTACCCATGTTGTGGGGGCTGCCATGATAGCATACCAGGGAATAGTAGGGATGCATATGAGACCTCATTTCTTTCATTGTGAGCACCCATTGGAGGTCACAAGGAGTGCGGCTGTATTGAATATAATCTAAATTTGAGAGGTGCAGATAGCTTTGATAATACCCTTCAACGGCAATATATTCAGTACAAGCAATGTTTGCAAATTGTGTGAATAAAAGTCACTGATGCACCTATTTTACTTCAGCATTGCTCAGCAATCACATCGGAATCAAACGTAACTGGCAGATGTTAGCATTAAAAATATGCAGGTTATAGTACTTCAATGTGAAGTCACCAAGTTCTGGATGACTATTTGCAGGTGAGCATGAGGAGTGTCATAAGAATCAAAGAGGACAGAAATTACAGCTTTATTTGAGTGGTAATGTCTCACGCATATGTTGGGCTAATATAGAGCTAAATGCAGTTATGCTAGTTTACATCGGGTCTGCACACAACTGGCACCATTCTACCTGGTGGGAGATGTTATCACAACAATTATGCTGGTGTGTAGTACTTCCATGTGAAGGCACCAATTGTGGGATTGCTGTTTGGAGGAGTGATTGGGGGGCATAATATGAGAAAAAATGGTCATGAAGTACAGTTTTATTAGTGCATTGTGTTCCTCTTATGCACAACTAGTCACTTGGTTACTTCACATAGAATTCCTAAGCGCCAGCATATTTTTGGATCGGCGACTTTATTTTGCACACCGTGAACTGAAAACATTACCTGCACCTGTACTGTGATGAATCTATAGTCGTTGTACTTTATTAGCAATGTTGTCTGCATTTCTCAAATTAAGATTGTATGAAAAACTGCCACTCTCCTTGAGACCTCTAATGGGTAGTCAAATTGGAAGGAATGGGGTCTTGTGCTGCGTGCCAGTAGCAACCATCATGGAAATGTGTTGTTGTCAATGTTTGCTGGGAAATGAACTAAGTGAGAACCCCCCCCCCATAACAGGCCCCATGGGCAAGGAGGACACCCTAGTCATACCAGAGTTCATTGTGCAAACCAGAGGAAGTTAGGGGTAGTGCAAGGTGGGTGACGAGGGGATGTGGTGGTGCCATTTACACAAGCAGGCAGCCTTTTTTTCTTCTCTTTTAGAACTGCCCCTCCCATCACCCAGGCAATGCTGACAGCAATGTAGTATCCCTCCCTCCCTTACAGTCGAAACTACCACCACCGCGACTATCCCAGAAGTGGAGCATTTCCTTGGGCACCAACCTATTGACAAAACTCAGATACCTCCTCACCCAAGAGTCCAACTTTAATCCTTGAAGCATGGTAGCGCAGCTCAAATTTTGTTGTGTTTCTCAGGCTGATGAGAGGTGCACAAAGCATAAGTAACTGTTTGCCACGCGCAGTGGTCAACCGCCTTTCTGTGTTCTGTCGATGAGTTATTGGTCAGAAGTTTCCACCAATCACAGACTGCGTTGTGTCCACAACACAATCCGTGATTGGTGGAGTTACCACCTAATTGACCAATCTGTTTTCTGTTCTCATCAACAACGGGACTCCTCTGACCCCAACGAGTTTAAAAAAAAAAAGCACACAATGTTTTTAAATAAAGTAGCTTTATGTGGATCTGCAGTGCAGAAAAACATTATTTTCTTGTGAGTACGGAACAGCGTTCCGGTCACAGAAAAAGTACCGGAACGCCGTTCCTGTGCGTTCTGGCTCACTTTCAGCACTGAACTGCCCCCACCAAAAGAAATGTTTATGTGACAAATACTTTTAAGGCTCTGTTGTTACAAAGCCTACTTTTGTGTGGACCTCTGACATAAAAAACATTATGTTTTTCATATCTGAGCATCATTTTTCCAAAGGTTACCAATTCTAAGAGATCATAGCAAAGCCAGAATTATGTTGTGACCAACTACTACATAAGAACAACCTTCATAAAATTAACATGAAGTCCCTTAGAACCAGGGTATAATTTGTGACCACTTGTATTTTGTCAGAGGGATTATCCCCCTAAAGATTGTCCAGTTTCAATTCCTGACCAACTGTGGATACTGACAACGGGACCCTGGGAAAGTCCCATGGTCTGCTTGTGCTTTAGCCCTCCATACTGTCGACCTGGGGAGATGCAGGTTCACACCACAGGTGCGTTTACACACATGCTGGGATTTGGCACTATTATAGCACCTGGATATAAAGTGGAGTGTTACAGCCATTTCCAGTGTATCGTGTCCACATACTGGAGCTGTGGAGTGGTGCAGGAGATGTGGAAGTATTGCAGGCAGCCTGCCACCCACCCCCCATGCTTCATTTACGTCCCTCTTCTGGCTTTCAACACTGCAAATGCATCACTTCAGGGGTGTGGTGAGTTCCCACATCAACGCAGTTCCCAATGACTGCGGAGCAGGGATCGACAAATTTTAAAATCTCATGCTAGTCCAGGACAAGTGGCCTTGACTAAAATGGTAGTCCTCGAGTTCCGAGTGGTAGTCCAGTACATTTCAATTGAAATATTAAACCGACTTAACAGAAATAAGTTAAATGGTGTGGCTGTGTGGCAGGGCTTATATGTTGTACTATTATTTCATAGGATGGATGGAGAGATGTAGAAGAACTTCATAAATCAGGAAAAACAATATTTTCATATATTTTTGTTAATACAGGCCAGGGTAGTACAGGCCGGACACTAAGACACCCCAGGCAGAAGTCTGTATTAGAAGAGATTGGAGAAATGATACAGAATTAGTTAAGGACAAGCCAAAACCAGTTAGGCCGTTGGTTGAGAAGAACATGAAATGGTGATTAAGGGCTAGGCCAGGAAGAAGATGATGGGGCACTGGGAGCAGGAGTACTAGCATCAAGAAGATCATCAGCAGCAGAAGCAGCTAAACCAGAAGATAATGTATCAGCAGCAACAGCATGCCCACGAACATGTCGAGTGCCTGGACCAGAGAGCAGCCAGTGGTTAATTGCTGGATCCGGATCAAAGTCATGCAGTTCAGGACCTTCTACTGCTATCTGCAGGAGACTGTAGTGAATCATCAGCCAGCCTTGTCCTGATTTTTGTTTTGATTAGGTTCTGAACAGAAAAACTCTCTCACATTTTGCAGTCGATACACTCATTGCCATGAGTATTTCAACTAAGTCAAGAATGTGTATAATCTAGGTGTTTTTCTTTTAGTAATCTGGTATATACCTGCAAATAGGGTTTTTCAATGGCAGATTTCAATATTGTTTTAAATGCAGCATACTCTGACTTTATATGTTCCTGCTGCTCCTCCATAAAAAACTGAAAATATTGTGCCAGGTTTGCAAGTTCAGAGGTCCCAAACACCACTAGTTGGTCTCTTGGCAGATCAAACTGCTTAAAATCTAAGCAGTTGAACCATTTGAGAGGCACCTCTGAGAAATTTTTGAATCTGTTGTCAATATACATTATTGCTGCATCTATTAAAGTCTGCAGTTGTCCATCTGTCACAAAATTGATTTCTGGCAGTTGCCTCTGAATGGGAAATGAACAGTCTTCTCCTCCCTCCTCTCTTTGTCACAACATATTCCATACATTTCTGTTCTGGTTTGTAATGGCTGAGGAAAGCTGCCATGTATTGCCCTGGCATGGTTTTCAGTTCCATAAGCTGGAGTAGGCAGGTCTCAACAAGCTGTGGAACTTCCAGTATTACTATGTCATCGTTGAAACTGCAGTGACAGGTTTTTAGTATTGGCAGGAAATCTTGCAGTATATGGATAGCTTTTACAAACTGCACACTCTGTGTTTCTTTTAAGAGGCTCTTTGTTTTGAACTTTCACCACCACCAGCAGTCAAAGATGCAGGTAGGTGTTGTACAACAGTGGGTAGGTTAACCTGAACTGCATGTACCGAACGTGACTTACTGGCAAGCCATCTCACTTGTTTAATTGCAGTAAAGTCTGCCAGATCAGTATCCATCATGTTAGCAATTTCTTGATGCTCTCATTTTTTGGGACTATAGTGATAAAATTTAAATATTCCCTTGAGAGTACTTTCCAGCTTTGATACAAATGGATTTTTTAACACATCGAGAACTGCCAGCTCTAGCTTATGGGCAACGCAGTGCATCGTAATTATTTCAGGACGGCAGTGTTCCCGAACTTTGCTATGGTTCCTCCTCTTCGCCCATCATGACACTGGCCCCATCAAAATTTGCTGAAAATAAGCGGTCCTGGATTGTTAACATTTTGTAGATTACTGAGAGGAAGATTTACTGACTCAATGCAGTTGATATTGCATGGAATACACCTTCTGCATGTGCATGTTCCAGTGGCACAGCTTGGATAAGCAATGTATGCACCTGTTTTGAATTAGGTTCAACAAACCTTAAGAAAACATTTTCCCACTCAGTTATACTGTAATCAGTACTGCCGTCAGCAAGAACTGTCACATACTTAACATTAGCAAGAGTCTGCATCTGGGTTCTGGATATCACTGCTGAAATAGCACTGCAAAAGTCCCTGGCTCGCTTATCGTTAGTATAATTAGAACCTAGCTTAATGCCATTTTTTCCTGTAATTCACAGAGCCACCCATGTCTGAGAAAGAGGCGAAGATTTTTGGCTATGGAATACGCTGTGTTAAACAGGCGTCTCATCTTTGCTTTGTGGCCTCTTCCAACTGTGCAAAGGCTTGGTAAAGTGGTGACTCACTAATCTCACAACATACTGCTCGTTGGCCACTTTCCAGAATATGTTGATTCTGGCATAGCACATGTGGATTGGATTTTCATGTGCACGTAGTGACTCAATGCGAAGTTGTTAGAGCCTGTGGAAAGACATTTGTTTTTTGAAAATGCTGGAGTTGCAATACTGGGATACCTTTCACATAGTGTGCAGTACATAAGCCCCTTTTATCATCATCTCAACCATTTATAAGTGGACAGCCAATGACACTGAAATAGTCTGGCCCTTTTCTTGGTCATATTTCTTGTCTTTACTACTCCCAACTGCCACCTCATTATCAAGCAGTAAACACGTTTCTTAGCAAGTGACACAGGGCTTTTGAGATAAGGCTACTAGGGCTTCTCTGTTTACATCAAGTACCTGGTCAGCAATTATATCCAGAACCACAGATGCAGATTCAGTTTCATGACTTTTATTTGTGGAAGTAGTACCAGACTGTGTTTGTCTCGTAAAAGATGGTGCTGCTGCTGACCAGAGAGACAAGAGACTTTGTTGTTTGGCTTTGTTCGTCTGTATATTGTCCATATAAATTTGGTGGTCACTTTTTTTTTTTAAAGACTAATGGAACCAATAATAATAAACTTATTTTAAACACTGGTGTCTGTGTGTCCTTTTTTCACTGGTGGGCTCATGGGTTGGGTTTTCTTTCTATACACTGCAAGTTGTCTTGTCCTGTAACAAGTCAGGCAGCTGGCTGCAGAACACTCTCCACACAGTCACTCACGCTCCTCTCTCCCAGCACAGCCCAAGCCCACCCCCCAGTTAGGCTCCCTTATTTTACTATTACTTACACTTGTATTATATATATTTTTTTACTATATTTCTCTTTTTGTTTCTTGGGTACTTCAAGCCAAAAGCCAACCAACTGGCTGCAGGACACTGGGTCCTTCACTCCTTTTCACAAAATCTCTCCCAACAGCCCAACCAAGCCCATTGCATAGCCCCACACCACACACAGTTTGAGTTATAGGCTTATTTCTTACTATACTATCTTTTTTTTTTACTAACTTTCTCAAGTCAGTCCTTTCCTTCGCACCTCCTCTCTCCAAGCTCCTCCTTCACTCCTTTACACACAATCTCTATATCTCTGCTCTCCTCTCCCAGCAACCCACCAGCCTCTTCCCTTATTTTCTTTCTTTTTTTTTTGCTTTCTTTTTATTATTTTATTTTTTCTTTGTTTATGCAGCTAGTAGTCAAATAAACTGCTGTTTTTTTACTAGTGGGCACTGGGCAACAAAGCTCCCGCCCCACAGCAGTAGTCCCTGCCCTTGCTTTCTTCCTTTTTATTTTCTGTAGTCAGTGACACTTTACGCTGCTGCTAGTTCTCAGTTGTCACAGACGGCAGACAGTACCAGACAGTCCCCTCCCAAGTTTCTGTTTTGTTTCCTTTTCTCCTTGTTTCAATTATTTTTTAGTTGTTTAACCAGGTATAGCACACTAAGCTAAGTGACCTGGGAGCACAAGGAGGTTAAGTGACTTGCTCAGGCAGTATGCAAAGTGGAAGCTGTGGGATTCAAACCCAGGTCTGGTCTGCTGGATGTCACCAGATTTGCAGCTCAGAGCCTTAGACCACTGCACTATACTGCCTACTTAATTTATTTTATAAGGCCTTGGTTTGCTTTCACCCTGTTATGCCCAACCTAACCCTTCTCAATATTTTATTTACCCTGCCTGCACTCCTTATTTACTCAGATTAGTCTCTTCTTCATTAATTTTGGCAAAACTGGCATGGCTTGCTTGTCTGCTGCACTAATGCACTTGTGTGCAGTCAACAGTGCTCAGCCACGTTGCCCCCACTCATAGTCCTCCTAGCTCCTGCCTTCCCTCCTCCCCTCTTCACTCTCACCAACCCTCCCTCCTTAATTCAGTTTTAAATTTGTTTTCCGAGTAGTCAAGTCCACTCCACACACACAAAGAAAGGTGACTGCAGTCCCCACTCCGATATCCACAACAACGGACTGTTTAATTTGTGTATCCTCTAGTATCCTCCAACAGACAGTGAATGAGGGCTCTAACGCACTGACGCCTTTACACTCGCCTCACTATGCGCCAAATCACCACCAGGCCAATGGGCATTCTTTGTATCACTTACAGTTCAAGATTGTCTTCCTCATTTGGCCCCACGCCTGCCAGTCCGACAGCTTGCTCCTCCTCCGTTTTCCTCTGATTAGACGCTGCTCGCGGCCGCCTTGATGCCACTTCCATAGGCTTCCATAGGCTGAGGCAAGCTCATACACTCACCGCTCGTTCCCGACCAGCAGGTGCACAGCCGAAGCAGTGAGCACCCTACTGGTGGAAGGTAGAACTGCAGCAAAGATTTTTAAATCAGTGCTAGCCCGTGGACAGGTAGCACAACAGAAAGTGCTTGTCCCTGCACTGTATCTGGTAGCCCGGGACGTCGGGCAATAGGATTTGTCGAACCCTGCTGCAGAGGTTCACAGGAGCTGAAGCAGAAAAGCTTACAGTGCTCCTAAACCTGTATATATGTAAACAAACTTGCATCTGCTCCTAAACCTGTTTATACTTAAAAGAACCTGTATCTCAGGTGGATAAAATAAATGTTTTAATATTTGTACAGTCTGATCAAGATTTTCTGAAAATCTACTGGTATGGAGGAACAGTTGCCGAAACTCTTTAGAGAGTTCAGCAGTCTTGGTCACAGTACTGTACGTTCTACAGTAGTTTGCAAAGCTTTTTATGATAAATACAATGCAGGGCCAAGGGACATGAGCAGAATACGCTCCTCAGACACTCCCGTACTGCAAAAGCCCAGGGCTGCACTTTGAGTTCTTTCTTATATGTATAGTATTTTGCAGGGTTATTTCATGAGTGTTTTTGCCCCATGGATTCAAACTAAATCAGATGGCACTACCCCCCCCCCTGCAAAGATAAACCCACAATCAGCTTTTCAGGTGGTAGCATAATGTAGTTTTCTCCTGTGTGTATCCATGTAGCTACTGGAAAGGGGAAGTGGCATGTTAACAGGTGACCCCCCCCCACACCCACACACACTGCAGTAGAGCACTACATGTTAACTATAATGAAACAATGAGTATGAAGGGTTAGGACACGGGCATTCACAGTAAAGAGTGCAGAACTGGCACGCACCTACAATAGAAAACATTATACAGCTGTAACAGCAGGAACAGTGATCTGATGGCTTCTGCAAGATTTAGGTACTTTTTTGGGAATGGCAAAAAATAAGAGACACCACTGAGCTCCCAGTTTATGAAATGCAGATAACAGGAGTTATTAAAATTCAACACTGGGACCAGCTTCAGGTGCCGAATTTGTTATGCAGCAGCACTGAACAGACTGAGAAACTCTGCAAGATAAAACCAACGTTCAAGAAAAAAAACTGCTGGTTGCCCCCTCCTCCTTTCCTTGATGCTTTCCACCTCTTGGGTCCTGGTGTGGGATGGTGCACACCATTAAATGGCGTTAATGCATATGATGTCCACACACGCGCCTTTCTTTGGCACCCAGCTGCCTTCAAACAGCATCAGATGCTGGCCACAGTGTCGTCATAGCTTGGATACCTCTCTCCGCTATGGTAATGATGTCACCTGACCAACCAGGATAGGAATTCCTGGACCTTCTTAGTTCTGTATCCTCAGGTTCAGAAGCGTGCAAAAAGCCCAAGCGCGTACATATACACGGACACATGGATTATGCTGCTCTATTGGTTTGAACTGCATGCTCTGGCATTACAGAACATTAGCACTCCTTGCAGGCAAAAATGGTTCACATAAATTTTTTGGTGTCACGTGGGTCCTGCTTCATCCAGGATGTTACACACTCCTTTCTCACAGGGCTCCAAATCAGACCGAACTTAACACTCCACTCCTTACGTGCCAAACGGTCCGTCACTTCTCTCGTATCTAGGATTTGTCCCCACCATTATAGGCAGAGGCATTTTTGTTTTGTATTTCTACATGGGAGACTGTTTCAGAGTGCAAAGCTGTGAACCTAGATACCCATGTTTGAATCCCATAACTGCCACTTACTCACACTGTAACACCAAACAAGCCACGTAATATCCCTCTGCTCAGCTTCTCTCTTATTTCTCTTTCAATCTATCTGTGTGTTTGAATCTCCCCGTATGATGAACTGGAGAAACATTAGGCTTGTTCACATGAAGGACTGTGAGCCATTGTCAGTGGCTCACAGCAGCAAGATTGGCACCCCTGCCCCCGTGTGAACCTTACTGTTTCGGATATTTTCTGTTGCATGGTGTTGCAACCACGATCCCTCTTTCCTTGGGTTTACGGAGTGGTGTTGGTGGTTTCCTGTCCCGTGTGAACATCAAAACCACCTGCAACACCACAATTCCCCACCCAAAGTAGGGACAACACTGGAATCACCAGAAGGGAAAAGGGCAGCAGCAACACCGATGTGATGTGAATGCGGCTCTCTAGTGCTTCCAAAGAATTTCTAAGAACGGGTAAAAAGCAGCGGCAAGGTGCAGTATGAACGAACCTATTGTCTCTGCTTCCTCTCTAGGACTGTAATGAGCTTTGGTATGCAGTCAGTATTGAAAAGCATTGTATAAAACCAAATGCTCTACCTTTCCTTCCTATCTTATTCCTGCACTACTGATGCTTTGATCCAGCAACCCTTCCGGTTCACAAATGGATGTCAGAGATTAGTGACCCCTCTCTGATCAGTAACTAAATTCCACCTTCTAGGTGTTATATTTATGTAGTGTGAGTAGTGAAACAGTTTTCTGTCATGTTCATAGCCGGTTTTAGGCACCAGCGAACCCTGCAGTTGCTGGGAGCCCCCTGCTAACAAGGGTCCCCAGTCAGATCCAGAGTACCACTTTAATTTATTTTTTATTATTATTCATATTGAATGTAAAACAGCACCAAAAGACATCACTAGGCTCTGTGGAGCCTTTTCTTGAGGTGTTATAACATCATGAAATGATTCGCTAAGGTATGCCCTGTCCACTCAGAGGCTAATGAACAGACATTGATTGAATGGACAGTGGGGCCCCAAAAACTAACATTGCTACCACTCCCTAAAAACACAAATATTACTGGTTGTATTGAACATAAAATGTTGTGCATTTTGGACAAACTAAAATATGAAGTATGTTTGGATTGAGGAAGGGCCCCATGACTTGTCTTGCTGGGGGCCCCCCAAAACTCTAAAGCCGGCCCTGGTCACGTTGCCGTACACCACTCTGAGGATAACATTTATCACAGCCCGTTAAAGTGAATGAGCTAGAGGACTATAAATCCCACTCTGACTGGCACTGTTTTAAGAAAGGCTAACAGAGCAGTAGTACAATGATTTGTGTGGAAGAAGCTGTCATTGCAACAGAAAAGGATTAAAAAACAAACAGTTTAGATTTCATTAGATTTCTGTGAATTATAGTCCGAATTGTCCCAATTCATGGAAACTCCATTCTAACACACTAAAATGCCAGCAGAATAGGCCTGAAGGTCTCTCGAGTCTGCTCGATTTTCAGCACCCACACTGAGGGCCAATTTTGGTGTCCCTCCTCCCCCTTGGGTTATACTGTCCCCAGTCCCAGATGTTCCACCTGTACTGGGCCTGATCAGATTTACCCTCCCCCTTACCTGTTCCATCCCCTCTTAAACCCGTCCACAGTCTCCACCTCTACCAGCTCCCTGGGCAGTGCATTCCATGGCTCCACAACCCTTTCAGTGAAATAACATCTCCTCCTCTCCCTTCTGAGTCTGCCCCCTTCCAGCTTACACCCATGACCTCTTGTTGCCCCACCCTCCTTCCTTTGGAGCACCCTGACTGGGCCTCCTTTATTGATCCTTTTCATGCACTTAAAGACCTCTATCATGTCTCCCCTGTCCCTCCTCTCCTCCAGGGTGTACATGTCGAGCTCCTTGAGCCTCTCCTCATAGGTCCTGTCCCCTAGGCCCCAGATAATTTTGATTGCCCTCCTTTGGACCCTCTCTTGGAGTGTAATGTCCCTCTTTAAAATGTGGTCTCCAAAATTGTACACAGTACTCAAGGTGTGACCTAACCAACCAATTGTACAGTGGAAGGATCACTTCCGCCTTTCTGGAGGTAATCCCCCTGGCGATGCATCCCAGCATCCTATTTGCCCTTGCTGCTACCCTCTCAAGCAGTATTCCCTTAATTCTGAACAGGGATGATAACTCCCCCTACCCCAACCATGAACCAAGGCCAACTACAGTGTCTTGACTGACTGAACCATATTTATTTCAGGGGTGATACAAACCTTATTTTTATCTTTTAAATCTGCTGTTGTCCTAGGTTGTGTACTTTACTGAATTTTCCCATAACTTAACCGGTAGTGAAAAATAAGAAAAGCTGTTGCATGTTCACAATACATGCCTATAAAGATATAAACCACCATAACACCTGTCATACAACTGTCATCCAGATTTGTAACATATTTATTTTAAATGCAGCAAGCTTAAAAGTAGCAGCATTCATGTGCCCCAATGCCAGTTCTAGTGTTACCCATTTACAGCCAATCAAAATGACTTTACTGGTACAGCAAGCTGAACAAGCTAAAAGAAACAGAAACTGGGGGGCAGTCAAACTAGGATCTGAACAACAATGAACAAAATTCTGTACTGGCACCAAGGACAGATGTAAACTTTAGCAAAAGCGTTCATTAGCTTAAAATATATGGCTTATAGAAACCATCCAGCTAAGAGACAGCTAATGAGGACAGAAGTAGCACTACCTGACTCACGAAGCTGGTGACCCAGGTTTGTTAGCGAACCTGGGGAGGAGGACTGAGCATCCAACAGGGTGCCCTCCTCCTCTGGCGAGGAAGGACAGCACTCCCACGTTACGATACCACCGCCTGGATGAACACAGGTTGTAGCACAAGCCAAAGCTACAGTTGGTGGATGAATGCTTCTGGATGGCAGCATGGGCACACTCTACATGAGTGGGTCACTGCCCTTCTAGCCCACAAGGCAATGTGGGAAACGAGGAGACAAAATTGGAAAAGACAACCTACCCGCAGCACAATGAAGCAGTGATCCTCTGCTGGCTTCACACTGCCAGAGGGGTAACCACCTCCAACCAAGTATGATGTCCCAAGAGGCTTAGGGAACCCAACAGCCCCCCCCCCAGAAGGTAAGCTGTGGAGGAAAAGGAAGAAGCCACAGAGATTGGGGAAGGGGGGGTTGGCTGCAGATTGTGGCAAGTCAGGTAGTTGGAGGGAAAAAAAAGTGAAACAAACAAATCCTGCTAGTGGCATCATAGGATTCACAATAGTGCACACTACTCAGCCACATGTAAGCATGCCTGATGCCATGGATTTCAACAAATTTTGTGCAACGTTAAACAAAACAAAACAAAAAACATTCTTTGCTCCCATGAGCAGAACCAACAAAAATGTTTATATTCGACATATTACAGAAAAGGAATGATACAACTTTCTTCATCAGCATAAAGTTGCTAGCTTTCTTCCTGCTGTGCTTGCTTCTTCCCCACCAAGTGACTGTTTACGCAGCCAGCCCTAGCAGTGCCTCAGGTTTCTCCAAAGGGGGGCTATTAAATTCCAAGGACAAAGCATTTGAAGCAGGGCAAGTGCAGCAAAGCATCTACACGGCGCTTAATGTGCTCGCTCCGATACTGATCCACACAAATTCATCGGATAAAAAAAAAAGGATCCAAAGGGCACTTAAGGCACTCTGGAATGTGTTTACACTGCAGACTTTGCAGTGCATCGACCCATACGCATCGGTCGATGTGCTGCAAAGTCGGCAGTATAAACAATGCTACAGTTTCAGAGTTGATCAGATCCAGCTAAAAGTTTTAAACTGTTTGGCTTAGTGGTGCAGCACACTGTAACTGCTCTCTATGGTCACCTCAAGCATCTAGGGCCCCATATGCAGTTGCCATTCGTGGCACGAAGTACTCGGACTAACCACTCTATACCTATTGGTACCATACACAACCAGGTTGAAAGCCTTTCCCTCAGCTGTCCCGGTCGGCAATGTAATCACACTGGGAAAGGGGTTGAGGCCAGCATGCAAGTTAAATTATCTGTTAAGCACCCCTCTAAATCTCAGCAATGCAGTACAAAATGCAGCCAGACTATCATAATACACTAACTACATGGGTATTAAATAACTCCCAAACACTGATTAGTGATTAGCAGTTTTGCACGGTACATTGCTAGTCAGTTTTGAAAATGCACAGCAGTTGCTAGTGAATAAATAGCAAACATTTTTTCAAAATAATATATTCAGTTCTATTGCTCGTCTGCTCTGCCATGGACACACTTTAAAAATGTTTAGCAGTCTACTGCTATGCAACTGACAAAATGGTTAACATTACCCCGATTTAGCATTTTGCTATGTAATACAAACTAACACCTATGAAATAAAACTACATAAAACAAAAACTAAAACCGAGTAATAGAGCAGGATACGCTTCACTAAGGAGCCACTTCCTGACTTTTGCCTTGAAGTGGCTCCAATTGGGTATGGCCCTGATGGAAACCAGGAGTTCCGGACAAGAGTCACATGAGCTAACACTCTACACCCCACTGATCTCAAGCATAAGCAGCTGACACTTAGGAAGTCCTTGATCCTCCCTAGATCAAAATGCTCAACCAGGGCGGTGGGTCAAATAGTGCAAATGATGCGCTGAGATATTATCGGCTGCATGCTCCCCCTCCCGCACACTCGGTTGCATGCCGCAGTGCACCCAGGTGCAGGCATTCAACAGTGCACCGAGGCGAAGGATCCACTGGATGACAGAGAATATGGGCTAGAGATAAGGGGCAATTGGGCCACCAGGAATGGCTTCAGGAGGCAGCAAAAAATCATCACTGCACTGGCTTACAAGGGGGCCTAAAGGTAAAGTCTGGCCGGGTCGTTGGAGGCGGGGGTAGATGGATGAAAGTACAGCAGCAGCAACAGTGCTACAGGGTCATGTTAATGGCATAGGGCCATGTAACTGCCACTATGCCATGCACAAACTTCCATGGTTGTCGCCTTTCAGATGTTTATTTTTATTTTATTTAGATTTGGTAACCAGGTAGAGCCCAATGGGAAGATAGGAAAATGAGTACATACTGTACCCTCAGTGATACAGGCACCAAACAACTGCACTGTAGAAAAGCTCAAAACTGTAAGTTAAATGTTTCTGCTACATAACTCACATGAATGTGGGGCTACCACCCCTACATATCGGCTCACAGAGAGGCTTTCTCAGGGGGCAGAGTCAGCCAGTGTTTGCACCCTTTATACCCCATATTAAAACAACAGTGCATGTGGTGGAGGGGAAGAGAAAGTGAACAGTAAAAAAATATTTTTCAGGTTAGTTTTGGACATGTCTGTCCAGGCACCTTGTTAGATCACCTGCTTCGATTCTAAAAGTTTTCTTATCCACGGGCATAGAAATAATGGTAAGAAATATGTTTTTAGGGCTGCATCAGCAACTTTTCTTGGTGCATGGATGCTTGTACTACTTTTCACTTAGACCCCAGTCACTTTTCATTCCTCCTTTAAGGTAGATTGCTGACAAATTCTCCACGTACAGTATTACAAATATGAATCTGGGACCTCAGTGCAACCAAGACACTTTTCTGGAGTCTCTATTTGATGCATTTTTTGATGTTACTTGTGTATTTTTATATTATTAAAATATTTTCGTGTAGGTTCTTGTTGCTTTTACTAGGGTTAGCACTTTTTGTACCTATGTTATCTGATGAACCAAACAAATGTCCCAACTGTTTAATATGTATTTAAATGGTGCAAACACTGTCTGGCCCCACCCCCTGAGGAAGCCTCCCTGTGAGGCGATACGTAGAGGTGGTAGCCAAGAATTCATGTGAGCTACGTGGCAATGAGATGTAACTTACATTTTTGAATTTGGTGTTTGCAGAGTCCAGCGTCACCTGCCGGCAAATCCTATGTTTCTACGTTACTGTGACTATGCCCATTTACAGGGGTGATACAGACTTGCACAGAAGAATACAGCAATGCACATGGCAATAAGTGACTGGACAAGGACAGTTACATTTACAATGGTAAAGAGGCTGCTGTTTATACACCTGTAAATTTTAGCGGTCGAAAACCCTATACAGTATAGAACCACTAACATCTAGTGATCATCATTTGCATTGTTACTTAGTTGTCATGGAGAACACCTGCCCCAGATGACAAAATGTTCCCTTTGTGTATGGCAGTTTTTGGAGGTGGCGTAACACAGAGCATTTTGCACCATGTATCAGATACCAGGGCTCGAATTATGTTCATTTTCCTTAGCCAGCAAGACTGACAGCAGTTAGGTATGTCATGGAAGTGAAGCACTCATGACCCAGAGGAGAACACTGGCCTCCTATCGCCTAATTATCCCAACAGCTGACCACTGAGTGGCCCTGGCATCTGCTGCCCTCCTTACCAATTTGATTGTATAACTGGCTATTCTGACTGAATTACTACCACAACTGTAAGGAGCAAGTCATAAGAAGTAAGCCTCTCCCTGTGCAAAGCCTTGGTTAGACCACACCTGAAGTAGCCAGTCCAGTGGCGCTGAGGGTTCAGATATTGGATGCCACACCTCATGCCACACCAGTGACTCGGGTTCGGGAACAGACTTGGGTCATTGGGGGTCAGCAGGGGAAGGGAGAGGATCGAGTGTCCCACACAGCTCTCCTCCCTCTGGAGTAGGTATGGGGCTCGCATCGCTCTACAGCAGCATCTGGCGGCTGTCAGGTACACTGAAAGGTTGCGGTGCACAGAAGAGAGCTGGAGCATGGTAGACATCAGCACGCAAGTGCTCTGTACATCACTGTACACCAGCTCCAAGGGGGAACATCAAAGGCTGAAAAATAGCAGGGAGGTCACGGCGGCTGATGGCCGTGTGCTGCGCCCTTGGACCTGAGAAGCACGCCCCCAGGTATTGGTTCCAGGTCCCCAAGGAGGAGGGTACTGAGTGTCCACGAAGCCTGTGGAGGAGAATGTGTCGCTGGCCAGACTGGATCTGGGGGTGCAGGTGCCACTGGCCAGATGACCTGCCATGCCCATGCCTCAGGAGGAGAGAGAGAGAAACAATGATATGATTTAAAAAAAAAAAGACCACACCTGAATTACTAACTGCATTCCATTTTAGTCACTGCAGCACAAAGAAGATATTGAGGTTAGGAGGATACAGCCCTACGACTGCCATGCTCATTAGCAGCATTGAGGACTAGACCTAACAGGAAAGATTAGACATGAAATTATTTAGTCTAGTAAAGAGAAGGCAAGGCTAAGAGGGAACAAGATGGCTGTGTCCTACTGCACATAATAAAGAGGATGAAACGGGGTATAGTCTGAACAGCCATGTAGGCTGGTGAGTACAGGCAGAATCAGAGAGCATGCAAGGGGAAACTTCACGAAGCATTATTTCACACATGAGGGATCAGCATGTATAATAAACTACCCACTGAAGCCATGGAATCTAGTACTATTCAGTCATTCAAAGCGTGACTAGACAGTTTCCAGAGGAAGGACAGCATTAAGGATCACACAAGGGTAACCTTCTGACTGCTGAACTTGAATGAGTAGAGAACAACAGGAAAAAGCAGCACACACAAGGCAGCTTCATATAAAATAACAGATTTTATTACAGGAGACAAGTGTGCCTATACAGGCATGCAAAAATGCACCTATGTATGACCAGAAAAATTCATCAGGGGAACCTGAATGTGTGCCAGTACTCGGATTAGTATACAGTACTGCCAAGCAGCAGGATGGCTGACAACTCCACCCTGTGGTAAGATTGGGGGGGGGGGGGGGGGCAGCAATTTATGAGGATGACTGGCTTGGCTCCAGAGAGGAAGCATGTGGGATGCCCAGCATAGGGCAACTCAAGCAGACCAACCCAGAAAGAGCACGGACATGAGCTGTTGTAGCAACCACATACCTGCCCCACTTGGCCTGAAGAAGGGTGGCCAGTGGGTTCAGATCATTGGGGTTGGGGGCAAGAGTATAATTCTGGCTGTGTAGGGTGTATAAGAAGACTAGAAAAGAAAGCATGGGATGTTAGGAGAGAGATCATCAGGGAGGGCTCCAGAGTGTCCTGCAGGAGAGACCCATAACATTGCTCTTGCAGCAGCTCCCCATGCTGGTGATGACATGGGTGACAACGTGGTGACCCCCCCCCCCGCAGGCCAGCTGGAGCATGTGTGTGCAATTGTGGAAGAAGACAGTGGAAATGCAGAAACGATGTATTGGATGATGGCCCATGTCACTGCTGCCCCACACCAGCAGCCCTCCAACACCACCACCAGGACCACTTCAGCCAGCACCAGAGATTTCTTAGTGGCTCCCTCCTCTAGGGCGCCCAAAGCAATATGCCAGTAACTGCAGAGTTTAATGCGTGGAAGCACAGCTCCACTTGGCCAGAGGAGGCCCCCAGCTAGGACAAGCTGGCCCCATGGATGCTGGAGCTACTTGAAGTCAGACTGGTACCCGACAACAGCAGGGAGAGATGTGGTGGGATTAGAGAGGCAGTCTGTAAGGCACAAAAGATTGGAGTACCAGTCGGCAAGTGCGTGTCAAACCAAAAAGAGTCAAAGCCGTAATTGCCTCATTTCTTTTTTCACAAACTTCCAAAAATTCTGACTTCATGTCACAAAACACCCACATCCTTCAAATACAGGGCAGCCATAGCTGGATGCTTTCAGTCAGACGCAGATGCCAATGGATCATGTTGCTACAGTCATGTTCAACCCATTTGAAAATCAACTCCCTTATCTTTTTCAGTGTACAGTCCTTTCAGAAGAGCTACTCCAAGTTATCTCCAGACACACAACCTGACTGTGAAGGGAGAATCTACCAGCATCAGAGGAAAACAACTGACCTGGACTTCAAAGTGTGCGTTAATGCCGCCCCCCGCCCCCCCATGACCCTAAGTGTACTTTTACCAATGTAAGTGTGGTTTCATGCATAGTCTCTGCACATTAGAACAGCAAGGCTCAGCTGAACTGTGCAGTCAGATCTTGACCACAGGGGAAACACTACATTGGTAAGTGAACTCTTCCAAGGTATATTCATACATTTCAGATCCAAAAAATATGTATTCCACTGAGAAATGCCTTGTTTAGGTTTTTTCTCTTTTCTAGTGGGGGTTTCGGCACTTGTTACCTGCAGCGTTGCTTAAGCAGTTTTTAGAGACAGGACACTGAGAGTGAGAGCCCCTCTGCTGTATGAGAGTGTTTCTCATGCATACTGTACCAATAGCTTGACCGGATGAGCTGCCTAAGAGATGTGGGCTGGGTTTGTCATTATTTTATGTTCTACGAACCCATCTGAACAGAGCATTAACATCCCATTGAAAGTGCAAAACAAGCAGGCTTTAAATTTCATCTTTCTTATAAATGTAAAGTTTGTTTTAACGGTGTAGTGACTGAGGTGATTTGGGGACAGAGAAACATAAGAATCAGAGATAAATTTAGGAAGCATGTTTGTAAAATTACAGACAGTAACTTACCATAAAAGTATACAAAAATATAGGCATTTCAGATTTTGGCACAGAATGTCAAAACTTGAATCTTGGCATTCCATCCAAAACTGCAGAGTGTCTTGCTCTGTTAGCAGTTATATTAATTTCATGACTACTCATCTGAAACTACCCGTTTTTAATAAAGTATCCAGGGCTTTCAGTATTTTTCACCCCCCAGGAGTTCAGCCATTACAATATAAAAAATCTGCAGCCCTGGATCAAGATCCTGGAAGTTTAACAGAGTTCTTCTGAAGTGCCTCACTACAAAATGGGTTGGTGCCAGGCACTGGCTATGCCTCCTGAAATGCTGAAACTTTATATCTCAACAGACTGCCACTGAGGAGCTTTGAGTTCCAATAAGCCCTGCAATCCACAACATAAAGTAGAACCAGTTACCTTTATTTTATTCTAGGTCCCCTCTCCCAACATCCATTTTTCATGCATGCAGAGCTGGGAAGAAAATGCTCAGCAAGCTGACCCATCCTTACAGAAAAGAGTTAGCCACCACAGTGGAAGGTAACTTTCAGGGTTCAGAGGAAAGGGAGGCATGCTGGGAGAATGAGTCCCAATATCGTGAGTAGGTTCCAAATGGAGAACCAGAGGATTTGGTAATATGGCAGATAGTAGTTGCTAGGAAGTAACCTAGCTCAGCAGGTGAGGGAACCGACCAGGGAGGCGCGGGTACTGGATGTGGTCCTGGCAGACAGTGACCAGATTGGGGGCCTGGAGGTAAAGGATCCATTGGCAGGGAGTGACCATGCCACGGTCTGGTTCTGCCTGGACCTAGGAGGGGTAGAAGGCTGCACAAAGACGGAAGTAACCGACTTCAGGGGGGCTGATTTTAAGGAAATGGGAAGGATCCTTAAGAGCATTTGGATGGGATTGGGTCAGACATGGACGCTGATAGTAGGTGGAAATCATCAGGAAGGGGTGCAGGATGCTACCAGCACCTGTGCAAGGTAAGAAAAAATGCGGTGGGGCCCAAAAAGCCTGTTGGTGGACCAGGAGGTCCAGGAGGTGGTGCGGGGAAAAGCAGCCTATAAGCAATTCAAGTGCTCAAGGAGTGAAAGGGATCGAGGGGAGTACGAGCTGATGGCTAGAAGGGCCACTAGAGTGGTGAGGGCGGCTAAGGCAAGGAAGGAGCAGATCCTGGCCAGGGAAATTAGGAGAGGGAACAAGGGGTTCTTTAGATACATTGGGGAAAAGCGAAGGGTGAAGGGGCAGATTAGCAGGATTAAATCAGGGGAGAGATGGGCACAAGACCGGGGAGCAGGCTGAGGTACTAAATGAGTACTTCACCTCAGTTTTCACCAGGGAAAATGGGGGTGCTGCATCATACATGGGAGGAGACAGAGATACTGAGGAGGGGGGGACCCTTACCGATCGGCAGGTCTGGGGAGAGGGGGAGGCATCACTGGCAGGTGGGGGGAAGGCTAAGCAGGGAGAAGGGGTACCGGAAGTGGAAATCACAGCAGAGAGAGTGAGGGAAGCCCTCAGCTCCCTTAAGACGGAGAAAGCACTGGGGCCGGATAAATTACATCCCAGAGTGCTGAAGGAACTTGCAGATGTCCTGGCAAAACCCCTGGCAGAGCTTTTCACCATCTCTCTGAGGACAGGGTGGGTGCCCCAAGACTGGAAGGTGGCGCATATAGTGCCTATCCACAAGGGGGGATCAAGGGAGGTGGCAGGGAACTACAGGCCTGTCAGCCTGACCTCGGTGGTGGGCAAGGTGATGGAGGGCATTGTCAAGGAGAGGCTAGGGGGACCTGGATAAGTCAGGGTGCCTGGACGATAGACAGCATGGATTCATCCAGGAAATCATGTCAGACAAACCTGGTGGAGTTCTATGACTGGGTGACAAGTGCCTTGGACCTGGGTAGACCAGTAGATGTCCTCTTTCTGGACTTCAGCAAGGCATTTGACTCTGTTCCTCACGTGGGCCTGTTGGATAAGCTGGGAGAAATGGGGTGGGAACCAGATGATCAGATGGATGAGCAATTGGCTCCAGGACGGACCCAGAGGGTCATAGTTGGTGGGATACCCTCATCCCCAAGGAGGGTCATTAGTGGGGTCCCACAGGGATCAGTCCTTGGGCCCCTTCTGTTCAACGCCTACGTATCTGACATAAGGACAGGAATCAGGAGTGAGATGAGTCTCTTTGCAGATGACTCGAAACTGGGGGCGGTGGTGGATGGGGAGGAGGGGAGGGTGGCCCTACAGGGGGACCTGGAGGCTCTGGAAAGATGGTCTAGAAAGTGGAAGCTGAGGTTCAATGCAGGGAAATGCAAGGTACTCCACCTGGGGGCCAGAAACCCAGGTCAAGTGTACACCTGGGGAATGCTACAAGTCTCGATGGCCGAGAGGGACCTGGGGGTGGTGGTGGATGTCAAGATGAACAACTCTGAGACTTGTAGGAGGGCAGCAGCCAAGGCCAACAGGATGCTGGGATGCATCGCTAGGGGATCACCTCCAGAAGGAGGAGAAGTGATACTCCTCTGTATAACTACTTGGTGAGGCCGCACCTTGAGTACTGCGTGCAGTTTGAGCCACTTAAAGCGGGACATTAACCTCCTGGAGAGGGTCCAGAGGAGGGCAACCAAAATGATTTGGGGCTTGGGGATAGGACCTATGAGGAGAGGCTCGAAGAGCTAAATATGTACACATTGGAGAGAGAGAAGGGACCGGGGACATGATAGAGGTCTTTAGGTACATGAAGAGGGTAAATAGGGAGGAACAGCCGGGTGCTTCGAAGGAAGGAGGAAGGGGCCACTAGAGGCATGGCTGGAAGCTGGAGGGGGGAAGATTCAGGGGAGAAAGGAGGAGGTGCTACTTCACTGAGAGGGTGGTGGAGCCATGGAATGCACTGCCTAGGGGGCTGGTGGAGGCAGAGACAGTGGAGGGGTTCAAGAGGGGGTGGGACAGGTACAGGGGAAGGGTTCTGGAAGCAAAATCCAATGCAGCAAGAATATCCGGAACTGGGAAGGGAGAAGCCAGAGAAGGCGAGGGGGACAGCAAGATCAGCACCCAGGTTGGGGACTGACCAAACGAGCAGACACGAAAGACCGTTAGGCCTATTCTGCTGGCATTTTAGTATGTTAGTATGTTAGTATGAAGTAGCTTTTGGCCTTAGCCCATGATATACCCTTTTGTGGACACTCAGAAGTCATCCATCCAAAAATGCAGCTGACTAACAATTTTAGTGGCCCAGTATCTTCAAGGACATGGCAAACTACTGCCGGACTTGCCCATTGTGCTAGAGGGTGGGAAAGATTGAGGGCAAGGCTAAGGTGGCTTCAATTCCTCTGCCTATAATAATGATCTCCGTGGATTGCTGTGGACAGTGTGGGTCTGCTCAGCACCGCACATTGCACAAGCAAGCAGTACATTTTGGTGGTCATGGACTACACCACAAGGTACCCACAAACTGCTCCCCTGTCCTCCACTGAGGCACAAAAACTGTCTGATGACAGGCTAGGGATATTCAGCTGGGTGGGGCTTCCTCAACAGATTCTGTCTGACCAGGGTACCAGTTTCATGTTTGCTCTAATGTCTAAGCATTAGGTGAGGCATGGGATGCAGCACCTTAAGGCTTCAGGGTGCAGAATACCATTCCCAGACGAATGATCTGGTCAAGCAAGTTAACATGTCACTTAAGACTATGTTAAGGGCATTCACCAACCAGCATGCAAGAGTGTGGGACAAGTACTTACTCCATCTCTTATTCAAACATAGGGAAGTCCCCCAGGAGTCCACAGGGTTCTCACCCTTCAAGCTTTTGTTTGGCTACAGAGTAAGAGGTACCCTTGATTTGGTAAGGGATGAATGAATGGGAGGGTGCGCTTGCTCCCCAAGGGGAATCTGTTGCAGGGTACATCCTAAATTTCAGGTGATAGCTTAAGGAGCTCATGGGGTTCTCCCTGGAGAACCTAGCCACTGCACAACAGAAACAGAAGATGTGGTACATCCATGAGGCAAGAGCACAGGAGTACAAAGTCGGGCAATGGGTGATGGTATTCAACTTCATCCTAGAGAATAAATTACAGGCAGCTTAGGAGGGTCCCTACTCAGTGGCCAGGAGGATAAATGATGTTAATTACATGGTGGAGCTATCCAACAGGAGGTGCAAGCAATGAATCTACCATATAAACATGATGAAGACCTACCATGACCAGGATGAGATGGTCCTGACGTGCAGATATCTGAAGGAGGTGGCAGAAGCAGACCGCCCTGGTGGATCACCTGGGAAAGGTTAAGAAAGAATCATCAGTGGACACTGTCACCCTCTTGGAGCAGCTGACACAATCCCAAGCTGCTGGAATGCATGGAGTGCTACACACATTTGGGGAAATGTTCATGGGAAAACTGGGGAATACCATGCTGGCACAGCAACACATGGATAAAGGGTCCCAGGTTCCACTGAGGCAGCAGCCCCATAGAGTTCTCGATGGATCACTGGATCAAAAGATCAGGGAAATGCTATCTCTTTGGGTAATCCAGGAGTCCGGTAGTCCCTGGCCATCCCTGGTGATACTGATCCCAAAAAAGGATGGGACCACGAGGTTCTTCATCGACTACAATAAGCTGTCAATGTCCCGTGACCAGGACAGATAAGGTCCTTGAGAGGTTAGGGGGAGCCATGTACCTGACCACCACAGACCTGACAAAGTGCTAGTGGCAGGCACCCCTGACATCTGAAGCCAGAGAAAGATCAGTCTTCGTCACTCCACTTGACCTATTTGAGTTTTGATAATACCATTCAGCATTAACAGTGTGCCAGTCACCTTTCAACAACTCATGGACCGCATTCTATCAGGAACAGAAGACTTTGCTCTGGCATACATGGACATCATCATCTACATCCAGACAAGGGAGGACCAGGTCAGGAATGTGACTAAGTTGCTCTGCCTACTGAAGGCTGCAGGATTAACAGTCAAGGTGGAGAAATAGGGATGGCAAAGATGTCATACCTTGGGCACAGGGAGGAGAGTGGGTACATCTGGCCTGAGCCAGTAAGAATGAAGGCCATTTAGGGATGGACCATGCCCACAACAAAAAGCAAAGTACAGGCCTTCCTAGGGATGGAAGTGTACTATCAAACGTTTGTGCCAAACTTCAGTACCATGGCCAAACCCCTGCCTGATCTTACAAGGAAGAAAACAGCAGAAAAGGTTCAGTGGAAGGATGACTGTGAAACAGCATTCCATCAGTTGAAGAAGGCATTGTGTTGAGGATATGTGCTTACAAGCTCTGACTATTCTCTAACATTCTTTGTGCACATTGTTGCATCCGATCATGGGCTAGGCAAGGTTCTGAGTCAGGTAATGCACAAGGGGAGGAACACCCAGTTGTGTACCTGAGCAGGGAGCTGCTGCTCAGAGAGGAGGCCTATGTACAAATTGAAAAACAGTGTACAGGCACTGTTTGGGCTCTGTAGAAACTGCAACCATATTTGTATTGGATAGTATTCACTCTGGTTACTGACACCCCCCCCCCCCCAACATGGCTGCACATGATAAGCAGGCAAAACCCCAAGTTGTTAAAATGAAGCCTGGTGCTGCAGTCCTATGACATGGACATCAAGCACAGTAGTGGATCACAGCATGGCAATGTAGATGGTTTGTCTAGGCAATAACAAGTGGCCCAGTAAAGAATTGGAGTTGCTTTAAAAATTAAATGAATTGCTAAAACAGGGAGAGAGAGACCGAGAGAACTGGGGGCACAGCAGGTAACGCAGACCTGCAAACATGAAAAAAAAAAAAACATCACTTAGGGTCAATAAAAGATTTGTTTTTCATTTTTCCAGGGAATTAAAATGTGACAATTTGCAATGTATTTTTTTGTGTGTGTGTGTGTTTAATTTTTATTATTATCTATGCCTCTATAAAGTATTTCAGCTGAGATAGGAGCTCTTGTGGAAACTGAAAATGTATGTAGGTATGATTTATTTTATTTATTTGAATTTTGATGACCGGGTAGGCCCACTGAAGCAGGACTGTCCCTTTTTCAGGGATGACCCAGAATTAGTTACATACATTAAGAGAGAAGCAAATACACAACCTTCACAAAGTAGAAAACTAAATATAGAGGAAGTCATCATACATTAAATTCTATTCTACTGTAACCCATGCCTGGGGGCACTCAGCTAAGAGGGTCGTTGTATAAGCAATCCTTTTTCCTGCCCTTAAAATGCTTGTTCTTTTGGTTAAACTTCAAAGGGCTGAATCCCTTTCATAACAAAAAGACATGTCTTGAGTCTAAATAGGGCCAAGGCAAAGCAAGACAGCACCCTAAGGATTCAGCCTGCCAGGTGAAAAAAAGAACAAGATCTAAATAAGAAACCCAGTTCAGACCCGTTCTGGAAAAGGGTGGTCTCCAGAGATCAAAGAAATGGACCAGGTTATAATGTCAGAGGTGCATGTATGATGATGTAGGAGTAGTGGGCTGGCCAGCCAAAGACATAGTGTGAGTGTCTGCTCTTAAAGGTTCAGTTATGTTTTTGGATTCTGAAGCAGCAACATCACCAGTTCAAGTATGCCATAACTCACCAAGTTCCCTGTTAGGGGTAACTTCTTCAACCCTACTTTAGAAGTTAGATAGCTTTGAGAAATATTATTTTCTAGGTCCTCTATCTTTTTAAAATGTGTTTATATTTATCTCCGTAAAAATACTGCATTCCCCACAGTTGTCAGTGTGTATTATCCTGTAATATATGTAAATATTGTAGAGTATTAAATGCTATTTTTATATACTTCACGCTTTCTATGACAGTGTCATTTAAGGTGTAGATTACTAGGGGTAAATTGGAAAGTCTATGATGTTTCTGAAAGACAGATTACAGTTACTATAACTAAGGCAAAGTGTTCTCAGTTTTGACAGAAGGGGTAGGTTGTTTGCCAATTGGTAAGGAGCACTGTACTGTGTGCTCAGTTGCTCTGGTGGGATCAGGTCCTAGAGACAGCCTGAGTAAGGTTGTGGTTGAGTGGAGCAGCATACCAAGGTAACCTTTTCCGGCATCTAAAGGGTTGTGAAAACTGGTAACAGTTGCAGCCTGAGTTCTGGAACAGAACATGTCTGAGTCAACAAGATATACTCCTGGAAGCTCTGTGAGACCCAGAAGATTGCTCTCATTCCCTAAACTTGAGCAGAGAGTCCCAATGCATTCAGGGCTCTATGGGTGAGGAGGATTCAGCATTCCATCCCAGCCATAGAACCTGGTGTCAGTCAGGATAATTGCAGTATACTGGTTTCATTTGGTTTCCCTTCCCCTCACCCACTCAGAAACAACTCTAGTAACTATCCTTCCCCCCCTTCAAAATCCTAGTGAAAAAATTAAGGGTCCTTCCCTCCCCAGCCCACCCACTCAGTGATCAGCATCAATCCTCCATCTCCAGTCATGCAAAAAGACAGAAAACAACTCCTCCCTTCGCCTACTCAGACCCGCCACCCACTGCCTGCTCCCACTTCAACACTGTCCATCCCCACGCCCACCAGTCAATACCACTTATGACACCCCAACAGTCACAGCAGTGCCCCATGTGACAGTTACAGCACTGGCACTGTACACTTCAACAGTCACAAGACCCATCCTTACACTTCAACAGTAGCCTAATAAATTCCCACACACACACACAGCACTGCCCCCTCTCCAAACGTCACAGCATGGACCCCATCCCAAACATCACAGCACTGACCCTTACATCAACAGTCACAGCAGTGCCCCTACCCCACAGCAGTTACAACACTGAAATTCTACACTTCAACACTCACTATATAAACCCCTATTATCACAGTCACTGTGTGCACCCCCCTTCCCAACAGTCATGGCATTAACACCCTACAATTCAACAGTCACAACACCAACACCCCTACCCCCTGACAGCACAGACTATTATCCTCCACAACACTCACATAAAAGACCCTCTCCAACTGTGCCAATACTACCTCCAACCCCCAATAATCATAGTACTGTCCCCTAACAGTTGCAGCACGCACTCTGCCCCATTTAAACAAACCAGAGAACTGGCTATGGTCACTTTTAATTTTTACAGTTTATTTATCCCGTATTTCCCAGCTGGAAAGCAAACATCTTGTTTTTGGGGGGGTCCAGCTGTTTTAGTGGATATTTACTGACACAATGAGTAAATTGCTCAATGTTTCACAGCGGGTAAAATGTCTTGGTGGAATTGGAACCTTAGTCTCCTCTGACCCCTGGTTCCCAAGTATGTTCTAGCCAATAGACAATTCTGCCTCTCAAGATTTTCAAGTACTGATACTATAACGGGGAAGGGGCATGTTTGCCCTTGAGCCAAAAAGCTGGGTAAGAAAACAGCACTGTGTCCACACTTCTGTACCGTACTCACTATCACAGCACTGTCCTCCACACTCATCACAGCACTGATCCTGTTCCCTATCAATCATACAACCTTGCTTCACTATCTAATAGTCACATCACAGTAGTGCCTCCATGTGACTAGAGTTACAGTACAGTTCCCACCCTACTTTTCAACAGTCACAGCACTGGCCCCTAATCCCAACAGTTACAACCTTGATCTCCGTCTCAGAAATGTCACAGCATGACTCTTGCCTCCAGTCACAGCACTGACTCCCACCATTAGCAGTTACAGCACAAACCCCACCCCCAAGTCACTGTTCTGGCTTTCCCAATAGTCGCAGCCCAGACCCCCACCACCTGCAGTCACAGCCCTGGCCCTCCACAGCATTCTCAGCTCCAATCCACCCCCACGAGTCACAGCACCAACCCCCCTCCAACAGTCACAACACTGACCCCCACCACCCAAATGTCACACTGCACCCTGACAGTTAAAGCACCGACCCTCATGCCCTAGTCACAGCGTGAACTCTTCAACAGTAACACTGCTGACTCCCCACCCTAACAGTTTTAGCACTGACTCCAGCAACCACAAAACACAGCAATGACTCCCTCCCAACAGTCACAACAGTGTCCCCATCCCCCAAAAGTCACAGCACTGACTTCCTCCAGTACACGAAAAGTCATTACACAGACACCAACTCCCAGACAGCACAGACCACCTCACAACTCTCCCCAACAGTTCCAGCACTGCTCCCCACCCTTAACAATCATTGCACCATCAGTGGCAGGACTATTAACACTCACCCCCAACCAGTGACAACCCTGACACCTCACTCCCAACACCAGCACACACACACACACACAACAGTCACAGCACTGTTTCAGTTTCCTGGGTTCCCATTCCCAAGACCTGTTTTGGTTTTCATTTCCTAAGTGTATCCTCAGAATAGGTACTTCAGAACCAGCAGCACACACACCTCACTCTTTCTACAGTCCCAAATATGTAGGCTTGAGACAATGTAGTAGTAAATGCCTTTATTGAAGATAAATACTGTGGAAACACAGCAGCAGCATAAAGACACCCACACACATCAATAATACCAGAGGATACGAACTAGTCAGTGAAGGTGGGGTTGCAACATCCTCCAAGCTGATACAGTCATTATAATGGTAGAACAGGCACTGCAGGTATGCAGCTGTGAATTTATGTTTGAGCCCTCATAGTCTAGCCCTAGGGTACTCAACCCCTGAGCAAATCTAACTTTTAGTTAGAGCCATTTCTGCAAATAAATGCTAATCATTAGTACAGTTCATTGGAATTTGCTTACCTGCCCCCGTGGCTTTATTTGCAAGTCTGTTTTCTTTCCCTTCCCCTTCATGTCTGTCTGATGGTCTTTTTTGTGTGTCTTTTGGTCTCTCTCTCTCTCTCTCTCTTTATCTTTTTTCCCCCAGATTTCACAGTCTATGACCTTCGATCCTTCTGTTGCCACAGATTTCCTTCCCACCCAGAAAGCACGCTGCAACCACAAATGAGGCTCCTGTTTTTGGCTCCTCACTCCCTCTCATCCTCCCTTCTTCCACCAGTTTTATGCTGAAGCCACCCATACAGCACCCAACTCCCTCTTATCCTTCCACCTGTGGTTTTAAGCTGCAGTCACTGATGGGGTTCCTGTCTCCTTCGCCGGGGAGTCCCCTGGTAGAGCCAAGCCTAGTGGCTATGTTGAAAAAATGTTTTATTATTTCAAAAGGTATAAGCAGTACATTACATACATGATAAACAGCTTCATTATGTGGGGAGGGGGAGGGGTAGGTAGGGGAAATCTGGAAGGGTAGTAAGGGAAAGATTTTACAAACCAACAATCTGCACATGGTTACAGGGTGTAGTACATAGGTGTATATAAGGTTAAGGTAAGACATACAGTAGTACCACAGTATGAGTTATCTAATGTACTTCCCATCCCTCTACAGGGGGGGAAGGTGGAACCTTGAGGGCAGGACCTAGGGAGGCTTTCCTACAGATAACGGTTAGAAAAAGGTTACTTGTCCCCCAGGGTTCCTCACAGACCATAGGTAAGACGGGTCAAAAACGCACTTATCCCTCTGAGTATGATTCACAACTCTTCAAGGCTTCAGAAGTGACCTAGATAGGTGTGGATTCACTCTATTTGGTCCAGGGATCCTCATCCTCTGAAACAGAACAAACATGCACCCAAACAATCTGTGCTCGCCGAGTGGATGTGTGACAGTCAGGACTCCTGTTGCGGAGGAGCCCCTTGTACAGCTTCACTGAGTGGCCACATCAAAATTGGGGCTCCCACAGTCAGGGAAGACCCTTTGTAGATCTGTGCTGCGTGGCAACATGCCAACTGGGGCTTTCATCATTGGAAATACCCTGATATTGCTGTGCTGAGTGACTAAGTGCTAATTGGGGCTACGACTGCTGTGGAGCATTTCAGTAGATCCATGCCTAGCGGCCATTTCAAAATCAGGGCTCCCTCAATTGAGCAGACCCCTGGTATTGCTGCAGTCAGCAGCTGTGGCACAATTGGGGCTTCTGCTGCATGAAGCCCTCCCTAGTAGAACTACACTGAGTTGCTGTTTTAAAATTGGAACTTCCACAGTCATGGAGCCCCCCAGTTGAGCCACACTGAGAGTCGAGGTGACAATCGGGGCTCCCACAGTTAAGAAAGCCCCTGTAGAGCTGCAATGAGCAGCTGGGTCACAACTGAAGCTCCCAGGAAGCCCCACAGTAGAGCCACACCAAGCAGCTAAGCGACAGGTGGGACTCCCGCAGTTTGGAAACTCTTTGTGAGTCCTCTGAGCCATGCTGAGACTGAGAATCCTTTCAAAGAAACATTCTGACTATGGCAGCACTTTGAAGATTGGCTCAGTTTCAGGCTGGGTCAGCAAAAGGGCCAGTAAATCAGTCCATCCTAAGTACAGCAAGTACACCATACACTGAGGCTTATGCACAGCATTTTTGCTGTTCATTGCTCAATAGCTCCAACTTTTGCAGCAGCTGATCTCCATAGGAAACAATGGCCATCAGAAACTCATCCATATACATTTATGGAGTTGCAGCAATAACTAGTTCTCCTGCTACCAATACCATGCCAAAATTTGGTGACTAAAAAACAAAATGTGGTGGAGTGGGGTGGGCACTAGTCCCTAAGAACAACAACTTCACCATCTCAATCACAGGACCCCAACAACACATTCCGGCCCTCAAGCACACACACACACACACACACACACACACACACACACACACACTGCATGAACACAGTGATACACAGCTGAAAAGACAAGTGTGGACCCTCAAACTGACACACACACGGTCTCTAACACACATAGATCCCCAGACTAACACATGAATGACACATATAGACTCCCACACACACGAACCCCTAGAGGGACAAACATATAATGCCAGTGACTTGGGTTCAGAAACAAACCCAGCTCATCAGAGGGTCGGATGGTGGGGGGAGTGTGAGCTAAGCATCTCAGAGAATGCTCTCCACCTCAGGGAGGGGGGGGCAGTCGGTCCCCTCTATGCTACTGCCACCTGGGTGACCACAGGTGGCAGTGCAAGTAGAGCTATGAACTGGTGGATGGAGGATGAAGTGCCCTGATGTGCAAAGGCACACGCATGCATGTTTCAACGCCAGGAGCCCTTCACAGTATCTACAAGGGGTGAAATAAAATCAGAAAAAGGAGCAGTTGCCACAGCAAGAGGACGTCCACCCCTCACCACAGGTCCCACACTACTGAACGTAGTGCTCTCCAACAAGCAGCTGGTAAGAAGGGCCCTCCAAATGGCCCCACCCCTGGGGGAGTAAGCCAGGAATGTAACAGGGAGAGGCAAGTCCTGGAGAAGGCAGGTGATGGAGCTGAACGAGTTGGGTAGGATCGAGGGGGGTGGCTGGTACAAGGACGAGTTGGGTAGGACCAAGGGGCCGGCTGGTAGAAGGAGAAAAAGCATACTAAATTAAAAAAAAAGTGCCACACACAGCTCGTTGGACAGACACACCAACCAACGAACAGATACAAATGTACACATGAATATACATACATGAACCACCCGAGTAACAATAACACACATACACATACACATATACACACACACACACACACACACACACTACTCACTCACATGGAACTTTGGAGGAAGAGACAAACATGAATCGCCTGAGTGGCCAACACAGACTCTCAGACACACATGAACCCCCAAAGTAACACACTTAGATCAACAAATAGGCACAAATGAACACCTGAACATTTATTTATTTATTAATTTTAGTCTTTGGTAACCGGGTATGGCCCACTAGGCACAAGTGCCTGTTTTCAGGGGCGAGAAGCACTGGGGAGGTTAAGTGACTTGCTCAGAGTCACAAAGTATGCAAGTGGAGGTTGCTAGATGTACCAAGCACATTCATAGCTCATTACTCTAACATCTAGGCTATACTGCCAGCCCAATACTCAAACACACATGAACATTTTAAATAACACACACACACACAAACCCACAGAGTAACACATTCAGATCAACAGATGGACACAAATAAACACCTAAACATATGCACAAGAACCTTTTGAGTAAGTAACACACACACACCCACATAATTTGATCTAGGCTTGTCACGGTATGAAATTCTGAAGGTATAATAACCGTCACATGCAATACCATGTTTATCGTCACAGGCGACCCGACGATCGATTGCAGCAGATGCCCCCCCCCAGACCGGAGGAAGGTTGTGAGGGCCCACACAAAGTAGCCCTCCCTACAAGAGCTGCAGGGGACCCGACGATCAATCGCAGCAGATGCCCCCCTCGGACTGGAGGAAGGTCATGAGGCCCACACAAAGGAGCCCTTACTACAAGAGCTGAAGGTGACCCAACGATCGATTGCAGGAGACGCCCCTCCCCGGACCAGAGGAAGGTCGTGAGGGCGCACACAAAGGAGCCCTCCCTACAAGAGCTGCAGGTACAGGGAGAAGCTTTGAAAGCGCCACCCGGTCTGAACGCAAAGCCGCTGTACTCGCAGACTGGGCACAGTTGAATTTTTCCCCTTTGGCGCCATTTCTAGGACTGTAACCATGCCTTTAATCTCACCAACTTGTTGAATTTGCCCCCACACATGTGGAGATAGTTTTTGCAGGCTGATTACAGCTAGGACTGAATGTGGAGATAGTTTTTCTAGTTTGATTCCAGCGAGGAGTAAAGAGCAGAGATAAAAGTACATAGCAGGGTTAGGATCTTGTTTCCTTTTTCCTTCTCTCCCTAAGTCGGGACAGTGATAACTGTAGCCCACCCTCTTGTGCTCACTCCCTCCCACTGAGAACGGACAAAGGGAGCTCACCTGATATAACTCCACTCTTTCTTGTGCTCCTCCACAAGTGACCCGACGATCAATCGCAGCAGACCCCCCCCCCAACGGACCGGAGGAAGGTCGTGAGGGCCCACACAAAGGAGCCATCCTTACAAGAGCTGCAGGTACGGGGAGAAGCTTTGAAAGTGCCACGCGGTCTGAACACAAAGCCGCTGCACTCACAGACTGGGCACAATTGAATTTGTCCCCGCTGACGCTGCGCGTCAGCTGCCCCACCACCACCCTTGGTGGACTCGAGCTTATATCGTGTAGGTCACGTGTGCGCCTAGGCCTATCAGCTCACTTCTCCATCTGCAGCTTCTCAATGGCTGCCGCTAGAGGCTACCCAAGCTGTGCTGCCTGTCCCACTATCATGGCTACTAACTCCGCAGTAGGTACCCTGCTTAGCCCCGACCCCTAGCCAGCTGCCCCCTTCTATTGTTGCTGTGAAAAGAACAGAACAGCAGTAATCTGCCCCAAGAAAAAAAAAAGAAAATTTAGAGAGACCAACACTCCTCATAAGATCAATTGAACAGCTCAAGGATAGGAAACCTTGCACCCTCAGAACCACTCTAAGGTCCGGAGGCACGGTGGAAAATGCACCACATCAAAGCAGCCCAACCCTACCACCAGCACCGATGGCTCTCGTGGCTGTACCCGAATCCTGCCATTTTCAGAGTACCAGTACTTCTACTTCTGTATGCAGCTGCAATTAGGTGGGTAGATGCAAAAATTAGTGACTGCCAAGACCCTAGGCTGCTTAGGGGCACACAGGACAATCATCTACCCCACCTCACAGAATGCCCTGGATCAGCAGTCCTGCACTCGCTGGCCCTAAAGTATGGCTTAGCATTCAAGGGAGCCTGTTACCTCATCTTCTCCTGCATGCATGATAAACGATCAAAACCTTATCCCCTCATTGGGCTGAGGGTCCTCCACCTCATCCTGCTAATGCTGATATTGTGTGGAGGTGACATGCAGCCCAACCCCGGACCACCACTCGTTAATTCCGTATTGGGGTCCTCCACTGACCCCATATGGTGCCATACCAAAGGCCTGCGGGTGGCTCACATGAATGTGTGCAGCCTATGATCCAAAATGCCTGTGGTACAATCCTGGGTAGACCCATATAGGCCTGACGTGCTAGCCATATCTGAAACATGGCTGAAGCCTCACATCCTCCCTCACGAAGTGGCACTCGACCACTACGACTCCTTTAGAAAGGATAGAGAGGGGAAAAAAGAGGGGGTGTTCTTGTTTATGTGAGCTCCTCCCTGGCAGCCTCCCTGTCCCCTGTCGACATGCCAGGCCCTACAGCACTAGAATCTTTATTTGTAAGAATTGTACTCAGACGTGCAAAACACCTGACCATAGGCTGTATCTACAACACCCCCCCCCCACTGGTGGCACCTCAGCACTCCAGAACCTAGTCCACTCCTTAGCGGGGGCACAGCTCACAGAGATACTGGTTCTTGGGGACTTTAACTTGAAATGGGAATCCACCACTGAACAAACCTACAAGGCCACACTTCTTGATGCAAACCTGACCCAGATCATCTCTGAGGTCACAAGGCACAACGAAAAAACAGGGAACCACTCCATCCTTGACTGGATACTGGTCTACAACCCTACTAACATACAAGTGACTGGCGTGATGTCAGACGCCCTAAGCGATCACTCAACCACCTTCTGCATATGAAAAAAACGGCCTCGTAGGGTTCCACCTAGGCTCATAGTGGCCAGGGACTTCTCTGGATGCTCTGCTGAGGCCTTCCAGAGCTCCCTGAGAAACACTGACTGGACACTGCTTAAACTCCTGGGTAGTATTGACGATGCTGCCCAGTACTTCCAGTGTACCTTCTCTGCAGTGGCCAACCTACATGCTCCGGTTAGGAGGAGACGAGCAAAAGGCCATTGCCACAAATGGATATCACGTGAGTTAAAATCGCTAATGCTAGCTAGAGACAAGGCCTGGAAAAAGGCTAGGAGCTCAGCCAGCCCCGCAGAGTTTGCTGCCTACAGATCGCTCCGGAACCGGTGCCAAAAAATCTCCAAGTCAGCCAAAAGGGATTATATAAAATCCCTCCAGCGGCAAAATCTGTCTGACCCCAAATCCTTCTGGTCTAGCATCAACACCCTGCTAAAAGGTACAAATACACCCCAGCAGAGTAACATAATCAGTAACGGCATAACTATTACGGATGGAGGGGAGGCTGCTTCAGCCTTTAATCACTTCTTCACTGATCTGGGGGTATTCCGATCCAGCCCAATACACTTCCTTCAGGGCACACCGGCCACTGAATCTTAGGACCCCCTGATTGTCAATTTTCACTTGCAGACAGTGTGAGCCAAAGAAGTGCTGGCCCTCCTGCAATCCTTAAAACCTAACGGATCACCAGGACCTGATGGACTAGACCCTAGGCTATTCAGGGCCACTGCCCCAGCCATTGTCCTGCCTGTAGCCCTGTTAATAAACAGATCTCTGCAGGAAGGAACAGTTCCAACAATATGGAAGCAGGCCCATGTAGTTCCAATTCACAAGGGTGGAGCTAGGGAAATGATTGGCCAATATAGACCTATCTCCACCCCGTGCCACCTGGCAAAGATCCAAGAGCAGCTGGTATACTGCCAACTAAGGGACTACCTGGAAGCCAATGGACTCCTGGCCCCCTCGCAACATGGCTTTCGACAAAAGCATGGGACCGATACTGCCCTCATAAGATCTACCTCTGATGTTCTAGCCGCCATGGATAAGGAAACCCCCACCGGGGCCGTGTTCATCGACCTCTCCAAGGCCTTTGATCTGGTAGATCACCCACTCCTGCTACAAAGCTTAGCCAATTCGGACTTGATCAGCACTCCATCAACTGGTTTTGTAATTAACTCTCTGATCGCTTTCAACAGGTCAAGTGGAGAGGGGTCACCTCTGATCCCCTACCTTTAACTGAAGGGGTCCTGCAGGGCTCAATTTTAGGCCCATTGTTATTCTCCCTATTCATAAATGACCTGCTTGGCCATTGTGGGGGCAGCTCCATAGTACAGTACACTGATGATGCAGTGCTCTATAGATTCTGAGAGAACATATCCATCCTAGGACCCCTGCTCCAAGCAGACTTCACCAAGGCCGAGGACTGGCTAGCCGAGAATCGGCTGGTTCTTAACCCTACCAAGATGAAAGCGATACTATTCGGGCCAAAATCCCTGGGTCTGTCTCGTGCCCACCTTCTTCCACTCACCACCACATCTGGTTCCACGATCGAGGTACTAAAAACCGTAAAGCACCTTGGCCTCACACTAGACCAGGGGCTCAAATTGAAGCCCCATGTGGACCTGGTAACAAAAAGTATCCACCAAAAGTCGGGCCTCCTCTATCGTCTAAGCCACAACATGATACCAGAGACTAGACTTGCAATTGCACAAAGCATTCTACTCCCTACCTTAACCTATGCAGCCCCCATCTTACTCGGCATCTCCAAATCGGATCACTGTAGACTACAGACCTTATACCATAAAGTCACACGATTCGCATCCAAATCCCACCTGAGGACCCATCACTGTGTAGCCCTCACAGCCCTCAACTGGCCCTCCTGGAATAATAGACTCCAGTACCCCCTATTAAGCTGGACCTACAAGCTCCTCGATGCCCAACCACCGGCAGGGCTGACCGGATTACTTGCCCCAAAGAAGACCAGGCAGCCCTCCGCTCTGCAGGCGCAAAAACTACTAGAAATTCCATGCAGCTCCGCTGCAGGGAGCAAATCCTTTGCTCACCTAGCTCCTGTATCATGGAACAATCTCCCCGGCCACCTTCAGGAGGCACCCACCCTAGCCATATTTCAAAAGGGACTGCACACTCACCTCCTTAACCCTAGTCCCTGCCCCTGCTCGGAGGGCTAGCCTACCTTGTGTCAATTATACTACTACTGTTCCCCACTATGGTATCGTCTAATGTCTGCTTAAACTGGTACACTGTCGTATGCTGAACTTATTGTGTGCACCTAAAACTCCTACCACCCCACATCCATCTGCCGTCTCTACTGTATTCTAAGATGTAATGTTTTCCCACTAAACTTTATATTGTTGTTATGCTCTGGACGATATGTCCAACACTGTACTATTGTATCCAGTAATGTAATGTACCTACTGCCCTCTTCCACAAAACTATATACTGTCTCTGTCATCCTGTATGATGATATGTCCTTCACTGTATTACCTGCCTGTATATGCAAAATATATGTAACTAACCCTAGGTCACCCCTGAAAAGGGAACTTCGGGGCCCAGTGGGCCTACCCGGTTAACAAAATTTAAATAAATAAATAAATACTGCGGTATTGCAGAACAAGCAATTTTTGCACAAAAACGAAGCCTCCTCGAACTCTTACATCAGGGAGAGTTGGCAAGAAAGGGACCGTTGTCCCTGAAAATGCAAAAAAACTAGCTGAAAGGTCTCAATACCATGGTATACTTGTAGGAGGGCAGCGGCAAAGGCCAACAGGATGCTTGGATGCATCGCTAGAGGGATCAACTCCAGAAGGAGGGGAATGATACTCCCACTGTATAACTGCTTGGTGAGGCAGCACCTTGAGTACTGCATGCAGTTTTGGAGGCCACATTTAAAAAGGGACATTGAACTCCTGGAGAGGGTCCAGAGGAGGGCAACCAAAATGATTTGGGGCTTGGGGGATAGGACCTATGGGAAGAGGCTCAAAGAGCTAAATATGTACACACTGGAAGAGACAAGGGACCGGGGGAACATGATAGAGGTCTTCAGGTACATGAAGGGGGTAAATAGGGGAGAAGCAGTCAGGGTGCTCCAAAGAAAGGAGGGGGGGCAACTAGAGGGCATGGGTGGAAGCTGGAGGGGGGACATTCAGGGGGAGAAAGGAGGAGGTGCTACTTCACTGAGAGGGTGGTGGAGCCATGGAATGTGCTGCCCAGGGGGCTGGTGGAGGCAGAGATGGCGGAGGGGTTCAAGAGGGGGTGGGACAGGTACAGGGGAAGGATTCTGGAAGCAAAAACCAGTGTAGCGAGAATATCTGGGACTAGGAAGGGAGAAGCCACAGAGAGAGTGGGGGGCAGCAAGGTCAGCTCCCAGGGTGGGGGCTGACCAAACGAGCAGACACGAAAGATCGTTAGGCCTATTCTGCTGGCATTTTAGTATGTTAGTATGTATACCATGAATCACAGTTATCGCAGTAGTGGAACTTGCCCATGGTATCAATACCGTGACTTCTGATATTGCGGTATACTGTGAAACCATGATACTATGACAACCCTATTCAGATCAACAGATAGACACAAATGAACACCTGAACATACACACATGAGCCTTCTCAGGGTTTTAAATAATTGATTAGCACTTTTTTCTTGGGGCAATACTTACTGTACAGAAAGCATTTATATAGGTGTTCTAGAAGTGTTATGTTTGTTAAACACAGTGAGGCAAGTGCTATGCATTTTCACAATGTTTTAGAACTTTTATGAGCAAAACGCTAATCAGTTTTTAGAGTTAAATAAATCCCTGCTTCTGGGTAACTAAGACACACACAGACTTACATGGACTTTCAGAGGGAGAGACATGAGTCCCAAGAGTGACACCCCCCAATACCACATGAACCCACAAATTGATACAACACCTCATATAGAAACACATGACTCTCAGAGGAGAGATACATGAATACCCAGAAACTCCTATAAATATACTAGGATTCCTGCACAGACACACTGACTCTCAGACTCGCACTCCAATGAAACACTTATCCTCTCCCCCTCCTGCTAGTACTCATGCAATTGAGAGGGTCTGGCTGGACTCAATAGTTACAGTGGGTGCCATGGTGGAGTCTTGGTGGTAAACCATGCCACCACACCAAGGTGCTCCCCATGGACACTGGCCATCTGAGAAAGAGGAAAGTCACTTTTTCCACCAGCTTCCAGGTCCACAATAACAAATACCACATACCTGAATATTTAATACAAATATTTAGCAGAATATTTGGGAAACAGTTTAGAACACAGCCCTACTAAAGTGATACAGCTTGCTCAGCCTATACTAGTAAGGAGGTCCCTGAACTAAGCAGTACTTTATCTGATCATACATTAGAAAGCTGTCAGTTAAGTAGCCACAATACAATGAAGGCGAATGCCAGATCACTTGACAAGCCCACTGAAACCAATATTAAAATTCTGCCTTTGACCAAATCTTAATAAAATACAAGGTCTTTATCAAACTACAGTAGGACATAGAAACATACAGAAACATAGAATTTGACGGCAGATAAGGACCGCTTGGCCCACCTAGTCTGCCTGTTGCCCTTCCTATTGCATAGGCTGCAGATCCTAGTTAACCAACAGCCTACTTCCTCCTACCCCCCACTAGAATTGCCTTATGTCTGTCCCATGCATTCTTGAATTCCTCCACTATTTTTGAGTCCACTACCTCCTCAGGAAGGCTGTTCCATGTATCCACAACCCTCTCTGTGAAAAAATACTTCCTCATATTACCTTTGAGCCATCCCCCCTCTATCTTCAAATTGTGCCTCCTTGTTCTTGCACATCTCTTTTTCTGAAAGATGCTTCCCTTGATGTACTTGAAAGTTTCTATCATGTCCCCCCTCTCCTCGAGTGCATACATATTAAGCTTCTTTAATCTCTCTTTGTATGTCTTCTGGTGCAGACCCTGTACCATTTTAGTTGCCCTCCTCTGGACAGCCTCCATCCTGTTTATGTCCTTGCGGAGATGGGGTCTCCAGAACTGCACACAGTACTCCAGATGGGGTCTCACCAACTGTCTGTACAGAGGGATAACAACTTTCTGTTTTCTACTGGTGATGCCTCTCCCTATGCATCCCAGTATCCCACCAGCCCTCCTTACTGCCTTCTCACATTGTTTGCCCACCTTAAGGTCATCTGATATGACTACCCCCAGGTCCCTTTCCATTTCTGTTGTTGTTATTATTATCTCACCCCCCATTGTGTACTCTTCCCCTGGAGTTTTGTTTCCCAGGTGCATTACTTTGCACCTCTTTGCATTTAATCTAAACTGCCATATATTTGACCATTCCTCCAACCTTGCCAAGTCCCTTTGCATCCTCTCCACCCCACCTTCTGTATCAACCCTGTTGCAGATCTTTGTATCATCTGCAAAGAGACATACATTTCCTTCCAGTCCCTCTGCAATGTCACTTATAAAGACATTAAAGAGGACCGGGTCCCAGTACTGAACCCTGCGGTACCCCACTAGTGACCCCCCTTTCTTCAGAGTAAACTCTGTTTACTATTGCCCTCTGTATCCTGTTGTCCTGCCAATTTTTAACCCAGGCTACCACCTTGGGACCCACTCCAAGGCTGGCTAACCTGTATATTAATCTTTTGTGTGGGACTGTGTCAAATGCCTTGCTAAAGTCTGGGTAGGCCATGTTCACTGCCCCTCCCTGGTCCACCACATTAGTCACCCAGTCAAAGAAATCTATTAGATTCATCTGACATGACCTTCCTGCTGCAAATCCATGCTGCCTTTGGTCCTGTACCCCACTGGCCTCTAGGAACTCAACAATTCTTTCATTTAGAAGTGATTCCATCATTTCCCCTACCACTGAGGTCAAACTAACAGGTCTATAGTTTCCTGACTTTGTCTTGCTCCCACTTTTGTGAAGGGGGAATCACATCTGCCCTCCTCCAGTCCTCCAGTACTACACCATCCTCCCATGATTTGTTAAAAAGGGTAGTCAGTGGTGTCACTAATTCTACCCTTAGTTCTCTTAGAATTCTTGGGTGAATCCCGTTAGGCCCCATTGCTTTGTCCACCTTCAGTTTTAAGAGTTCTTTCAAGACCCTTTCTTCTGTGAATGGACTGGTATCGACCTCCCTATCCAGAGTGCTTCTATTATTATCCAGTAAGAGAACCAAAGGATTAAAACACATCACATGTAAAATGGAATGTGACGCTTTTCCCAGGCATGACATGCATTCTTAAAACTGACATACTGTGTATATATAAAGATTGGTTCAACACATGGAAAAACTTCACCACAACTGACATCGCAAAATGTACTGCCAAGTAAAATGCCGGAGGCCATCCCCTGCTGAGCTCCAGTGAAGGTACTAGATTATGTTTAGGAATTAACATGTATAACGGGAAAATAAACATAACTGTTTGAACTTCGAGCTATTTATTTCAATAGCACTTCCTCATGGGCAGAAGCAGGGTAGCAGTAGATTGATCCCAGAATCCTGCAAGCCCTCCAGCAGAGTGCCTCTGGATTTTATATAAGCATAAAGCAATGGGCTGAGAGTCACTGAACAGCAGCAAGGTCATTCATGTCTCATGACCTTTATGGATCTGAGGTTAACTTGGCACCAAAAATCTAACTCTGTACAACTACACCCAAAGCACTGCACATCTGACTGATCATCCACACTCTTTATGCTTTCACAATAAACAAAACAAACCTCGTATTCATCTAACAGTTCTTTCTCTGTATGTAGAAGTTCATAATGTACTAGTATTACTAGTAGTAGTAAAATCTTATTTTTTGACTGGATATAAACTTTATGCCCAGAAGGACCAATTTTACAAAGTTGTCCTGTATTTGTAAAATATAACAGACAATTACTGGCAGGTGGGGGGAGGGCTAAGCAGGGAGAAGAGGTACCGGAAGTGGAAATCACAGCAGAGAGAGTGAGGGAAGCCCTCAGCTCCCTTAAGACGGAGAAAGCACCGGGGCTGGATAAATCACATCCCAGAGTGCTGAAGGAACTTGCGGATGTCCTGGCAAAACCCCTGGCAGAGCTTTTCACCATCTCTCTGAGGATAGGGTGGGTGCCCCAAGACTGGAAGGTGGCGCATATAGTGCCTATCCACAAGGGGGGATCAAGGGAGGTGGCAGGGAACTACAGGCCTGTCAGCCTGACATCGGTGGTGGGCAAGGTGATGGAGGGCATTGTCAAGGAGAGGCTGGGGGACCTGGATAAGTCAGGGTGCCTGGACGATAGACAGCATGGATTCATCCCAGGGAAATCGTGTCAGACAAACCTGGTGGAGTTCTATGACTGGGTGACAAGTGCCTTGGACCTGGGTAGACCAGTGGACGTCCTCTTTCTAGACTTCAGCAAGGCATTTGACTCTGTTCCTCACGTGGGCCTGTTGGATAAGCTGGGAGAAATGGGGTGAGAACCAGATGATCAGATGGATAGGCAATTGGCTCCAGGACCGGACCCAGAGGGTCGTAGTTGAGTGGGATAGTCTCATCCCCAAGGAGGGTTATAGTGGGGTCCCACAGGGATCAGTCCTTGGGCCCCTTCTGTTCACGCCTACATATCTGACATAAGGACAGGAATCAGGAGTGAGATGAGTCTCTTTGCAGATGACTCGAAACTGGGGGCGGTAGTGGATGGGGAGGAGGGAGGGTGGCCCTACAGGGGGACCTGGAGGCTCTGGAAAGATGGTCTAGAAAGTGGAAGCTGAGGTTCAATGCAGGGAAATACAAGGTACTCCACCTGGGGCAGAAACCCAGGCCAAGTGTACACCCTGGGAGGGAATGCTACAAGTCTCGATGGCTGAGAGGGACCTGGGGTGGTGATGGATGTCAAGATGAACAACTCTGAGACTTGTAGGAGGGCAGCAGCCAAGGCCAACAGGATGCTGGGATGCATCGCTGAGGATCACCTCCAGAAGGAGAAGTGATACTCCCTCTGTATAACTGCTTGGTGAGGCCGCACCTTGAGTACTGCGTGCAGTTTTGGGGCCACACTTAAAGAGGGACATTAACCTCCTGGAGAGGGTCCAGAGGAGGGCAACCAAAATGATTTGGGGCTTGGGGACAGGACCTATGAGGAGAGGCTCGAAGAGCTAAATATGTACACATTGGAAGAGAGAGGGACCGGGGGACATGATAGAGGTCTTCAGGTACATGAAGAGGGTAAATAGGGAGGAACAGTCAGGGTGCTTCGAAGGAAGGAGGAGGGGGCCACTAGAGGGCATGGGTGGAAGCTGGAGGGGGGAAGATTCAGGGGAGAAAGGAGGAGGTGCTACTTCACTGAGAGGGTGGTGAAGCCATGGAATGCACTGCCTAGGGGGCTGGTGGAGGCAGAGACAGTGGAGGGGTTCAAGAGGGGGTGGGATAGGTACAGGGGAAGGGTTCTGGAAGCAAAATCCAATGCAGCAAGAATATCCAGAACTGCGAAGAGAGAAGCCAGAGAAGGCTAGGGGGACAGCAAGGTCAGCACCCAGGGTGGGGGCTGACCAAACGAGCAGACACGAAAGACCGTTAGGCCTATTCTGCTGGCATTTTAGTATGTTAGTATGTTAGTATTACAACACTTTACCAGTACATAACATCAATCCATCAAAACATTTAAATTATACATTGCAAACATATTCTATATTATTATAAAATGCAAAGAAAAATTCCAGGGGCCTGATTGGTCACTGCTGACCATCAACAGTGATATTATTTCAGCACAGCATCACACCTTTTCAAAAAGTAACTAAAAGGTATTTTAAAAATGTATTTTTTTCATGTTTTTCTCTTTTGTTTTTACAATCAAATCGTTTTATAATTGCACTAATGCACTCCAGGGTGTGTGTAGTGGGGATGTTACTGCTTGGCTGTTGGATGCACAAGGACGCTGACCTTCAACAGTGGTTTTATCTCAGCACAACATCACGAATATTCAATAAGCAACTAAAAATGTATTTTAAGAATGCATTTTTTCCTATTTTTTTCTTTATTTTTTTGTTTTATAAGAAAGCCATTTTATAATTGCAATAAAGCACACCAAGGCATGTGTCTTTCGGGATAACGTTACTTCTTTGGTGCTGGATGAACGTGATCTGCAGCCTCGCGCCCAACCACCCGAGGTATGACTTCATCCCAACAGGACACACACCCTGTTGTGCATTACTGCTTAAATATAATAACTGGAGAGCATTTTTCTCCCATAGGGAAACTCTATCGTAATTCCCCAATATAACCAGCTGGTTAAAACAGCAAAGATGCACTGGTTTCCCCTTGCTCCATGCATGCGCCCACTGCCTCCCTCACGCACACACTTTGAGCAGTCTACAGTAAACATGCTCACATTAAGTGTCTTCACAAGCTACTTCAGAAATATAGTCAGTGTTCAGTTCCTTCAAAGCAAACCTGCAAAAAAAAAAAAAAAAAAAAGTGAAACCGTGCTCCAGCCCAACCACGGAACCACAGTTTTCTATAATCGCTGTGCAGTGTTTTCAAGGCAAGAAAACTCTACCCAACAATTATACAAAACAAGACATGGGGAAGTCCGTAAAACTTGGACTTTACACACAGCTTTAGTGTTGGATGCTCGTATAAACCCCTCCAGCTTCGCTCTCAAAGTTTATGTGGTACCCAACACTTCAGGTGTGTATACCATTCTTATTATACACACTACCCCATGTATTATTCTATATGTAATTAATTATATAATGTCACTATAATTTATCAAATAAGACACATCACATTTGTTCATCTACAGCTAGTCCCTTCACAGTAAGTCATCTGAGGACTAGTTTATGTAATCTTTGCTAATGTATTTTTTTCTTGCCAAATCAGACAAAAACAGATGTGTATTTTTGTCAGCTTTACCTAAATTAGTACCTTATTCATCAAATACTAAGGCAATCTATTTTGAGCAAGAAAAACCTTTCTTATACCATACAAAAAGGAGAGAACCACCTGTGTTAACAAAATTAGTGCAGTGCTAATTCACTTTAAACCACACTTCCAGGCAAGAAACCAAAGCTAGACAACCGATTGAAGGGATGTAGAGGCCCACAACAAACCAGAGTGGCCCAAGCAGATTATAAATAAAAAAAAAACATTAACAGTCAAATCTGGAGCATGCACTCTAGTGGCTGAACCAAACACCATCAATGCCAATCATTCTACACATGTATAATTTTGCAAATCATAATAGACTACCTTCCATTTTCATTTGATGTTAGTTTTAACTCCAACAATCAGGAAGCCACCCCTGTAAGACTGATAACCCAAGCAATTAACCACCTACAGTATGTGTAAACTGCAACAGCAGCAGTATACTATGTTTCATGTTCCAGTCACGACATCTGAATGCTAGTTATTATATACAGTATGGTTACTCTGAAAAATCACAATCTCTGTTAGTCTGCTAATTCTATCTACAACTGTATTTTTCATTACAATCATATTATATTGTCTTATTGTATGCATTTTCTGCAATCACCCTTAAGATTTTGCTGAAAATAGGAAATGTCTTCCTTGACCGCTTTTCCAGTCAACAAAAAATACAATAAATCAATATTTTTTTTTTCTATTTTTGTTTTACCATTTTTTTACTTGTTTTACAATTTATTTACATAGGATAGCCCAGCTGAGATAAAACATCTAATTTCCAGTGGGATCCTGCTTCTACCCATTTTTGTTGCTGGGAAGACTTGGGGAACTAGGATGTTAAGTGAGTTGTTTGAGGTCACATTGTGAGTAAATCAATTCCAAGTGACCTGTACTCCTCTAATCACCATCTGTTCAAAGTACCATGGGTAAATGCTTTTTTTCTACACAGTTCATCCTCCTTACTTGTTACAGGCCACATTCTCCTTTGGCTCTCACAATGGCATGCTACTCATCCCACCAAGGCTCAATCACCACTACTCCAGGCACACCTGCCCACCTGTGACACACCCCCTGTGCTGCCCCAGTTTACCCAAAGTCCTAGTGTGTCCTTCCCTTTGTCTGCTATTAGGAGTTTTTCCTAAATTTGCCTGCTAGCTTTATGGCAGTTTTACGACCCCGGGGATCTCCATCTCAGCTAAGTTTATTGCTTTCCTTGTTCCTACAATGCATCCTGTCTCATGTGGCAGCAATGTAGACGGAACAATAGATTAGGCAGCAAGCACTGCTTTACAATTAGTTCATAACAGTAGAGATGGATATATTTTAAAAACTATACAGCGTTCAGCTTAGTGACTGCCCTCATTATAAAGGTATTTTTGTTGTAAACAATTGTGACACAGGTTCTGTAAGTGTAACTTGAATGGTTTTCAAGATATGTACATTTGTTTGGCATGTCTCCTAGAGTGTTCACTCAGAGAGAAAAAAGTGCATCTGCACACATGCCAAACAAATCTAAATATCTTGAAAACTATACAAGCTACAAAGACAAGTGGCAAAATTGTTCAGGACAAAAATAATTTTACAATGAGGGTAGTGACTAAGCTGAACACCTTACAGTTTTTAAAATATCTGCCATCCAAAGTAGGAAATCTGGTAAAAGAACAACATGGAAATTTGGTTAATTAGATGACTATATTTTAAAAACTATACAGATTTCAGCTTAGTGACTACCCTCATTGTAAAGGTCTTTTTGTCATGAACAACTTTTCTGCTGGTCATTTTTGTGTGGCTTATAAAGTTTCCAAGATATTTAGGTTTGTTTGGCTTTATGTGCAGATGCAGTTGCAAACAGCAGACAATGTTTTATTTCTCCCTGAGTGAGCACTCTAGTAGACATGCCAAACAAATGTAAATATCTTGAAAACCATACAAGTTACACACACACAGCCAGTGTCACAACTGCTCACAACAAAAAGACCTTTACAAGAGAGCAGTCACCAAGCTGAACTCTGTATAGTTTTTAAAATATATCCATCTCTACTGTTGTGAACTAATTGTAAAGCAGTGCTTGCAGATTAATCTATGGTCCTGGCTACATCACTGTCACATGAAACAGGATGCATTGTAGGTACAAGAAAAGCAATAAACTTAGCTGAGATGGAGATCCCCAGGGGTCATAAACCTACCATAAAGTTATCAGGCTAATTTAGGAAAAACTCCTAATAGCAGACAGCGGGAAGGGCACAGTAGGACTTCACACACAAATCAAAATGCTCTACACAACATATGTTTTTGCAAATTCTTGGTGTACTACTCATTTAACTCAGTGTCTGGGTCACCTATTGAGTGCAGCTCACTGAAACTGTTCAGCCTAAGCAACTGGCTACTGTCTTGTCTGTGTATGTGTGCTAGGTTAGTACTCCTTATTCTCACTGTGCTACACTGGCACCTGCACTGCATTTATTTATTTATTGCAATTGATTCACCAGGAAAGGCACACTGAGCAACAAGATGCTCGTCTCCCAGTGTAACCTGGGGAAGGAGGGTACACATGGATATGATAACATACAGGTTATCAAATGAGCAGTTAACAGAAGCAAATAAAAAACAGCATAAGGATACACGACTGCATGAATATACAAGCAGTGCACACTGAATGCTTAGGATATTATAGTATCAAATAACAATTTTTTGTGACAAGCAGCAGTAGACAAGGTAAATTAGCACAGTAGTAACAGCTGTAAACAACAGAGGACATATATCACAGGTATACACAGTACATTGGGCAAAATAGGCCCAGGACATAAGTGCAAGGTTGGGGTTATGTGCCAGCTTCTGTAGCAAAGCTAAGGCCGCTGGTCAAGCATTGGGGAGGGGATAGTGGGGCATGGCAGGTTCAGGGACAGGAGCAATTTGAAGTAAGGAAGTTTGCTAGGGCAGTAGATAGAGAGTAGGAAGAGCAGGAGTGCCGAATTTGTGGTGGGAGGACGTTCCAGAGCTTGGGTAGCCGCTGTGAGAAGGCAGCTTGACCAGCAGAGGTCTTCCACCTAAGGACTGAAAGTTGGCAGGAGTCACTGGATCTAAGATGACGGAAGGGTGGTGGGGCATCTGTGAGCGTGGTGGCAAGGTAGGAGGGCAAGGACCCGAGCCATAGCTTGCAGACAAATTTAGCACAGTGAGAGATGCGGTGGTTTTCGAGGGACGGTAGTGCCAAGGCTCGGTAGAGGTCGCAGTGGTGGGTGAGGGGAGAGGCATCGAGAGCAAAGTGGCAGAAGGCATTATAAAGTGTGTCCAGTTTAGATAGGGTGGACTTAGGAGCTGCACTGTATACAATGTCGCAGTAGTCGATGGAGGGCAGTAACATCTTCAGGACCAGTTCACATCGGACTCGGGGGAGGGAGGCTGCTGCAGTTCCTATATAGTGCACTGAGCATGGGGCGTCGTTTTTTTGAGATAGCATCAATGTGGTCAGAGAAGGAGAGATGGCTATGAAGCCAGACCCCCAAGTAACGGAACGAGGAGACATCTTCAAGTTTTTGGCCATCCAGAGTGGCGAAGTAGAGAAGGGAGGGGAGTCTGGCCAAGCATTATCATGTGCCGAAGGTCATAGTGACAGTTTTTTTTGCATTTAGGGAGAGCTGGTGTGAGCTAAACCATTGCTGCACCTTGTTGAAGTCAGCTTAGAGGTTTGATTGTACCACATCAGGAGCAGAGCCCGAGTAGTAGAGCACAGTATCATCTGCATACATGTGGATTGTGGAAGTAGAGCATATGAGTGGCAGGTCATTTAGGAATCTAGAGAACAGAATGGGACCAAGAACCGACCCCTGTGGGACACCGGTAGTTAAGGGAAGGGGGGGTGGAGATCGCATTTGAGACTCTAACGGACTGAGTTCTATCAGAGAAGTATGATCTGAACCAGTTTGTGGCTGTGACAGAGAGGCCTGATTCAGCGAGACCAGAGAGCAATATGGGGTGGGAGATGGTGTCAAAGGCTTCTGCAAGGTCGACAAAAACAGCTGAGGTGATCAGTCCACTGTCCATGCCTGTCAGGATAATGTCTATAAGCCTTATCAGGGAGGAGGTGGTGGAGTGTCCCCTTCCTGAAGCCAGACTGGAATGGCGTGAAGAATTTGGAGTCAGTGAGGAAGGAGGTAAGTTGGGTGAGCACAAGGTGCTCTTGTAGTTTTGCTAGGGCTGGGAAGAGGGAGATAGGGCAGCAGTTAGAGGGGGAGGTAGGGGCACCTCCTTTTGGCAGAAGGATGACAATGGCGTGCTTCCATGCATGTGGGATGGCAGTGGCAGCAAAGGATTGGTTTAGGAGTTTGACAAGCGGAGTTGCTATAGCGGGGGCAAGAGGTATAGAAGTTTGGGGTCTAATCCATCCAGGGATTTGTCTTTTGAAGGACTGAGAGAAAGTAATACATCTAGGGCCTCAGTTGCAGTGATGTCTTTGAAGGAAAAGGAGTGAGGCCTAGTCTGGGTCTTTATGTCAGTAGATGGTGCGAGAGGTGTACTGTTGGGCAGGGAAGAGAGAAGGGTGGCAGCACAAGTGGAGAAGTACACATTGAACTCAGTGGCAACTATTGTGGGCTCTGATAGGAGAGAGTTATTAACATTTAGTATTGGAGTGGGATTGGCAGCCAGTGGGGTGAAAAGGGAGTGAATGACCTTCCAGAATTTTGAGGGTTTATTTAGGTTTGACTGGAGGGAGCTGCTGAAGTACTCTGCTTTTGCAAGACGAGTGGCTCTAGGCACTTGTTACAGAGCATGCGGTATGTGGAGAGGTGTTGTGGGAGGTGTGAAGATTTATGAGTTTTCCAGGCTTTGTCCCATGCGATTTGACATGCAGTCAGTTCTTGGATGATCCAAAGAAGGTGGTTTCCTCGTACTCTTGTATGACACAGTGGGGCATGTGTGTTCCAGATGCTGAGGAATGTGTTTTTAAAGTGTAGGAAGGCATCATCAATGGAGATCGTAGGAGGGGCAGGGGCCCAGTTTGCTAGTGCAAGATCATATAATACAGGGGCTAGACTGAGGGATTCATAGGAGCGTTGGACTACAAATTTAATGGGGGATTTTGTGCAGTGGATTTTACGTACCAAGAAGGATACGTGGTGGTCGCTGAGGGAGTCAGGAAGAATACCGGCTTGTTTGACCTGGTAGGGGTGTGTGGTAAGGACCTAGTCGATGAGCGAGTGTTTACCAGATTTTAGGTTAAGCCGGGTGGGCTCAGTAATGATTTGTGAGAGGTTTAGGGAGGAAATTCCTGTCCTGGTTTTGTTGAGGGCAGGAGCTAACCAATTGTGGTTAAGATTGCCCATAATGTAGAGTTCCCCTGTCATGGTTAGGCAGAAGATTTGCTTGAGGAGGTCGGTGACAGCAGAATCTGGTATACCAGGTCAGCAGTATATCCCAGCAATGTAGATTGGTAGTGAGAAGGGAAGGACAAGCTGAATTGGTATTACTTCAAGGACTTTTGGTTCGGACTTGGTCAGGACCACTGAATAGTGCAAGTCCGAGTTTACATAGATGGCTATTCTGCCACCTTTAGAGGCTGTATCATGGTGAGCCATAGTGTAGCCTGGGATAGCGACAGAGGAGTCGATGTTTTTGCTGAGCCAGGTTTCAGACAGAGTGAGGATATCTGGAGAGTAGTGGACAGAAAAGAACCTGAAGGGAGTCAAGCTTGTGGATAAGGCTTCTTATATTTAGGTGCAGGAGGCGCAGGCCACGTAGGAGAAGGTCCCCAGAGTGAGGTGAAGAAGAGGCCGATGTTGGAGAGGGGCATGGGGGGTAGTATTGGGGCCGGGGTTAGGGTGGATGTCACCTGCTACAAGGAGCAGGAGAGCAAGAGTCAGGTAGTGAGCGAATAGCTATATATGACTGACTGCAAGCAGACATCTCTTAGATTGATGGCGTGTATGATCTGGGCATAGGGGAATAAGTTGAAAAATTACCCAGGGGAGCGATGGGTTGAAAAGAAATGGGCTGGGACGTGTGGCAGGGTGTGTCCATGCTTGGGTTAAAGGAGAGGTGAATGCCAGGCTGGATGGGGTGGGAGAGCTCAACGAGGTTTGGTAAGATTTGGGAGGGGGGCATGGGAGAGGCAGGTGGCATGCTGGAAAGGAAGGGAGGGAGGGAGAAGAGAATAGGGATAAGCAGGGTCAGGTGGCCTGGTAAAAGAATCATGGCACGGAACAGGTGCTAGGAGGACCCTACTGCTGTGGTTACTTAGCGGGGAAGGCATGTGCTGTAGTTACTTAGTGGAGAGGGTGGAGGGCTGGGATGTGGTGGCAGGGAAATAATAGGGACCTGTAAGGACTAGGAACCAATGGGGAAGCAGAGGGAATGCGGGTTTTAGGTAGCCAATGAGGGAGCGAGCAGTGCTGCTAGGCTAATTAGCCAATGAGGGAGCGAGTGCTGCTAGGCTTACTAACCAATGATGGAGCGAGAGGGAGTGTTTTCGGGCAATAGGTGTATTTAATCAGTGGAGGGTGGGGTGGGTGGGACTTCCGAAAATCCTTCTATAAGACACTTGAATTTTGCTTAGTTGCAGCTAAACCTATTTGTAAAAAGCGCCAGGTGGCAAAAGCCGGGGGAAAAGTCCTGGCCAATCGAAGCAGGTTTGCTGGGATCGCCTGTGTTCCGATTGACAGCACTGTCACCATACCTTCCAAGGAGCTGCAGGCGGGCGTCCTGGTCTCGGTCAGCTGGGTGCCGTCCGACCGTGGGGGAGCTGAAGCAGCCCTGTTCAAGGGCAGGCGGCTGAAGAGAAGAAAAATAGCAGAGGTTAGATAGTGTAGAGGCAGGAGAGGTTTAGACTGAGCAACTTAGCAAGACAAAGGAGAGTGAGACTTTTCGGTGCCAAGGCAGAGTGCTTGGATAGAGGGGGTGGAGGTGCAGGAGCAAGGAAACAACAGGAGAGCTGTAAGCACTTTAAAACAGTAGTAGAAATTACAATCCGGCTAATACAGTTGAAATCCTTCTATGAGACACTATAATTTTGCTTAGTTGCAGCTAAATCTATTTGTAAAAAGCGCCAGGCAGCAAAAGCAGGGGTAAAAGTTCTGGCCAATCTGAGCAGGTTTGCTGGAAGCGCCCGTGTTCCGATTGACTGCACTGTCTCCATACCTTCCAAGGAGCTGCAGGCGGGCGTCCTAGTCTTGGTCGGCTGGGTGCCGTCCGACCGTGGGGGAGCTGAAGCAGCCCTGTTCAAGAGCAGGCAGCTTCCAAGGAGCTGCAGGCAGGCGTCCTGGTCTCGGTCGGCTGGGTGCCGTCTGACCATGGGGGAGCAAAAGCAGCCCTGTTCACTCATTCTTACACAACAAACTGTTTAACTCAGGTTTTTGAACCACTTTACTGAAACTAACACACTTTTTGCTTTGTTTTTATCTGTACCGTCAGCTACTCTTGACAATGCATTTCCCAGGTTGTTTGAGACCACATTTCTCTCATTGTCACCCTTTTCTTTGCCTACTTAGGCCTGGGTCATTCCTGGAAATAGCTCTTTAGACCAGTGTACTGACCTGACCAACAAATAACTAACTAAATACATATTTGGCTCTGACAGGGTTTGAACTTGTAATCACCCACTCCAAAGCCTGTTCTTTAACTGCTAGACCACACTACTACATTCAATAAATTAAATCTAGGGTACCAGGTTCTTAAACATTTCATTTTCTGCTTGGGTCGGACTGTGGTGCAACCGGTCCCTTTCTAAAGTAGGAATGGGAGGACCAGCATTGCCACTCATGTTAATATTACACTTCACGTTGGCATACTGTCTGTATTTATGCATTTTAACATAACCTGCTGTGATCAGAAACACCATCTAAGTAGAATATAGTGTAACCCCTAGGTGGCGCTATCCCAAGGGCTACTACCCCTGCCTGCTTGGCTAGTAGCAGGTTAAGGGGCCTGGGTGTTGAAACAGGTGCCTCCACCCGGAGGTCAGGGTTGTTAGTGGTCAAGTTAACCTGGGCACAGCCCTCTGGGACACTGTAACCCCCCTCTTTCCCTTCTAGTGGCCTGAACAATTAAGTAATAACATTCAGTTGCTTGGAGTATACGAAGCAATAACCGGCTTCTGTGGATGATTAAGTGCAGAGTTATTACTATTATATGACATGGACTCATGTAGATGTTTGGTAAAATAAAAGTATGAACAGATTTTGGGTGGACCATGTAAGAGTTCAGGGGCATGCGCTGACATAGTGCAGCAGAGCAGAGGGAAAACTTGTTTGTTAACTGGTTAACAAACTACACATGTTGTGATAAAATATAAGTAAACCATCATTTTTTCATAGACATGGCAGTACAGAATAGCATAAATGTACTCACAGCCTGAAACAAGAGCTGTAAAGTTATGTATTTTTCTGTTCAAAAAATGAAGCGGGATTCCAGGCATGCGCATTAGCAAAGGTGTTAATGTGCATGCTTGGAATCGTGCTTCAGTTTTTGGACAGAAAAATACATAATCTTAGAGCGCTCGTTTCAAGCTATGAGTACATTTATGTTATTCTGTGTAGCCATGTTTATGAAGAACGATGGTTTATTTGCATTTCATCAAAAAATGCGTAACTCGTTTAGGAACAAGTTTTCCCTTGGCTCCAAACTGCTGCAGTAAGCGTGGGTTGGTGCGCTTTGCCACGGTTGGAGAGAAACTATTGAACTTTACAGTGCTTGTTTTAGGGTATGAGAACAGTTGCGCTATTCTGTTGTGCCTTTCATGTGAAAAAGAATGCTTTACTTGCATCAAAAATTCGTAACTCATTCAACGAGTTTTCCCTCGGCTGCGCAATGGTGCAGTGTGTGAATGCGGCGCTCTGAGGTTTGCGACGGTGGACTGAAAATGTTTTTCTAATATCGGGGCATGGTTACAGGTCATTAAACGACTGTGGGTGGAGTTACCGTTTCATTAAATGGCTGTGGGTGGGGTTACTGTTTCATTAAACGACTGTGGGCAGGGTTTGAGTGAGTAAACGACTCTGGGGATATGGTTTGCGGTTTGTGAGACAATAACTTACAGTTGTTCTCTTTTGTGATTGGTTGAGACCAGATACCTGTCGTATACTATTTAATAATTACTTTCACAATGACCCTTATTCACCAGGCAATTACCCACACTGTTTGCACTTACCACCAGGGCTGGTTCCTGTAGCTTGACCCTGGGGACCCCCTGTAAAACAAGGTTAAGCACAGCAAATAGCAACAGTACAACACTTTTGGCACAAACTGTAACCACTGTCAGGTTAAATGCAAACAAAATTAAACCTGATTTATTCAGGAGACTTGAACAAGGGAGGGGCGTAATCAAGTTGATTTGCTTAAAAGCTATATTAATCAGACAGTTATGCAAGCAGTTCAGGGTCCCTACACAGTCACACACTCTGGGTACCCCGGTAGAAAAACAGTGGGCTAGCCAGGAACGTTGCAGCTGGTTGGAGCCCTGTGATGGAAGAAAGCAACAAGCACAACGCACACTATTTGTAATCCGGAGCCAGAGTGCTCAGTTCGTGAAAGGAAAGGCAACAAGACAATCAGATGACAACACTGCTTGGTTAGGTCACACCTCAAGTATTGTGTGCAGTTTTGGAGACCACATATAAAGAGGAACATTACACTCCTAGAGAGGGTCCAAAGGAGGGCAACCAAAATGATCTGGGGCCTGGGGGAGAGGACCTATAAAGAGAGGCTCAAGGATCACAACATGTACACCCTGGAGGAGAGGAGGGACAGGGGGGACAAGATAGAGGTCTTTAAGTACATGAAAGGGATCAATAAAGGAGGCCCAGTAAGGGTGCTCCAAAGAAAGGAGGGTGGAGCAACAAGAGGTCATGGGTGTAAGCTGGAAGGGGGCAGGTACAGAGGGGAGAGGAGGAGATGTTATTTCACTGAAAGGGTGGTGGAGCCATGGAATGCACCACACAGGTAGCTGGTAGAGGCAGAGACTGTGGACGGGTTTAAGAGGGAATGGGACAGGTACAAGAGGAGGGTAAATCTGACCAGGCCCAATACAGGTGGAACATCTGGAACTGGGGACAGTATAACCCAAGGGGGAGGGGGGACACCAAAACTGGCCCTCCGTGCAGGTGCTGAAAATCGAGCAGACTCGAGAGACCATTAGGCCTATTCTGCCGGCATTTTAGTATGTTAGTATGTAATACATGCAGACGTGCACCCTTGCTGAGCTACTTTTTCAGTAGACTTTGCTTCACAGAAAACTTGTGAATCTTTCATTCTTTATGGGGAAGTACACCTTACACCTCCCACCCCCATTAGGAGGTCTTGATTTAAAAAACTGCATGATCAGAAAATGTTTTTCATGCAAGTTTAATCTGGAAGCTTATCTGGTTGATCCTGCCCAACCTGGGTCACCATCCAGGTTTTCCTTCCATCCTATAAGCCCCTACAGCTGACAACATAGACACTGTCAGCAGCAGGAACTTTTGTGACCATCTTATATAGCACTGTACTTAGTACAGCATCATGTGGGGATGTGGGGTGGGGTTTATCTTTGGGCATCCAAACACAATGGACATCCCATGGCTATAACCCTGACACCACATTTAAACCTTACTGTAGCACCACCTCCTGTATGTTATGGAATACACGCCTGCAGCACCCATTCCTCACATCCCCTACTCTCCCCGAGTACTGGTGTCATACACTAGGAACGTAACAAGTAACAGGAAATTAGTGGGAAATGGAGGGGATGCGGATCAACTCACCTGCCTGGACTGTATCCTAAGATCCACCCCTCCATCCTATCAGCACGATGCCAGCTACGCTAAGAAGTAACGGGGGGATACTGGGTGGAGGAGTGCACCAGGAAGGGTCCTACAGGCCTAAGAAATTTCTTTTTATTGAAGCTGGAGTTTGATGTGGGGGCTGCTTTAAGTTCTTGGAGTTTTGCTCTCTGTTTTTTTCTGCAGATCTGTGGTGGCTAGAGAGGCTGCTGTGCTATGTACAGTACTTTGGTCACTGAAGCCCCACAGCTGAGGTTGTCTAAGTGCTGCAGGGATTTATGGAATGGAAACATAACCAGAATGGTGGCCTGGATTTGGCAGGCTCATCCAGATAGAAAGTAAGATTAAGAGATTAAACTTGCATTTACAAGGACTAAGTTTGCTGGCAAAGGCACCTAGCTTCACCTGAGCTCTTTCTTCTAGGCTTGCTTATAGGGACAGAGCAAGGAACATTATCAGAGCAAAGAAAAAAATGAAGGCTACTTTTGGCTAGGCAGATTTACTGTGCGCTAACATTTTCTTTTGTACTCACAGGGTTTGTTACAGTTTTTTGCTAACATTTTCTGCTTTATTGTTCTCTGATTCAAATTGCTGTTGCAGGGTATACTTTCTGCTGCATTATTACAGGGTGTGCCTACAGATTTATTACTGTTTTGTGCTTACAGATTACTGCTGTAATCTTCTCTGATTCAAACTGTTTTTGCAACGTACATCTTCTGTTACTGCTTTATTTTTCTCTGTAGCAAAGTGTTTTTTGCAGGGTATTTCTTCTGTGAAATTATTACAGGTGGTGCTTTACAGGTTTTACAGTTTTATCTGTCATTAGGCTAAGATTTCAGGGCTACTGCATTTGCTGTTGGTTGATTGTTTCTGCTCTTACCTCCTTGATTCTTTCATCCGTGGTTCTTCTTTTTCAGTAGGGGAAGGGCCCAGCCACCAACCCCCATCACCATCCACCCCATGCTACACTCCTTTTGTAGAGTAGCACAGTCGTGACATTTCCTGTAGCAAAGCAGGAAGGGGAGGATAAGAGCGGTATCCACATAGTGACCTCACTTACAGGGGCACAAGTAATTTAACTTGTTATAACAAGTTATACAAAAACAAACAAAACAAAAAATTTAATTTGTGCGTTCATTTTTCTCCTTCTAATTACTCGGACCAGGTTATAAACCCGGCAACTCATCTGGCATGGATATTATTAACTGTAGGTACTGCAGGACACTTTTCTAAAGGGCAGTTATATAAGATTTAGGATGCTGTCCTACATGCTGAACCACTGGAGATCTAAGAGCTCAGCTCCAGGCAGCATGAGCAGAGATTGAGCCTCAAATCGCATAATCAGAAGGAAATATATTATATAAGAACCACCCGCGAGGAGTCACATGATGCCCTTGGTGGAGTAAGCAGCACGTAGGTGCAGCTCAGCTATTCTACAGACTAAAGCTACTAATTAAAACATATAAAAAGGTGAAATTCATTGCATATCACAGCTTTATCTTACCAGTCAGACTTCGGAGATCGAAAGGAATCTGCCATGAAGCCGTCTAAAGAAGTGGACCATAGAGATTCTGACAAAGATACTTCAAAGGACACGATGGAGTTGGAGGCGAAAAGGCCTCATAGAAGCTCCTCTCCGAATATTGATTTGAGCTTGATCTCAATGAACATCCCTACAGAGCAGCTCCAAGAAGATATTTCTACCATTAAAACTGCGCTATGCTCTTTGATTGCAGACTTTCGTGACTGGAAGGCTTCCCTGTCAGGACAGACAATACAAGTGTCTGATACAGAAGCCCGTGTTTCATCGATAGAAGATCGAGTGGACAAGTTGAAAAAGGAAAATATCTCCCTCAAAAAAAAGAGTTAAAAAATTGGATGAGAAAGTAGATGACCTGGGAGGAAGATCACGCCACAACAATCTGGTATTACTTGGGCTCCCAGAAGGAGATGAGGGAAATAATACTCTATTTTTCATCCAAAAGCTCTGCACCCATATCGCAGGCCCCTCACCAAATGGCCCTACATACTTGATTGAGCGGGCTCATAGAGCGATCAGACCAACACCCCCCCATCAGGCTACCTCGTCCCATCCTTTTCAAAGTATTAAATTATCTTGATAGAGACTACATACTTAAGGCGGCTAGAAATGCAGAGAAGTTGGAATGGGAGGGCAAGAAACTGAGATTAGTCCCCGATTTAATGTTCAAGGTCCGACAGGACAGGGCAGCTTATCGCCCAATTCAGACCAAGCTGTGGGCAGCTAAAAAAAAGCACAGAATGTTATTCCCAGCAAGATTGGAGGTTACACTCGATTCAGGAACCCAACGGTATGAGTCTGCCACCCAAGCTGCGACAGACCTAAACAAGAAGGTATACAGAGAAGGTGTTTGCTTTTTCTACTGTTCCTGATTGGTCACCAAAGTGCAGAGATTCATGGCAAGTACATCGGAGGATATTTCAAATACAAATATTCGGTAGTAAATGGACATAACAGTGATGCACATACTGTGAACTTATAAAATGATTATTTGAGAATATGCTGTCACATTACATGGCTCGTAGACTGAAAGAGGAGGTTTGCGTTTGTATCTACAGGCCACAGAAGTGTCTACTGAAGAGCGAGGCTAGAGCTCCACCTACTGTCAGAGTTCAGGCATTGCGAGGAGTTCTTGAGCTACAGTAATTCAGATACTTTCATTATACTGAGACGCAATTTTTGAACAATTTCTTGGCTCGTTGTTAAAGCTAATTTTTTTCCTTTATCGTTTATCTTTTTTTTTCCTTCTACACAGAAGGTTATTCATACTGTTTAACGAGGTTAAAATGTTCCAATATTAAGATAGATAGAAAAGTTACCAAATTTGAAAGTTATAGCATTAAAGGATAAATGTCTTTGTGTTACGTTTTAGAAGAATGAGGAAAAATAGAAATTACCAGAAGAGGGAAAAAAATAAATAAATAAAAAAAATGGGCTAAATGTTAAAGATATCAGGCCATAAAAGGATTGTTCAGCCCTTACAGAATTTTTTTTTTGTCTGTTATAATTGACACCAAGGTTGTCAGCTGTAAGGTTTGCTTTTAGTTTCAGCCTCATTATGACAGGAAAGGCTTATGTTGCTGATATGTTAGTAGTATATTAGAAGTCCCTTTAGGACGCTTATTAAGAGGGGGCGGAGGCTGCTCACTCGAGGGCATGACGGCCAGAAGGTTTAGGAGTAGGCTACTGGCCTGGGTAGTAGTACGGGGATTTGGGAAGACTGTAGGGATAGTAGGGAAGATTGAGGGAAAGGTAATAAGGGGTCAGCGAGGGAGTGAATGTTTCACGGGGGGTGAACTGGGAAAGGGAGTAGAACACAGTAATTCAAGAGAGATTTATATGTTGAATGAGTGGCATAGGCAGGATTCTTATACAACAACGGCCAACAAGTGGTTATCTACATGGGTAGTTGGAACATAATGTCTTGGAATATTAAAAGTGGGAAAGATAATTCGAAAAAGTACACTATCTTGCGACATCTCAATAGATATCATCCACATATTGTGATGATACAGGAGACACACATTACTACCAACCAAGTTGCAAAGCTACAGAAACTTTGGGTTGGCCAAGTCTTTGAGGCAGGTAACAGTGAAAGAAGGGGAGGAGTAGCAATACTTATGCAAAAGAATGTACCTTTCAAGGAAATTAAATCCCGGCATGACCAGGATGGGAGATATATACTAATACTAGCAGGACTAGGAATTCTCATTGGTTCTATATATTGTCCTAATTCAGACACTCCCTCTTTTTTTCCACCTTTAGCTACCATTATAGCCACGGTGCCTAATGTCCCTTGCCTTTTGGGGGGGATTGGAATGAGGTTTATACAGATGACCTAGATAGAACATACAATAAGAGATCTGGACTATCCCCAGCATAGCGTTCTCTAGGAGAACTAATAAGTGACTCAGGACTTGTTGATCCTTGGAGACTGCTTCATCCTCTAGACCTAGACTTTACTTATTATCCCCCCCCCCCCCACAATAAGGTCCATTCTAGGATTGATTACTTTCTTCTAAGTTCAACCACATAACACGAAGTTGAGGATACTGGGATATATCCTAGAGTACTTTCCGACCACTCACCCATTTGGATAAAATTAAGATTTTCACCCTTTCAGAGAGCTTATAAATCATGGTCTCTAAATATACAAATGTTATCTGAAGAGGAGATAGTGAAACATATGAGAAAATTTATTAAGGATTCCTGGGAATTAACCAAAAGACTATGCTGAAAAAATATATTTTATGGGGTGCTTTAAAAGCGGCATGGAGAGGAGAATTTATTAGACTCGCTACCAACAGGAAACGGAAAAAGCTAAAAGAGGTGGAGGAATGGTTAGCTAGAATAAGATTTCTAGAGACTCATCTGAGTCAAGCAACGGATGAGAGAAACTGGGCAGAACTTCACTTCCTAAAAGCAAAGTATGCAGCATACACTTTAAACATTACTATGAAAACATCAATAAAGTGGAAGGTGACATATACTGGGCAAGGCGAAAAAGCCGGAAAATTGCTGGCAAATAAAATAAAACAACAAAGGGAGGCTAGATGGGTAATGGCACTACGAGACAAGGAAACAGGGAAGCTAAAGTCAGACCCAGAGGGAATTGTTAATATTTTTTAAAATTATTATGCAGAACTATATACAGCGCACCACACAGACTTAGACTATGGTACTAAATTAAAGCTCTTTCTCAGTGATATCCAGTTGCCAAAACTTACAGCAGCCCAAAGCTCTGAATTAATAGGAGATGTCACCCTTCAGGAGATTAGAGAAGCAATTGATAGGCTGCCAGTAGATAAGGCACCTGGTCCCGATGGTTATCCTCCAGCTTTTTATAAAACTTTCAAAGAGGAGCTAGCACCATATTTACAGACATTATTTAATTTTATGTACTCGGCTACAGTTAAAGAGTTTGCATCGTTTGAAGCCAGGATTGTGGTCATACCCAAGCTGGGGAAAGACCAGACTAGTCCTGATAATTATAGACCAATTTCGTTACTAAATATTGAGATTAAGATATTAGCCAACATATTAGCGTCTCGTCTTAAAAAGGTATGGGACAATTTGATAGAGCTGGATCAAGTAGGATTTGTCGTAGGGAGACACTCTAGCGACCATTTTCGGAAAATATGACATCTCCTTTCCGCGTCGGGGGATGCCGATACAGACAAAGTGTTGGTATCCCTTGACACAGAAAAGGTGTTCAATAGAGTTAGTTGGTCGTATTTATTTGATCTTCTACCCAGATACAGAATACCCCAAGAATATAGTCAATGGATTGCGGTCCTATATGCAGCTCCCTCAGCAAGAGTCGCATGTAATGGGGCCATTTCCAATAATTTTAAGTTATCAAGAGGAGCTAGACAGGGTTGTTCCCTATCCCCAATGCTTTTCAATTTATACATTGAACCCTTGGCTAGAAAAATTAATATGACAAGGGAAATTAGAGGAATAAACACTGGCACAGATACATATAAAATGTCAACGTTTGCGGACGACATTCTCATGCATCTCTCCTCGTGGCGTGAATCCATACAGGCAATTCTGAGACTAATAGACTATTTTAGCTTACTGTCAGGATATAAGCTAAATCTCCACAAAACGGTAGTACTATCTTTGACATCCTCATGTACTAAGAAGGAAGTAGAAGAGATGGGTTTGAAATGGGCTTCCAGTTCGCTTACCTTTTTAGGCATAGAACTTACACAAGACACTAATAAATTTGAATACTGATCCTATAGTAACACAGATGCAACAAGACCTAAAGAGGTGGCAAACCTTGCCCTTATCCCTATGGGGACGAGTCAATTTAATTAAGATGGTCATTTTCCCCAGGTTAATGTATCCCCTCTCTATGTTGAATTTAGTTCTCCCTAAGTCATGGTTCAAAAAGATAAATCTACGTGGTCCGCCTTGCTCTGGAAAGATAAAAAACCTAGAAGGACAATAAATAAACTAGTGGGTGGGAAAGAGAGGGGAGGGCTTAGAATTTCTAATCTCTTTTTATATTATTTGGCCTTCCAGAGCTGTAAATATTCTTTATGGCTAACCCCTCAGGAATGTGTTCCTCCTAATTTGAAATGGTACAGGATAGAGAGACAAACTGCCCTCTCAAATAATATTTCATTAGCGTCATTGCTGTGTACTGCAGGTAAAAAAATACCTCAGCCTTGGAGGCATATAACGTTAGCATGGACTATAGAGGCCCATACTCAGCTGTGTACCTACTTTAAATTGGATAATAGGTGGGATTTAGGTCAGCCTTTGGTTCACAATTTGAACATTCAATTAGGAAATAAGACTATTTCTCCAGCATTCTGGAAACGGTTAGAAAAAGCCGAAATCTCAGACTTAGTTAAAGAGCACACATTTCTGACCCCCAAGGATCTTAAATTAGCTTTTCAACTGACAGAGTTTCCTTTATTTAAATACCTACAGATTAAACAATGTGTAAAGGCAATTCTTGGGAATCCACCATGGTCTGTTCAGGCCTCATATTTCTTTAGGGATATCTTTAAACAGACTATGTAGCCAAAACCCATAGCGCAGATTTATAAATTGTTGATAAATAGGGCTGAGGAGATACTCTCCCCAATAGCATTTTATTGGCAACAGGCCGCAAATCTTTCCTATGACACTTCTACCTGGGAATTAGCATGGAAAAATAATTATAAATTGGTAAAACAAGATCGATATGTCTGATCAGGTTTAATGTAATCCATAATTTGTACTACACATCGATTAAAATGCATTTCATAGACAAGAAAAAAAGTATATTGTGTCAGAAATGTCATAGAGAATCTGGTTCTCTTATGCATATAATATGGACATGCCCCAATATCCAGAACTTTTAGCAACAAACAAAGACATTTTTAAATCCCTTATTTGAAAGGAGAGACATCTTCAATATAGAAACGTGTACTTGGCAACCTCTCAGCCATACCTAATCAGACTCATAAATATTATATGGCTTTTACTTCAGCGGTGACACTGCTCTTAATTATGAGATATTGGATTAAAGAAGCCTCACCTTTCCTTAGAGAATGGATACGGGAATTGTATGCAGCTTATAATGCAGAAAAGGCAATAGCATCACAATTCCATACTCTAAATAACTTCAATAATAGGTGGGAGAAGTTTTCACTGTTTTTACCTGAGAGGTATAAGGATCTGTAAAAGATTAATGTTCCACCTCCTATATATGAAGAAACTACGTAATTCAAAGGAAGTAGGAAGTTAAGTATATGAGGTTCTGCTGCAAGAGAAGCAGCAGTTTATATTCATAGCCCAGTTTACCGGGGGAGTATTATATGGGGAAGGAGATCTTATGAGTTAAATAAGATATACGACTGTAAATTGAGCAGGGGAGGAAGGTGGGTAGGAGGGAGGGGGGAAGGGTTTAGGCAGAGTTGCCAGTTTGACATGTTTAATGCCATTGTACATGTACTGTATGGATGACTTACTTTAAAAATGCCAATAAAGTATTCTAAGTAAGAACCACCCGCCATTTCCCCAACATCCAACTAAAGCACCTCGACCACAGAGGGTAGTTGGTCCGGGAGGTTGGCAGGTGGTTAGGAGGGACAAATCGGGTGCCCCATCACTCAATGCTCTCTAACATATCACCTCCACAAACCATATAAAAACCACAAACAGGTATCTGCCTCTGTCTCTGAAATCAAACAAACGGGCAGAGGACATTGCAGAGCAGGACACTGCAGCACAGGAGCCAGAGCAACAAAACACAACCAAAACAGGGACCAAAACAAACAAAAAAGCAAAAAGGAAATCCAAAACACTTCTGATCATAGGAGACTCCATGATTCGGGGAGTTGATAGTTACCTCCAGCCAGGGGTAATGGTCAGATGTCTCCCAGGTACATCAGCATGGTGAGACACTGAACACATTGCTAAAATCATGCAGGAAGCAGGAGAAAACATCAACGTCCTGGTACACATAAGGACGAATGATCTCTCCAGCCGGTCAGCTGTGGAGACCAAGGAACACCTGACCAGGATGGGAGACAAACTGTCATCCATTTCATCCGGCATCTCCTTTTCTGAGATCCTGTCAGTCTGGGAGAGGGGGGCAGATGGACGGAAGGTCAAAGAAGGGGAGATAGGGGAGCTAAACATGTGGCTCAAGGGCTGGTGCCAGGAAAAAGGACACAAATTTGTAGGTAACTGGCAAACAGTTTTGGGAGCGAAAGTTCTTTAAATTTGATGGACTGCATCTGACCAAGGAGGGAGTCAGTGCATTGGGGCAGAAGTTTGATGTCTTTGCAGAATATTTAAACTAACAAATGGGGAGAGGGGTGCAGCACCCGATACATCGAACAGGAAGAACAGCCCTCACCCCTCAGCTAGTGATCAAACAGGAGTTCAATATGTTTGTAGTTCACTTGCATCACCAGGTAAGGAAAAAGGTCCGGCTCCCCATACGATACACAGGGGAAACACCAGACTTTGCCCAACAACTAATACACAGAAACCTGGCCAATGGAAAATCATGTACACAAATGCCTGCAGTCTGGGAAACAAGATCCCAGACCTGCAGGCAACAATGACAGAGGCTAAACTGGAGATAGTAGCCATTAGTGAGACATGGTTCACCAGTAACCACACTTGGGAGACTTCAGTACCCAGCTATGTACTGTTCAGAAGAGACCGAGGTGCAAAAAGGGGAGGGGGGAGTGGCCCTTTATGTCAATGAAAATATCAAAGCTACAGAAATTCAGAATACACATAAGGAGCCAGAAGAACTGTAGGTCACCCTGGGGGAGGACATGGACACATTACTGTTAGAAGATATACAAAACATGACAGCTAAAGGGGAGGTTCTGATAATGAGAGACTTCAACATGCCAGATACAGATTGGCCAAAACCAGCAGGAACATCCACCAGAACTAGACACATAGTGGAGTCCCTGCATGGGGGAGGGCCTCAAACAACTGGTACAACAACCCACAAGAGACAGGGCTATCCTAGATCTAGTACTGACTAATGGGGAAAGGATCACAGATCTCCAGGTAGAAGGTCACCTGGGGGCCAATGGTCATCACATGGTATGGTTCAATTTGGCCACTAGAACTAAGTCATTCCATTCCAAGGCAAAAATATGGGACTTCAGAGGAGCTGACTTTGATAAGATGGCCAACAGTGTTAAGCTAGCCCTGGAAAGAAGAAATACAGGTGAGGGGGTACAAGCAAAGTGGGCAAGCATAAAGGATGCAATACTTAAAGCAATATCCCACTGTGTTAGAGAGAATAGCAAGAGCAAAAGAAGGAGGAACCACTTTGGTTCTCAAAAACAGTAGCAGAAAAGGTCAGAGCCAAAAGGCTGGCCTTCAGGAAATATAAGGGAATTCAGCGGGATGAAGATAGGGAGGCATACCAAACTTCCCTAAGGGAAGCAGGGAAGGCAGTAAGGTAGGAAAAGGCCCAAACCAAGGAAACACTAGCACAAACAGTAAAAGAAGAGGACAAGACTTTCTATAGATACATTAGTGAAAGGAGAAAGTCCAGAGGGGGTATTGCTAAGATCAAAGGGGATAAGGGGAGTGTGTAGAGCAGGACCAAGGAAAAGCAAATATCCTAAATAGATACTTTTGCTCAGTATTTACCGAGGAGAAGGTAGGGCCCACAGCTCAGCTCCACGGACAAAGGGGGGAGGGAGGTGTGCACAAGTCCCTTCACAAAAGAAAGCGTCCTACAAGAGCTCGCTATGCTCAGGGTGGACAAGGCAATGGGACCTGATGTGATACATCCCAGGGTACTAAAGGAGCTAAGGGTGGAACTAGCAGAGCCATTATCAGAAGTGTTTAGTGAGTCTCTGAGCACAGGAGTGGTCCCAGAAGACTGGAGAAGGGCTCATGTGATACTGCTCCAAAAGAGTGGTAGCAGGGAGGAGGCAAGGAACTATAGCCCAGTCAGTCTTACCTCAGTAGTGGGCAAGATTATGAAGGCACTCCTTAAAGGAAAACTACACCCAAAACTTGAAAAAATATATGGTGTGCAGAGTGTTTTAATTTGTATGTGAAGTTCTAGTGTTTCCTTCCCTCTGACTGGTATTAGGAGTTTTTCCTAAATTAGCCTGCTAGCTTTAGGTTAGTTTACGACCCTGGAGATCTCCATATCAAATAGCTTAATTGTATTTCTTTGTCCTACAATGCACCTTGTTTCATGTGATGGTGATGTAGCAGAGCCCATAAATCCAGCAGAAAGCATTGCATTACAATCAGTTCACAACAATAGAGATGGCTGTATTTTAAAATCTGTAGAATTCAGCTTGGTGACCACCCTCATCCTAAAGGTTTTACTGTCCTGAAAACTTTGCTGCTGGTAATTTTGTGCAGCTTGAAAGCTTCAAGATATTTAGTTTGTTTGGCATGTGTGTGCTGAATGTTGGGTCTCTCTTACATCACAGTCACATGAGACAAGATGCACTGTGGGAACAAGAAATACAATTAAGCTATCAGGGATGAAGATCCCCGGGGTCGTAAAACTAGCATAAAGCTAGCAGGCTAATTTGGAAAATCTCCTAATACCAGTCAGAGGGAAGGAAACACTAGAACTTCACACACAAATTAAAACACTCTGCACAAGATATATTTTTTCAAGTTTTGAGTGTAGTTTTCCTTTAAGGAAAGGATAGTGCAACACCTGGAATCCATAGGGGCACAGGATCCAAGACGGCATGGGTTTACAACAGGAAGGTACTGTCAAACTAATCTCATAGATTTCTTTGACTGAGTAACCAGAGCGGTAGACCAAAGGGGTGCAGTTGATGTTGCCTACCTTGACTTCAGCAAAGCTTTCGATACTGTTCCACATTATCACACTAACATTATCTTTTGTGGCAGTTCTACATGCATGGGGTTAATACATAGCCTCATACATGTAGAATTGCCACCAAAGATAACGTTAGTACAGTTAGACAGCCCCCCTTCCCCGATCCTATTCCCATCCTGTTACTCCCTACACTGAGCGCCTGCAGCCCCATTCCATTTAACGTTGGAGAAAAAAAGTTTTAAACATATTTCATTTCGCTAATTGGGCAAACAACTTCGCTGAATGGGTTGCCTGCCTGAATCATGTCAGCAGCTCTTTAAAAACTACATTAGACCATGGAAACATAGCATTTGCTAGCAGAAAAAAAAGGCTACTTAGTCCATCGTGTCACCTTCTTACACCACAGAGCCCCTCCTCTCATGCCATTTTCACACTTAAGTCAGCAGAAGCAGTACCACGAGGTAAATGGCATTCAAAAAACTCAGTGAGGTGTAAAAGTTACTCCTTTTGGCCACTTTGCAGACAGGTGAAAGCAAGGAACAGAACAAACTGATGAGGAAGCCTATTCTTAGAATCTTGAAAGGCCATCCGCTTCCAACTAGACTCACAATACCAATTCAGCACCCACTTATTGAGTCATTGCAAGCAGTCTAATCAAGCTGTGCTTATTTAATTAGCTCTCACCACTCACCCACACATCTCTGCTACTTCTTCCAAAGTGCAGACTTGCTTTAAATAAAAATATATTTGCAATTGGTATGCCTACATAAAGTTTGCTTTAATAGTAGGAGGCTAATAAAAATATATTGATTCATGATGTACGTTTCATTCACCATCAATAAGAGAAAATAAAATCACTAATTTCTCATTGTAGCTGAACCCACTACTGTCAATATTTGCAAAAACATATGTTGTGCACAGTGTTTGATTTGTGTGTGTTGTCCTAGTGCATAACGTAAGGGTAACAGTATTTCCTGAATACCAGGAATAATGCACTATTTGTCATTAGGATCAGAATAACAAATAGTGGCACTCATGCCTGTTCATATTTAGGAAGCACAGATAATCAAGCTAAACAAAAAAAATGACCCCTGTAAGATACACTACCCCCTGTATCCCCACCCTCTTAGAATCAATTCCACCCTCCTCCCCACCAAATTAAAAAACAAAATCCCGCTATGGATGGCGAGCACAACTCACTCACTCACTCACCTCCACAGCCAGCCACCATCTTTGAGCACTTATTGGTGCTAAAACCATTATGTTTCCAACCCACACCCAGTGGCCATACCTCCCCACCTTCCAGCACTCAAAAATGAAAACCCTCTGCTCTCAGCAGAGGAAATTGGCAGGTATGTCCATTTATATTACAGGGGACAATAACCCAAGTAAGTAACTTTCCTTGTCCAGTGACCATGAATAAAAGCTACATTTACAGTTTTGCAAACACCTAAGGGATAACTGAGTGGACTACTCTGTAAGAAAGCAGCTAGAGTCTTCATTAATTATAGCATTAAGGACCTGGGATGACTTCTGGGCTTTTTAAGGCTGTGTGCAGTGTAATTAAATGAAAAGTTTTAACACCAAAATATTTACCCTGCTGGCTAGACCCAGACACATACCCAGAAAAGAAAAATATTGAATTAGATGAGTTATTTAGTTGAGGCCAGATCATTAGGCTGCTAATAAAAAGACTGCTGTGGCAGCAGCTTTCACTCAGTGAATCCGTGCTCCTGGGTGTATTTATTTATTTTTTATTTTTACTTATGTAACCCCCCTGCAAATAGGGGTTCCCAAAAGACTTCCAGGAGCTTGCTTGAATGCTCCAAGCCTGAATGGTGTTTGGCGTTTAAGCCATTTATCAGTGAGTGTTTTTAGAACCTCTGGTACTGTCTCTTTAAGAGCTGTCTGCTTGCAGACATAATTAGTTTGTATGGGGGACTGTGTGTTTCTTTGATTGAGTACCACTTGAGCTGCTGCCAATTCACTCCATTTTGCAGTCACTAGAGTGCAAAGGGAACCTATCTGAAAGATGTAACTGTTTGCCAGAAATCATTTAGAGTAATAATGAAATTACAGTTTGTCTAACCTGCTTTCTTTGCAGTCAGAACTGTGTCTGCCTAGTTCCCCATTCTGGTTTGGAACTGCTGAACTGGACCAATCAGTGTGGGGTAAGCTAGCTCTAAAATGGTGCCTTGGACGAATCAGAACTTGGACTCATAATCTGAGCCAGCCACAAGAGGATTGTATGGGCAGTGACTCTGGGAGATGTAGTTTAGACTTCGGCACCTTTTTGGACCAACAGCAGCAGTCTATTGTGAGTGACAGCCAATCCAGTCAAGAACTGGGAGGAACTCAAAGGAAGTGCCCGGTTTTGTCTGTTGGAGTTTCGGTTTAGCTCTGGCAGTGAAGGGGAAAGGAACCCTGTGCTCCTTCAGTGCACAGTTTTAGTTAAAAAACATGTGTAAGGTCCAGAGTTCCGGTCTGCAGCTTGTTAGGACTGAATCCATCCTGTGAAGAGAATCAAAGGATATCTGAAGAATAGAAACCAGGCTCACCCTGTAGAAGACTGGAGAAATTGCTGAATTGCACTCAGTCTGTCAGGACTTGAATCTGCTGTGTGTTCTCCCGGGTATTGTGCAGTAATTGCGATCGGGATAGAGAAGCAGCCTGCCTGTTTGCCATATAAATGTGTGAGGGGTCTTGTGGAGCTCAAGAGTAGCCCTGCTGACATTGAAGGACCCTATCTTGTTTGGAGGTCGTGAGTACTAATTCAGGGTCGCTCCTGTTGAATTGCCACATTAAATCCAAATGGAATCACTGTACTGCTGACTGTTTAAACTAATTTTTCTTTTCGGTGTGAAAGGGCCCTACCAGCTGCCACGGTTTGGACTAGCCACTGGGCTTGGGTACCCAGGGACAGTAACTGGTAGGGATAGGCCTGTGCACAGAGCCATAGGTAGATGAGTAAAGTGATAAGCTAATTAACCTGATTTCCCCTGTCCTTGTTATATTCCCCTAAATAAATCAGAGCTGCTTGTTTCAGCAAAGTTATACTGCCTGAGTATTTGTCTATGTTAAAATATTGTACTGTGATTGTTGCACTGTATCTTATTTTACAGGGGTCCCAGTGCCTGAACCAGTCCTGGGGAGTGATGTATACTGTGAATTCTGATATACTGTGTGGGCCACTAGTGGGAAGAAAGGGGGGTTGCAGTGTCCCAGAGGGCTGTGACCAAGTAAGTTTAACTATTGCAAACCCTGACCTCTGGGTGGAGGCACCCGCCATTGGATCCAGGCCCCTCAACCTGTTAGTGGCAAATCAGGCAGGGGTAGTAACCCCTGGGATAGCGCCATCTAGGAGTTACACTTATTTATTTAAAAGTTGGTAACTGGGAGAGGCAGCCAAGGCTTGATTCCAGGTGTGACCAGGGGGACGAAGAATAGGGAGTATAATAAATCAGATACAAGGTGAAAAGAAGAAGACAGTCAACAGCAAAAACATTACATAAGTGCAAGTCAGGATCAGTTTACAGTACGGCTGGGCGGATTGTTCCACACAAGATCCGAACCCATGGATTGAACCTGTAATCCACGGACCCAGATAAACACGGACTTCATCACAGAAGTCCAGTTCCAGATTCGCGGAGTGTCATTCAGTGTACTGTTGCCATGGGGATGCCATCAGCATGCTTGTTCTATGTACAGGCGGCCGGTGGCATCCAACCAAGTAAAATGCAGGACAGTCAGTCACATGATGCACTCATGGTATATAACCGTGGTGAGTGCACAATGCAGGCCCAAATGATTTGCTGGACAGTCGGAGGAGCTTGCTGCTGCATAGCAGAGCCTAGAGTTGCGCACTGCTGAGAGAAACTAAATATAAATAAAAAAAAATCTATTAGATAAGTGGTGCTGGAGCGGAGGAAAGAAAGAGAGGAGAAAGAAGAGAAACTTACTGGGGTGAGGGGAGGATACAAAGTCATCTTTGGGGGAGGGAGAGGAATCCAAGGAGGGAAAGAGATACTGGGTGGCTGCCGGGGGTGGAGGCAAGCAATGCAAAAAAGGCAGTGTATTACAGGGCAAGGGCAGGTGGACAAAAGAAATCTTTTACTTGTGCCATCCAGAAATTGAAACCAGGAGATCCTCCAGATATGAGAGAGAGAGAGAGAGAGAGAGAGAGAGAGAGACTACTGGGGACCACAGAGAAATTTTACAGTTACAGAAAATACCAAATGAAAGTTTTTTTCTTTTCTTGGCCTCAGAAACTGTAGTTGGTACACTGAGCAAGGGCAGACTGGCAAAATCTTTGACTTGTGCCATTCCAGAATCCAGAGGAGAGAGGGAGAGACAACTGGGGACCCAAGAGAAATTTTACAGTGCCAGAAAATCCCAAACAAAAGTTATTTTCTTTTCTTGGCCTCAGGAAGTGTGGCTGTGTGTATACTGAGCAAGGGGGCCCAAGAGAAATTTTACAGTGCTGGAAATCCATAAAAGTTTTTTTTTATTTTCTTGGCCTCAATGTGACTCTGTGTAGTATAGGACAAGGGCAGGCTGGCAAAATGAATCTTTGACTTGTGCCTTCCGAGACAGAGGGAGAAAAAGAGAGAGGCACACACACACTACGGGGGAAGGGGTATCATGAGAAATTTTTACAGTGCCAGAAATCCCAAATAATTTTTTTTTTTCTTTTCCTGGTGTAAATGTGGCTGTGTGTATAGGGTAAGGCCAGGCTGGCAAAATCAGTCTTTTATTTGTGCCATCCAGATCGGGAGGAGACTACTGGGGAGGGCATGAGAAATTTTACAGTCCCAGAAATCCCAAATAAAATATTTTTTTTTCTTTTCCTGGCCTCAATGTCAATCAACCAACTTTATTTAACCAGGCATAAAACACCATTAAGCAAGCTCATTTTCAAGGTGGTCCTGGACATTAATTCAGTACAATACAGCAAAAAACAAAAACATAGTACAGATATGGTAGTCAACAATGTAGCAACAGTGAACAGGTGTGGCTCTGTGTGTGTGTGTGTGTGGCAAGGGCAGGCTGGCAAAATAAATCTTTGACTTGTGCCATCCATTCCAGATCCAGAGGAGAGAGAGAGAGACTGGGGGAAGGGTAGCATGAGAAATTTTATAATCCCAGAAATCCAAATAAAAGTTGTTTTCCCCTTTTCCTGGCCTCAATGTGCCTGTGTGTATAGGGCAAGGGCAGGCTGGCAAAATAAATCTCTGACTTGTGACATCCAGATACAGAGGGGGGGAGAGAGAGAGAGAGAGAGAGACTATGGGGTGGGGGGCATGAGAAATTTTACAGTCCCATTAATCCAAAATAAAAGATTTATTTTATTTTCCTGACTCAATGTGGCTGTGTGTACAGGGCAAGGGCAGACTGGCAAAATAAATCTTTGACTTGTACCACCCAATCATGATCACTCATTTACGTTCATTCACGATTTCATGTATTACAAATAAAAAAATTATTTTCTGACAAACAACAGACAAGTTACTGTGTCTGTGATGCTGACTGTGGTGGCCCTGGGGATATTCTGAATTTGTGACCTGTACCAGTCTGTGTACACTACACCACAAGTAATGAAAGTACACACACAGGTGCCATCATCATCAATCATCATTACTGATTTCATCCATTATTCTTCCTCCCCCTTTTCCTTCTTAGGTTATCGTTATGTATAAGCATTAACCAAGCTGTGCAGGACTGTACGGGCGGCCATGCGCCAGATGTCTGCATCACCAATTAAAATTCTGAGGCACACGGCTGAGTAGGTCACTAAACAGTAATTGTGGTAGGAGTCAGTCAGCTAAGCTTGGCAGGAAGTGGCCGTGGACTGCAGTGTGCTGTGTAGTACTACAATCATGAACAATTCACATTCATGATGCACAACTGTAAATCCATTCCTGGCTTGTGGGTGTGGGTGGAAGTCATCAGAGGACATTAGGTGAGGGATCTTTTTTTTTCACTTAGAATAAGAAATAAAAAATGGATCAAAGTGTTGATGAGGCGCATTCTTCTCTGGAAGGCAGTGCAGCCAGCGCCACTGCAAAAGTCAGCAGTAAGCCTGCAAAGGAAACACAAAATAAAACCCAAAAAAGTGATTTGCTCACATCTAAGGTTTTGTCTTCCCAGAGAATGCTTGAACCCAAAAAAGGTGCACCTGTCGGATCTGTTCCAAGTGAAAAAAAAGTTAGGTAGTTAAAACCAAAGGGTTGGTGGGTACCACCTGCAGAGGCACTCAAAGATATGGAACAATTGCATACTATGCTACTGCCAGTCCCTCGCAGATGTCATCTGATTGTTCTGAGGTCGAAGCCAATGAGGGTACTAATAATAAAGATGAAGAGAATGATTAGGCAGCAGAAGGTTTATAGCAGGAGGGGATGGAAACTTTAGATGAGGAAGAAACGGACAGAAATGTTTTGGTTTTGGAGGATGGCAGTGGGAATAAACCACAAGAGGAACAGGCCCAAGAAAATTCCAGTAGTAGAAATAGTCATAGACAACATTACCACCTGTTCGACCAGCTAGTGTACCATACCACAGTACACTGGGACATGCAATGCAGTTGCATCATTCACATGGGTAGGGTGGGTGGGCTCTTACTGCTGCTCATTTTGATCATTCATTTCTTTCACCTGGTTTGCTGTGACTGGAAAATCCATCAAAATAATACCCACACAGCAGCAGCATTAATAAAACGAATCTTAGCTGCCTGTAGTGCTCAGTATTTCTTTGTGGTACAATAGTCTCTCTCTCTCTCTCTCTCTCTTGGGCCCGAGCAGGATATGCAAGATGCTATTGCTACCAGTACAGGCCAGCCATGAAACAGCTAGTAATAAATAATTATTGCTTTTATTTAGCAGTTTTACTGTCATTTTTATACAAATAATGCATTAAATTATTTCCTTTTGGTCTCTGTGTTAAATATGATGGACATTGGCCACTTTTATGCATTTTTTCACATATTTGTAAAAAATCAGAACTAATCGGAACAAATCAGAACTCCACCATGTTCTGGTTCTTATTTAATAAGGGTCAGAACTTTACAGAGTTCTCCCAGCCCTAGTTTACAGTATAGAAAACTGTACATAGGTACAAATCAATATACAGTACATTCAGACAAAACATAGGTACATTTTAGGAACAGGTTATAGGCAAGTCTGGGTATGATACTGGTACATGAGACAAGGTGCAGGTACAATTTAATGCAAACGTGAACACTACACAGGGAACTATGAACAAAACAATAGCCAGGGAGGAGGCAAGTGCGATATACAGGTATTCGATATCATGAAGTAGCTATGCTTACCAGTAGGTTTTCAACTACTTAGTGGTATGGTAAAGTGTGACTGCAGTCAAGCAGGTAAGAGGCTAGAACGAGGTGTAGGAGTCAGGAGGGTTGATTTTATGGGACTTAGGAGCTGTAGGGTTTGGGGAGTGGGATTAGTCCGATAGGAGGCACAAGGTGGCGAGTGATAGAGGGTTATTTTAAAGAGGTTAAACAAAGGTAGCATTCAGAGTGAGGAGGAGATGGAGTTCCACAAATTTGGGAAGTGGTAGGAGAAAGCAGCCTTTCCTGAATTGGAGCGAGGTCAAGTAAGGGGGAAGGAGAGGGTGTCCCGTGAGCGTAGGCTGTAGGAAGAGTGAAGGGAAGGGGATAAAAGGGTGGTGAATTAGGGAGTGAGTGTGCCAAACCAGTACTTGGCAGGGATAATGGAGGTGTGAAGGTTTCAGCGGGAGGAAAGGCAGGAAAGTGACAGGGAAGAGTAGAGTGTGCAGTGATGAGTTCTAGGAGGAGCATTTAAAGTGAAACGACAAAAGGTATTGAAGAGGATGTCCAGTCTGGAAAGGGTGGAAACGGAGGCAGATCTGTATACCACATCAGCATAATCAAAGAGCAGGATGACTGTCCTGGTGAGGATGATCTGGTGAACAGGGAGGGAGAGGACCTCTTTGTTATGGTAAAGGGCACCCAGTTTAGGGCAGAGCTTGGAGTGGATGCATCACTGTCACATGAGACAGGATGCATTGTAGGAAAAAGAAGAGTAATGAAAAATGCCAACATAGAGATCTTCAGGAGCCACAAAACTAGTAGGTAAATTTAGAAAGAAAACTCTTAATAGCAAACAAAGGCAAAGACGCACTAGGTTTACTCACACAAATCAAAACACAATGCATGTCTTTTGCAAAGTTTGACTGTAGTACTCCTTTACGATGGCAAAAAGAACCTTTCCGGTATGATGGCAAAATGCTATTGTCTTGAGCTAGCACACTGTTCAGTTGGCTGGGTGGCTAACTACTAAAGGTGGCTGCTGTGGAGGGCAAGTTAGAATAAAAACTGTCAGTTTAAAGCAGCAATGCAATGAAATTGGGCAAACAACCTGACCCTCCTTTTTTCCACCACAAAAGATTCCAGGCATCTTCCGGTTTTATTTGGTGGTAAAATGTTCTAGTTCCACCAAAACTTGAATATTTTATAAATGTTTAATTTAGGTTGTTTTTCTCAAGAAAAAATATGGCCGCTAAATGTAGCTTATAAATACCATAGTAAAACTGGTAAGGTCTAGGCACGAGAAAATAAAAAAAAAAATATGGGGCACAGCATAGGAGGTACCTAGAAAAGTAGATTTGAGAGGTATGCTAATATCTTTATTAACTGTAGCTGAAACTAGCTTTTTTGGAAAAACATTTTCATTGTTTTGCTGCTTTAATGAAATATTTGCACTCCACATTTGTTAAAGAAAAAAGGAAGGAAGCATTTTAAGATTTTAGGATAGCTGAGAGTATCCTCTAGAGTGCAAACCTATTGTTCACGATATTTGCCCAGGACCTTTACCTGATAAGCAGTGTCAAGCCTTGCGACTGGGCTACAAATTAACTGCTGTGCAAATTAATAAAGCCACAACAAGCTGCTTCAAGTAACTGTGAGCCTTCCAGCACAAGTCATTAAGGTAACCAAATCTGCTAAGGAAGCAATAACAGAGATAAGAGCTTACACTTATCAAAGAGTTCATCTGAAAAAAATTTACACACAAAGGTATCTCAGCAGATTATTAAACTACCCTAGGGCCATGTAGTATTAGCAGGTCAGTATCATAACATCAGTTTGATTCTCATCACAAAATCAAAATTCTGAAGAGGATCATCTTACACCAACCGTGCTTCCTTGAGCCCTTTAGTACCAAGGATACTACGTCTGTATGGACACCATCCTACTGAATATTACACTAGTAACTACAGCACAAGCATCATTTCTTTGCAGTGGCGTGCGGGATTGTGAGAAAAAGCCCTAGTTTCACATTCCTGCTGGTCCCCGAGTAAATCAGATGCACATGACTGCAGACACCAATGCAACCATAAAGACAGTCTGCTTTCACTTTGTCTGCCTTGATACACACATGGTTTTGTGGAGAAAGTATAGCAGGGCAGATGGCGATGTTCAGAGCTCCGCAGCAGTTAAGTTATAAAATATTTTTTACATTTCTAGAAGTAACAGTTCTAAGATTTAAGTATCCAGATGGACATTTCAAGTGTATTGGGACTTGTTTTGAATTATCTGAAATATTTTAGCTAAGAAAAATTAAGATTTTCTCTTCTTTTTATACCAGTCCATGCACTTTATTCAGTCCATTTTAAATGTTTCTTTCTAGCAGAATGCTGTTTTATTTGGTCCTCCATTACTTTTCATAAACTGCTTTAGGAATCATTGAAAGAAATTTCTACACTGCCTTTCATTCACAGTTTTCCAAAGTACTTTGCAAGCCAGGAGACAGGAAAGGGTAGAGAGGGTTTCTGCCACTTCAGACAGAGTACCACTTTAACCGCATTTACACAGCAAGTACCTGGATCGCTGCCGTCCCCATCGGATCCACCAGCTGTATCTGCAGTGCTGCTGCCCAGCGTTCACATGATGCAGCTGTGCACTGTTGCAGGCTTGCTTCCTGCACTCCCATGCTCTTCCAGAAATCAACTTCAGTACAGTATGGCAAATCACCCTGCATCATTGTGAGTCATGCCAGATGTTCAGAGGGCCATGCAAAACGCCCACACCACTACACAATCCCATGAAAAGAGGGATTGCAGTGGAATGCAATGCATGCACAAAGTGCAATGTAGGCTGCATTCACATTACCAAAGCAGCAATGGCTTAACAGCTCTGCACCACTCACAACGGCGCAGAAAAGGCAGTGTGAACGGCCCTTTTAGGTTCATTCACACAGCAAGTTCTGTATTGTTGTAAGTGTTGCTGAGCTGTTACAGCATTGCTGTCTCACTCATGTGAACGCAATCCACATCACAGTATCTGCATGTGTTGTATTTCATCAACCCCTTTTCTTGAGATCGTAGTGGTGTTGTGCTTGCCTGGCCAAGTGAACAGCTGGCTCCACTCTCAATGGTGCCAGGTAATTTCCTATGCTGCACGTAAGTACATTTCCTGCCCTACCGGAAGACCACTCACAATGCAGGAAGTTACCCTGCAACACCTAAAAGTCCTGTCCCTTTGAACGCTCTTCAAGAGTGTTTCTCAAACTGTGGTGGAACCAATGAGGACAGGAGCAAACAAGTTGCATGCCATGTGAACAAGGTATTAACCAATTGGCCAAAACTGTGACTTATATAGTGCCTTTCATGCAAACTATCCCAATGCAATTTACAATCCAAAGGACGGGAGAACACTGCTTGCATTTTAGCTGTATGGGAAGATTCACACAGCAAAGCGATATGTTAGCAAGGTACTACGATGAGGTTTAAGGGGAATAGTCACCACCAAGTTTATATAAGCTCTGGGGCCAGATATTCAAAAGTTTGTGCTAAGCGCAACCCACTTGACACAGGATTTGCACACTGTTTGCACGGGGCTGCAATATTCAAAAGACCAAATAGCACCTGCGCAACAGTGTAGCACCAGCACTAAAAGATAATGTATGCATGGTACAAAGTGAGGGGCAGGGACATCAATACAGGCTCAATGGTATATTCAGTGCCTTAGCACTGTGCAACGTATGTTAGTGCAACACAAAGTGTGGCACAAATTAACACCCAGAAAAAGGTAGTCTTACTTCTGGGCAAAACAAGGATGGGGCATGGATACAGCAGCAACAGGCAACAAGGCTGTATGCAACAGCAGCATCATGGTGCACCTGATAACTGCAATCATTGAGGAGGCAGAGAGGGCAGAAGGCCACCCTTGGCTACTCAGTATGCCAAGGAAGATATATGCTGAAAACAGATGGTACCGGCCATAAGTCCTGGCACGGTACCCTGGCAGTGCCCACAATTCCTTCATCTGGCACCAATCCCAATTCTGCCAGGCTTTTGAGGGTGGTCTAGTACCCAGTGGACACACGGTCTGTAAATACATGCAGCACACACCAACACAATCTCACACACACACACACACACACACACGATGCAATGAGGGCAGGGAGGGTGTTCAGGGAAGGGTGTACAGGGAGGATGTTCAGGGTGGGTGTTCAGGTGTCCAGGATGCACCACATAGTAGGTGCTGTCACATGGCTGGGGTCATCCACACAGTGAACATGTTTCAGTGCCCGGAACTGCCCCTGACATCATTGGGCCTGTATGCTGGTATGTGTCTGCCCAGCATATACCGCACACCTGTACATACACCCCATCACACACAGCCAGCCATGTGTGAGTTACTGTGAGAATCCCATGCCCATGCCATTAGCACAGTGTATGTGGGTCACAGGATGGTATGACAGTGTTGGCCACTGTCAGAACACACCTGCCAGCTGGGTCTGTCTACGTGTGGATAGCAGCATTCAATGTCACCTGACACACAGTATGCACTGATGTGTCCCCTCACAATACTGGCTACCCACAGTACTGTAGCGTACAATACACGCTTTAGCCAAAACAACAATACGTCTATGGCATGCAGAACAACCATCCGTGCCTGTGGTGCTTGTCCCCTGGGGCACAATACTCTGTGCTGCTGTGTACAAACCCAACCTGAAGCTACAGACTTGTAATTCCAGTCTGCTATGCAGGTGGTGCTGTGTGCATCCTGCAATAGCCCAGGCAATCTACACATGGAAATGCATGCAAATCAGGCCATAATGATATGCTAATGTGGCTGTTTGCCATCAGAATGCCTAAGTAGGGTCATTTGCATATATGTTTTGAATATGGCAAAGTTTTGCCCTCGGCAAACGTGTTTGCGCTGGGCGAACCTATCTGAACCTTAGTGCAGCTCTACAGTATTTTGTCTGCACTGTTGTTTGCAGCTGTTATGCACCACTTTGCTAGCACCCACAGTGGCCACATAGTTCACCTGTGCCTGACTCCACTTCTGTGATCACTGGGCTGCTGTTGCTGTTTGCACTGCCCGTTGCTATATTTAGTGCTGTCTTATTTGCTGGGCTGTCTTTGCACTGCACTCACAGCCATTATTACCCACCTTTGTTTGCTCACTATATTCAGCAGTGTTTGCCCCGGGCTATTAATTTGAATATTGTGTTCGACTGGCTTTGGGCTAAATTTGTCTGCCGGGCAGTACGAACTTTGCCTGCAGGCAAAGTTTTGAATATTGGGCCCCTGATCTTTTGTTTGCCTAAGAAGCTCCCGAGGAAGTATTCCTGCATGGAACCAGCCAGGGCTGTTGTTAACGGAGCAAGTTTAGACATTTAAATACCTAGGTGTGCACCTAGATGACTCACTCAACTTCTCCTCCCTTGTGGACTACGTTGTCAAGAATGCCAACATGAAACTGGGTGTTCTTTACCATCATGGGCACTCAGTGACGTCTGCTGCCCTGAAACTCGCCATGAGCAGCTCAGTCTTATCTTCCATTGACTAAGGCCTACCTAAATATGGGGCTGGCTCTGACACCACACTTAAAGAGTAAAAACTCTCTTAATAAGGCCTGTCGTCTGACTCTAGGTGCTGACCTCTTGACTCACACATGTGACCTTTCTGCACAGACCGGGTGGCTCCCGCTCCACCTCAGAGCTCAGTACCAGACCTGCATGCTGGTAAAAAAAAAATCAATGCTAGGACTGACGTCTGAGTCCACGAGCAGACTATTTAAGAAGGCACAACCCTCTAAACAAACTAGAAGTGTGGATAAAGGGGGCCTCCTGCTGCCATTTAAGCATACAAAACTGGCCCAGGAATCCCTTTCCTCCCAGGGCCCCAGGTGGTACAATGAGCTACCTACCACCCTCGCTGAATGCGCCAAACTCAGCCACTTCAAAACTTGGCTCCGTTCCAACTTAGAATTGGACAAGGTCTATCGATGCCCTAACAAATCATCATAATGTGCACTGCTGGTTTCTACCCCACCCTCTCCCACTCCAACCAACTCTTTAACCTCCTCAGCCCCTCTTCCTCCCCACCCCATCTTCAACACCCCTCCCTCCCTCCCCACTGCTCTCCTACACATAGATACTACCTCACACACACCCCTCTCTTCACTCCCACCACCGCTACCCTTCCTACCCACATGAGCTCACTCCTTTTTCTGACTACTTTCCTCTTATTGAGTCCCTCTGGCTAGATTTTATAGCATTATCTATTCTACTAACGACAAAGCCTGCATCTGGCAGCTCCTCTCCCCACACTCCTGACCCATGTTCCCTCACTATGGTTTATTACCGTCTCCAGCTCTTTTCCCTGTATAGACAGGACTCCCACCCCTAGACTGTATCCAGCACCTTCAAGAACTTAGACCGCACACAAGCTGTGCTGCCAGTTGAAATGTAATATCTCATTGTATTTGTAACTCCTGAACTATGTGTTATTGTACACCTGTGTAATTACTTGATGTAGTTATCTGTACTATGTAATATGCCAACTATTAATAATGGCTGTATTTGTTTGTTACATACTGTATTTGACTGACTTGGAACCTTTGAAAATGAGACCTTGACTCAAAGGTATTAATCCCCGAACTGAAATAAATAAATAAATAAAAATAAATAAATAATGTTTCACATATAACCATTAAGTTGTTGGACCTTGTGAGTGTTTTAATGTTTGGTCTAACACTGCACTGCATTTATAATTTACTGAATGTACAACATTGCATGGTTTTGGTGCCTTTTTTCTGTCTGTGGTAGAGTCCACTGTATGTGAAAGCAAGCAGTGCAGCCTGTCCACATGGCTGCTTACGCCGCTCACTGAAGAATGTGGCGGCTCATGGGAGAGGTGCAGTGAATGACTTACCATGATCAGGTAAGTATCTACACCACCTCATTTGCACCGCAGCAGCCCAAACGCTCAGGCTACTGTGATGCAAATAAGGCTATGTAAACTGTCCTTAAGACTTAAACACATGCCAGGATGCAGGCTGAGGGGAGTAGGTGTGGGCAAATACGTTAATTTGAATATTCTGCCTAATATTCATATTCAGGGCCCCATTTGTTCGGAAATTTGGTATTCATATTCATTATTCCTGTACCAGTAGGCGGGGGAGTAAAAACACAGCCCCCCCGCAACCTTCCTCCTCAGCCGAATCATCTTAAACGACATTCTCCATCCCCCCCACCCACTGCAATAAACCCAATCCCACCCTTAGCCCCTAGCACCCAGAATTTAAGGTTTAAACTTGTTTTAAAAAACCTCCCACGATAAACAACCTGCCTGCCACCTCAGCCGGCGCTTACTCGTATAGTAAAATAGCCGATCACGTGAACAGCTGTTTTACAATGCGAGCAAGTGCAGTAGAGCTTCCATTCAAAAGAAGTTGGCTGGTGGTGGAGGAAGGCAGGTTGTGACAGTCACCTTCGCTGAGCTGGGGGGGGGGGCCTCATCATATTGTGAAATAGGGGGGTTGTCTCTTGTATGCCACATTGCAGCTCAACATTAGCATATGTGATTTCACATTTCCTCAAACTGTTAATTCCTGCCCTTACAGCTAGTCCTAGGGGAGGAGGAAATCATCTCCATAGCAATTACAATTGCTCCCCTGGGTAACTACTGCTGGGCCATTAAAATAGTTACCAATTTTAGGAACAGCCTCCATATGAACAAAGAAGTAATAATTTTCGGCAACTACAACTGGCTAGGGAAAACAGACAACAGCATCAAAGAGACACTTGCAAATGCAAGGCTCACCTAGATCATAGAAGAACCCACAAGACATAACTACAAATCAGGGAAATCCACAACTCTAGATTGGATACTAGTCTCAGATGTCTACAAAATCAGGCAAGCAGGGGTACTGGCAAATAGCTTAAGTGACCACTGCACAGTCTTCTGCCATTGGTGTGCCAAAGAGGCAGAGGTTCCTCTGGTATTTGTAATGACTAGAAATTATAGAACACTCAACATTGCATCACTCAGAGAAGTGGTTAGCAAGATCAACTGGATGACCCGCCTAGCGGTGCTGAGGGCTGAGGCGCAGGACGCCACACCTCATGCCACGCCGGCGACCCAAGTTCAGGAGCAAGCTCGGGCTGCTGGGGGATGGCAGGGGCAGGAGAGGATTGAGCACCTGCTGGGCTGCTCTCCTCCCCGGGGGTGAGGCTGGGGATCATACAGCATGCCAGTGGTTCCTGGTGGAGACCGGAGGTACTGTAGCATGCTGGACAGCACGTAGTTGGCATGACCTGACGCTGGCAGAGGTTGCCGTGCGCCGAGCATCGGGGCATGCACACGCATGGGAAAGCGGGAGGAGTGAAAACCAGAACAAAGAAAAGCCCGGTCTGCGGGCACCTGCCCCCATGCCCATGGCCGGGTCCATCCTGCCTGACCTTCCAGGTTCCTCCACCCGGGTCCTCTCCCACATCAGAGTCTGACTGTTAAGAATGCCCAAAGAGGAAGGGCGGCCCCACCCCGGAGGGGTTAAGCTGGGGATGCCAATCATGGCTAGAGGAGGAGGAGAGAGGAGGCACAGGTAGGAGGACTTCAGGCAGGGCAGGAGCAGGCCGTGACCGGAGGGAAAAAGATGTGTAAAAAAAAAAAAACAACATCAATTGGCTGACTTTGGACTTCTCATACCAAACAGATGATGTGTTACACCAATTCTACAAGTTGTTCACGGTAGCCTATGATGCATTAGCACCGCTCAGGAAGCTTTGTGTCAGAGGAAACAGGCAGAAATGGGTCACCCCTCAACTTATCAAACTTATGAGTGCAAGGAATAAAAAATGGAAGGAGTACAGAAAAATGGCCAGTGCAGCCATACTGCTGGAATACAAACAGCTACACAACAGATGCAGATCCATGATTAGAAGGCTGAAGCCGGGAGGTCATGTGGTGACCTGACTATGATGGCAGTTTGAGAGAGAGAAGCTCCTGGCCACCCTGGATTAACCTCGGAAAATTACTTTTTTCTCTCAAGTGCTTTGCAACCCCAGTTTTACACAAAAGGCATTACCCGGGTCCAAGGCATGATCGACGAGTCTGGTGACAGAAACAAGATCCCACATTGGGAGAAATAACCATCAACAGTTTGCCGTGCTGCACCACGAGGTATCCCGACAATGGCAAGTAGGACATCCCACAGCAGATCTCTGTCTCGGGGGCAAAGATACACCCTGCTGAAACAAATAGCAGCATCAGTCCATACTATAAAAGAGACAGTTGTGGAAACACAGGCAATTTTATCCAAGATGATCAACAGGATTACAGCTACAGAAACCCATGTCACCTCCTTATAAGCTGCCACACAACAACAAGACAAGAAAATGCAGAAAGGGGAGAAACAAATAGAGTGGCTCACAGCAAAATTAGAAGATTTGGAAGGCAGGGACCACAGGAAAAATGCGAGAATCATAGGACTGACTGAAGGCTCTGAGGGGAGAAATGTGTTCCAGTATTTGCAGGACAATCTGCCCCTCTGGCTACAGCTGAACCCACAGCAATATCTATCCAAAACTGAAAGGGCTTATAGAATCTAAAGAGCCTAGTCGTCTTCTAACACAAACAAGCCGAGACCGCAGATTCTAAAGTTGCTAAGATTCCTCGACAAAGAAATAATTTTAAATAAAGATCTGCAAAATGTGGTAGTGGCAGGTAACCACCTATCCTTCTACACTGACTCCCCGAAGACAATTCTGGACTGCAGACAAGGGTCTGATAGGATTAAACAGGGCCTTAGGAAACGGGTCATAACCTACTCACTGCTGTACCCCACAAACCCTGCAAGTTAACTACTCTCAGTAAGCTCTTGGCCCACAGACTGCAAACCAGAGAAATGGAGAGGTATATCCCTAAAATACACATGGCTCAGGGAGCAGTAGTCCCCTCGCCAAAGCAGATAAAACATTTCAACAATATTACTCACACCTTTACTCCTCGGTGGTGCAACCCTCACAAGAAAGATCTGGACATTTTCTATGAGAATATTACTTTAACACAGATTGTCAAGCAACAGGCAAAGGAACTCTTAAACCCCATCACAGACACAGAAGTCGAAACAACCATTCATGGCAGAAGGCAAATCCTCAGGGTTAGATGGCTTCTCAAGAGACTTTTATGCCCACTTTTCTACCATACTGACACCCAGACTCACTTACCCATGCAATGACGCTTGGGACAACTGTAACCTCCCACCCTCATTTCAGCAAGCCTTAACTACCTTAATTCCCAAAAAAGGTCCAGATAGTGTACAATGCTCGTAGTTTAGACCCATATCGCTTATAAACATGGGCATAAACAAATTGGCGAAGTAATAGCACACCATTTAGACCCATTTGAAGCAGACCTGATACACCTGGACCAAGCTGGAATTGTCCCAGGCAGGCTGGGTGCGGATAACACCCATCAGGTGCTTGATATCATCTGGGAAGCTAAATGTTAGGAGCAACCCACCACCACTCTGTCACTGGATGCCAAGGAGGCCTTTGACAGGGTGGAATGGAGCTTCCTTTTTGATGTCTTTACCAGATTTGGACTACCTGGAAGATTTGTAGAGCTGATACAACTGCTATACAAATCACAGACAGCCTCTGTACTCATGAACCCGGTGATCTCACCACCCTTCTAGGGGAACCAGACAGGGGTGCTCCCTTTCCCCATTCCTCTATATATTACCGGTGGAAACACTGGCATCCAGAGTCAGAGCCCACCTGGACTTCTGAGGCATACTGATAGGGCCCATTATGAATAAACTGATGCTGTTTGCTGATGATATCACTCTACTGTTGTCAGACATCCCCATGGCCTTAAGAACCCTGAGTGCAATTCTCACAGAATACTCAACCCTTTCAGTGTATAAACTCAACGGGTCCAAGTCTCAAATATTGCCACTCACACCTTTGTGTAATCAGGAACTGTTCACCAACTATCCCTATCAATGGGCGCCAGAAGGGGTCACTTGCCTAGAGATACAACTGCAATCTACAGTGAAGGACACAATCCAGGCCAATATGGGCAAAATGGCAAACACACTTTCCAAAGATATTCAAGGCTGGGACTCCATTTACCTCTCTATTTTTTGGGAAGAGTAGATGCATTGAAGATGGTAGCCACTCCCAAAATCCAATACAATCTAAACAACCTCCCAATACCATTACCAGTGGCATTTTTCACCCAGTTGAACATGAAACTTGCTACCTTCATCTGGGACCATAAAACTCCAAAACTCAAACTGAGCACCCTCCAGCTACACTAGAGCTAAGGGGGACTAAGCCTCCCCAACCTAAAACTGTTTCATGACGGTGTGATTATCCGACATGCCATCACATGACTAAAACCTGAACTACTATCTCCCCCCCCACCACAACAAATGTGGAAGTAAGCCAAGCAGAACTTCCCTACTCCCATGCATTGATAAGTCTGGACTGGAAATTAGGAGCAAACACCTCACCCTACGCTAGACATACACGTCGAGTTTGGAAAACACATGCTAGCCAACTGGGCTGGGTCAATAAATCATCCATTCTATTCCCGATCTGGCAAAACCCACAACCCACACTTGGGAAAGAGCCCCTGAGATGTCCCCTGTGGCAGTCGAAGAGCATCTGTGCACTAGGAGACCTATACCATGCAGAAACAGGGGCCCTTAAGTCCTTTGAAATTCTCTCCCAATCACTTCATCCCACCCCCACCCCAAACCTGGGATATGTGGTCAGCAAACTGAAACAAACAAAACACATAGTAAGCCAGGATATTAAATTAAAAATCAAAGAGTCACCACCAGCAACCCCTCAAAACCCCAGACTCCAGTGGGAAAAGGAACTTGATGTGGCCATACCACAGGAGGACTGGAGCAGGGTCTGGACACTAGCATACAAGGCAAACCGTGAGATACAGGCTAAAGCTATCCAATTAAAGATTCTACAAAGGACATACCAGACTCCCCACTGGCTTTACAAAGCTAAACTAACACAGGACAATGACTGTTGGAGATGCAGCTCCCTACAAGCTACACTGACCCATATTATATGGACCTGACTATCTATCAAAAGATACTGGGAATTGGTCTGGAACACATGCATACAGTTTGAACCGCTCCCACCGACAAAAGACCCTAAGCTGTGCATTCCAGGCCCCCCTCTGTAGACGCACCACCTAGCGCTCCATCAATTCCAGTACAATGAGTCAATGGGGTCCTCACAGAAGCTAAGAGAGTATTTCTCCAGCACTGGAGAGACTGAGAGCCCCCAACAGTACCTGACCTCCAGATATGAGAAACTGACATATGTAGCAGCAGGCCGAGCAAATCTCTTCTGGAAAGCCTGGGGCCCATATGTGACCTTTCATAATCTGGAAGCCCTGACCCTCCTACCAAATAGGTGAATCTGACAACCAGATAAGTACACTCCCCCGCATTTACACAAACAGGCCTAATGACATAAGACAGAATAACAGCTACCTACTTGCTAGGAAAACAAGGACAAGGAAGACCAATGACAGCCTTAGCGGCAACAAGAACCCCAACTTGTAAGCCTCTTAGGAGGGATAACACTATCACCAATACCAGTACTGGCACAGAGTACTGTATAATCATGGCCCTCTAGCAGATTATTTAGGGGACTGGGCTCTTGATGCCCTTCCCTCCTCGCACTTACACCCACATTCCTACCCAATACCCCAACTACATCATCAATCCAGTAACACCCAAATTACACTCCTCCCCCAATTGGACACTTTTAGGTGCAGGAGAAAGAACACAGGACAATTACAAGCCCCACCACAGAGCTGAGGGAAACATCAAACAGGCCCAAATATCACTGAGTTGAATTACGCCATAGTTGAGAAAGGGCTACTGAAGGGAGAGAGGGGAAGGGTCTACCAACAAAAGCATTGTGTTGCATGTGTCAAGCAAGAACAGAGTGCCAGAAGAACCCTTTCTATCCTTTCCGAAGCAGCATGTCAAGAATGACTGTACCAGGGCTGGAAGCACTACACACCAGAGAGGTACCTGTAAGCTGTACAAAATGACTTCATCAAGTGTATTGCAAGTGTTTTATGATAATGTTACAGTAAAATAAATGCACTGTTCTATGCTTTATGTTCATGTTAAGATCAAGGAATTTCATAACACTAACTTAACTGTACTCCATGTATTGGAAAAAGAAAAAATAATAACAACTTTTATGGAAAAAAACAGAAGGCTGAAGTAGCACCTCTTTTTCCAAAAGCAAAGAGACTCCACTGGCAGCGATGTCTCAGCCACACAGAGAACAATCAACAACATGCTGAGAAAAACAGCAAGAACAGCCCCAACACCGATCCCCTTAAAATTACTGAAGAATTAAATTCATATTTTACCAACCTTGAGAAGTACATCCCTCCTAGCATCAATGGTTCACATCCCTCCAACTCAGGGTCACAGGATGGTGAATCCCAGTCCCCCAAGTTCTACTTCAAGGCCCTGGCTCCTAAAGAAATCCTAAAATTCCTAACCAAAATGAACCCTCGACCCCTAGTGGGTCTAGACAATGTAGACTTCAGGTTGATCAAAGACACAGCAGATCTGTTGTGCTACCCTCTGGCTAAAATTTTCAATCACTCTCTTCACACAGGTCAATTACCAGCACTTTGGAAAACAGCCACGGTAGTCCCAGTTCACAAGTCTGGCAGCGCAGCCTGCCTACAGAACTACAGGCCCATCTCTTTACTTGCGCCTCTTGCCAAAGTCTTCGAATGCACTGTGCTTGACTAGTTCCTTGACTTCACTGGCAAAACAGGAAAACTGACCCCCGCCCAGCATGGCTTCCACCCCAGCCACAGTACTGAATCGGTATTGGTTGAGTTCATGCAAGCTATCCACCAGTTCCTGGACCAGGATCACCAAGAAACGGCAGTTTTCATCAACCTCATCAAGACCTTTGATCTTGTTAACCACCAACTCCTAATGAGGGACCTTGGTGACCTCAGCTGCTTAGGGGAAATGCTGGGCTGGTGTCAGACCTACTTGACGCCCCACTGGGGGGTACATGCAGAAAACAAAGATCGCAAACTGTCTCTCCCCTGTGCTACCAGTCTTCATTGGAGTCCTGCAAGGATCTGTTTTGGACCCACTGTTTTTTAGTCTATTCCTGAACACCCTCCCACAGGAATGCTAAAAGGCCCAAACCCTGCTTTATGCTGACGATGCAGCGATATACACTGGTGGTGTTAAAACGAAAGGCCTACAGTGTGCCATCCAATCCAATTTTGACTCAATTCAACAGTGATTCACCAATCACAAGCTTGTGCTGAATGCCACTAAAACTAAATACATCACTTTCCACAACTCCAAAAGATAAAAATGGCAGATAATGGCAGCACCTCGATCATTACCCTTCTGGATGAGCACTGAAAAAGTCCAGGTTTTCAAATATCTGGGCCTCTGCATTGACTCCAACCTAACCTTCAATAGCCACATAATACATCTAATTAAAACTATGCACCAGAAACTGGGTGCTCTGTAGCGGATCAACTCCTTTCTGATCCCTCAACAAGACACCTCCTGGCCCAATCATTTCTCCCTCACTTATTGACTATGGATTAGTACTCTACTCTGCAGCAGTAGAATCTAAGCTCCACATGATCAAAACCCCATACAACCAAATTGCAAGATTTGCCACGCAACTCCCCACCGGGACCCACCACTGCGACTTACTAAAAAAACAGTGTCAAGTTTTGACTGGGTATCATGGTAAGGAAAACTGTCAAGAATAAAGCACCACTTATTTACAATTCTTTCTTGCAACCCAAAGTCTGTCTGACTTAAATCAGATCTGCAGCCACCACCTACTTCAAAATCCCCATGCTTAGAACATGTGCAGGCTGGGGGGGGAGGGGTCACTGCAAGCCACACTGGGTGAGCGGGATCTACGGGTGGTGGTAGACATCAAAATGAATAACTCTGAAAATTGTAACCACAGCCAAAGCAAACAGGATACTGGGCTGCATAGCCAGGGGAATTACATCCAGGAGAAGGGAGGTGATCCTCCCACTATATAATGCCTTGGTCAGGCCGCAACTCGAGTACTTTGTACAGTTCTGGAGATCCCATCTGAGGAAGGACATAGCACTGCTGGAGAGGGTCCAGAGGAGAGTGACCAGGATGATTCAGGGCATGGAGGGGAGGACCTATGAGGAGAGACTGGAAGAGCTTGGACTATACACACTGGAGGAGAGGAGGGACAGGGGAGACATGATAAGGGTCTTCAAGTACATGAAAGGAATAACTGAGAGCAGAACCAAGGAGCTGTTCAGGCTAAAGAAGGAACAACCAAGGGGTATGAGTTGAATCTGGAGGAAATTATGGGGGTGTAGGAAACATTATTTCACTGAGAGGGTGGTGAAGCTGTGGAGTGCACTGCCGGGTGGCTGGTGGAGGAGAGCACAGTGGAGGGCTTCAAGAAGGGGTGGGACAGATACAAGGGGGAAACTGAAGCCAAAGAAGACCCTCTCGGGGGCTGGGGGGGCAGGAAGGTGAGTACCTAGTTGGTGGCTGGCTACCGAGCAGACACGACAGACCATTAGGCTTATTCTGCTGGCTTTTAGTATGTTAGTATATCAACTACCCTGTCTCTTAAACTTTTTACCTGAACATGTGACTGATCAAACCCTGTCTATCTCTCTGTATTCAAAATGAAATTGTTGGACTAGTCATATAACTCAGACTCACATAAATGCCTATAATCTGCTAAGTGTATACACTGTAAAAGCACTTTTACTGTGTGTTTGTAGGTTTTCAAGCTGAACTGCATCCTATAACTCTCCCTAGGTCTGGTCAACTATGAAAATGGGCAGATATTGCTCATAGTCTCACCAGATGTTAATAAATAAAAATAAATTTGGGTGATGGGGGTGAGAATTGGGGGCTACTGCCAAGGGGTTGGGGATGATTTTGTTTAGCAACAAAAAGGTGTGAGAAGAAACAGTGAACAACAGTGAGAACTGCAGAAGAATGGCAGCAAAGGCAAACAAGTTACTGGGCTGCACAGCCCGGGGAATAACGTCCAGGAGGAGTGAGGTGATCCTATCTCTGTATAATGCCTTGGTTAGGCCATACCTTGAGTACTGCGGGCAGTTCTGGAGGCCGCAGCTTAAGAAGGACATAGTACTGTTGGAAAGGGTCCAGAGGAGGGCAACCAGGATGATCCGGGGCATGGAGGATAGGACCTATGAGGACAGGCTGGAAGCCCTTGGGCTATATTCATTGGAGGAGAGGAGAGATAGGGGTGACATGATTGAGGTTTTCAAATATGTGAATGGGATTAATGGGGTAGAGCCAACGAAATGTTTAGGCTAAAGCAAAGGGGCACAACCAGAGGGCATAAATGGAAACTGGAGGGAGGAACCTATAGGGGAGAACGTAGAAGGCATTACTTCACAGAGATGGTGGTAGAGGCATGGAATGCATTGCCCGGGAGTCTAGTCGAGCAAGACACTGTGGAAGGCTTCAAGATGTGGTGGGACAGATGCATGGGGTACTGAAGACAAGACTGACCCTCACAGGGACAAAGGAGCAGGGAAGAAAGCGTTCGTTAAGGGCTGCATACCGAGCAGACACAAAAGACCGAGAGGCCTATTCTGCTGGCTTTTAGTATGTTAGTAAGAAAGAGATGGTGGCACTGTGTGGTGGTGGTGGTGGTGGTGGTGGGGGTGCCAATCGCCAGTCATTGGAGTATTTTATTAAACCACATTTGAATCTTAAACTGAGGGTGCTGGGGGGGAAGGATTATGCTTAGCTGCAGAGGGTGGGCGGAATAAGAGGATATATATTTTTTTAGTGTAGTATTTCCCAAATACAAATAAGCATGAATAGTGATGTTGCCTGCCCTGTACCATTAGGTTTAGGTCATGGCCTTCCTGTACAACATCCTAAAACTATACCTTTTATCCACTTGTTAACTGTATTACTGAGCCTGTATTTACAGTGACGGTGTCTGCTCGGTACCCTGTACCTCTCTTTACAACTGGTCACGTGTGAAAAAGGGCTATGTAGCTCATCTTGCTCTTCAGTATAAAATATAGAAATAAATGGTGTCACTTTTCATTATTTGTGTGTCAACTACAAACAATACATTATCTGCAGTTCTCAGAAAATACTATTTATTACTCACACTCCCCTAGAGGGGAGTCACAACCAGTGTAAACATACGTACAATCACCTGTTTGGGATTTAGACTCTGCCTCGGCAAGAAGGCATCTGTGTATCTGTACCTGAACTGGAGACAATGCAGGTTGTGGGTGGTGGGAAGAAGGGCAAGCAGAGCATCTGCCCAACAACACTGCTTGAGCCCAAGATCTTGCCTGAACCGGAAATAGAATCCCCTTTTAAGACTGAATCTGCAACTCAAGCCAAGCACAAAAAAACCAAAATCTAAATCCAAGCATTTGCCAAAGCCTGAGGCTTTGCCGGAGGCCAAGATCCTGCCTGCACAAGATCATTATGACCTGCAAATGAGAGCACTTACAAAAAGCAGATAAGCACAGGCATCCGCACAAACCTGAGACCATGCTTGAGCCTCAGATCCTGCCTGAGTAATAAACCGGGAGCCGGCAGCTTCGAACAAGATGGTAGCTACAATGCAGGAAGACGGCACTCACAAAAAGGACCAAAAACAAGCACAAACACTCAGACCTGAGCCCCAACCTGAGCAACAGCCGTAGCCAAAAAAGTAAAAACTTGAGTGCAGGCAGTAGCCTGAGCTCGACACCTGACACCAGTGTCTTTTAATGTGCCTCAGTCCAGGTTTTTTCAGTTTTTACAGCTGTTTTTGTACAGCTGCTACCCCGTAAGATTAGGAAGCTATGTCTGGTACACACTAATTAATTTTACTCTTACATTCCTGATAGTCACGGGCGCAGCACAGGATGCTTGAAGTACCTGTCCTGCATCGAAGCGAGCAGTGCTGCCTGTCCACATGGCAACTTACACCGAATGCATCCTCAGCTTCTCTGCGACTTGGAGAGAGGACCAGGATCCGGTAAGTGTCCACATGCCCGCATTTGCACAGCTACAACCCAAGCATTCAGGGGGCTACAGTGCATCTGTGGTTGTGCAAACTGGCCTAAGGATCTCGGGGTTATTTATTTTGTATGATACAAGGGTTGCCTCAGTTTTAAAACTGAGTCAAGGAGCAAGTGAAGATATTGTTTCTGAGACTGGAGAAAACTGCAACGAAAAGCTGACCATGCCTTACTGCTTACTGGGAAACATCCATGTAGTCTATACTTAGTCTTGGTATGGCACTGAGACCTCTAACTCACAAACCAGAGCTATTAATAGCTCCATCCATAAGGAGACACTATACACGCTCCTGCGGATGCTCCCTGGCTGGGACGTCAGCCGAGGGAGATTATGGGATGTGCCTCTAGAGATGTGATACTTGAAATTCTGGTGGGGGGACGACAGGGTCAACCAGGACAGATGTAAACAAAACAACAGCACAGTAAGTAAAAATACACACTGTGCTAAACTGTTAATCGGGGGTCCTCAAACGGAGATGTAGACCGTAACTACATGGACATTTCCCTTTAATCCAGTAGTGCTAGAGGACAAAATGCTGACAGGAAGAGTTCATGTGCCATGGTAATCAGGCTGTATATGACAGTGTAACAGAGATTAATGTAGGGGTCTTGGAATACTAAAAGCCAATCAACCCATTTTATAATGAGTTTTGTTTGACAGATTTAGGGGGAAAATGGCATTCTCCATGACTTTCTTGAATTCATTGGCAGAGTTGAATTTCAAAAGTCATTCTTAAAAGTTGGCCATTTTAGAACAACTTTTTAAAACCTCCAACAAAATTAGTTAACTCTGTGTAACCCCTAGGTGGCGCTATCCCAAGGGCTACTACCCCTGCCTGTTTGACTACAGACAGATTGAGGGGCCTAGGTCCTATGGCGGGTGCCTCCACCCAGAGGTCAGGGTTTGAAGTGGTTAGACTAGCTTGGTCACAGCCCTCTGGGACACTGAGACCCCTTTTATTCCCTCTAGTGGCTCACACAGTACACCGGAGTTACAGCCTCAATACCCCACGTATACACACTGTTCACTCATATAGATACCACTTACCCTCAAGACTGATTCTGCAGCACGTCTCTGAGGACCCCCTGTAAAATAAGGTTAAACAACATACACAGCAAACACAATACTGTTTCCATAAGTACCAACACCACAGACAGTATATAGTATAACAACAACAAATCTGATTTATTTAGGGGCAGTAACACGGGAGGGGGAAATCAGGTTAATTGGTGGCATTAAATCACAGTACTGTGCACACATACAGGGGCTGAAAAGTCACACTCTGGGTACCCAGGTTGGGGGGGGTGGGCTAGCCAGGTCCATTGCCCGGGGCTGGCCGGCAGGTGCAGATGGATAGGGCCCTGCAGAAAAAAATATATGCACAACACCCAAATGTAATCCGGAGCCGGATGGCTCAATCCATGAAGCAGTGAAACAACAAGAATTAGATGACACACTTGTGATTGAAAACAGGCTGCAGGGGAATACTCTGATTTGTACTCACAATACCCAAGCTGAAAACCGGATGGTGGATCTTCTTCTGGATTGCCAGAACAACAAGGCATGGAGACAAAGTTCTTGTGACTGGACCCCACTGCAGTTGATAGCAAACGGATTTGGTCCGAGACATGCTGGGGTTTGCTTCCAGCTTCAACACACAGCACACAGCACTGGAGATTGGAAATAGCGATTCCCCACAAGCACTACACACATCCATATGTAAAAGGAAAGTACTATACCAGGCAGACTGCTCCTCGATCCCGATCGCAATTACTGCAAAATACCCGGGAGCACACACAGCAGCTTCAGTTCCTGACAGACCGAGCGTGATTCAGCAATTTCTCCAGTCTTCTACAGGGTGAGCCTGGTTTCCACATTTCTAGTGCTTCTTTCTCCTCACAACTCAGATTCAGTCCAAACTGGCACTCACAAAGGCTGCAGACCGAAACTCAGGGCCTCACATGCGTTTCCTGCGCAAAACTATACACCACAGAAGCACAGAGCTCCTTCTCTCTACACAGTCACAACTGATCTAATCTTTCCAGTCACAGAGTATGACATTTCCTTTAGCTCCACACCATTCTGCACCTCCAGTGCACCTCCCTGGGGGAATTTAAGAGTGGCCTAAAAACCCATTTGTACCAAATTGCTTTTTATAGTACTATATAAACTGTTGTTAAAATTGTGGTTTTATGAATGTTTTATAGTGTATTATAATGTTTGGTCTTTTTATTACATGTTTTGTACAGCGCTTTGAAAATCTGAAAGGCACTTTAAAAATAAAATAATTATTATTATTATTATTCTGTTGGCTGGTTCGACTGTCACTCACAATAAGACTCCCTCTGTTGGTGGAAAAACGTGCCAAGGTTAACACTACATTTCCCAGAGTCACTGCCCATACAATCCCCTTGTGGCTGGCTCAAAACTGAGAGTCCAAGTTCCGATTTGTCCCCAGGCTCCATTTTAGGGTCTCCCTATCATCCTGATTGGTCCAAGTCAGCTATTCAGGACTAAAATGAAAGAGTTACACTGAAACAGTTCGTGCTGAAATGAAGACAGGTTAGATAAACTACATTTTCTCAGTCACTCTAAATGATTTCTGGCAAACAGTTATATCTTTCAACAAGGCTCCCTCTGCACATGTAGCAACAGCAGAAATGGATCGAATTGACAGCAGCCCTGGCAGGATCCGAGCATTAAATACACAGTACAAACTAATTAAGTCTGCAAGCAGACAGCTCTTAAAGAGACAGTACGTGGAGGCTCAAATAGCACTCACTTGGAACCACATTTAAACAGCCCAGACTTGGAGCATTCAGGCAAGTTCTTGGAAGACTTTTGGGATCCCCCATTTGCAGGGGGGTTACACCTGTATTATTTTAAAAGTCTGCTTAATTCTCCCAGCCAAAGTAGCAGGATGTTTACACCACACAAGAAACACACCCTCACCACAGAAGTCCTACTATGATGATGATATCACTTTTATTTTTATACAGCAGTTAAAACATTAGAGCAGAAACTCTGGTTACAAAATGTCCTGCTTGCAGTAGTTGCAACTGTTATGTTGTTTCTTTTGTACTCTCCCAGGTTGTATCTGAAAATAGGCATTTGTCTAGTGCACCCACCTGGTTAACAAAAGCTAAATAAATAAACACGTAATTATGACAAAACATGGAGTCAGAGCCTCAGTTTTCTTGTGTCATGTAAAGCAGCAGAGATTTCCTTTGTAAGTAGGTAGGGATATGGGGAGATTTTTTTATAGTAAACAAAGGAACTTTGGAAATTAAAACAATGAGTGGCATTTCATTTTTTCCGCGTCTTTATGCGTGTGATGGGGAGGGAGTTGAGAGGAAATTGTTTTTTTTTTTTTTTTTTTTTTTTTACTGAAAGGATTTTACATTTTTAAGGCCAAGACAGAGCACAGTGGACCAACTCACCGATCACCTCAATAAATACCAACTACTGTGCCCCAATCAACATGGGTTCAGGCAAAACCACAGCACTACCACTGCCCTGGTGGAGTATGCTGAATACGTTCACAATGCTATGGATGAAGGAAAAATGGTCGGGTCAGTGTTCATTGACCTAACAAAGGCCTTCGACACTGTGAACCATCCCCTCCTCCTAGAGCAGCTTCAAAACCTGGGTGTGGCTACCAATGTGACACAGTGGTTCCAGGACTATCTCACCAACCGGACTCACGGTTAGATTTTGTCTCGCAGTGTCAGACCCAGAAACATCACTCTGGGAGTCCCCTAAGGGTCAATCCTGGAACCCCTGCTTTTCAGCACTTTCCTAAATGATCTACCAAAGTCCTGCAATGTCAGAATCATCCTCTACGTGGACAACATGGTAGTCCCCTGCAGCAACCAAAGTATTGAGGCCCTACAATCAGATCTGCAGTCATCATTCCACCAACTCGACGACTGGTTCAACAATCACAAGTTGCCGCTCAACTTTATGAAAACCAAGATAATGCTCCTCTCCAGCCCTCAGCTCAAAAAAAGGTACCCTAACCTGTCTGTCTCAAGCAAGGACCATGCACTGTTGGAGCAAGCGCACTCTTTCAAATATCTGGGGATCACCCTTGATGACACACTCTCGTACGCCAATCACATAGACCACATGGTCAAGACAGTTAACACCAAGCTGGGAGTGCTCTGCAGACACAGGAAATACCTCACATCTGATGCCCTACGCCTTGCGGTCTCTAGCTCAATACTAACCACCATTGACTGTGGACTGGTAGTCTATGGAGGTGCCATCGTCACGGCCCTAAAACAGGTGCACATTGCCCTAAACAAGGCGTGCAGACTCACTCTCTCTGCAGACCGCCTCTCACACACCTGCTCACTCTATGAGCAGACAAACTGGCTACCACTGGGAAGCAGAATAAAGTTCTAAACCTGCCTGCTTGGTAAAAAGGCTCTCCTGGGGAAGGCTCCCCAATGCATAACCAATACTCTCTCTCTAGGATGTGCTCAGAGCATGTCACCTGTGGCAGGAAGCTGGGGGCACATGCAGTCCCATTCCGAAGAACAGCACTTGGTCAACGCACCTTCTCATATAGAGCACCTCTCTGGCTGAATGAAATTCCAAAACTTGCCCACAGCCCCATCGGTGTACCTTAATTCAAATCTGATCTCAAGCACCATCTTGCCTCAAGCTCAACCTGTGATTATTCCTGTACCACCTAGCACCACCCTCCCCAGCACCTCACCATTAGTGGCACCTTGATGTCTCCCCCTTCCCCCGACTTACCATCTACTGTCAGACAAGGCCTCTTTCTCGAGGTTGCTTCCTCACCCACCCACCCTCAAGCCCTTACCTGAAGCCTTCCACCCTTTGGGTGGTACTCTCTCAATCTCCCCCCACCTGCTCATGCCCAGGGCTCTGGTGTAACCTCCCCCTGTACCAACCCAGTAGCCTGCCCCTCTGCCCCTCCAGAAAGACATTCTTTCTTTGTATACGGGTAAGATCATGATCTCTGTCCTCCACACTTTGATGCAATGTATTTTATTATATGTATTGTAATGTAACGCTATTGTAACTTGCCCTAATGTCTTAGAACTCTTGTCTGTATTATTTCTGACGTGGAACCTTTTGTAAAGAGCTCATGCTCAAAGGTTGTATCCCAAACTCTTAAATAAAAAAATAAATAAATGAAATAAAGGTTTACAGTGGTGATGGTGGTGGAGGGGGATGACTGCAATTTACAAGTTTAAGTTTCAAGAGGTCTATGTTAAGATTTAAATGCAGGTACTGAAGTAGACTGGTCCTTTTGCTGTGAGTCATAGCAAGACTTACCAATGAGTAAAAACCCAAACTAACCAGTCGTATCACTGGACTTTTTCCTGACCATTCTGTAATGCTCCTTTTCACAGAGATCCTACAGAGGGCAGCGAAAAAAAAAAATTTGTATCACAGTATAAAACAAAAGTATTAAACTAATTTTATGAGCGCTTGCACAACACTTGCACATTTTACCACCTATGTCCCTATCTTGAGTCAGTAGTTAATCTACTTTAATCTTCTGACTGGGCATACCCCCTTGTAACTAAAAGCTGTGTTTACAAAGCTGCACAGCTCCTACCTGATGTCTGCTCCAGTGCTGCTCCCACCTCCCAAGCCAATGAGCGGTTGTGTTCACACAAGCCCTAACTGTACCGATGCAAGCCATGCCTGAGAGGGACAGTGGTCTGGGGGCAGGCAGACGTTTTGCGACATCAGCAGTGACACGCCACATAATGCGCTGACTGCTGACTTCATTTCATCTCGATGCTATGCCTTCCATTAATACAGAAAGCAGCGGCAAGTAATATACAGAGCATTCCACTTGTATGCGCATCAGATGTAGACACATTCTGATTATATGCACACCAGATTTCGGTTGTATGCAGACTTTTCCTCCAGACAGGGGCACCACAGACATTAATACTGTCAATCACACCTGTTAAACTGCTGCCAGTGGTTGAATATGTATAAGTTTTAGTCAGTTTTAACCTGTCTGGTTGTCAGAGCCAACAGCCATGGAGAAAAATAAATTAAATAGCTCAGAGTATGCAACATTTGACTTGGTTTGGTAAAAATAAATATTGTTCAGATTTGTCATTGGGCAAGTGTAATGTTACCTGATTACTGTATACTCTGATGTATTGCATATTAATCCTGTATGGTTTCTTTTGTTTACATCTCTGCCCCCCCTCGCCTCCCAAAAATGGCCATTGAGGTCCTACCCTGTTAAAAAATGTCAAATTCAAAAAATAAAATATTCGAAATGAGTCTGATACATTCAGTAAAGGTAAAAGTGAGTAGAAAGTGAGAAAATGTGTTTTACTGAGTGGCTCCGTTGCTTTCAATACATTTTCAGCTGTATGCAGTTACGGATGTATGCTCACAAATGGTATGTCCCAAGCATCTGCTTGTATCAAGAGTTGACTGTAGGTAGCGGACAGTGGGGGCTGGATGGACAGAGCTGGCAATACATCGAACATGGGAGCTTGTGACTGCATGCAGGGGCTGGCCCAGTCGGAGACGGACTGCAGAGGCTGCCTGCCGGTGGTGGGACTCGCACAGAGAGGAGCTGCTGCTGCTGCTGCCATGGGGAGTGAGAGGGATCATACATAGAGCTGCAAAAAGATACCGGTATATTGGGGGATCACATTTAACCTAAACCTGGAGGGGCAGAGGGGCATGTTAATCCTATACCTGGTTCCTTGTTAAAGGTATTGGTAGTTTTGAAACTGCATGGGTCACTGAACACACCTGTCACACAAGGAGCACGTGGTTAGTTGTATGATGATCCCTTGTCCCTAGATAGTGCAGTCAGGGGGCAACATGTTTCATCACAACTTCCTGTTTGAAAAAAAGAGGACACTGTGGGAGGAGACAGAGATACTGAGGAGGGGGGGACCCTTACCGATCGGCAGGTCTGGGAAGAGGGGGAGGTATCACTGGCAGGTGGGGGGAAGGCTAAGCAGGGAGAAGGGGTACCGGAAGTGGAAATTACAGCAGAGAGAGTGAGGGAAGCCCTCAGCTCCCTTAAGACGGAGAAAGCACCGGGGCCGGATAAATTACATCCCAGAGTGCTGAAGGAACTTGCAGATGTCCTGGCAAAACCCCTGGCAGAGCTTTTCACCATCTCTCTGAGGACAGGGTGGGTGCCCCAAGACTGGAAGGTGGCGCATATAGTGCCTATCCACAAGGGGGGATCAAGGAGGTGGCAGGGAACTACAGGCCTGTCAGCCTGACATCGGTGGTGGGCAAGGTGATGGAGGGCATTGTCAAGGAGAGGCTGGGGTGGACCTGGATAAGTCAGGGTGCCTGGACGATAGACAGCATGGATTCATCCCGAGGAAATCGTGTCAGACAAACCTGGTGGAGTTCTATGACTGGGTGACAAGTGCCTTGGACCTGGGTAGACCAGTGGATGTCCTTTCTAGACTTCAGCAAGGCATTTGACTCTGTTCTCCATTAGGCCTGTTGGATAAGCTGGGAGAAATGGGGTGGGAACCAGATGATCAGATGGATAGGCAATTGGCTCAGGACCGGACCCAGAGGGTGCGTAGTTGTGGGATAGTCTCATCCCCAAGGAGGGTCATTAGTGGGGTCCCAGGGATCAGTCCTTGGGGCCCCTTCTGTTCAATGCCTCACGTATCTGACATGGGACAGGAATCAGGAGTGAGATGAGTCTCTTTGCAGATATTTCGAAACTGAGGCGGTGGTGGATGGGGAGGAGGAGGGTGGCCCTGCAGGGACCTGGAGGCTCTGGAAGATGGTCTAGAAAGTGGAAGCTGAGGTTCAATGCAGGGAAATGCAGGGTACTCACCTGGGGCCAGAAACCCAGGCCAAGTGTACACCCTGGGAATGCTACAAGTCTCAATGGCTGAGAGGGACCTGGGGTGGTGGTGGATGTCAAGATGAACAACTCTGAGACTTGTAGGAGGGCAGCAGCAAGGCCAACAGGATGCTGGGATGCATCGCTAGGGGATCACCTCCAGAAGGAGGGAAGTGATACTCCCTCTGTATAACTGCTTGGTGAGGCCGCACCTGGAGTACTGCGTGCAGTTTTGGAGGCCACACTTAAAGCGGGACATTAACCTCCTGGAGAGGGTCCAGAGGAGGGCAACCAAAATGATTTGGGGCTTGGGGACAGAACCTATGAGGAGAGGCTCAAAGAGCTAAATATGTACACATTGGAAGAGAGAAGGGACCGGGGGACATGATAGAGGTCTTTAGGTACATGAAGAGGGTAAATAGGGAGGAACAGTGAGGTGCTTGAAGGAAGGAGGAAGGGCCACTAGAGAGCATGGGTGGAAGCTGGAGGGGAAGATTCAGGGAGAAAGGAGAGGTGCTACTTCACTGAGAGGGTGGTGGAGCCATGGAATGCACTGCCTAGAGGGGCTGGTGGAGGCAGAGACAGTGGAGGGTTCAAGAGGGTGGGACAGATACAGGGGAAGGGTTCTGGAAGCAAAATCCAATGCAGCAAGAATATCCGGAACTGGGAAGGGAGAAGCCAGAGAAGGCGAGGGGGACAGCAAGGTCAGCACCCAGGTTGGGGACTGACCAAACGAGCAGACACGAAAGACCGTTAGGCCTATTCTGCTGGCATTTTAGTATGTTAGTATGTTAGTAAGAGAAAACTGCAGCAATGTGAGTGATGTTATCAGTCCACATGGCATATCACACCACTCGAATTGCTGCATGTTTCCAACACTGCAGCAGCTTTAGGAGCAGAGTAAGGAATGACTTACTGTGATCAGGTAAGTGTCCACACTGCCACATTTGCACCGCAGCAACCACAGCACTCGGATTGCTGCTGTGCACATGTTGCAGTGCAAACAGGCGTAAAGAATTTGCTCTTTGTCTCTCCCTTGTGCTATAATTCTTTTAGCCTCCCTGACAAGCCTCTTACACTTATCCTGTAGAAATCTGTAATAATCCCTCTCTTCCTCTGCCTTGCCCTATATGCTCTCCTTCTTGCTTTTATAGTCTCCAGAAACATCTCTTCCCATTTACACTCGCCTTCTACATGCCCATCTCCTTTCATTACCAATCAAAACACACAAAGATTGAGAAGCAAATATTATATCCTTGAACATCACCCACCGTGACCACATACTCTCCGAAGGAAGGAGGGGGGAGCAACTGAGAGAAGGGAGGAGGTGCTACTTCACTGAGAGGGTGGTGGAGCCATGGAATGCGCTGCCCAGGGAGCTGGTGGAGGCAGAGACGGTGGATGGGGTTTAAGAGAGGGTGGGATATGTACAGGGGAAGGGTTCTAGAAGCAAAGTCCAGTGCAGCAAGAATATCCGGGACTGGAAAGGGAGAATCCCGAGAGGGTGAGGGGGGCAGCAAGGTCGGTTCCCATGGTGGGGGATGACCAAACAAGCAGACATGAAAGACCGATGGGCCTATTCTGCTGGCATTTTAGTATGTTAGTATATCTACTCCAGAAATCATTACCGCAATCTTTCCCTGAATGTTTTTTCTCTAATCCCCAGAATGATTAAACTGTACGTGTGTGTTGGCTTTCCTAGACCTGCTAGTTCTGGCTGAAGGCCCAAAATATCAGCAGTCTTCAATGATCACAGACACATTAGTGCTGGTAGAAGGTCACCATGAGCACTTGTGGATATCAGCTTCTCCAGGCCCACCAGTTGAGACGGAAGATCCTGGATGTCAGTGTCTGCCAGCTTTCATAGGCTCTTTGGGGAGGATAGAATGACCTGCATGCTGGCAGCTTCTGGCAAATAGGCCCAACAGCAGAATAAAAACGGACTTCATTGTTCTTTTTTTCTATCCAGATTTATATCCCTCTGCCTCTGATCTGCTTAACTTTAGCCAGCTCCCCAGCCCAGTCACCCACCTTCCATGAGTACATACTGCAGCCTCTTTGTTCCCTGTGGCTTGCCTCCAAGTTCAGGGGCCCTGGAGGTACCCGCCCTTGACTGGATCTGGTTGAGAGGCAGAAGCCCAGTGGGCACACTGTGGGGACTGAGAGGAGCTGGCTATCATTCTCCACGTCAAGGTTTTTGCCCAACTGCTTACTCCACAGTAGAACTATACCAGCAGTTCCACAGTGGCACATTGAAGCAAACTATATAGTCCATAAAATGATGTACAAATCATAAAATATTTTACATACACACACAACTTTTAAATACCAAAATAGTTCATTCATAGTACTGCTACAAAAAACTATATACATCTTGAATATTTAACACTGCACAAACACACACCGAATCAGGAAGTATTTCTTGTTCTTATGAGATTATTTCATATATTTAAATACAATATACAGTTGTAACCCCCTACAAATGGGGGTTCCCAAAAAGTCTTAATTGAGCTTACCTAAATGCTCACTGCCAGGCTGGTGTCCTGCGTTTTAGCAGTTTAAATGTATTGCCAGAGAGTGTCTGTTAGCCTCTGTGTACTGTCTCTTTAAGAGCTGCCTGGGTTGCAGTCATAATTAATCTGGGAGGGGGCCGAGGGTTGCTATGCTCGAGTCCTGCCCGGGCTGCCAGATAATCGCTCCATTTCTGCCATCGCTATTAGCGCAGAGGGAGCTCTGTTAGAAGATGTACTTCGGGGTGGGTCAGAAGTTGGTCAAGTGGGTGGCAAACTGGTTGACAGGCAGAAAACAGAGGTTGTGGTAAATGGTATACAGTCAGAAGAGATGCAAGTCACAAGTAGGGTACCTCAGGGATCAGTTCTGGGGCCAGTCCTCTTCAATATCTTCATTAGTGACATTGCAGATGGACTAGAGGGTAAGGCTTGTCTGTTTGCAGATGACACCAAGATCTGCAACAGAGTAGATGATTCAGATGGGGTGGGCAGAATGAGAAGAGATCTGGATAAACCAGCAAAATGGTCAGAAGAGTGGCAACTGGGATTTAATGCAAAGAAGTGCAAGATCATGCACATAGGGAAGAGAAACTCTGAAGCCACCTATAGGCTGGGAGGGGAGTTGCTGGCAGTCACAAAGGAAGAAAGAGACTTGGGCATCATCATCACCGATGACCTGAAATCATCCAAGCAGACTTCTAAAGCAGTAGGTAAGGCTAGGGGATGTTAAGGTGTATTAGTAGGGGTATCACAAGTCGTAAGAGGGAGGTAATAATCCCTCTTTACAAGACACTGGTTAGGCCCCATCTGGAGTACTGCGTGCAGTACTGGAGGCCACACCTTCACACGGACATTAACCAAATTGAGGCAGTTCAGAGAAGGGCAACCAAAATGGTGCAGGGACTGCATCAGAAGACATATGAGGACAGATTAATGGAGCTCAATACGTATACCCTTGAGCAAAGGAGGGAGAGAGGTGATATGATAGAAACATTCAAACACCTTAAGGGCATTAACAAGGTAAAAGAGTCTAACATGTTTAAATATAAGAAAAATAGCAGGACAAGAGAACACAGCATGAGATTAGAGGGAAGCCGATTAAGGGGAATTGAGAATTCTTTTTCACAGAAAGAGTGGTGGATGCATGGAACGGCCTACCTCAGGAAGTGGTGGCTATGAATACAGTGCAGGGCTTCAGACAGGCATGGGATAGGCATAAGGGAGCAATACAGAGGAGTATGAATAGATAGGCCACTGACAGAGCACAGGCCGATGGCACATTTATAAGGTAGAAAATGAAATGGGCAGACTGGATGGGCCTTGCGGTCCTTATCTGCTGTCAACTTCTATGTTTCTATGTTACTTGTTTGCTGATCATTTATTACAATAGTAATAATACTGCAGTTTGTCTAACCTGCCTTCTTTGCAGCATGGACATTTCTGTTTATCTCCACCATCTTGGTCCTGGACTGCTGAAATGGGGAAATTAGTACTTTTGGGGACCCTAAAATGGAACCTGTCCCCAGGTGCTTTGTGGGAGCAAAATTCTGTAGGAATTGTAGTTTTAGGCTTCTGGCGCCTTAATGAACTTGGAGGGGGAGCCCTTCTTGTGACTGACAGAGGAATCAGCCAACCAAACCTTTTGGATCCTGGGGAAAGTCCCAGACTGTTTGTAGTTTCAGTTCAGATATGAGTTGGAAAGTGAAGCAGTAGCAGCTCGAGATAGTCAAGCAGTAATCCTGCATAGATTCGCACGGGAGAACTATGAAAAGGCTGAGTTTTGGCCTGCCTGTCTGCCTGCTATCCCTGAGAGGGAAACTGAAGTTTATTCAGACTGAATCCGAATTGTGAGGACGATTTAAGCCACAGAACTGTGACCAGGCTTTAACCTGAAGAAGACCGAAGATTTGCTGAATGCGATCGGCCTGTCAGGATTTCCAGCCACCTTTGAACTCCCAGTTTGTGCAGAGACTCTGTAATTGTGACCGGATAGCAATCTACCTGGTACAGTAGAATTTCTTATATGTAAATGTGCTGTGTGCTGTTAGTGGGTCGTGATTTGGTTCCCCACTGTGTGCTGAACTGTGTTCTGCTTGCTGGAGGCTGCATCCAGCTCCCACGGACTGAATCCGTATTCATCTCCATTGGGCCTGGGCTTTGCCGCACTGGCCCAGCCAGACTACCCACTGCACAGAGAAAGCCATCGACGACAGACCTGCCTGGGGATCAGCCCCCTGCTCACGCTTTGAACAGGAATGATGCCTCAGTGATTCGTGTGGGCCCTACTTCTCCTGACACTCCAGTTCAACAACCTGCTGTCTCGATTTCGTCCTGCCTGTGTCCTGTATTGGGTATCATGAGTAAACATCAGGATAGCTCCCTGCAACAACAGCTAAATCTAAAGTGTTGTCTTCTGATTGCTTTGTTGTTTTTTCTGTCATGAACTGAGCCCTCCAGCTCAGGATTACAAATAATGTGCGCTGTGCATGTTGCTTTCTTCCATCACAGGGCCCCAACCAGCTGCGAGCCGGCCTACCCCGAGCAACGTTCCTGGCTAGTCCACCGTCTTCCTACCTGGGTACCCAGAGTGTGTGACTGTGTAGGGACTCTGCAGTGCATGCATAACTGTCTGATTGATATATCCTTTAAGCAAATCAACCTGATTACGTCCCTCCCTTGTTCAAGTCCCCTGAATAAATCAGATCTAACTCTTTTTGCATTTAACCTGACTGTGGTTCCAGTTTGTGCCAAGAGTACTGTACTGTTGCTATTTGCTGTGCATAGCCTTGCTTTACAGGGGGTCCCCAGGGTCGAGCTAGAGGAACCAGCCCTGGTGGTAAGTGCAAACAGTGTGGGTAATTGCATGGTGAATAAGGGTCATTGGGAAAGTGATTATTGTATACTGTTCAGGCCACCAGAAGGGAAAGAGGGGGGTTACAGTGTCCCGGAGGGCTGTACCCAGGTTAGCTTGACAACTAACAACCCTGACCTCAAGGTGGAGGCACCCGTTTCAGTACCCAGGCCCCTCAAGCTGCTAATAGCTGCTAACGCAGGGTAGTAGCCCTGGGATAAAGTGCCACCCTTACATCTTGAGGCTCACCGCTGGGATTTTGTGTCTCTAGTGGCCGAAATTATGAATTATTGTCAAACATAAATGGCTACCCCAACAGAAGTGGCTGTGCACCAGTTGGTAGGGTGGTGTACGGGGCAAGAGATTGACCCCCATAATGCTTTGCTAATACTGGATATACCTATGGGCATTAGTAAGGAAACTGTTGAAGGGGCACTTTCTAAAGTTGAATGTTTAAAAAAAGCTGTAGTGGTGGGTCAACAGGCTGATTTAACTGCCCAAACTCTCATGGCCTTGGTGAAGTGTAGCGACCCACTGGACAGTTCAAAGGTGCCCCACACTATCACTCCAGAAGGGTCCCCAGCCGCCTGGAAGGTGATAACCAAAGATAGCAAGGATCCCTTAGAGGATGAGCCCCCACTGTTATCTGAGTCTTTTGAGGAGAAGTTTGCCAAGTTGTTACTGGAGGAGGGCAAAACTGTGGAGGAGTTAAAAAAATTATTCCTGCTACCTGGGAGTGTCACCTCCCCACTGTCCACACCTACCACAGCACCTGTTCTTTCACCAACTTCTGTACCTGCCTCTGAGCCAGCAAGTAGTCATGGCCCTTACCGCAAGCTCAAGGTGTTCTCTGGCATCCTCCCTACTCCTAATGGGCAAGTCGACCTGGAGACCTGCATAGACTCCGCTACCCTTGCAGTACAAGACTGGCAATGCTCAGAGGCCATAAAAAGGGCCCACCTGGGGAAAAGCCTCCAGGGACCCGCCCTACGTACGTTTTGCTCCCTGAGGTCCTCTGACCCTGACGCCAAAGCCCAAGATTATATAATCGCCCTTGAAAATGTGTTTGGGGGGCACCACTAATGTTGAGGCCTTGAAATGGAAACTTAATGATGTTAGACAACAGCCAGGGGAATTGTTATCTGCCTACAGGGATCGATTAGAGGGAATCCTACAAACCATTTTTCAGAAAGGAGGCTGGGCCTCTAGTGAAGTGGACCGGGTAAGACTGGATCATATACTCTGCTCTGCCCGGCACTCCAGCTGGGTGTTGCTCAAATTGCAACTGCATCAAAAGAAATCTGGTCCCTTGCCCTTCCATGTGTTGATGGAGAAGGTACGGGAAGTTGAGGATGAGGAAGGATTTTCTGAGCCCTGCGCAGTCGTAGCTGCTGCAACCCCTGCTCCAGGCATGGGGTCGGTCGCTGATGGCCTGGAATCACCATATCACATGACGGAATCCGAGAACTAGCCCCGGGGGGCCCAGCCAGAGAGGGACTGCTACAGATGCTCCACCATAGGATGAACTGCTGAGGGAGTTCAGAGAAACAAAAAACAGTCTCATTATGAAGGCCGCTCCTGTGAGTACAGGCCCCAATTCTTATCCGACTGCATCTGCTATGGGGGTGGGGGTGCACACCCAGGCACCCATATTCCGATGGCCCTGGAGACCATGAGAAAACAGCCTTCATCTGTCCTTTAGGGTTCTATGAATTCCTGAGAATGCCACAGGGGATTTCCGGGTGCCCTGGCCACCTTTCAGCGACTGATGGAACGTGCAGTGGGAGATATGAACTTGCTGGAATGTCTAGTGTACCTAGATGATGTCATTGTGTTTGGACGCACATTAGAGGAACATGAGATCCGACTGTTTAAAGTGCTGGACCAACTGGAAGACTTCAGCCTCAAGCTGTCCATCAACAAGTGCCAGTTTTTTCAAACCTCCATGAAGTATGTGGGGCACATAGTATCTGCAGAAGGAATAGAGACCAATCCCAGTAAGGTTGAGTAACTGACTACTTGGCCCCAGCCCCAGTCTCATAACTTGAAAGAACTACATTTTCTCGGGTTCTGTGGCTACTACTGCAGGTTCATAAAAGACTACTCAAAGGTGATTTGCCCGCTCCTGAATCTTAGCCAGGGTTACCCCCACCAACCATAAATACAAGAAGGGGCTGTCAAAGAACCAGAGAAAGTGTACTTCCGCACAGGTGAACCTTTTGGGCCCTGCTGGACACCCGAATGTGAAGCAGCCTTCCATGATGTCATATACCAGCTCACCGACACCCCCATCCTCGCCTATGTGGACCCTACCAAGCCCTATGTGCTGCACATGGATGCTAGTCTGCAGGGCCTAGGAGCTGTGCTGTATCAAGACCATGAGGATGGCTCGAGACCGATAGCTTTCACCATCAGGAGTTTGACCCCGTCGGAGCAAAACTATCCTGTGCACAAGCTGGAGTTCCTTGCCCTAAAATGGGCCATCATTGATCAGTTTCATGAGTACCTCTATGGGGCGAAGATATTTGTGAAGTCCGACAATAACCCGTTGACCTATGTACAGACTTCAGCTAAGTTAGATGCCACTGGGCACCAGTGGCTCTCTGCCTTATCAACCTATGATTATGCTGTCGAATACAGACTGGGCCTGAACCATATTGATGGTGACACCCTGTCACAAAGTCCTGCTTCCAAGAGTGATTGGGTCAGGCTGTCTGAACCCAACATCCGAGCATTGTGCCAAAAGTTTGAAAGAGATGAACAAATGTCTGCGGACACAGTGGACTGTCTAGTAGATTGATTGGGCCCTCCTGATACCTGCATACCGGCTGCCTATTGCCATTTCTCTGCTCTAGATATTAGTGCACTACCTCAATCTGACAATGTCAGTATTCAGTGGGCTCAAACCCAAGATCCTATGATTCAACCCAGACTTGATGCCCTGTGTGCGGGGAAAGATGTGTCTAAGTTGCATTCCCCTGACTTGTGAACTGCCCTATTGTTTAAAGAAGGCCCCAGGTTGAAATTACTCAGTCAGTTGTTATATAGAGAGACAGTGGATCATAGTGGTCAAGTAGGCAAGCAACAAATGGTCCTGGCCACGGCCTTTAAACACTTGGTACTGAGGTCCCTCCACAATCACATGGGACACCTCGGTATTGACAGGACTCTCGACCTGGTACAGTCTCGATTCTACTGCTCCAAGATGGGGTCCAATGTTGAGCACCATGTAAAGACCTGCAGTCACTGCCTCCAAAGAAAATCCCTGCCTCAAAGGGCTGCCCCTCCTTGTCAATATCACTACCAGCACCCCCATGGAACTGGTCTGCATAGATTTTTTGTGTTTAGAACATGATCAATTGAATACTGGCAATGAGTTAGTGGTTATGGATCATTTCACATGGTATGCACAAGCTTTTCCAACTAAAGATCAAAAAGCCTCTACCGTGGCCAAGGTGCTAGTGGAAAAATTCTTCGTCCACTATGGTGCCCCCCAGTGGATCCACTCTGACCAAGGCAGAGACTTTGAAAGTAGGCTAATCAAAGAAATGATCTCTCTGTGGGGAGTGCCGGAGTCAAGAACCACCCCTTATCACCTGCAGAGGGACCCTCAAACAAGACGTTTTAACCACACCCTTCTAGACATGCTGGGCACCCTCCATCCAAAGGACAAGCATAAGTGGAGCCAGCAGATTAGCACCTTGGTACAAGCATGCAACTGCACCAAAAATAATGCTACTGGGTTCTCCCCCTTCCGCCTCATTTTCAGGAGGGAGGCCCGACTGCCAGTTGATGTCTGCTTTGGGGTCTCTCCAGATGGGGTCCGAGCCGAAAACTGCCTGCAGTATGTACAGAAACTGAAAGCTTAATTGAACCATGCATATCAACTGGCCCAGACAATGGCTGCCAAGAGAAATCTCCCGACAAAGAGAGGCACGATAAGAAAGTAAGCGCTCAAGAGCTACGGCCAGGAGAGTGTGCTGTTACGCAATTTGGGAATACATGGCAAGCACAAAATTGCTGCTAGGTGGCACCATCTTCCTCATGTAGTAGTTGGAAAGTTGGATGATCTACCAGTGTACAAGGTACACCCAGAGAATAACTCCAAAGCTGTCAAAACCATGCACCGTAACCACTTGCTGCCTATCGGCCAAGTTATTATTGAAGCTAAGCCAGCAAATATTACCTCTCCTTAGCCAGTGACTCATGCTGCTGCAAAAAAGAGACAGAGTCAACCTACCCCAGTAGTTACAGACTGAAGGTTTCCCCCGAAGCAGGCCCAGAATGATAGTGACTGTCAGTCCACCTCTGATGAAAGTGACTATGGTAATGTCTATTATCCCTCCTATGAACTGAGTCAGTTGTTTCGTGTAAATCCTATGCAGAATCTTGGGGATGAAGCTGGGCCTTCTGGACTGCCTAACCCCACAGCTTCGTCCTTGGAGCCAATGCTCCCTGAAAGTGAAGTGCAAAGTATCACGTCTGAGGCTGCAGACTTCCTCTGTTTAGCGGAACTGTATGACTTGCCCAAAGCAGGGGCTGATAGTCTGAGTCTCTCTGGTGACACACCAGAACTTGAACAACAATATGAGAGTGCTGACAGCCCCCCTTCACTGCCACAAAGCCTAACTGTGCCAGAACCTTCTCTAAATGAGCCAAGTGTTGTGCAAACAGAGCCTACAGAGCAAGAAGCTGACAGTGCTCCCAGTTTGGACATTCCCATCCATGCAGAGGCACCCCTCACAAATGACAAAAGCTCCAAAGATAGTGCTGAAAGTACAGAGATTGTGGCTGTTCCCCCCCAGAAAGACTGGCCGAGCTGTTAAGCCAGTACTGCGCTTCAGTTATGATTCTCCTGGGAGGCCAGTGGATTTGCCTCTCAATGTGGTTCAAAAAGGTATTTCTCAGAGCTCACTACCCAAACTGAGCTTAATGGCCAATTCCAGGTTAGTTGTCCTTCCCGCTCACCAAGGTGCCCCTGCCCCATCCAGCCAGGAGTTAGATGATAGGGAAGGGCCCCCTCTTACACTGTTTAATGTACAAGAAGTTATTACATGAATCAGAATAGTGGTGTTCAAAGTATGTTAATCATAGTGAAATCAGTATTACCTGTATGAAACATGCATAAGTATTGTCAGTATGGATACAGCATTGTGAAGTATGTTGAAATGTACAGTAATGTGATAAGTTACGATTAACTGATGCATCATGTAGTATTTCCGTAGTATGCTAATGTCACGTATGTCTTGTATATAGTGCATTTTCAAAATTGTGATGGTATAAGACTTGACGCGGACGCTAAGTTTTCTCCAGGCAGGAAAGGGTATAACCCCCCTACAAATGGGGGTTCCCGAAAAGTCTTCCTTGAGCTTGCCTAAATGCTCACTGCCAAGCTGGTGTCCTGCGTTTTAGCATTTTAAATTTATTGCCAGAGAGTGCCTGTTAGCATCTGTGTGCTGTCTCTTTAAGAGCTGCCTGGGTTGCAGTCATAATTAATCTGGGAGGGGGCTGAGTGTTGCTATGCTTGAGTCCCACTTGGGCTGCCAGATAATCGTTCCGTTTCTGCCATCGCTATTAGTGCAGAGGGAGCTCTGTTAGAAGATGTACTTGTTTGCTGATCATTTATTAGAATAGTAATAATATTGCAGTTTGTCTAACCTGCCTTCTTTGCAGCATGGACATTTCTGTTTATCTCCACCATCTTGGTCCTGGACTGCTGAAATGGGCCAGTCAGTACTTTTGGGGACTCTAAAATGGAGCCGGTCCCCAGGGGTTTTGTGGGAGCAAAATTCTGTAGAAATTGTAGTTTTGGGCTTTTGGCGCCTAAATGAACTTGGAGGGGGAGCCCTTGTTGTGACTGACAGAGGAATCAGCCAACCGAACCTTTTGGATCCTGGGGAAAGTCCCAGACTGCTTGCAGTTTCAGTTCAGATATGAGTTGGAAAGTGAAGGAGTAACAGCTCGAGATAGTTGAGCAGTAATCCTGCATAGATTCGCGTGGGAGAACTGTGAAAGGGCTGAGTTTTGGCCTGCCTGTCTGCCTACTATCCCTGAGAGGGAAACTGAAGTTTATTCAGACTGAATCCGAATTGTGAGGATGATTTAAGCCACAGAACTGTGACCATGCTTTAACCTGAAGAAGACCGAAGATTTGCTGAATGTGATTGGCTTGTCAGGATTTCCAGCCACCTCTGAACTCCTGGTTTGTGCAGAGACTGTGTAATTGCGACCGGATAGCAATCTGCAGAATTTCTTACATGTAAATGTGCTGTTAGTGGGTCGTGATTTGGTTCCCCAATGTGTGCTAAACTGTGTTCTTCTTGCTGGAGGCTGCATCCAGCTACCACGGACTGAATCCGGATTCATCTCCATTGGGCCTGGACTTTGTCACACTGGCCCAGCCAGACTACCCACTGCACAGAGAAAGCCATCGACGAGAGACCTGCCTGGGGATCAGCCCCCTGCTCATGCTTTGAAATGGAACAACGCCTCAGTGATTCGTGTGGGCCCTGCTTCTCCTGGCACTCCAGTTCAACAACCTGCTGTCTCGATTTCGTCCTGCCTGTGTCCTGTATTGGGTATCATGAGTAAACATCAGGGTAGCTCCCTGCAACAACAGCTAAATCTAAAGTGTTGTCTTCTAATTGCTTTGTTGTTTTTTTCTGTCATGAACTGAGGCCTCCAGCTCAGGATTACAAATAATGTGTGTTGTGCATGTTGCTTTCTTCCATCACAGGGCCCTAACCAGCTGCAAGCCAGACTACCCCGGGCAACATTCATGGCTAGCTCACCATCTTCCTACCTGGGTACCCAGAGTGTGTGACTATGTAGGGACTCTGAAGTGCATGCATAACTATCTGATTAATATAGCCTTTAAGCAAATCAACCTGATTATGTCCCTCCCTTGTTCAAGTCCCCTGAATAAATCAGATCTAACTCTTTTTGCATTTAACCTGACTATGGTTCCAGTTTGTGCCAAGAGTACTGTACTGTTGCTATTTGCTGTGCATAGCCTTGCTTTACAGGGGGTCCCCAGGGTCGAGCTAGAGGAACCAGCCCTGGTGGTAAGTGCAAACAGTGTGGGTAATTGCATGATGAATAAGGGTAATTGGGAAAGTGATTATTGTATACTGTTCAGGCCACTAGAAGGGAAAGAGGGGGGTTACAGTGTCCCGGAGGGCTGTACCCAGGTTAGCCTGACCACTAACAACCCTGACCTCAAGGTGGAGGCACCCGTTTCAGTACCCAGGCCCCTTAACCTGCTACTAGCCAAGCAGGCAGGGTAGTAGCCCTTGGGATAGCGCCACCCTTACATCTTGGAGGCTCACCGCTGGGATTTTGTGTCTTCTAGTGGCCGAAATTACGAATTATTGCCAAACATAAATGGCTACCCCAACAGTAGTGGCTGTGCACCAGTTGGTGGGGTTGTGTGCGGGGCAAGAGACTGACCCCCATAATGCTTTGCTAATACTGGATATACCTATGGGCATTAGTGTGGGTAATTGCATGGTGAATAAGGGTCATTGTGAAAGTGATTATTGTATATTGTTCAGGCCACTAGAAGGGAAGGGGGGGGTTACAGTATCCCGGAGGGCTGTGCCCAGGTTAGCTTGACCACTAACAAATCTGACCTCCGGGTGGAAGCAGTCATTTCAGTACCCAGGCCCCTTAACCTGCTACTAGCCAAGCAGGCAAGGGTAGTAGCCCTTGGGATAGTGCCACCTAAGGGTTACACAGCATTGTACCAATACAAATTGTATATTTTTATAGCATACATATGAAGACATATTTGAATACCACTAATGCTATACTGCACCAGTGTCACAACATATTCATTTACATGCAGGACAGTGGGCTGTTTCAAGAGGGGATGATGACTTTGGGGGGGAGGAAAGGGTGGAGCAGCTGCAAGCTGAGGGGCTAGCTGCACAATCGAGCAGACTCGATAGACCGTGAGGCCTGTTTCTGCTGGCATTTTCATATGTTCATATGCACGTGTAACCCCTAGGTGGCGCTATCCCAGGGGCTACTACCCCTGCCTGATTTGCCACTAACAGGTTGAGGGGCCTGGATCCAATGGCGGGTGCCTCCACCCAGAGGTCAGGGTTTGCAATAGTTAAACTAACTTGGTCACAGCCCTCTGGGACACTGCAACCTCCCTTTCTTCCCACTAGCGGCCCACACAATATATCAGAATTACCTTCACAGTATACACTTACCCCCAGGTGTGATTCCGGCACTGGGACCTCCTGTGAAATGAGATACAGTGCAACAATCACAGTACAGTACTTTAACATAGACAAATACCTCAGGCAGTATAACTTTGCTGAAACAAGCAGCTCTGATTTATTTAGGGGGATATAACAAGGACAGGGGAAATCAGGTTAATTAGCTTATCACTCTAATAATCTACCTATGGCTCTGTGCAGGCCTATCCCTATCAGTTACTGTCCCTGGGTACCCAAGCCCTAGTGGCTAGTCCAAACCGTGGCAGCTGGTAGGGGCCCTTTCACACAGAGAAACGGAGAATTAAACAGTCAGCAGTACAGTAATTCCATTTGGATTTAATGTGGCAATTCAACAGGGAGCAACCCTGAATTAGTACTCACGACCTCCAAATAAGATAGGGTTCTTCAATGTCAGCAGGGCTCACTTGAGGTACACAAACCTCTTCACACATCCATATAAAAGAAAGCACTATACCAGGCAGGCTGCATCTGTATCCCAATCGCAATTACTGCACAATACCGGGAGAACACACAGCAGATTCAGTTCCTGACAGACCGAGTGCAATTTTCACAATTCCTCCAGTCTTCTACAGGGTGAGCCTGGTTTCTACTCTTCAGAGATCCTTTGATTCTTTTCACAGGACAGTTCAGTCCTAACAAGCTGTTACACAAGCTGCAGACCGAACTCTGGGCCTTACACACGCTTGACTAAACTGCACACTGAAAAAGCACAGGCTCCTTCCTTCTTCACTGCCAAAGCTCAACTGAAACTCCAACTGACAAAACCGGGCACTTCCTTTGAGTTCCTCCCAGTTCTTGACTGGATTGGCTGTCACTCACAATAGGCTGCTGCTGTTGGTCCAAAAGGCACTGAAGTCTAAACTACATCTCCCAGAGTCACTGCCCATACAATCCTCTTGTGGCTGGCTCAGATTATGAGTCCAAGTTCTGATTCGTCCAAGGCACCATTTTAGAGCTAGCTTACCCCACACTGATTGGTCCAGTTCAGCAGTTCAAAACTAGAATGGGAACTAGCAGACACAGTTCTGACTGCAAAAAAGCAGGTTAGACAAACTGTAATTTCATTATTACTCTAAATAATTTCTGGCAACAGTTACATCTTTCAGATAGGTTCCTTTGCACCCTAGTGACTGCAAAATGAAGTGAATTGGCAGCAGCTCAGTGGTACTCAGAGAAGCACACAGTCCCCCATACAAACTAATTATGTCTGCAAGCAGACAGCTCTTAAAGAGACAGTACCAGAGGCTCTAAAAACACTCACTGATAAATGGCTTAAATGCCAAACACCATTCAGGCTTGGAGCATTCAAGCAAGCTCCTGGAAGTCTTTTGGGAACCCCCATTTGTAGGGGGGTTACACACGGACTTCAGAGTGGAAGCCTGAACACATTTTGCCTGGATTCATGTTTGCCCTTACAGGGCCACTCACAACTGCATTAGTTTGTACACTGTGTAAGCACAGAAATTATTGTTTGTAGGAAGCATGAATGAGCAAAAGCGTGTGACATTTCCAGCTAGGTGACAGGATGCAGACTATCAGGAAGAGATAACCATGTCAATGGTGAGTGCTTGCACACAGTAAGCACCGTTGGCAAAGCCTAGTACTATAAAACTGCCTGGAAACCAGATAACAAAAGGTTGGCAATGTGCATTTTGCTCTTTAATAGAAGACGATATTATAGTAGATAAGCAACCAGCCAAATATTAAAATTATGTCTTTCCTAACAACAACATGAACAGGAATACCTGGCAATGCTAACATTTCCATGGTGTTTAGCTTGGCCTAAGCCTTACTTCCACTTTTAGAGAGTCCTACTGTAGCTTCAGTTTGTTACAGTCACTATGTGATTACCTTTGCGATCAGATCAGTTGTTCAGGTTAGCCACCCGCTTGAGATTTAAAGGTGTGTCATACCTGCCCTGCTGCCGTTGTGCACCCCTAACACAATGTTTAACAGCACTTTTTGTAAGAACCATTGGTTGATGAAGGAACTCTAGTTACTTCGTCCAGCCCTGCAAACTGACCTCCCAGCATCCCCCCAGCATTTAGTAATTCATATGCAACAGAGCACAATCCAGGAGACTGGGTTTTTAAATGTTAAATGTGCCTCACATTTTTATTTTCATAAAGGATACAAGACTTAACTTATGAAAGTGGGGCCTGGATCCTCACCTACAACATAGGACCAGCACCTGTGCAAGAGTAAGACGAAAATGCAGTAGGGCCCAAAAACCCTGTTGGTGGACCAGGGAGGTCCAGGAGGTGGTGCCGGGAAAGAAAGCAGCCTATAAGAAATTCAAGTGCTCAAGGAGGAAAGTGGATCAAGGGAGTACTGAGCTGATGGCTAGAAGGGCCACTAGAGTGGTGAGGCGGCTAAGGCAAGGAAGGAGCAGAACCTGGCCAGGAAATTAGGAGAGGAAAAAGGGTTCTTTAGATACATTGGGGAAAGACGAAGGGTGAAGGGCAGATTAGCAGGATTAAATCAGGGAGAGATGGGCACAAGACCGGGGAGCAGGCTGAGGTACTAAATGAGTACTTCACCTCGGTTTCACCAGGAAAATGGGGATGCTGCATCATACATGGGAGGAGACAGAGATAATGAGGGGGGACCTTACCGATCGGGCAGGTCTGGGAGAGGGGAGGCATCACTGGCAGGTGGGGGAGGGCTAAGCAGGGAGAAGAGGTACCAGAAGTGGAAATCACAGCAGAGAGAGTGAGGAAGCCCTCAGCTCCCTTAAGACGGAGAAAGCACGGGGCCGGATAAATTACATCCTAGAGTGCTGAAGGAACTTGCAGATGTCCTGGCGAAACCCAGCAGAGCTTTTCACCATCTCTCTGAGGACAGGGTGGGTGCCCCAAGACTGGAAGGTGGCGCATGTAGTGCCTATCCACAAGGGGGATCAGGGGTGGCAGGGAACTACAGGCCTGTCAGCCTGACATCGATGGTGGGCAAGGTGATGGAGGGCATTGTCAAGGAGAGGCTAGGGGGGGACCTGGATAAGTCAGGGTGCCTGGACGATAGACAGCATGGAGTCATCCCGGGGAAATCGTGTCAGACAAACCTGGTGGAGTTCTATGACTGGGTGACAAGTGCCTTGGACCTGGGCAGACCAGTGGATGTCCTCTTACTAGACTTCAGCAAGGCATTTGACTCTGTTCCTCACATGGGCCTGTTGGATAAGCTAGGAGAAATGGGGGTGGGAAACCAGATGATCAGATGGATAGGCAATTGGCTCCAGGACCGGACCCAGAGGGTCGTAGTTGGTGGGATAGTCTCATCCCCAAGGAGGGTCATTAGTGGGGTCCCACAGGATCAGTCCTTGGGCCACTTCTGTTCAATGCCTACCTATCTGACATAAGGACAGGAATCAGGAGTGAGATGAGTCTCTTTGCAGATGACTCGAAACTGGCGGTGGTGGATGGGAGGGAGGGAGGTGGCTCTGCAGGGGACCTGGAGGCTCTGGAAAGATGGTCTAAGTGGAAGCTGAGGTTCAATGCAGGGAAATGCAAGGTACTCACTTGGGGCCAGAAACCCAGGCCAAGTGTACACCCTGGGGGAAATACTACAAGTCTCAATGGCTGAGAGGGACCTGGGGTGGTGGTGGTGGATGTCAAGATGAACAACTCTGAGACTTGTAGGAGGGCATCAGCCAAGGCCAACAGCATGCTGGGATGCATCGCTAGGGGGATCACCTCCAGAAGGAGGGAAGTGATACTCCCTCTGTATAACTGCTTGGTGAGGCCGCACCTGGAGTACTGCGTGCAGTTTTGGAGGCCAAACTTAAAGAGGGACATTAACCTCCTGGAGAGGATCCAGAGGAGGGCAACCAAAATGATTTGGGGCTTGGGGGACAGGACCTATGAGGAGAGGCTCGAAGAGCTAAAATGTACACACTGGAAGAGAGAAGAGGACCGGGGACATGATAGAGGTCTTCAGGTACATGAAGAGGGTAAATGGGGAGGAACAGTCAGGTTCTTCAAGGAAGGAGGAAGGGCCACTAGAGGGCATGGGTGGAAGCTGGAGGGGGGAAGATTCAGGGGAGAAAGGAGGAGGTGCTACTTCACTGAGAGGGTGGTGGAGCCATGGAATGCACTACCTAGGGGGCTGGTGGAGGCAGAGACAGTGGAGGGGTTCAAGAGGGGGGACAGGTACAGGGGAAGGGTTCTGGAAGCAAAATCCAATGCAGCAAGAATATCCGGAACTGGGAAGGGAGAAGCCAGAGAAGGCGAGAGGGACAGCAAGGTCAGCACCCAGGGTGGGGGCTGACCAAACGAGCAGACACGAAAGACCGTTAGGCCTATTCTGCTGGCATTTTAGTATGTTAGTATGTTAGCTTGAAGTATCAATCTTAATCCCAAACTAGGTTCACATCACAAACCCCTATTCTCTCGTATTTATCTCGGTAATATTTTGTGGTGGTTTTATCAGAATGCCAACATAAACGTAAATACAGAAACAGAACAAACAGAATTATACATCATGATATCATTCCTAGCCAATTAAGACTGTTTCTTTCTAAACATTCCAGGTACTCCTACGTCCATAACAGGGTATCTCATGCACGTCGTTCTAAAATTCTGCAGTTCTATGTTCAGTTGCATTGCCCATTTCCCAAAAATGGTATTCCTTAACATTCGGCAAAGTAAAGCATTTTGATATTAAACACAAATTCCATTTTTTAAACAAAGGACTTGACCTTAATTTATAATATGTTTACATGTACAGTTCCTGTGTATCTTATGGTTGTAAGAGTTTCTTCTTAAGTCCTGTGTGCCCCAGAACTGCTCAGCATCGCTTCACAGTTCTCTCACCCAAAGAACTCAAGAATGCACTCTTATAACCGCGAGAGACAAAGTAACCGTATGCGACTTGGGAAGACAAGAGGCTGTATGCTAGGGATAGACTTCACTTAAATTTTGGGGGAAGGGAGGTTTTGAAACCAAAACTGACCAAAATCATCGAGGCTAGGTGGGGTTTAAACTTGTGAAGGGGGGCTGGGGCTTGGGCTGCTGCTGGCAGGTACATCAAGGGAGGACTTGGCCTTCTCTCCCCAGCAGAGGGGAAGGGGTAGTGCTTAACCTTGGACACCTGACAGTGCACCAGGGAGCGGGAGCTTGCAGTTAACTGGGGATTTCGGATTGAGGGGTATGGCCAAGGGCAAGGTGCAGGGATGGAGGGCAGTCCTGATTAACGCCAGGAGCATGGGAAACAAGATGCCTGATTTTCAGGTGATGCTAACTGATGTGGATGTGGCAGCAATCACTGAAACTTGGGCCACTCCTCGGCATGACTGGGACCTAAACCTGATGGGGTACACTGTGTTCAGGAAGGACAGGGCTATGGGCAGGGGAGGTGGGGTGGCGCTCATTATTAGGAACAGCATCGATATATGCAGGGTGGAGGAGCAGATGAAAACGCAGAGGCGTTATGGGTTACCTTGCCGGCACCTGGTGGAAAGAGGGTCACCTGTGAGTGGTTTATAGGCCACCCACTAAGGCTGAGGAACTCGAGGAGGGCCTGGTGGTGAATCTAAGAGATCACTGTGGTCAAGGGGAGGGTTGAACTGTGGTGCTGGGTGACCTTAACATGCCAGGGGTTGATTGGGGCACTATGGCATCTACATCGACTAGGGAGCAGCGCTTGCTGGATGTCTTCCAGGATGCATCCCTATCTCAACTGGTAGCTGACCTGACAAGGGATGGTCGCATCCTAGATGTGGTCCTGTCAGACTGCGATCTGCTTAGGAACCTTGCTGTAGGGGACCCACTGGCGGGAAGTGATCATGCCACAGTATGGTTTTCCCTAGACCTGGGGGGAGGGGAAAAAAATGCACTAAAATGGTGGCAGTTGACTTCAGGGGAGCAGACTTTAAGGGTATGGAGGAGATGCTCTATGCCCACCACCAAAACAGATCAAAGGATTTCCCCCTGGAAATATTCTCCGCCTGTCTCATCCGCCTGGAATAGGTCCAAAAGTATAAGCATTACATTTGACTCTTCCCTCTCATTCCATGAACATATAAAAATCCTCAACTCTGCCACCAACACCTGCACTGGTCTCCTTTACAGACATGAAGACTGCCTGCCACCTGAAGCACTTCGCCTAGCCATGACCTCCTCAGTCTTATTGCTTGTGGACTACGGCCTCACAATCTATGCTACCGCCGACCCTACGGCGCTTCATCAAATACAAGTAGTCATCAATAAGGCCTGCCGGCTCCTCTCTGGTGCTGACAGAAATACACATACCTGCACCCTATATGCGCTCACCAATATCCTCTCCCTTGAGAAAAGACTATTATACCAGACCTGTCTCTTCACCAAAAATATCCACCTGGGTTTAACCCCAATAGGTGTCTTGGCTTCTCTTCAGGCAGCTACTATCTCAGCATCCACACGGGCTGCCCAAAAACTATCTGGAAGGTGCCTAGGGTCAGGACCACCCTGGCCCAGCGATCCTTCCCCCTTAGAGCTCCATCCTGGTACAATGCCCTCCCACTGGCTGTCACATCAATCACTAATCTAGGTCCTTTTAAAGCTGCCTTAAAGCCCCATATCTTCTCCTCACGTCAATGCCAGTGTAACCAGTAACCTGTGGTTCCTGCACCAAGCCACTAGGCCATGCACCCACCCTTGGCCAGGCAGTGGACAGCCCTCACTATTTCTAGCCTACAGGCTCCACACCTCCGTTGGTTGCCATTTAGTTGTACTGGACTATGAATGCATTGTATTATGTATAAGACAAGGCCTCCCTGAGGCGACTTACTACCAACTCATATCATGCATTGCTTTAGATATCAATTGTGTAGGTCTTAACCGCTCATTAGGTAAATATGTTGATAGCTCTGCCCTGTTTTAGCTACCAAATGTATGGGCATTAACCCATGCTCATTGTATTTATACTCTGTATAATTGCTCACCCACATTTATTCTATGCATGTACTGCATGAATGTCCATGTTTTATTCTGATGTGGAGCTTTTGGAAATGAGTCTATGACTCATAGGGTTGTAATTCCGATTTCCTAAATAATAAACAAAAGGGGGCATTTGGTGGGGATCATACTGGACATGGACAGAGAGAGCAGGTGGGAAAGGTCTGATGCAAGTTTGGAAGGGCCAGAAAGCCGAGCTGGTGCACCAAGGAGGTCCAGGAGGTGGTGAGGGAGAAAAGAGCTGCTTATAGAAGATATAAGCACTCGCGAGGGAATGCAGATGGGGGGGGGTAGGAGTACGATAGGATATCCAAAAAGGTAACCAAGATGGTGAGATCGGCCAAGGCAAGGATGGAGTAGAGGTTGGCACGGGGGTCAGAAACAGGGGAAAAGGTTTTTTTAGGTATATCCGGGAAAGGAGGAAAGTGAAGGGACAGATTAGCAGACTAAGGTCAGGGAGTGGGTAGGCCAGGGAGGCCAGAGAGCAGGCGTAGGTACTTAACGAATACTTTGCTTCAGTCTTCACAAGAGATGATGGAGGGACAACAACATACGGGGGGAGGTGGGCTAGGAATGAGGAACGGAGGAGCTCTCGGACATTGAAATTCTTGTTGGTAGCGTGAGGGAGGCCCTTAAGTCCCTGAGAATGGATAAGGCACCGGGTCCGGATGGCCTTCAGCCCAAGGTGCTGAAGGAGATGGCAGAGATCCTTGCTGCACATTTGGTGGACCTTTTATAACTCTTTCCTTCAGATGGGTTGGGTGCCTCAGGATTGGAGGATGGCTCATGACGTGCCTAGCCACAAAAGCAGCTCACAGGAGGAGCCAGGCAACTACAAGCCTGTCAGTCTGATGTTGGTGGTGGGCAAGATGATGGAGGCCATCTTGAAAGAGAGGTTGGAGGTGTTTCTGGAGACACTGGGCCATCTGGATGATCACCAACATGGCTTAATTTAGGGCAGACTGTGTCAGACTAACCTTGTCAAGTTTTACGATTGGGTGACAAAGACACTGGACCAGGGAAGGCCAGTGGATATCCTCTTTCTGGACTTCAGCAAGGCGTTTGACTTGGTGCCACACCCAGGGTTGCTGGACAAGCTGGGGGGAATGGGGGTTGGGGAAAAGGATAGTGAGGTATATAGGGAACTGGCCAACTGAGCAGTTTCAGGGGGTGGTGGTCAGGGGGAGGTGGTTGGGGGGAGGTATCATCTCCTAGGAGGATCATTAGCAGGGTCCCACAAGGGTAGATGTTGGGCCCACTCCTGTGTAATGCTTACCTCTCGGACATCAGGGACAGTATCAGGAGTGAGATGAGCCTCTTTGCTGATGACTCGAAGTTGGGAGAGGTGGTGGACAGGGAGGAGGGTAAAAGAGCCCTACAGGGGGACCTGGAGACTCTGGAAAGGTGGTCACACACTTGGAAACTTAGATTTAATGCCAAGAAATGCAGTATTCTCCACTTGGGGCTTAGGAACCCTGATCATGAGTACTTTTTGGATGGGGAGAAACTGCAGGTTTTGGAGGGGAGGATTTTGGGGTGGTCATGGTGGCAAAATGAATAACTCTGAGCAGAGTAGGAGAGCTGCAGCTAAAGAAAATAAAATGCTAGGGTTCATTGCAAGGGGAATAACCTCGAGGAGACGGGAGGTGCTTCTCCCTCTGTATAACTGCCTGGTTAGACCACACCTAGAGTACTACATGAAGTTTTGGTGCCCGTACTTGAAAAGAGACAGTGCACTTCTGGAGAGGGTCCATAGGAGGGAGACAAGGATGATACAGGTTCTGGGGGATAGATCCTATGAGGAGAGGCTTGAGGAGCTAAACTTGTACTCCCTGGAGGACAGAAGGGACAGAGGGGACATAATCCGAGGTCTTCAAGTATCTAAAGGGATTGAACAGGGTCAGCCTAAATAGGGTGTTCCAGCTGGGGGAGGAAGGGGCCACCAGGGGACATTCCATGAGGCTGGTTGGCAGGAGGCTCGGGGAGAGACTAGGAGATGCTACTTTACCGAGAGGGTGGTGGACCCATGGAAAGCACTGCCTGCAGAACTGGTGGCTGTTGATACAGTGGAGGGATTCAAGAGGGACTGGGACAGATATAAGGGTAAGGTAAAGCTGAGAAATGCCAGATCTGAAGATGTAACTCTGACTGGGGATGGGGTTGGGGGGGGGATTTACAGGGGAGGTGGGGAGGGCAGCAACGGTGTCCTGACTGGGTGCTGATTTTCGAGCAGGCTTGATAGACCTTTAGACCTACTCTGCTGGCATCTTAGTAAGTTAGTATGTTAGTATAACCATGCAGAACAGAAGACAGGTGCCTGCAGCAGTGTTACAAAGGGGATCTTTACTTTATGTAAAACCCATTCAAAAGAGAAAATGTCTGCAGCTGTCTTAGTCCTTGGAATACTAATTTTTGCAGACTGTGATAACTTTTATTAGACCAACAAAGAAATTGCACAAAGGTGTTATAGTACACAAGTTTTCGGGGCCATACAGGTCTCTTCATCAGGTGTCTCACTCAACAATGGGACCTCTGGGGCTCCAAAAACTTGTGTACTGCAACATCTATAAACAGTTTCTTTGCTGGCCTAAAAAAGGTGCTGCAATTTCTAAAAATCAATCCAATTCCCTAGGACATCTAAAGTCATTTTAACTGATTTATAGTAACCCCATTTGTGATTTGAAGCAACATTTAATTTTTCTGTAAAGCCAGATACCTGCTAAAATGAATCAAAACCTTAGCTAAGTTGCAAAACATGATTTTCTTATGGGCCAAATGCCAAGATCCTGCCCCCATTCTCCTACATTATCAGCAGAGTCGGGCAAGTTGCTGACTTCATAGTTTAATTCATTTACCCAGTATAGCCCAGCTGAGCTGTAACAGTTAATTTGCAGTGAGGTCCAACTTCCACCCATTTCCACAGCTGTGTGGACATGAACATTAGGATGGGAAGTGACTTCATCAGGGTCGCACAGTAAGGGACTCTGGTGAGGTCTGAACCCGTGATCTCCTGGCTTCCAAGCCAGGGCTCTAATCACTAGACCACACCATCTCATCACCTATTCTGTGCAGACAGTCGTAGCAGGTGCACAAAAGCTAAGCCTATCTTTTCCTGTGGTGCATGGCAGCTAGGACGTCTGACTAGCACTTGCAGGAGAATCCTGTGTGGACTGTGTAGATACTGATTTACTGAAGCAGGGAGCAGCCATACATTTTTTTCTGTAACATGACAAAATTCTGAATACCCATTGAAATTGGAAGAGCATGCAAGTAAATTAAAAGATGCCTGAAAGCTTTTGTATGGAAAAAAGGTAAGGGTAGATTTATTCCCATGCTTAGTTACACAACTACTTTCATACTTTCTGTAATGAAAGGTCTGGTGTTTAATTTCGGAATGCAACAAAAAATGTGTAACCATGCCATTATATATTGCTGTAATCTCCTTGCTCCTTCTGCCGCTAATCTAATTTTTCAGCAATGATGAATAAGCCAATGTACAGAAGTGCTACTTTTGCTTTAAACAAAGTTCAGAATTTAAACATACTGCCCCCACCATACATAGTTCACGATTGTGAAAGTAAGTCTTCAAGAACAGCAGCAAATTATTACTGCTCTCCAAAAAGCCTTGTGCCTTAATACAGCATAAGTAAGTAACAGGATATGTACATCAGTTACAAACATACTAACACACTAAAATGCCAGCAGAATAGGCCTAACAGTCTCTCGAGTCTGCTTGACTTTCAGCACCCGCACTGAGGGCCAATTTTGGTGTCCCCCCTCCCCCTTGGGTTATACTGTCCCCAGTCCCAGATGTTCCATCTGTATTGTGCCTGGTCAGATTTAGCCTCCCCCTGTACCTGTCCCATCCCCTCTTAAACCTGTCCAAAGTCTCCATCTGTACCAGCTCCCTGGGCAGTGCATTCCATGACTCTACCACCCTTTCAGTGAAATAACATCTCCTCCTCTCCCCTCTGAGCCTGCCCCATTCCAGCTTACACCCGTAACCTCTTGCTGCCCCACCCTCCTTCCTTTGGAGCACCCTGACTGGGCCTCCTTTATTAATCCCTTTCATGTACTTAAAGACCTCTATCATGTCTCCCCTGTCCCTCCTCTCCTCCAGGGTGTACATGTCGAGCTCCTTGAGCCTCTCCACATAGGTCCTCTCCCCCAGGCTCCAGACCATTTTGGTTGCCCTCCTTTGGACCCTCTCTAGGAGTGTAATGTCCCTCTTTAAATGTGGTCTCCAAAATTGTACACAATACTCGAGGTGTGGCCTAACCAAGCAGTTGTACAGTGGAAAGATCACTTCCGCCTTTCTGGAGGTAATCCCCCTGGCGATGCATCCCAGCATCCTATTTGCCCTTGCCGCTGCCCTCCTACAAGTCTCCGAGTTCATTACATTTTACCGTTTTTGCTCCCAAAGACTCGTCACGTGAAGATACTGGAACCTAACTCTGAACCTGACACTCTAAGACTAATATCTCCAGAGGTATGCTTTACGTTTTCCTATAAAGCTGTTCTCAAGACTGATATGAAGTGATCATTATACCTTTCAACTGGCCCTAATTACGAGGGATGCCCCTTATTTTACCTATCAAAATAGCTCTGCCACAAACCCGTCCCACCTGGAAAAGGTGTTGGCCTTATAGAGAAGATGTTATAAACTCAGAAAATAAAGCAGAATTTCTTTCCACTGTAAGATGCTACATCAAAATTAAACTTTGCACAAATACAGGCACTGATTTCCACAGTGTTCTCAGCTTTTGTCTCTGCGTTTGATGATGTGTCCCACATACTGATTGCCAGTGTCCCACTCTGTCCCATATCTTCTCTGTTTCCCACATTTCAGTTACAAAAGGTTGAAAGGTATTCTCTACATGACTGCTCTGAACACACTGTGGGAATGCAACAAATGTACTTCTTCCCTGATTGGGACAAAGCAAGTGAACCCTGAACAATAGCTAGTAGCGCTGCTGCACTGAACAGAGTGCCAGTTTTCCTGCACAGTCTACAGGGACACAGTGCAGTACTTCATTATCACCACTGTGACCCAGTGACAGAACTCTCAACTTCGGGCCATGCGTCCAAGTCTTAGAGCAGGGAATCTGCACTCTTGCCCTCTGCAGAAGCGCTCAGTAGCACAAATAGTTAACACTGAAATTCAGCTATCCATATCTCCTCACCAAACTTAGAAGATCTTGGTGATGTAGTACCAGGAGTTGGACTCGTACCCAGTGCTGAAACAGCAGTGCTAGGAAAAGTGTGGGCCTGTTGCAGAGGTAGGCAAAATATGAAACTGCGAACATTTCTGCCCATGTCTAGTGGTTTTCCAAGCAAAGTATATGGATTCTATGACACTTGTAAATAAAAGTTGTAGGCAATTACCCCTGGTATCCTGGCCAACGTTCCATCTCCCCATAAGCCAGGTGAAAAAGTAATAAGCAATGATTTCAGTGTGGGATATTTATCACATAAAAGGCTGCTATCTTGGTCTGCATTCGGTAAGTGCAAACAATATTTTTTAAAGTGACTGAAGGTATTTGCAGTGTGCAGCTCCAGCCTGAGCCCCTACAAGTTGTTGTAGCCTGTTGATACTAAACAGCTCTCAGAATATGTCTGCAGTAAGGACAGCCACGTACAACCAAATGAATACAAGAAGCACAGGTCCTGGAGCTCAGAGTCAGAGGTGCTTAGACTGTACCAGAGCTAAACCCAAGTGACATCCTCCAGAGGCTACCAGGACGGACGCTGGTGGAGATGGCGCTCACAAGCCATAAGAAATGAAGACACAAGTCCTTACTATAAAGCAGAACAGAAAAGGTTTACTGAAACATAGCAAATGTCAGCACATAAATCCTTAGTGGATCTTCTCATCTGCCCTGACTTGCCCAGTTATGAGACTGTGCTGCTGCAAGTCCTCATTTCTTCCCCTCCCTCCCCCAAACTGCCACATTCACACTTTTCCCTTATACCTGCCCAAATTCTGAAGCTTACCGGTGTCTAAATTGTTGTGGTTTTAGAAAAGGCATCCACGAGGGTCACGTGATGGCAGCCTAACGAGCAGCAGCAAGCTCCAACGGCTCCACATCCCTCACACCTGTTCCCACTGTAAAACTACCTGCTTGTCCAGATTTTCAAATGGAAAAGAACAGTGCCAGCTTGCGCCAAACAAAGAGGCTAAAGAAATTCAAAAGAAATCTAAAAGGTATGGATATACATATGCGAAAGGCGCCTCCAAGCCATTCACCTCCTCCTACTCCAGAGAAGGACAAGGCCGCAAAACAGCCTAAACAACAGCCGGCTGCTAGCATTAGAAGCGTAGCAAGGGCATCAGCGCTCACAGAGGAGCACTTTCTGGAGATCATGCAGCCCCTCCAGAGTTCAATCTCAGCTATATCAGAGGCACTCCACGAAGTCCATACTTCAATGGATTCCCTGGCAATTCGAGTGGCAGATTCTGAGGCACGCATAACTTCATTGGAAAGGCGACATGACAAGGCCGAATTAGAAAGTAGCACTGTGGCAAAAAGATTTAAAAAAATAAAGGAGAAACTGGAAGATCTCGAGGGCAAAAGCCGACGAAACAACCTGCTAATTCTCGGGATTCCTGAAAAGGAGGAGGGTAATTCTCCAATTTTATTTCTATAAAAAGTATGTGAAAAAATTGCTGGGCCCTCACCAAATGGTACGACCTATACCATAGAGAGAGCGCATAGAGTCCTGCTCCCATTGCCACCCCCTGGGTCTCCTCCCAGACCTTTGATTTTTAAAATTGCTTAACTTCCTCAGCAAGCAGCATATTCTGGCTCAAATACGATCACTGCAAGAAATCCAATGGGACGGTAGAAACATCTGTATTACTCAAGACTTACCGCAGCCAGTCAGAATGAAGAGGCAAGAACTACATCCCATAGTGTCCAAACTGATAGCGGCTGGAAAGCAATTTCGGGTTCGATACCCAGCAGTCCTACAAGTAAAAATTCAAGATCAATTGAATACATTTGACACTCAGGAGTAGGCTCAACTGGAACTAAAAAGATTGCTTCCTGATCTGTTTAAGTGACTGAGAGATAAAACCGAGGGTTACGGATTACATCTCGATCAGCACCAAGGGTAACATGGCTAGAACTGAGGGCTGATCTGGGGAACTTTATTCAGTGTGAGGTTTTACTGGAATTAAAGATCTCCTACCCCACTTCGCTTTGACACGGCTCACAGCCTGGTAGAGTCCTTTACTTGGAAGATTGCGTCAATAAGGGAGGACTGGATCATAATCTGCACAGAGAACTTAGCCAGAAAGCCTTAGATTTTCTAATTTGCTTTACCGCAGATATCTTAGAGACATGTAGGCCTCGTTCTGGTTTGGGTTTCACTTTTAGAAACTGTTCATGTTTAAAATTTAGAGTTCCTTAGTAGTAGTTTGGGTATCCTGGTTTTCTAATTACCAGTTTGGCTGGGACTGCAGTGAACTAAGCTGTATTACAGTTTCTTTAGGTGAGGCTCCCAGAAACCTATCCTACTTTTCATTTCGCCTCATAAAGGGCCCTCATAGTCTGAGTGGCAATACTTAGGTATTACATAGGGTACCTAATGAACATGAGCATTATTTTATTTAATATTTTTTAATATTTTTCTTTATGGTGTTTTCTCAATGAGTAATTATTCCTGAAGGTTACAGCATAACAACGCAGAAGTGTTTGAGGGAGGGATGGCTGAGGGAGGGGGGAGCGGGATAAGTTGTGTTGCTGGAGTGCAAACATACATCGCCTGGCTGTATATTGTGTAAGCACGGTTACTAGAACTGGAGGTAGAGTAACAAAAAGGGGGTGTTGTCCTCAGATAGGGGGTTGATTTCTTTTTCAGTTTGTGATTGAAATAATTGAATAACTTAACGGGGAAATTTGAAAGTAGAAATGGAAGGGGAGGGTATGCACCAAACTCCTTTTTTTTTTTTTTTAGGTGTAGTGACTTAACTGCCAAGCTCCACAGAGTGAGTCCTCTAGAAGGTCAAACCCCATCTGAGTACCAATCAAGTACTTATCTATAATGGGGGGTCCTTATACGATTGTAACTTGGGACGTGCGAGGATCTGGGGACAGGTGTAAAAAACAAATGATTTTAAAGCACCTAGACCATTTAAATATGGGAATAGCCTGTTTGCAAGAGAAACATCTAAAAAGAGAGGATATATCTCTTCTATGTAAAAACTGGGTTGGCCAAGTTTATGGAGCGGGTATTTCTACCAACTGAGGGGGAGTAGCCATACTAATTGCCAAATCTATCCCTTTCAAGATGAACCAAGAGATTTGGGACCCCACGGGCCGATATATTAATACAGGGTACATTACAAGCCCAACCATTCCTGGTGGGATCTATTTATGGCCCCAACCTAGATACGCCCCCCCCCCTTTTTTTTTCCCCATCTCCTTAATGTGGTTTCTCCACTGTTACAGAATACCATAATTTTGGGAGGGGATTGGAACTTAACACCACAAACAACTGTGGATAGATCCGATGTCAAAAAACTTGGACTCTCCCCAGCCCAGAGGGCGTTTAGAGATCTAACGACTGGAGCAGGTCTGGTGGACATACGGAGAATTACTCATCCCACCGAAAGATCCTACACCCTTTTCTCCTCGCCCCACCATATGTGTTCTCGGCTAGATTATTTTCTAATTAGTGCTTCCTTAATGGACACTCAAATTCACCCCAGAGTAATCTCTGATCACTCTCCAGTCTCAATCTCCTATTTGTAAGGTCCAGGGGCCCGAAGAGACTCCCTTTGGCATCTAAATAATCAATTACTCAAATCCCCAGATACTTTAACTCATATTAAGCAATTCATCTCCCAATTCTTTAGATTTAATAAAGATTCAATTCCCAAAATAGATCTGATATGGGCTGCATTCAAATGCCCCCTGAGGGGTGAATGTATCCATTTAGCCGCCACCAGGTCTAAAAAATTTAAGGCTAAAGCTGAGCAATTACTGAGGGATATTAAAAACATTGAAAAAAATATTAGCCGCCATTCTCCTGCAGAAGACTGGGCCAAAATGCATATACTACACACCCAATATTATGATCTCATGTCACAAAAAGCAGAATTAGCATTACAAAGAACTAAAATTAAATACTTAGAGTCTAGGGAGCAGGCAGGTAAACTTTTAGCTATCAGGATCAAACAAGTAGAAATGAGTCACCACATACCCAACTTGTAAATCTCGGATAAGGACCCTGTAGTCACCCACCCTCAACAAATTTCTACTATTTTTAAACTATATTTTCAAGAGTTATATTCAGTACCTCTAGTAGGTAAGGCCTCACACCAGGAAATGTCTTCTTATTTAGAGGGAATTGAACTCCCTCAACTTACCACAGACCAGATAATCCTTCTGGGCTTACCCATCCAGATTTGGGAAGTTGAGAATGTTATTATCAATCTTCCCATGGATAAATCCCCAGGCCCGGATGGTCTTACAAACAACCTGTTCAAAGCATGTGTGGACAACCTAGCCCCTTTCTTAACTGAAGTATATAATTTTTGGTTTTCTAATGGATATTCAGAGCAACAATTTCAAGAAGCTATTATCACATTAATACCTAAACCTGAGAAAAACCCATCTGTCCGAAAATACCATCTCATCTCACCTCTAAACTCAGATGTTAAGATCCTTGCGAAAGTACTTGCAAACAGACTAAGTCCCCTTGTGAACCTCCTTATCAGTGCTGAACAAACTGGCTTTATGGTGGGCAGAAACTCCAGTGACCATATTCGTAGATTACTACACTTGCTCTCCTTTCCCAGCACCTCGGACACTCCAGCCTGTCTGATCTCTTTAGATGACGAAAAGGCATTTGACTGAGTGTCCTAGGATTTTCTATTTTTAGTATTGCACAAGGTGGGCCTTCCCTCCACTTTCATTTCTTGGGTTCAACTTCTCTACAAAGCTCCCTCTGCCCGGGTCTGGTGTAATCGGTTACTGTTTGATCCCATCTCCTTACTCTGTGGTACCAGACAAGGATGTCCCCTTTCCCCTTTACTTTTTAATATTTACTTAGAACCATTTATCTGGAAACTCATGGCTTCTCCAGTACTCCAAGGCATACAAGTGGGTCCCACTTGCCAGCTTTTTTACGCCTATGCAGATGATTTAATCCTGCATGTGGAAAATCCGGTCAATGGAGTACCTGCCCTACTAGAAGAAATTAAATCATTTTCCAAAGTTTCATTCTATAAACTAAACCCTACCAAAATAAACGTTTTCTCAATGAAAAGGAAAACTTTACCATCTGATATTGAAGGAACGGATCTGATCTGGGAATCCAAAGCCTTAACATACTTAGGTCTAAAGATATACAGAGACATCTCCTCAACAATCAAAGCCAATCTAGTTGATCTAATGGGGGACACTCAAGGCAGATTTGACAAGATGGGGCGCTCTCCCCATCTCCTTGTGGGGGAGAATATCCACAATCAAAATGAATGTACTCCCATGTATCCTCTACCCCCTCAATATGCTAGGTGTTTTTCTTCCAAAGCATTGGTTCCAAGGATTACAAACCTGAATCAATCAATATATCTGGAAGGGGAAGAGAGTGTGCAGAGCTTGTCTTAAACTCACTGCACCTAAATTCCAAGGTGGACTAACGCTCCCCTAATTTTTTACGTACTATTGTGCAGCGCACTTAACTAAAGTGGTACACTGGACCCTGTTGTCCAATCAAGGCAATACCAACCCTCCCAAACCCCTTTGGGTGGACACAGAACATTTTCTTGTGGAGACCCATCATAGCTCTTTACCTGCTCTCATATATTCCCCCCTTGGCAAGTTCCCAAACGTATTAAGAGTACACCAATTGGTTGGTCCCTTAAAGTGCTATTTCAGGTGCATAAGCACTGGAATGTACATTGGTATAATTCCTTATTACAATCCCTCATTAACAATTATAACTTCCAAATTGACCATCTACCCGCCTTCTGGCTCCCCTTAAAAAAATGTAAAGTTGAGGGATCTTGCTCCAGAAAGCAAGCCTATTCCCTTTGTCCAATTCTGCCAAAACCTTAACATACAAGACGTAAACCCTTTTAAATATTGGCAGATTCGACAAGTGGTCCAGTCATTTCTAGGGCAAAACCTTAGAGGTTTCGCGCTCGGAATTTGACCTTCAACCCTTACTATCAGAAGCCACTCAACCCATTGCAATATCCAGGGTATATAGGAAATTGCAAGCCCTTGACCATAGTCTTCCTAACTGTATATGTTACTATTGGGTGAATAAGCTATCCCTATCTCCTGAAGTTTCTTTCTGGCATTATATTTGGTGCAATATGTACAAATTTATCACACAAGACAGACTCCATCTGGTGCAGTATAACATCTTGCATAACTTATATTACTCACCTGAGAGACTTCATAAAATGGGTGGGCTGTCATCGCCCCAGTGTCAAAGATGTAATGACTCCCTGGGTGACCTCTTCCATATGCTGTGGTCCTGCCCCAAAGTATCAACATTTTGGAATAATATTCAAAACTCTATGGATCCATTACTAGGACTACAAAATTTATTTACCCCCAATATTTGTCTACTTAATGATTTTCCCTTGAGAACCATTAAAATTAAGAAAGCTCACATGGCCCTAATTTCAGCGGTGGCCAAACTCATCATCATGAGGCACTGGAGAGATGACACCCTACCGCCAGTGATAGAATGGCATAGAGAAGCTCTAATAGCCCTACAACTGGAAAAACATATAGCTATGTTATCTCACCGGAACCACACTTATATAGACAAATGGAGCACTTTGGCACCCTACTGGTAGCTTAGAAGCCATAGAACATTGCAAATACATTTTATATTCAAGGATAAGGTTGTGATGTGGAGACATTTAAACACCTAGTATGGCACAGGATAATTGTGAGAGGGATGAATGAAAGGGTGGGGAATATAGTAATAACTGGTTTTCTATCAAGGTTGGATAGAGGAGTGATATCTTTATGTTCCGTACTACTGACATGTAATATCACCTCAATATTAACCTAGTACTCATGTGTACATTACATGGTTGTTAAATCTCAATAAAGTATAGTAAATAAAAAAAAAAAAGAAAAGGCATCCACAAGAGCTTGGGCTGCTGTGTACAAATCCCTGTCATATTTCCTCTGTTTTTGGGTAGTCGCCCATCACTTGTCTCCCTGCACACTGGCCGCAGCATGCACAGCCACAGCTGTCATTTTGGCAGGAAGCACCAAGTTCTTTGGGAGGATACAGTTTGCGTTTGTATTTGAAAGAGCAGCTCATGCACATGCTTAGAACAAGTGGAACATTCCAGGCAATGTCACCTGTTTGGGAGAGCGTATTTGAAACAAATACATATATATTTTTATGCACAGGCGTTGCTCCTCTCCAGACCTACTCCTTCTGGAAAACTCCCAGCCCAGACATCATGGACCCCAACAACCACCCCATGGCTTGCCAGCATAAAGAGGCCTTTGAAACAAAGGACCCCCCAAAAGACATCCAATGCCACTGAAGTGGGATGTGGGGGTTGGGAGGACTCTTCTGTCATCAGTGTTGTAGACATCATGTTTTCCAGCAGTCCACACCCACCCCCCAAAATGCTGGCAATGAAGGTCTCTAGAGTGAACATGAAATAGTTTCCCAATGTGGGGAAGACTGAGTTTTAACCCTTCCATGCTTCTGCAGTCACTCTGCTCTACGGCCTTCAGGGGGCAGCAAAGCACTGTGAAAACCAGCCTCCCTTCCCCAGAAAGCACAAAGCAGCAGAGCAGATGTGGTACCCCTTGTATACTGCTGATGTGCTGCAACATCCCAGCCTTGGAGTTTTGAAGTGGGTCACCACCACAATAAGCAGCTCCCTAACCACTGTGCTAATGGGTCAACATCTCCACCCAACCCAAACCCTTAAAAGTCATTTTTACAACATCTGTTTAACAACCTAATTTGAAAGTTATTTATACAGCAAAATAGTTATACTGTAGGTGCAATGAGACTGCCATTTTCAGTTATGCTCTCACGTCCATCAGTGAAAATCTCCCTGTGCGGAGGAACATAGTAATATACTGGTAATTTCCAGGAATCCACTTTTACAGTAGGGAGTCGAGTCAGATACTCAGGTTCCCTGCCGGATAACACTATGAACTTCACACTGCTTTTATGCTATATTGTCCATGTATCATATAAGGATGGAGACATGAGAGAGAGTGGATGTTGACTGGGTAGAACCCATTCTCTCAAGTATCTTCCTCCACTTTAGAATTTATTTTAGTGACTTTTAAGTTTTATGTCAGTCAGGTACATAGGATGTGAACAGAAGTGCTACTGCAGCTTTAAGAGATTTGCATTTGGTGTATTTACTCATGTTTTGTTTTGTTTTTTTGTTTTTTTACCAGGAGAGACACACTAAGCTGAAAGCTTGTTTATAGGTGCGACCAGTGAGCACAAGAAAGTTAAGTGACTTGCTCAGGGTCACACAGTATGCAAGTGAGGGCAGTGGGATTCAATCCCAGGTCTCCAGGTTTGTAGCTCACAGCCTTAAACCACTGCACTATACTGTCTCCCAACACATCTTGTATTTCAAAAAAATGGGTTTACAGCAGGATGATTGCAGTGTGTAAAGAAAGCACAGCTGACATTTAGAAATGTTGCTGGCCGGCCCGGTGGCACTGAGGGTTGAGGCACTGGATGCCACACGTCGCACCACGCTGGCGACCCGGGTTCGGACGAGAGCCCGGGTTGTCAGGGGTCGGCAGGGGAGGGATAGGATTGAGTGTCTGGAGGTCTGCTCTCCTATCCCAGGGAGGGATGTGGGTTGCCACCATTCTGCAGCACCCCTGGTGATGACCGGGGGCACTGCTAGAGTCGGTGCAAGCAAGGGGGGACTGCAGCAGATGTCAGCATGTTGGCGCACCGACATCACTGTACGCCTGCACTCCAGGAAACAAGCTACAGGGAGGAAAATGGCAGCATTGAATGAGGCAGCTTGGTGCAGTTTTTTGGTGTTTGTGAGGGGGGATTGGGGTTTCTATGCTCGACTCCCGCCCTGGGCTACTGGTTAATCGCTCCGTTTCTGCAGTCGCTAGAAGAGCAGAGGGAGCCTAGTTGAAAGATATAGCTGTTTGCTGGAGAATATGTAGTGTAACTGAAAAAACGTAAACTGTATAACCTGCCTTTATTTATAGCTGGGACTCAGTGTGCTGTGCCCCTCCATCTTGGACCAGGACAGTTTGAGGGGTCCAACAGGAGTGAGGGGGTATCCATGCTGGAGTAAAAAGCAGCCAACCAGAAATCAGGACTCTAGATGGAGCTGGCTGACAAATGGGAACACAGCTTGTAATTCCTGGTCATGGCGCCTTTTTGCACCATTGAGGGCTAAAATACGTGACTGGCATGTGCAACCAGCCAATGAGACTGGGTAGCGCCCAGGCTGTGAGGCTTGCCCCATGCTGTTAGGGGCAGATGTGCTGTGACTGTGGAAGAGTGTTGAGCTCTGAGCTTCTGCGCCATTGAGTGTTCATGCGGGAAGCACGTGAAAGGCCTAAGGCGGCCGTTTTCTTTGCCAGCGCGCCCTGAATCAAATCCGCAGGCTTGAGGTCAAAGGAGGCTGTGTATAAACACAGCTACCTACCAGGCTTCACCTGAGGAGGACTGGAGAATCTGCTGAATCGCGCTCAGTCTGTCAGAACGTTTTGAAGCTGCAGTGAAACGCCCGTATTCGCTGTGAATTCAGTCGGATCTGGGGAGCAGCTGCCTGGTATGGTACCCCTCTGTTGTTGTCCATATAAATGTGTGAGGAGGCTTTTGAAGCTCAGGCTCAGCCCTGCAAGTGGTGAAGGAGCGGTTCTCTGCCGGAGTTGTGAGTACTGGATCAGGGTAGCTCCCTGTTAAAGCTTACAAACAAAGGCAAAATCATTTTGTTGTATTGCTGACTGCACTAATTGAGCTTTCTGGCTAAATCTGATCTTCTCAGGAATTAAATGCTCGCTTGTGTCAGGGCCCCAACCAGCTGCGAGGAACTAGCCATTAGGGCTTGGGTACCCATAGACAGTAATTAAAAGGTTAGGCCTGTGCACAGAGCCATAGGTAGATTTTCATATATTGTAGTGGTAAGCTAATCAACCTGATTCCCCCTGGTCCTTGTTATCTCCCCTCAAATAAATCAGATTGCTTATTTTGCAAAAGTACACTGGCTTGTCTGTGTATTAATGGTGGAATACTGCACAGTGAATGTGGTGTAACTGTACCTTATTTCCAAGGGGTCCCCGGAGTGAGCTGACTGGTTCAAGCCGGGGAAGGGGTGGTAAGTGTATGTGGTAAGGACTCTGAAATTGAACTGCGTGGGCCACTAGTGGAAGAAGGGGGTTGCAGCACCCAGAAGGCTGTGACCGAGTCAGCCGACTGTTCTAACCCCGACTGGCTGGGGGAGGCACCACCATGGATCTAGCCCCTCTGCTGCAGCAGTGGGTGGGCAGGGCAGGGTGCCCTTGGGATAGTGCCCTGGGGGCTACAAAAGACTATACAAAATTGTGAGCAGTCATCACTGTTCTCCAGTTTGTGTTTTGGCAGGTTTAGGTTGTGTGTGCTACATCTAGTGTTACCTGTACAGGAATGGGAAACTTTAATCAAGTTTTTTTCAGAGCATGGCAGCGGGGGAGGTTGTCTCTGTTACCTGAAGGAAGTTTCGTAGGCACGTGAAGAGGGACGGTGTGTCTGATTTGCATAATGATCTTTTGGGAAGACTTTGCATACTGACCTGTGGGGTATTGTTTGTCTTTAACATATCCATATACCATGGATCATGGTATAATAATGTCTAAGCTGGGTAATATAATATGATTTTGCATTATAATGTGTTTGCTTGAGCAAAACACCATAATGAGGGTATAGCTAATGAAGCATTAGAGATGATGTATTAGAAAGTATGGGGAGATGTGGCCATGTTTGTGGTTTCTGCAGAGTTTTGCAATTTGTAAAATTGGGCAAGCAGGTTAAATGGAAGGCCAGAGAGAAGGGACTCGCTGTAATGAACAGACATAAAATATTCTTATCAAAAGCAAAAACACGTACGGTCGCACTAGGGCCCACAATCGTACCAGAGTCTATTCTTCTTCTCTTGGAATTAATAGGTCATCCATGCACAGTCATTTTGTAATTTCACTGACATTCCACACTAGGTTCACTGGTTTGGAAAAATCAAAACATTATTGCATCAGTTCTATTTCACCATGTTTAGCTTGGACCAGGGAAATCATCCCTGTCCACGCTGACCAACTCCAACTGGCTTTGACTACAGGCTTGACCAAGGATAGGTTCAATTGAACTGGGGAGGCTTCCCTGATTCTTGTCTGCAAAGGTGGTTCACACTTTCCTTCTACAATAAATTGATGCATTAAATCTTTAATTTTTCCCAAATGACAAACCTGGTTTGGTGCGAGTCCATTAAATTACAAAATGACTGTGCATGAAAGGAAAAGTAATTCCATGAAAAGGAACAGACCTGAATGGGGCCATGTTCCCAGGTGTGGCCCTGAACCTGTTATTTCTTATTTTATTTTCATCTGCTTTTCATAATTCTGGCATCAAGTAAGGATATACACAGTTATCTCCATAAAATAGTATTGTACAAATGATTAATTAGACTGTTTCCCATAGTGCTCCCTGTGTTGCTAATCTCATGAAAGGTTGAGTAATTAACAACTTCACAGTTTCCCTCCTCCCTTTCCATTTTTATTCTGACACTTTTGCAGCAAATGTCCCAATACTATAACAGACTAGATACCCGTGATACTAATAGTGCGAGTACCTTTTTCATGCTATCCCATTCGTGTTATCACGTTTCTTAATACAGCACAAACACTGAAAAAATATGAATATGGTTGACAAATCTGTCTATAAAGCCAGTCTTTCAGTGCAAAAAGGTATTGTGATTAAGGACAAACTCAACTAGAAAGAGCAGGACTTTCCCTTCTGCCCAACAAATCTGGGAGAAAAAAAACAGGCAAGGTGAGCCAGACATTTTGCAGTGGAAATGTCCTGTTTTAACTGGCATATGTCTTGTCTTGTGCCCGACATAAATAAAAACTTCTAAGAATTTTGGCTGCACTGAGTAGGAGAGTAGAATATCACCCAAAACGATTTGGACTTTTTTCTGTTGGTTCATTTAATGGTATCACTTCCGTTGAGTTAAAGTAGGTCCTCTTTTTCTAGGGCCAGTTTGCTTACTGTTATTTACACTTCAGCTTGGAGTCTTGTAAATGTTCTCTTCAACCCACAGGGTGACTATGAGAGATGACTACACAGAAAACCCTTCAGCAGCCTCTACTTTCTTGGAACAGGGACTGCAAAAGCTTTGATGCTACCTTTGGTGTATTGATGTCTGGTTGCTTTAGAAATTGAAGCATTTGCAATCTACTGTGCCATTAACTACTGCCAGTAGACTGACTAGATCAATAGGTCTGTGTAGGCAAGGTGAGAAAAGTCAACCTTTTATGACAGCAGTGGCATCTCTCATCCCACTCTGTTGAGGGGGAGGGAAGGTAGTTTAATCGGCTCTACAGCATTCGCTGTCCTTCAGCCACACTGAAAGCCCTTGTTTGGCCTATACACACACACACACACAGTAGAGAATTATGAAAGAAAAAAAATCTTGTGAAAACTCCTCTTCAACCACCTCAATGGTATATAAAAGGTAGTGTGTGGGCCTGTTGGGGATCAGTAGCATCATCCTGTCCTGTCATAGCACACACTAGATTTACTACCTTTTGATCAAATATTTACACTGCAATCCAAAACTTGTTATCTGATCGCAGGGAGATGTCAGTAAGAATAAAACAGTGTAGTGTGACTGTGGATGGCCTCATATTTGCTCTCCAGCATATTTAGGAGTATGCATCTAGATAAAACAGCATTATACTGCTGTGCTCACAGTGCCTGTCTTCTTCATCTGCCATGATGTCACGGTCTCATCTCCTTATCCCTGTTCATGCATGGAGAGAGACAAGATGCTGCTCAGATTCACTGATGGACTTGGAAGTACAAGAGAGCATCACATTCTTATGTGAGTGTTTAAGGAGAGTCTAGCTGCAATACAGTATGTGTAATACAGTATGCAGCGTTACTATTACCATATAGAATAAAGGTTTCCAGATTTACTTATTTTGAGTTCTGTTAGTGTTTGAGTGTGAGACTGTATACACATTTTGACCATCTTCCCCTTTTGTGCCAACACTCAGTACCACTGCTGGATTTTGTAGTCACTTCAGCTGTAAACTCTCTCCAATGCTTTTAATACCAATCTGATTTTGGTCAGATGTCATCATAATTATTTATTTTAAAGCAAACGCTATGCAAAATAAATCACATGAACAGCCAGGATAATAAAATCAAAAACAGATTAATATAAATTAAAAAAGAAAGCATTCTAGCCTACTTCTGGTGAGCAGCCTGGACATAAACTGACCAGTGGAACTTCTGAGAGCAGAAATTTACTGTTTGACTAGATGTGCAGACCTAAAACCTGCCATGCTTTTATTTTGCTACTGTACCAGTTTGTTTGTTCTTATTGGGTTAAAGTTCTCTGTGGGCACATTAGCTACAAAGACTACAAAATGGACAACGCCAGTTCTAATGTTAGAGAAATTTTGTGGAAATTACTAATCTTGGGATGTTCTATTTTGACGGAGTTCAATCAATCATATTTGTTTACAAGATGGTGGTTCATGGGAGGGGTGATGACTCGAAGCTGGGGGTGGTGTTGGATGGGGAGGAGGGGAAAGTGTCCCTGCAGGAGGACCTGGAGGCACTGGAGAGGTGGTCAAGGAAGTGGAAACTGAAGTTCAATGCAGGGAAATGCAGGGTTCTGCACCTGGGGGCCAGGAACCCAGGTCAAGTATATACCCTGGGGGGAGACACACTACAAGTCTCAAAGGGCAAGAGAAACCTGGGGATGGTGGTGGATGTCAAAATGACCAACTCTGAGACTTGTAGGAGGGCAGCGGCAAAAGCCAATAGGATGCTGGGATGCGTCACTAGGGGGAATCACCTCCAGAAAGGGGGGGAGTGATCTTACCTCTGTATAACTGCTTGGTTAGGCCTCACCTCGAGTACTGTGTGCAGTTTTGGAGACCACACTTAAAAAGGGACATTACACTCCTGGAGAGGGTGCAAAGGAGGGCAACCAAAATGATCTGGAGCTTGGGGGAAAGGACCTATGGGGAGAGGCTCGAGGAGCTCAACATGTACACCCTGGAGGAGAGGAGGGACGGGGAGACATGATAGAGGTCTTCAAGTACATAAAGGGGATTAATAAAGGAGGCTCAGTCAGGGTGTTCCAAAGGAAAGAAGGGGGGGGGCAACTAGAGGACACGGGTGGAAGCTGGGGGAGGGGGAGACTCAAGTGGGAGAGAAGGAAGTGTTACTTCACTGTGAGGGTGGTGGAGCCAAGGAATGTGCTGCCCAAGGGACTGGTGGAGGCGGAAACTATAGAGGGGTTCAAGAGGTGCTGGGATAGGTATACTGGGAGAGTGAAGCTGAGGAAGTCCAATACATGGGGAACATCCTGGGCCGGGGATAGGGAAACCGAAGGGGCTGGGGGGGGACAGCAAAGTCGGCGCGCTGTATGGGTGCTGATCATCAAGCAGACATGAAAGACCATTAGGCCTCCTCTGCTGGCTTTTTTTTTATTTTTTTTTTTACACTATACTTTTTCTCCCCGGGCAACCAGTCTGCTTACCTGCTTCCACGTCCAAGACACCTCTCAGGATTCCGGCTACCATCTTGAGGACCACTCTGCTCAGCCCGCAGCGTACTCCCATGGATTACCCCCCGCTGTGGGGCAGCAGAGAGTCCCCAGGCACTGATCCACCCAGTCCAGTATCCAGCTGCGTTCCTTGCCAGAGTGACTCCCCCATGAAGATGGCTATCATGCCGCCGCGACTAGAGCCCATTTTCTCCTGTTCTCCCCTTGTGCATGGCGTGCAATGACGCCCATGGACAGGAGTGCACGCGCTACCAAACGCACTCCTCCCCAGCGTCGGACACAGCAGTTCCCTCTATTGTCTTGCCAGCGCCCTGCATTAACCCCCAGCCATCTCCAGAGGCCTCTAAGGCACCGAGGCATGCCACCCCCCTCCCCGGAGAGCAGTCCAACAGACGCTCAATCTGTCTCCTTCCCTGCCAACCCCCAATGACCCTGGCTTGCTCCTGAACCCAGGTCGCTGGCGTGGAGCAAGGTGTGGCGTCCAGTGCCTCAACCATCAGTGCCACTGGGCCGGCCCTCTGCTGGCATTTTAGTATGTTAATATGGTATACACACCAATGAAATGTTGTGCCCTGTAGACTACTGAATTTGGGCATGATGGAAACACAGAATTTGTCAGCAGATAAGGAACACTTGGGTCACCTAGTCTGCCCCTCTTTTCCCTGCCTATTCACCCACCGCAGACCCTACCTGGTCTCTGGCCACCTCTTCCCCCCATTTTGATACCAGTTCTCCTTTATACCTTGTCCACCACTGTTTTTGCCCCACCACCCTGCTGGAGGATTGTTCAAGGCATCCACCATCCTCTCAGTGAAGAAATACTTCCTCACTTCCCTCCTAACCTTCCCAATTCCAGCTTCATTGCAAGCCCCCTAGTTCTTGTACACCTTCTTTTCTGAAAAATGCTCCCTTCTTGTGGCCTATTCACTGTTGTGAGGTATTTAAAGGTCTCAATCACGTCCCCATCTCCCTCCTCTCTTCTGGGTGTACATGTTCAGATCCCTCATTCTTTCCTCATAGGACTTTTGGTGCAGCCCCTGCATCATTTCTGTTGTTCTTCTTTGGATGGCCTCTACCCTGTCTATGTCCTTTCTGAGGTGTGGTTTCCAGAATTGGACAAAGTGACTGATACAGTGGTAATACTACTTCCCTCCTTCTGCTGGTGATACCCCTCCTTATGCACCCCAGCATCCCACTGGCTCATCCTACTGCTCTGTTGCATTGCCTTGCCATCTTAAAGTCATCATACATCCTTGCCAGCCTTGACACCTTAAGGCAGAGAAAGGGGCCTCAACAGTCTGTATGCTGAAGATCTTTGGGTACTGAGGGTGCTTTCTTGTAAAGGAAGAGGCCATCTATTCCCCGGTGACCAGCCCACATGGGTAGCTAATGAATAATGTTGATCTAAGATAAATGTTGCATTAGGTACCTTCTATATTAACAAGTTCATTCTATGGTGGGCTGAGTCACCACTGTGGTATGGGTCTAGTTATCTTCATCCCCTTTGAAATAATCAGCACCTGAGAATGTGAGGTGCCATCTACTTGAATTCCTATTTGGCATCTTCTCTGGACCCTCTGGTGCAGTAATTCAGGAGGGAGGTACTCCTCTTGTTTTTGCCCGAGTCCGGGGGTTTGGGGAGGTGCTTCATAGGGTAATCTTGTTATGGGAAGAGTCCAGAATCGGTATACCTGTTTTGTGCTTACACAGAAAGTAAGTACTGAGGCTCACAGAGCTTGAACCCGAAGAGTATCTTGTACGTATTTCCGAGACTAGATATATTAAGTCTGATAGGGCTGATCGTGACTTGACTGCATAATGACAACTACAATTAATTTTCCTTTTCTATTATGTACAAATTTCCCCTCACTCGTGTAACTAAAGTTAAATGGCCACACTGCCTGTACAGAGTATATGATGTGAACAGAATTGTACTGCATTATATAGAGTATAATGGCTGGGTAGGGAGTTATAACGAGGATTTTACACACACACACACACACACACACACACACACACACCCCCACCCCGAGGGGTGGGATGCTACATAAACCCCGAGAGCAAAGCTCGAGGAGTTTATTCAGGCATCCCACCCTGAGGGGGTGGGTAAATCTGAGTTTTTAACCCCTACCCATCCTTTATTTCGTATAATTGCTAGGGATCATTTTTTCGCCACAGTAAGTATACAAAATAAATGCATTTCTTCACGGAGCCGAGTCACGGACCATTGGGGTTTCAGTGTGGTCTGCGCACTCGGCTCCAGATGTAAAGCAGTGTGTTGTATGTTTGTTTTTTCCCCGCTGGAAAATAAACATTGTGCCACACATGTTTATGTTTAAAAAAAAACTAACGTACCCCCGTCTCCTACTTCGGGGAACTGCATAGGCTTCAGGAGCAGGATGGGAGAGAAGAGGAAGTTCGCAGCTACTGGCTACCACAACGGACGAGCGGGAGCTGGCACATGCCCAGTGCAATAGGAAACCGGGCACATGTTTGTCATTATAACCAGCTGGTTATAAGGACGGAATTATAACCCGGTTTCCCCAATGGGAAAAAAATGATAACCAATTATTATACTGCGATTATAGATGTTTTGCTTCAGCAAGAAATCAAACATTTTTTATAAACAGAAAGCCCTCGGTGCAACTTATACATATGCTCGTTTGAACAAGCAAGCAACAATGACCACACAATACTCAGGAAGACAATACAATGTCTTGGTGGGTAGTGACTATTATAAAATGGGCAGGGAATTTGGAGCATCCTTATCGGCCAATATGGTTCCGAAGTCATGTGGTTTAGGAAAGGAAATCCTTGGCTTTACACTTCTTCCAGGAACCAGGATAAGGTACGCAGAGCTATTAATAACTATCTGAAATGGTTCTTTAAAACACATTTTTGTCAGCCACCTTGGTATGACATATTTTTTTTTTTTTTTATTAGTTGTTTAACCAGGAGTAGCACACTAAGCTGAAAGCCTTTTTACAGGTGCGATCTGGGAGCACAGGGAAGTTAAGTGACTTGCTCAGGGTCACACAGTATGCAGGTGGAAGCTGTGGGATTCAAACCCAGGTCTGGTCTGCTGGATGTTTGTTTATTTATTTTATTTATTTAAAATTGGTGACCAGGAAAGGCACACCGAGCCAAGGCTCATTTCCAGGTGCGACCCGGGTACAAGATGTACGCTGTAGAAGGCAGAGAGTACAAACAAATTCTTGTTACAGACGATTAGTATAGTATAAGGACAGTTGCATAGTGGTATGCAGAAAAGTAACAACTGTAGCTAGTACAGACGATTTAAAAACATACAGACAATTCAATTCAAACAAAACGTATTTACAGTATATTACAAACATACATAGAAACATTTTTACAAGTAGTGGATGTCTAGAGTTTGGTAAGCTAGCACGGAAATGTGTAGTAGGTAAGCGGTGAATATGGTTTGGGGCTGGCGTGTGCATACATGTTGACTTGGTGGGGTTACCCAGGGTAGGCTAGGCCCGAGTTAAAGAGGGTTTGGATGAGCATCTTGGGGGGGAGGGAGGAGCCTGAGGAGTTGTTTAAAGACTGATAAGGAGGAAGCCTGGTGAAGACTAGGTGGGAGATTGTTCCAAAGGAGGGGGAGCCGGTAGGAAAAGGCAGCTTGCCCAGTGGCAGAGAGGGAGTGTGGGAGGTGGAAGGTGCGTGCGTGTCTATGGCGGAGAGAGTAGCCTGGGAAGATGACTGGAGAGATGCGGGAAGAGAGGTGGGGGGGGGGAGCCAAGCCAATATTTTGCTGTGAAGGAGATGCTGTGGAGAGTCTTCCTTTGCAAGAGTGGCGACAGGGATAGAGTGGAGGATAGATGGCAGTGATGAGTGAATGGGGGGGAGGCAGTGGCGAAACGGCAGAAAGAGTTGAGCAGGACATCAAGTTTTGAGTGGGAGGAGATTAGGGCTGCGCCACAGATGGCATCCGCATAGTTCAGCACTGGCAAGGTGGTTTTACGTACGAGTTCACTCTGGGTGGGAAGAGGAAGGCTGGCTTTGTGGCAATAGAGGATGGCCAGTTTGGGCCAGAGTTTGGTGCAGATGGCATCGACATGGGTGGAGAAGTTTAGGTGGGTATCTAGCCAGACACCCACGTACTTAAAGATGGGTACTGACCCGAGGGGAACACCATCCAAAGTGGAGATTGCTCGTGGGGCAGGTAGGGAGGTGAGCTTTCGTCTGGTGCCAAAGGCCATGGTGACTGTTTTTTTGGTATTTAGTTTAAGCTGTTTTTTCAGGAGCCAGGCTTGTACTCGGTTGAAGTCTCTTTGGAGATTGGGGAGCACACTTTCGTGAGAGGGGCCTGAGGCGTAGATGACAGTGTCACCGGCATATAAATGCACATTTGAGGCAAGGCAGGCAGAGGGGAGGTCACTTATGAATAGGGAGAAAAGGATGGGGCCAAGAACAGAACCTTGGGGAACGCCCGAGAGGATGGGAAGGGGGGAAGAGGGTGTCACGTATTTGTACTGACTGTTGCCTATTCTGGAGATAGGAGTGGAACCAGTTGATGGCAGGTTGAGCAAGGCCGAAAGAGCTTAATTTGCAGAGCAGCACAGGGTGGGAGACAGAATCAAAGGCTTTTGCCAGGTCAATGAAAATGGCAGTGGTGGTTTGACCATTGTCCATGGCAGAGAGAATTGAGTCAGTTACTCGTAGCAAGGTGGTGGTAGTGGAGTGATGGTTTCTGAATCCTGATTGAAAGGGGGGGGGGAGCTGTTTATGGAGGGGAAGGAGGACAATTTGGACAGCATGTTTGCCATAACTTAGCAAAAAGCCATTCGGAACATATTCAGTACATAACAACCAACTCCCCATCTCAGCACACTTGTAAAACTGTTATAATAAAAGTGAAACATGGCAAACTAGTAAAAACGAAATTTAAATACCTGTACATTTTCTTTCTCCAACTGCTGGCCTCCAGGCTTCACTACTACTGGGAGGCACCTCCTCTTGCCATGTGACAGGCATGAACACATAAAGCTCTGTAGCCTGGATATCCTCCTCTCCACTTCCTGTGACCACCAGTTCTTCCTAAAGCAGTTCCAACCTGGTAGTACTATATAAAGCTGGAAACAAAAAGAGACAACATTATCCTGAACATTCCGCCAGCTGACCGCCAGCTTGTTACATTCTGGGAGGGAAGAAGCCCAGAGACCAGCAGTTGGAGAAAGAACATTTACAGGTATTTAAATTTCATTTTCTCTCTCCTTATGCTGGTCTCTGGGCTTCATTACTACTTATCTACTAAAGCAGTACATCCCCTGGCTTCCCGGGTTGGAAGAATGTAAATGCCCTTTTAAGAGACCACCACCATCTGGAGAACCAAGACACCTCAGTCGAGGCGGTCAATCCAGCTGGTAGAATTTGAAGACAGGGTGAATAGGTGACCAAACAGCCGCTCTGTATAAGCCCGCCAGAGAGGGTTCACTAAAGTCCATCCATGAGGCGGCCATGGCTCTGGTTGAGAGGGTGGAAATTGGGCCCAGTAAAGACATCCCTGCTTACTGGAAGTCAGTGGTCATGGATGAACAAATCCATCTTGTGCTAGAGCCTTAGAAGCCTCTTTAAACTTTTGGTCCTTGGAGAGGACGAATAAGCTAGGAGTTTTGCGTTCTGACTCAGCTCTTTTAATGCAGTGCTTCTCCAGACCTATAGGATCCAGAGCATGAAATTCTTTCTCCTTGTCCTTTTTGGGAGAAGGACAGCAGGAAGGAAGGTTCAACCCCTGGTTGCAGAGACAAAAGGAGACATTACCTTCAGAAGACGAAATCTGGATCTAATCAGAGGACCACTGAGTCCTGATGAGCTACGATATAAGGATTATTATGAGAGACATCTGCTAGCTCACTGATGTGACTGGTCGAAGAGGTGGCTATGTGAAATGTGACTTTCATCGTCAGGTGTATGAGGGATGCCTCTTTGACCAAGCCGCCCTCTGGAATCGTCTCATGTGGGGATGAGACCCCAAGGACTCTCTTGAATCTCTCAACAAGAGTGCTCCCAATGCGGAATCTGAACCCGTGAGATAGCCGGTTGTAGCCCCTTCTCGAATCCTTCTTGGAGAAACTGAAGCATGATGTGTAGGGATACCGCCTGGCTGACATTTGTTGCAATCGAAGCCAGAAAGGAGATCTGCGCCCTAGTCCATATTAGACCTTAGATGAAGATGAATCATAATTTCCCTGACAGGATGTATAAATCCTAACTCTAAGAGTTTCCTGCTTAATCCTAACTCCTTTAGAGTCACCTGTTCAATCTCCATGCCAAAACGGATAGCCTGTGCGGATTGGAATGTAGCCCAGGGCGTTGCGTAGAAGGTCTGGGCTGATTCAGACCTTATCAAAGGTTGTCTCGGCATCTAAATCAGATGTGTGACCCTGGACATCGAGGCCAGTGTGGGAAGGCCAGAACAGATCTGCCTGATCCACAGTTACCTTGCGCGGGACCCTGGAGAGTATCCGTATTGGGAGAAAGCATATAGGAGTTTTGTCGACAGGTGAAAAAATCTACCTGACGATAACACCCCTGTGCAGAGAGGCTGCTGAAGGTGTAGTCCTTCAGCTCCCAATCCCCTGATAGGAAGGCCCTGCAACCTAGCCAGGCTGCTGAGATGATTTCCTGAGCTGGAATGTCTACTGCCATCAGGCTTGCCAGGTGCCACACGGCCCGTTGAAAGAGCAGAAGGGATTCCTTGTGCATCCGTGAGCCCCTTGTTCCTCCCTGGTGATCAATATAAGTCATCGTTGCTCGATTGTCCTTTATGCTGGGTCTGGACTCTGTCAGAGACCACTTGCGGATGCCCCAAGTCGAGACCTCTCATAGTACTGGTCCTCCAAGCTCACCACTGAAGATCGGCTCCCACCTGGTGAGGAGTTGGTGTCTGTTGCTCCTTGCTGTCTCTGGAATGAGATCACCGTTTGAGAAGGTTTGCCTGGGTGTGCTGCCTGTGAAGCAGTGCGTGGGGGACTATGTCTATGAAGGAAAGCATGTCCCTCTGAACTTCATGGAATAGTGAGCCATCAGGTGGTGAGCTGACTGAAAACACTGAAGAGGCTCCAGAGGTCTGTGAATTTCACTTCTGTGTGAAATACCTGTTGACTTGTGTTTCAAAGCCTGCTCCCAGGTAGGGTAGGATAGGGACTAGAGAGCCCTTCTGCCAATTCATGACAAATCCATGCCTTAAGAGACACTGCATGACCTCCGCCCCTGCTGGTATGTCTGATTGAATTGAGGGGCCTTGATGAGAGTGTCGACCAGGTAGGGGAAGAGCTGTATTCTGGTTGTGTGAGGCGAGCAGTTAATGTTGCTAGCAGCACATATGACCTCTACGACCTTGGGAAAAACTATTGGGGCCAAGGAAAGCTCAAAGGGAAGCATTGTGAATTTGAAAGTGATGTTCCCCCACCTTGAATCTGAGATACTGGTGACTCTTGGATGGGCAAATGCAGATAGGGGTCTTATAAATCTATTGATGCCAGGAGAAACCCCCTGATGGAGTTCCCTGATTACAAATGAGAGCGTTTCCATCTTGATGGAGCTGTTGCGCACACAGTGGTGCCGAAATTCCAAGTCCAAGACTGGTCAGAATCCTCCCGTGCATTTGGGGATTATGAAGAAAAGTGAGTAAATGCCACTGTTTCAGACTGGGAGGGGGCTGTTTATGGAGGGGAAGGAGGACAATTTGGACAGCATGTATATATGTTTGCCATAACTTAGTAAAAAGCCATTCGGAACATATTCTTGGTATGGACCGGTTCCTCGAGGAATTTTTATAAGGTCCACCTCCTACTCGAGGATGGGCCAGAGGGCATCATTGTGACTTTTTTGTTGTTGCCGCCTGTGTCTCAGGTGCCACCTCATCCTCCCCTGAAGTTACATGGTTACGGGAGGAGAAATGCGTTTTCCTGTAAAAGACTCATCCTGCCCTGTGCTGCAGACTTGGGCAAGAAAATTCGGTCTGGAGCCTGGTGACCAAGATTTGATTCTGCCCCATGAAGTGGCCTGCGTACTTTCACCATTTCCCTGAATTCTGGTGCCACCTCTTTGAGGGCAGATATGCACGACAGGTTTCAATCATACTGGTTGCCAAGGCCAAGGTTGCGACGGGCTGAGGTTTGGTAAAACATCGGTAACACAGGGTTTTAGCCATACAGCTGACTGCTTCAAACTGACATGACAGCTGAGTAAGCAGCGGCTAGACATATGAGCTGGAATTGTTGTCAGACAGACTTGTTTTTCTCTGGAACTTACTCTAGTTGGGAGGCTAGATCTGTGACCCATGGTAGAGTGTTTTCAATAAGAAGAGGGTGGCTGTAACTGCACAGAGCTGTTCTAGATGAGAAAGGATTGGCCACAGCTGCCGTGAGTGAGTTTGCAGGCACCTGGAAGGCCTTTTTCAGAGATGCCTCCACCTTCTGGAAGGCCTTTTTGAGAGATGACTCCACCTTACTGCCCATTGGGTCCCCGAGGGGCTCCTCCCTCTGCTGGAATAACCGTATGCCTGGTGGGGTTCGAAACCAGAGGGTCAATTCTGGGGCAACCTAGCCCCGTTTCTGAATGTTTCTTGTTGAATTTGTAGTAACTGATGCTCCTTCTCATCGTGCTTTCGAGTGGCCTTCTTGTGGGCACCCCCACTCTGGGGGCTGTGGAGGTATGAAGGGTTCAGCACGAAGGCCCTGAGATGAGGTTGCCCCCCCAGAGGCTGTGACCTGCTCCGACTCCACAGTTGGGAGCTGCTCGCTGAGATGGCAGCCTCTGTTAGATCCTATGACCTTGTGGCCATGTTTTCTTACATTATAAGCATAGACAGCAGCCAAGGAGGCCAACCATGGAGGATCTGCACATGGGGCATCTTCTGTCCCTGGAGGATTTGACAGTCTTATTTGAAGACATACTAATGCGTATATCGTCCCCTGCTGCTGGCAGGTACAGCCAGGCACCCCCTATACTAGTCTGATAATCCACTTACTGGGGGATAAGGCCCTTATCAAAATACAATCCCTTATCTGCCCCTGTGGTACAGCTCCCAAATCCCTGTAGAAGTGGGGATTGATGAGATTCAGATCCCTGTGGAAGTGGGGATTGCTGAGATTCAAATCCAGGACTTTAGGTGACCAGGACTCCTGGCTGCAATTCCATGCCTTTAACCACTACATATAGAAGTGGGGGGTTGATGAGATTCAAACCCAGGACTTTAGGTCACCAGGTCTTCTGGCTTGTAGTTCAGTACCTTTAGTCACTAAGCTATATTGCCTGTAATGGAAGTTCCTGTAATGGTGGTTCCCTCAGATGGGGGGGTTCCCTGAGGTTCTAGCCCACAGCCGTTGCTGCTGAAAATACAGGGAGTGCCTTCCTTAAATTCACGGTAGGAAACCTTCCCCGTTTGCCCCCGGTAGTGGTAGTGGTCTCCGTTGATGAGCAATGTGACACCTGAAGTGCTTGTCAACGAACTGCACACCTGAGCAGCCTGCTAGTAGTGCCGCAAATTTGATGAGGCCTCCGTAGATGAGCTCAAGGAGTCGGTCAACGGCCTGGGCACGCTGCCGTGAGGTTAGATGTGCTGCCCGTGGTTTCTGTCGACGAGCTTATCCCCCAAAGTGCTCGTCAACAGAAAAATGCCTCATGGAACTGCTTCAGTACCCTGGTGCAATCGCGGCCTGCACTCCACTGCAGCAAGTTCTCCACTCGTCGACGAGCCGGTCAGAAAGGTGCTCGACGAGGAGCGTCATCGACAACTAGGTGCTGAAGTGGTCGTCGGAGGTTGCACGGGCGGCATCTCTGGAGGAACAGCTCTTCTGCTGCCTGGAAGTCCCCTGTTCTGACCACATAAAATTCCTCCATTTGCTCCTCTGACTCGAGGAAAATAAACTTGCACGTCGGGGGGTAGGGGGGCAGCGCTGCTAAGAGAGAAAAACTGAGAGGGGCCAGTCTGTCTTGCAAGCATGGCTAAGACTGGAACAGCATGGGAGAAAAAACTTAGGGGGGGCCAGTCTGTCCAGCATACACAGCTGAGACTATGACCCCCATGAGCAGAGAGAGCTATGAATTTTAATCCTCTCATCCCTGCTCTCTGTGGATATCCATTAAGAAATAAAGTCCAAACTTACAGTTCTGAAGTCTTTAGCTTTGTCACCACAGAGCACCTGCCCCTTGAAAGGCAGGAAGTAAACTGGGTGGTCACAGGAAGTGGAGGGGAGGATATCCAGTCTGCAGAGCTTTGTGTGTTCTTGCCTGTCATGTGGCAAGAGGAGATGCCTCCCAGTAGTAATGAAGCCCACAGCCCAGCATAAGGAGAGAGAATTACTGATTTTTGTTTCAGTTAACTGTACATGAAAGCCTGTTCTGGAGTCCTTACCTCAGAAAAGGCAAGGATAGGTTGGAGACAGTGCAGCACAGAGTGACCAAAATGATTCAGGGACAGCAGGGTAGATCTAATACAGCGGTTCTATGAAAGCGCCCCGAGGCACTAAATATGTACTCATTGGAAGGGAGAGGGAAGACATGATCGAGACATTCACATTCCTCAAATGAAGCCGGCCTGGTGGCACAGAGGGCTGAGGCACTGGACGCCTTACCTCGTGCTACGCTGGTGCCCCAGGATTGGAAGCAACCTCAGGTTGCTGGGGTGCCAACGCCTGGTGAGAGCAGGATCAAGCAATGGCTCTCCTCTCCCGGAAGGGAGGGTCAGTTGTCTGTAGTCCCGCTGTCACTGGATGGAGGTCCGGTGGCAGGCGCAGGTGGTCACAGAGTGACTGGAAGGATGCGACATCCCGCAGTGTGTGACGTGCACGTGCCTCCACACGCGCACGCTCTGCCAAGGACACAAGGGTGGGGGAACACAACGGGAAAAAAGCACTATAAATAATTGGAAAAAAAAAGAATCCTCAAAGAATTAATAAAGTGAACTGCAGGGAATTATTCAGCCTGAATAGCAACTCACGGACACAAGTGTAGATTAGCAGGTGGAAGGTTCAGGAGGGACATGAGGAAGTACTTCATTATGGAAAGGGTGGTGGAACCTTGGAACAGTCTGCTAGCTGAGGTCGTGGGAGCAAACACAGTCATGGGATTCAAGCTGGCCTGGGATAGAATTAAGGGAATAGTGGCTGCCCGGGGCGACAGGTCCAGGGAAGACAATGGGGAGAAGACCAGGAGAGTTAGTACCCTGGAGGAATACTGGGTTCCAAGGAAGGTTCCAGGGATTTAGGGAACCTGGGCAGACTGGATGGACCTTTGGTCATTTACTGACGTCAATGTCTATGTTTCTATGTTTCAATCCTCTATTCTCGAGTACTCTGTCTCCCACAGTGATGCCATGCAAGCTTGCAATGCTCCAGCCACAACACCAGCACCAAACACTGACCCCGATTCGCCTCTTTGTAACCATGTACACTTATGTCACACTAAGATCACAGCTTGACCCATCTTTTTTTTTTTCCCAACATGTGGCTGACATACCAAATAAATCCTGTAATTCCTCTTCCATTTTCAGGATCTGACTGCTCCATCTGGTTCCTGACATACACGACCACACTTGCTATATGAACTCCCACACTGGAACTGCGCTTATCTCAGCAAAACCTAAAAAAGTAATTTCAGCACTGACTGAAGCAAAATTTAAAAAGAAACACACTGAAGTGACAAACATCTCTCCTTCCTGTACTCCAACCTCAGACTGCTTGCAGCATACCAGATGCTGATGGGGGGAGAACTGTGCCCTCCATACAGACTCCTACACCTGACCGTTGATTGTCAAGCATAAAAAAAGTAGTGTTACTATCGATTGATGCAAAGAAGATTCCCGATTTAAAGTTTATTAATACTGCTGTAAGTAATAGCAACTACATTGAATATATATTTAACAAATGTTTGATGCGCTTTTTTGTTTTATGCACCCCTCCTTGTAAAGCAACTTTTGTTTTGCAAAATTCATTAATCATTCAAGAAAGTAAGAATAATATTTAACATTTTAAATTTATGAGTCTCATTATGAAAATGACTGACTGTTTCAGGACTGCAATAAAACACTGCAGGGTATTGGTTTCTTTGCATAAACTGCACTTCAAGGTTGTTGAAGGCACTCAGCAAAAGCACCTCATGACCCGCAATGCATTTGGGCATGCAGTTTATGAAACAAACCCAACATCCTATCATGTTTTATTGGTTATAAAGCACAGTCTCCTTAAGACTTATATCTATTTATGGATTACAAATTTACTCCCCCTGAAAAATACAGCTGATGTGCAATATCTTGTGACTAGTGGTGTCCTAATGCTAACCACCTGTACAGCAGGGAGGACTAAAGGTGTGTTTATACTTAACCTCACCGATGTGCTTCCATCTGTGATGCTCGCCCACCACTCCACCCACACTGCTCCCTTCACACTAGTTACACAAGCATTTTACACCCGTTCAGGGTTAGTCTGTATGCTAAAAAAGTGACTGGGGGGCCTGTCCAGTGGCGCTGAGGGTTGAGGTGCTAGATGCCACAACTCGCACCATGACGGCGACCCGGGTTCGAGAACGACCTCGGGTCATTGGGGTGCCAGCATGGGAGGGGAGGGGCGGAGCAGGATCGAGCACCTAAAGGCAGCTCTCCTCTCCTGGGGGTGGTTGTCACCCCCCCCGGGTGTTCTGCTGACACCGGGTGGAGGTCTGGTAGTAGTGCAGGTGGGAGGGGGCAGCAAATCAGGAGGGCAGCTTGTAACATGGCGCACGCGTGCACGTCCGGGACTGGGGGCAGGTGAAAAAATGGGAAAACACAAAAAAGACATAATAAAACAAAAAAAGTGACTGGAATGCTTAATTCCGGTGTGGCATGCCATGTAAAACTGTTAATTAGAAATGCACATACCTTAGCCAAACATGCCAGGCCATATACAGACTTCAAGTGGCTGTGTGAACTTGACAAATGTAAAGGGGTCGATATTAGGGGAAACCTATCAGAATGACAAGTCATGCAGAATATTCATAAGTAATGTCACAGACGTCGAACATCCAAAGCTTGTAAATGTGTGAAGAAACCAGAATTCATTTTAATAATGATAGACGGAGCAACAGATTACAGTGCAAACAAACAGAAAATAATTTGCATGAGAACAGTAAAGAAAGGAGTGGCAGGTGTTTACTTTGAGTCCCTGGAAAACTCACAAAAGCCCTGTTTACACCGCGACAGTGATGTGAAATCTTCGCCACTCCTCATCCGCTGCGCTGTCTGTCCACTGGAGCATCCGAGTTTACACAGCCCCCCTTTGCTCCACCGCAAGTCGCACTGCATGGCTACTGTTCCTTAGTGCTGGGAGTGAACATGCACAACAGGAAAATGGGCAGTGCCACGACTCGTGTGCACCAGTGTGTTTACATTTGGGGCAAATGCACTCAATTCAAAAGGGATACCCTCTCCTGCAACACAGCAAAAAAATGGAACCAAATGCACCCTGATGCAGTACTGTGAATGTTCACACAGTGACATTTACAGCACATTAACCTCTGCACATGGTTTAATGTGCTGCAAATCGGGTAGTGTAAACAAGGCTATAAAGCACATGCAGCATCAATTGCAGCAGCCATTTGATCAGGCCATGCTTTCACAGACAGGGTCAGCTGACTGTAGAACAAAATTGATGGGGCTAACCATGGATGGGACTGTAGTGATGACTGGTACGGAGGGGTGGGGTGGAGTAGCCACTCTACAGAAAAAGAATCAACCTAATCTTGACACAGCACACTGCAATGCACATTGTCTGGAGTTATAAGAACATAAGAATCGTGTTGGCAGATGAGGACCGCATGGTCCATCTAGTCTGCCTGAGTTTCTGCCCACCTCCCTATTTAGACTGCACCCTGATGTGTCCACAGTGTCTGTCCCTTGTGAGTTTGAACTCCTGTACTGTCTTGGATTCCACCACCTTCTGAGGTAGGCTGTTCCATGGGTCAATGACCCTTTCTGTAAAGAAGTACTTCCTGAGGTTGCTTTTGAACCTGCCTCCCACCAGACACAAGTTGCGCCCCCTTGTATGCACATCCCTGTTTTGCTGGAAGAGGTTTCTACCTGTGTTGTGTTGATTCCCTTAACGACTTAAAGTTTCGATCATTTCCGTCTCTTCTTTGCTCAAGGGTGTACAGATTTAGTCCCTCCGAGTCTTGCCTCGTGAGTGGCTCATATGATGCAGTCCATGTACCATGTTTGTAGCCATTCTCTGTACCGTCTCCGGGCAGTCTATGTCTTTTTTGAGGTGGGCCTCCAAAACTGACTGCAATACTCTAAATGTGGCCTCACCAAGGACCTGTAAAGAGGAATGATAACCTTGCTCTTTCTACTTGTAATTCTCCTACCAATGCATCCAAGGATGCCACTCACCCTCTGTGCTGCCTATTCACACTGTTTTACAACGTTTAATTCATCCACGATGACTACTCCAAGGTCTCGTTCTGTCTTTGTCTCCTCTAACTGATGCCCTCCCAGTGTGTACTTTATCCCTGGGTTTCTTTTTCCTATGTGCATAACCTTGCACTTCTTGGCATTAAACCTCAACTGCCAATCCCTGGACCATGCCTCGAGTTTTTTTTAGGTCTGCTTCTATACCTTTCGCTCCCTCCTGCGTGTCTACTCTGTTGCAGAGTTTTATGTCATCTGCAAAAAGGCAAACCTTCCCCTTCGTTTGCAATATCCCCAATAAACTTTTTTTTTTTTGTAAACTTTATTTAAGATAGGACAAATAAAGACATACCTTATCCCCCATCCAGTGGGGGATACTTCCAACATGTAGCATAAGGTACAAGTACATATATTTAAGTAAAAAGATACAAAAGTTTAGCTAAAAAAAAGAGTCTAGGAGCCATCCTAAGACAATGGTAAAAGAACATACAATGATTTCAAGGTCCTGAGTCAATGGAATGCCAACCAAATATTTAATTGCATCAAAAGCTTGGGAACCAATCCCCCATAATGGCTTGTTCTAATGGAGCCCAAATTTCCTCATATTTACTCATTTGTCCACGGACCAGATATTGCGTCCTTTCCAACTTCATAACTTGCATGAGGGCTATGGCCCAAGAAGCTTTGGTGGGTACCTGGTCAAGTCTCCAGTGCATAGCCAGTTCCTGTATTCCCACCACTATTCCTATTCTCCACAGTTTCTGACCACCTCTTGGATGCCAACCACCCAATGTGGGGAGTCCAAGCAGGATTTCCACTGAGTCTGGGCTAATTCAGCATGTAAAGTTTTGGATAGAATTTCAATTATTCCCAGCCAGAAGTGTGACACTTTGGGGCATGACCACACCATGTGGAAGAAGTCCCCCACTTGAGCATGACATTTAGGGCAATATGGGGAACCTTCAGGGTCTATTATGTGGGCCAATTTTGGGGTATGGTAAGTACACTGAAGAAAATTATATTGAATAGATCTTAAGCGATTGTTAACTGAATAATTGAGGACGTTTTTAAGAAGTAGTCTCCAGTCCCCTCCAGTGATCCCCTCAGGGTAGATATCTTCTTCTCAGGCATGTTTAATTCTCTCCAGGGGGTCTGGTAGGCCATTCAGCAGTATTCTATAGCACCTATTTAGTGGTCTAAAGCCCGTAATATTGAAAAATTTGGTCAAAAGTTCCTCTAGCGGGACCGATGTAGGATGAAGAGGTCCTGAACCTCTGGAAGGGTTCCCTGTATTCTACCACGAATTCTAAGGTATAACAAGTATTGAGAGGAGTGTAACTTGTATTTTCAAACCAAGGTACCAAACTGTCGCACTTCCCCTCCCTTTAGAAATTGGCTAGGTCAAGAGAGACCTAGCTTATCCCACTTTCTGAGGCTTATTTTCTCACTGTCGGAGTCTACTTTCCCTTGTAGGAATCTGTCTAAGGTCATGTCTGGAGAGGGGCCAGGTTTGTGTCCTACTAGTGCATGTGCCTGCATCCAAGCTTTCCAAGTGGCCCTTGTACATGGATTGGCAATATTGGGTAGAGAGTCTTCTCCTAATAAGTTGACAAGCAGGGTATAATAAAGGTGGGGGTTGCCCTCACCCTCCATCTGCTTCCAAGAAGGGGGATCCCCTTCTACTCTTAATAAATCTTAGATGTGGGCTAGCTGGGCTGCTATACAATACAGACACAAATTAGGTAAATTCAGGCCCCCCATCTTCTCAGGCAACCACAGTATTTCCTTCTTGACTCTCAACTTTTTCCCCTGCCACAGTAGTTGAGTGCAAGCTCCCTCTATTGCTTTTATATATTTCTGTGGGAGGGAAAATGGTATAGATTGAAAAAGGTAGCGCAACCGTGGGAGGAAGTACATCTTAATCAGATTAATCCAACCCAGTAAGGTGAGTGGCAGGGCCCTCCAGTTAATACAATCTGTTTTAAGTTTCCTAATCAAGGGGCCATAGTTTATTGGTATAATTGGGGAGAGTTTATTGGGTAGCAGAATCCCCAGGTATTTAATCTGTTTTGTGGGGTTAATTATGGTTCCTGCTATGTCTACGAACATCTTTCTTTCCCCCGGGGGAGCCACTCACACTTGTCCATGTTAATTTTATGTCCTGAGATGGGACCATACTTCTCAAATATCTTGTTTAGCGCTGGAAGGGCCTCACCAGGGCTGTTTAAGAATAATAAGATGTCATCAGCAAACAATGATATCACTTGGGTTTCCTTCCCTACCGTACATCCCACAATATCCTTGTTTCCCCTAAATGGCGGTAAGCACATACAGTAGGGGTAACAAAGGACAGCCCTGCCTCATTTCTCTGGTCAATGAAAAGAGAGCCGAGAGGGTACTGTTGGTCAAGATCTGCACCTGTGGGGCAGCATAGAGGGCCTTTATCCATTTTAATATGGTGTCCCCCATCGCAAATTTATTCAGCACTGCAAACATGAAAGACCATTCGACCCGGTCAAACGCCTTTTCGGCATCAAGTGCATGAAGACCTCTGTGAGGCCCCCTTTTTTTCCAATTACGGATGACACTGATGGACCTACGAAGGTTGTGCTTAGCCTGCCTTCCCTTGACAAACCCCCTCTGATCAGTGTGGATCAGCCCTGGGAGTACCACCTCCAGTCTATTAGCTATGATTTTTGCAAACATTTTATAACCCACGCTGAGAAGTGAAATAGAGCAGTAAGATCCACACTTAGAAGGGTCTTTCCCTGGCTTGGGAAGTACTGCTATGGTGGCCATCCTCTGAGAGTGTGGCAGCTCTCCCTGAGCCAGAGCAGACCCCAGAACATCTCCCATCAGAGAACCAAGGGTATCCCAGGTGGCTCTGTAAAATTCAGCAGGTATACCATCAGGGCCCGGTGCTTTTCCCTTATTTATTTTCCAGACTGCCTGTTTGAGCTCTTCAGGGGATAAAGAGGAATTAAGCTCATCCCTGCTGTCATCACTCAGGTGTGGCAGATCCACTTCCCGTAGAAAAACCTCCGGGCCCCCATCAGGTGGCACTTGAGTAGTATATAGGTGAGAGTAGAATGTCCTAAAAATCCCATTGATCTCCTTTTGATCGTATGTAGGGGAACCATCAGATTTGGCCATGGACAAGATGGCCCTCTTGGCTTTCTTTTGTTTAATGAGCCCTGCCAGCCATTTGCTGGATTTATCCCCTTCAAAATGTGTGTAAGATTTAGTGAGCACCAGGTCTCGCTCCAGCTTCCCCGAAACCATTTGGTTTATCTTCCCCTTTAGTAACTTCAGCTCACTAACTAATTGGGGCTGGGGTCGAGTCATGGCCTGCCTCTCTATCACCTGTATTTCAGTAGTGAGCCATTCCTCTTCCCTTATTGATTGTTTCTCTTTGTAAGCCGCAAATGAAATTGCCCCCCCCCCCCCATATAAAGGCTTTTAGGGCATCCGAAAACAAAGTTTATATCTGTCCCCTTATTTTTATTATTATTAATAAATTCTTTAATTTTCTCATTAATGAAGTGGCTATATCCCTCATCTAAAAGTAGAATTGGGTCAATTCTCCACTGAGGGCCCTTAGGGGGATGCTGTCCTACCATTAAGTGTAGTTGAAGGGGTGCACGGTCCGAAATTAAGATGGGACCATATGTAGCTTGTGTACAGTCGGTAATCAGGTGGGGGGGAAATTAAAATATAGTCCAATCTGGTGTATACTCGATGAGAGTGGGAGAAAAATGAGTATTCTCTGTCTCCAAGGTGAGAGTGTCTCCAAACCTCCACCAGGGCTCTACGTGTTATAAAGTCTTGTAGTGTTGCCACACTTCTAGGGTAGGGTTTGGTTTTAGTTCCAGAATGGTCCAACCTGGGATCAAGGTAAGTATTATAGTCTCCTCCCAGGACTAGATTATTCTGATAAGGGGCTAAGGTGATCCCCAGGAGTGTGAAGAAATCCAGGGAGTCAAAGTTTGCCACTAAAAGAACTCTTTCCCTAGGACTGAGCAAGTTTGTCTGCCTCCGCCCTCGTCAAATGCAGTTCTTGCAACAGCACCACGTCCCCTTTGACTTTTCTAATATAGGTCCATACTCGCTTCCTCTTAACTACTGTTTTCAGTCCATTAATATTCCAGGACAAAACTGTTAGTTCAGCCATTTGTTCAGCTTAAAGAAATATAAGAAGTCTACTGTACCTTTAAATCTGAACTTAGAATATGTGACCATTTCAAGGCATTGTCCAAACTGCCCACATTTTTTGGTTTTAACACTATCCCTCTCATTAATCCCCCCCCCCACAACCCTCTCCACCTTCCACCAACCAACGAAAAGAGAAACCTCCCAAACAGGTCTCAAGTCCCCCTATATTAACAATCAAACTTCCTAAGATTAATATACCCCCTTCCCTCCAGGTCTGCATCCCCCATCTGGTACCTCTCTTCCCCATTCTATCCTGTAACTCTCACAGACTAACCCCCCCTTGTGGTCTCAAAAGTGACACTCCCTCTACTTCTCGTGGAGTGAGCTGCCAGATCCACAATTGGAATAGAAGGGTTAAAAAAAAAAAAACACCCTAAGCATATTTACTTGCATCCATCCACTTAAATCGATGATAAATTATTCATGGAGGGAGGGTTGCGGTTGGTGTACCTTACCTAAAGTAAGACATCAGGGCCTCACATCTCAGCGAGTCCCCTCCACTATCTCCCTGAGGTCAGACAGTGCAGTGTCGTGAGAGGAATTATCCTCCACGCCTAGAGTGGCATAGTGCACATCCTCCCCTTGCACCATATGGAATAACCAGTTTGCCAGAATTGCTCAGCCCTAAAGAATCCATCGAGCCTCATTCCTGATCATCAAGAGGCGGCGAACCACCGACAAGGAGGTCCCATCTATCCCAGATGCATGCTAGATCTCATGAGGTCTCTCTCCCCAGATACTGCTCTGTGAGCCTTTTTCATAACAAGCCTTAAACATAACATATCAGAACAGGCCTTAACAAACAAAAATAGGCCATGGTGAACAGAAAATGATCGTTGAACCAAACATAGGCTTTGAACAGGCCAGTGTCTCAAAGAGTCCCAAAAGATAATGAACTCTCCAACTCCCCGTGTAGAGGATGGGTGAGTACTGGGAGATGCCTAAGTATGCCCTTATAGGCCTCTGATCCCGGAGTTAGGTACTACAGCGATCCCTGCCCCAAAACCTCTGTACTGGGAAGTACACCAGTAAAGACAGAAACTAGATCTTGTAACTTGCTGTGTCAGGTTCAGTCTCCATTGTCTTCCACCCGCTCCTCACCTCTGTTCCTCTGCAATCCCCTCACATAGTCCATGGCAGCATCAGGATCTGTAAAAGCTCTCTGCCGGCTTCCTGGGTGATGCATTATCAGCCTCACAGGATAAACCATCATGAAGGGGCAATTTATTTCATGAACCCGTTTTTTGACATCCCCAAAGGCTTGCCTTCTAGTCTGAAGAGGATGGGAGAAATCCGGGAAAATACTGACCCTTGCGCCCTGAATTATAATGGGATCTATTTTCCGTGCTGCTGCCAGTATAGCTTGATGATCCTGGAAGTGTAGAAATTTAACTAAGAGATGTCTCAGCCTTTGGTCAGGAGCAGGCCACTGGCCTGGTGAGTGGTGGGCTCTCTGTATCTCAAGGGTAAGGTTTGAGGGTATTTTAAGATGTTTTTGCAGCCATGGTTTAATAAACATTATGCAGTCTTTCCCCTCCAGGCCTTCTGGGAGACCCACAATTCTGATGTTACATCATCTCTCTCTGTTCTCATGATCATCTACGATTTGTTTCAACATTTCTATGTCTTGGAGCGCTTGTTGTAACTCAGTATTTATTCTGCCTGTGGCATCCTCCTGACTACTAATACGGGATTCGGCTTCTGATATTCATGTTCCATGGACTTCTACTGTTTCTGATGTTGTATTGACTAATTGCTGTAGATGCTGTATCTGTGCACTCATGTTGTCGAAACCAGATTGCATCCAAGTGCCCAAATCATATTTCAGGTCCCTTATTAATCTTTCCAGGTTTTGATAATTAGTGTCCATAGCAGGGTTATCTGATCCGGGATCCTTTAGCAGCTCTGGTTCCTGGGCAGGAGAGAAGCAGGGAGAGCCCGTAGGCTGAGATGGAGCAGCCATCCTGGAGGCTTGAGAAAACTTCAGTTTGGCTGGTTTCTTTGAAGATTTCACTAGATTATACATTGGGGCTTCTAGGTACACCAGTCTGAGCAATTTTTAGCGGGGCAGCATGATGGATGCGGCGGATTTTGTGTGGATCTGGTCAAAGCTCTCCTAAAACACCGCCATTCAGCTCCTCAGCTTGGCCACGCCCTCCCCCAATAAATATGTTAAAGAGGATAGGTTCCAGTATAGACCCCTGTGGAATGCCACTGGCCACTTTGTCTTCCCTTGATAATGATCCATTGACAAGCACTCTCTGTGTCCTAATACTGAAAGATATTTTAAAAAACATAACTTATCACAAAAAAAAAAATTGACCATCTACCCACCTACTACTAGGGATATACCTATTTCATCATTTTCCCCCACTAAATCACAAAAATCTGAGAGAGTCCTATCAGGTTACCAGTGTCAACTGCTTGATTCCAGCCAGAGTGGGAAGAACTAGATGGGACAACATACCTTAACAGCTCTAAAATATTTAGCTGTGGACTATCCTGGGATCCTGCTACACTTCCAACAGATTATTTTTTTCATAGGTTTAATCACCTTTGGTAGAATTATTGACTTGAAATTTAAGGCACTTGTCTCTTTTTTTCTAACAGACGCAACATGGTGGATCCTGAGGGGACCAAGCAGTGACGACCAAGGGGTTTACTAAGACCATGCAGACCTGCAGAGGTGTACACTACATCCACTTTCTGGTGGACATCCAGAAAGAGTTCAGCAAAGTCAGCCTGCTTCTGCAAGCAAATGATACTTCAGTCAGAGAGGTGTTTGAGTCTCTTCAGGACCTGAAGGAATACCTTTTAAAATGGAAACAAGGTAAATTTTATGTTGTATGAGAAACAGAAAACATTGCTTTTCCCTTCTTCATAAAGGTTCCATCTGTTAGGGTTAGTGATTTCCGGACATTGTCAAAATTACTGTAGTTTATTCTGAAATTGCTTACAATTAGGTGGCATATCCAAAATTGCAATTCTGAATAAAATTTCATTGGAAATACTGCTTTTTTCTCTCTCTTTTGACTTTTGCTATCCATAAATAAATCCCATGTCATCTACTATAACAATTTACATTTTATGTAGATTTTCACATTTTATAAGATGGTGTAATTCTGAATGTTCAGAAACGCTATATTTGTATTAATTGACTCAATTCAAAGTACTCTAACTTCAGATAAAACTCAGCACTGTTGGCAAAGTGTTTAAATGGTCAACAGGTGTTGATGCTAGTGCCTCAGCTGGGTAAATGGGAATTCACACCTCTGCTCTAGTACCATTGTTTCTGCTCAGTGTTATAGTAGTCTCCTTGATTTATCCAGTGAAGCATATTTGTAGAAAAGAATCTGATTTTAAAATAAATGTTTAGATTCTGTGGAATACTGTACATCTGAGGAAACAGTAGACCCACATTTTTTAGCACCTAAATTGTTTAGTGTCTTTCTCCCAAAACGTAACATTCAGATACACGCTCAATATATTTTTAATGGTCACAGTAATTTATGTTTAACTAGACTGTGGTAACCTAGTCATTGTAATTCTGTACGCTGTGGCACTATGCACTGTTTTTTTTTGCAGTTAAACTTTTTTTATTAATTCTTCATAAGATATACAGACAAACCTCTTACAGTACAGTACAATGTGAGGATTTTTTTCTTTTTTAAAAGAAATTGAGGCAGCATATAATAAGAACATTGCTACAATAATACAAGGAGCTTTTGGTTTAAAATATAGTAAACCATACAGGTCATGTAATTAGCATATACTTGACATTTGTAGTGAACTTAAAGCGGATAGTATGATTAGATACGGTTTATATTAAAATGTTACATAATTATATATGATGCTGCAAAAAAGAAAAAAGTACATTCGTAAAAGGATTGTGGAGTAATAAAGAACGATTGAGAACAGAGTATAGGAAAGAAAAGATACATAAGAAAGTTAAGAAGAGAGAGGGGGAAACTATAAAAGAAAGAGACTACAATGATGTATCAGTAAAAGTGGAAAATCCATATATATTAAGTCCATACAATGGTGTTGGAAGATTTAGTTGATTCCAAAAAATTAAAAAAGCCCTGCCAACAATTGTTATATAACATGAGTCGGTCAGACAAGATATATGTCATACGGTCCAGAGAGGCATATTGCAATAGCTGGTTAATGATACCGGGAAGGGTAGGGATTATGTTGGATCTCCAATGCATGAGGATTGTGCGTTTAACTTGAGGAAAGAGTATATTTAACCATCTGCTCTGCGAATATGAAATTTTATAAGAACGGTGATTAAAAATACCAAGAATGCAATGTTTAGGGTCTAGTGTAAAAGGTTGACCTACCACTTTCATTGCAAATCTGTGAGTACAGTGCCAAATCTTTTGTATGAGGGGACAGTGCCATAAGATATGCAATAAATCCCCATTGGGGGAACTGCAGCGCCAGCAATTGTTATTGTTCAATAAACCCATTTTTTGTAATACAACAGGAGTTCTGTACCACAAATGAAGGATCTTGGTTTGAATGAGGAAACTGCGTTTATCATTAAAAGATTTGTGACAGGAGAGCCAACATCTGGACCATTGTGCATTGGTGATATTATATTGTAGCAAAGTACTCCATCTGTTTTAGCATTGACAGAGTAGTCAGGAAGGATATCACAAATATCTTTGTAAACAGTGCTATTTAAATTGGATGTTGTTTTTATCCATTTAGAGATGTGCTTATCATACAGAGAATTGATAGAGAAGGGTGTGAGGTAAGAGTTGCATGCGGTACGAAGCTGTAGATATTTCCTAAAATCCTGATGGGGAAGATTCCATATGCCTCGTAGGTCGGTGTAAGATTTTAACTTTAACGACTTGGGTTCAAGTATATCCTGCAAAAAGAGAATACCCTTATTTTTCCAGGTACGACAAAAAATGGGGTGATTATCAAGAGATATATGGTGGTTACCCTAGATGGGGGTGTAAGCTAAGGGTTTGGGGTTAGATTTAATATGCTTGTGAATGATTTTCCAATAGAATATAGAAGCAGCTATGGTAGGGTGAGACTTTAAAGAAGAGGTAAGGGTGTTATAAAGGAAAGAAGTCGCCACATTACCAGGACATAAGGATGATTCCATATTGACCCATAAAGGAGACTGGTTGTTGGGTTTGTTAAACCATTTAATTGTTTGAGATGTACGGAAAGCCCATAAGTAGGCTTGGAACCAAGGAAGGCCAAAGCCACCTTTTGACCAATGGGATCTAAGTTTATTACGACTAAATCTAGGTAATTTGCCTTCCCAAATGAAGCTGCTGATAATTTTGTCTATTTTGGTAAGAAAACTAGAGGGAAGTATCAAAGGGATATTGGAAAATAGGTATAATATTTTAGGAGTTATTGACATTTTAATGGCGGAAATTTTACCATTGAAAGAAAGTTTAAGTAGCTTCCATCTATCAAGTGTTGTTTGGATACTGGTTAACAGAGGGGAAAGATTAGCATCCCATAATTTATTCAATGTCGGGGTGATCCGAATGCCAAGATAAGATATACCTTGGGGGGCCCAACGAAAGCCTAATGAGTTGTTCATGAGGGACTACAAAGGGTATTCAGTGGTAGCGTTCGATTTGTTAAGGTTTAGAGCTAGTCCGAGGGAGGTGAAGTCATTCAGTAGTTTATCTAAAGGTTGCCCAGAACTTTCGAGGTTTTCAAGTAAAATAAGGAGATCATCTGCATATGAGAGTGAAGTATAGTGAGAGTTACCAATAGTAATGCCTTTAATTGTACTGGATTGACGTAGGGACGCAGAAAGAGATTCCATGGCAAGTATAAACAATGAAGGCGATAAGGGGTATCCTTGTCTGGTGCCTCTTGCTAAGTAAAAGGAGGGGAACAAAATAGAGTTTGTGAGAACTCGAGCTGAAGGGGAAGTATACAATAACTGAATCCAAGCACAAAAATTATTTGTAAAGCCAAAATGAGATAGCACCTGATATAGATATTCCCAATTGAGAGAGTCAAATGCTTTCTCAAAGTCAATGGCTATTGCAGCTGCAGGGGTTTTAAGAGTTTTTGCTTTGTGAATTAAATTGAGCAATGAGCGAAGATGATCGGAACTGTTTCATTTTGATAAATCCTGATTGAGAAGTATGGATGAGTTTAGTCATTAAAGATTCTAAGCGGAGAGTTAATAATTTGGCAAAGATTTTCCATCAGTATTAAGAAGTGAGATCGGTCTATAGTTTGAAGGAAGTAAAGGGTCTTTGCTCTTTTTGGTAAGACTGTTATGATGGCTTCGGTCATTGTGCATGGGAGTTTCTTTATTAAGGTTGCTTCTTGGAATACACTGACTAATACAGGACGAAGAGTGTCAGATAGGGTTTTATAAAAATCAATAGGGAACCCATCACTGCCAGGTGCTTTACCATTTTTTAATGATGATAAAGGAGTTTGGATTTCCTGTAAAGTGATTGGTTTATCAAGCACAGCTTTGTCCTGAGGGGATAGGTGGGGTAGATTCAATTTTTCCAGAAAATGTTGTATTAGGTTGGGATTTGTAGTATTAGGTTGCGAATATAGTTGATGGTAAAAGAATTGCATAATACGATTGATTGAAAGGTTGTCTGTGTGTGTCTGACCTGATGGATCTTTTAGACCTGCTATATGTCTCTGCATCTGTTGAGTTTTTAGCTGGTAAGAGAGCAACTTTCCGCATTTATCCCCTTGTTCCCAATAACCGTGTTTAATCCTAAAAAGGGCAAGTTCAGCTTTCCTGGATATCAACTCGTTAATTTTAATTCTTAATTGTAGAATTTCCAGATGAAGCTGTGAATTATGATTGGGTTTATTTAATTTATAGTATTGGGTTTCTTTTTCTTTAAGGGATTTTTCTAAATTAGCTAATTGTTGTTCTCTTAATTTCTTTCTATGCGCTGCATAACTAATAATTTTACCTCTAATAGTGGCTTTTAATGCTTCCCAGATATTACCTTGAGACATATCTGGAGTATCGTTAATAGAAAGAAAATCTTGAATCTGGGTTTTAATCCTAGGAGTGAATTCAGGGTCTCTGAGTAAAAGTGGGTCTAAACGCCAAGATGGAGATTTAGAAGAAGGTGGACCCCAGAGTAAATGCAAACTGATAGGGGAATGATCAGATATAACAATAGGGAGAATCGATGTATCAATAATTTTTTCAGTAATGAGGGGAGAAGAGAACCAATAATCAATCCTACTATATGATTTATGTAAAGAGGAATAAAAGGTGTAATCTCGTTGTCTGGGATGATGTAGTCTCCAAATGTCAGAGAGACCTAAATCCTTCATAAGCATTGATAGAGCATTAATACTACGGGGGTGGGCATCATGTGATGAGTTACTTCTGTCTAAATATGCTTGTAGTGCTAAGTTAAAGTAACCACCAATAAGAACAGGTGAATTATTTTTATTATTAATCATAATTTGTTGGGATAGCTTATGGAAGAAAATGGGTGAATCAAAGTTGGGTGCATGTACATTCACAAACATAAGCAACCTGCTGTGGTGTTTAATAGGGTTATAATCCACCTACCATCCGGGTCTCTAATGATTTTTATGGGGGGCCAATTAAGAGATTTATGTATTAAGATAGCAACCCCATGTTTTTGGATGGAGAAGATGACCATATCGTGATCGACTCCAGTCCCTTTTAAGTCTGTCGACATCCTCTGATAAAAGTTTAGTTTCTTGTAAGAAAGCAATATGTTTTATGCTTTTAAGATAGGTAAGTACTTGCTTACGCTTACAAGGCGAGTTGAGTCCCTTGACATTCCATGAATGTAAGATTAGATCACCATGGTACTAGGATATAAGGTAATTAGTTACAAATAGGAATGAGGGACTCAATACCATTAATTTGGAGGATGTCACAGATTCAAAAGGTAAATATATATAATAAACAAATGTATGCAGGGCCCTTAACTTGTATGGGTTCGAGATGATTGAGTATTTGTATTCATTTTGTCTCGAGAGGAGAGTATAGAGATAGGAATATCAAGTAATTAAACATTAGAACCAACAAACGTTAGTATAAACTCAGTAACAAGAATATTAATTTGAAACTTTTATGAAATGCAGAGCAATAAGAGTCGGTAACATACTAGGACTCTCACTCTACACTACTAGGTGTGTAGAGTAATTAGTGAATCTCAAGATACGGTTTACCCTATAATCTTAAGATACTAAACTTTATATGACAGTATATTAATGAAATGTAATTGAGATTTGTGCTGAGGTAATTAAAGCATTACCCTGGAAAAAAACAAAACATCATTCTACCAAATAAAAAAGGATAATTATGTAATAGTGTTAAATTCCAAACATAATGAATTAGCTTGGACCTAGCAAATAAGTCCAATATTAAATAAAGTATACCAACATGATGGCAGATAATGCTGAAACAGTGTGAGCCAGATAAAAGGATGCCCGATGTGTATTAATCCACATAAGCTAGGTTAGGGAATGCAGTATATACTATAGGTTCATAGTGCATCAGTGTATTGTGGAATCATTTTTATAAGTTCCAATGATTTGGAAGAAAATGGGATGAAGAATAATGTGAAAAGGCAGAAAAACTCAATGTATAGAAATACAATTGGAAGCATACTTTGGTGCAAAATCTGTGAGATATAATGGAATGCACCTGATGCACTACATACCAGAAGTGATGCAAAATAAATATTAAATAAGTAAATGATTTTAGAGTATTTGTCTAATCATCCTCCACATTCCAAATGATAGGATTTATGTGGAAAATGCTATAATAGTAGGGGTTAAGGCACACTGATATGAAATACAGAACTCTATATATGTATGTGTCGCTGACCACATGGTGGCGCAAAGCTTATGAAAAATTAGAGTGTAAATAGCAATTATATATACTAATGTCTGGCACCACACAAGGATTAATTAGAAGAGATCTTACAAACATTGTAATATTTATTCTTTCTCTTATTTATTTTTTTCCATTGAATACATTGAGAGTAACTCTCGCATGGATTAAATACCTCCAGTGTCAATTGGCTCACCTCCCACAGACAGATACAGGCTTCTCAGCAGCGATAGCGATTTACTGCATTTAAGTGCTCCAAACCTGTTGGGTGCGATAGAGACTGCACTTTATGATAAATGTACCGAAGGAATCGAGGTGGTGGTGTGAAGAGGAGGATTCTGGTGAGAAACTGCTATACCACATCTAATTATGGGCCATAGTATTTATTACAAATTTTTTTTTTTTTAGTGGGAAAAGCCTCAGGTAGCCTTGCTCTTCGATTTTCTTCTCCTTTTCTTTTTGGGTGGTTCAGATGATTTAAAGGGAGAGCTGGACACAAGATCAGCCCAGGAAGAATCGGGAGAGTCATTACCCGTTGAGAGCTTCTTCTGGTCTTGAGTAAAGGGGTCGGATACAGTCTGTCTCAAATCCTCTGTAGATGAGTGCAGATCTTCTTGGAGTGGGGAGAATTTGTTAGACAAGGTAAGAGGAGTAGAAAAACTGATGTGACGTTCCACATGGGAAGCTGGAGAGGTGGAAATATTATTTAAACAGCAGGTATTATTATTTAGAGAAGAACCAGATGCTTTTTTTTCCTGTATGCGTGCGGAGCTTCTGGCAGGAGCTACAGTGGCAGATATGATGGCTGCAGATTTCTCAGGGACCTGAAGGCCAGTTTCAGCAGGAAGGGCAAGACATTGTAATTCAGAAGTGCTTGTGCTGGAGCAGGAACAAACTGCATTAGCATCGCAAGGCAATGTAAGTGCGGGCTGTGTCCAATTCAGAAATTCGAGAGAGATTCTGGGGTACTGAAATCTCTGGTAGAATCATTCAAAAAAGACGATTGTTGCAGGGTAACGGTGCAAACTTAATTCCACGCTGATGAAGGATTGTTTTAATGGGTTGTAAGCTTTTCGTTTGTTAGATAATTCTTTAGAATAGTCTCTGAAAATTAGGATTCTGTTTTCTTGCCAAGTAAGTGCACCTAATTGCCTCGCTTTTGAAGAATCAGTTCAGTATGTGCGTGGTTTAGAAATCTGGCAATGGCAGGCCTGGGTTTCTGGTCAGGTCCAGGCCTCGGATTTAAGGTGCGGTGAGATGTCTCGATGATTAGGTCTTGGCGGCTGGTAATTTAAGCAAAGAAGGAAGTACATGAGTTAGAAGAGCACTGGTGTCTCTAGTTCAACACCTTCAGGAAATCCAGAAATCTAAGGTTGTTACGTCTGTTTTTATTTTCAATATCATCTATTTTGTCCTGAAGGTTCCTAATAACTCTGTCCTGCTCCCTGATGGTAGCCTGTAATGTGTTAATGGAATCTTCATTTTGAGATGCTTTAACATCAGTAGCGCTGATTTTTGATCAAGTGCCTGCATATTATTGATATTTTGTTGAGATGCAATTTTAATACATTGATTTCACTTATTAGTTGCTGAAACATTGCCTCCACTCTATTAAGAGAATGTTATGTGGAGATTGGTCTGCCATTATTGTAGGCCTTAATAGAGAAATTGAAAAGCTGTAGATAACTCATTCAGTAATTATGAGGCAATAAAAATACTGTACCAGAGCTGTTCTGCGATGTACATATAGTAAGATCTCAGATGTTGGTGAAGGTAGGAAGTCTGGAATCTGTAGGATGGATGATGATATTTGGTGAATCCAGGGAGATGAAGAATCAAGCAGCCATCTTCAGCACAGCGCCCTCTGGCTGTGCACTATGCACTGTTAAACTCCTGCAGTACACTGATTATTGATAAGAAATCTATATCCAGAAGTATCCGAAATTGCATCTTTTTGTCACCAACATCTGATAAATTCCATATCCGAAAGTCACTGACCTTAGTCATCACTGATCATCTTCACCTTTGGATCATTCTTGACAGATCAGCACCTGTACGAAGCCGGTCAGGGGTAATCGTTCATTGTTTTTTTTGTTTCTATTTTAACATGAAAGCACCTATGAAATCTTGCTACTTTGGAGGGAGAAGAATTCCATGGACACCCCGTAACTGAAGAGGATTTGAACCTGTCCTCACATGACAGAGACAGTACTGACAGCCATAATCTTCACTATCACAATCAGATTTGAAGTCATGCACCAGCAAGATTCCATTACCGTGTCTATGAACCAAATAGTGAACTTTAAACTGTAGTCTGTAAACCATCTGGACTGGACAGGTGGGTTAGGGTGGGTGTTGTTGAGTAGGTGGGGAAAAATAATTAAATAGAAGGTAAGACAGCATTTTTCAGTCCATAGCAAACGACGCCTGCGCTCCACAAAACCAGGTGGGGTGCTTAAACCTCGGGCCTGCCAGCCCTATATGAGATCCAAAACAGTCAGTTGGTAGCATTCCACATCGGAACAGTTCTTGAAGCCAGTGTTAATGCAAAAGTTGTGATATTTTAATTCAGTGCAAAATAAATTGTGCAAACAGTGAAGTGCAAAAGCTGTGAGTAAAGCTAGAACACAACACTCCACCAGTACTAAATTTAAATATCACAACTTTTGTATTAACACTGGCTTCAAGAAATAACTGTTTTAAGACAGCATTTTCCCCATTTGTCTCAGATTATGAAGCGGGACAGATAGCTGCTGTTGTAGATGAGTTCGAAACAGTCCTAAATTCAACAGAAAATAGACCCAGACTTGTGTGCAGAAGAGCAGATCAAACTAACAAACAAATCATATAAAGAGAAGAGGAATTGTAACACAACTAAAATCAGCCTTTAATTCTCAATGTACTGTGAGGCAGGAGGTGGTCATATTTTATTTTTCTAAACAGGTATGCCAATGCTGTAGAAGCTATAAGGTAAGAGGCCTGACAGTCATAATGGAAAGGATGGTGGATCGTGGACTAGACTCCCAGCAGAGGTGGTGGGGACAAACACAGTAGAGGGGTTCAAGCATGCATGGGACAGGCATAGGGGAACCCTAGCAATAGGAACAAGGAGGTAAAGCTGGAGATCAAGTAGGGCCTGTAGCTTTTACAGTATGCAGGGAAAATGGGCAGACTAGATGGGCGTTGCGGTCCTTATCTGCCATTAAGGGGGCTATCACCTCCGCCTGATCTCTGCTGTTGCCTCTGCGCCCGCTCTCTGCTGTTGCCTCTGTACCCACTTTTCTCAGGGGGTGCCTTTCCCCATCCCTCTAACCCTGGCCCGCCAAGCCTTATGCTGGGCCTCTTCAACCATTTCATTCCAGCAATATTTATTACCATTCAAGATTTAAGCAATAATGCCCGACAGGGTGTGTGTTGTGCTGGGATAACGTCACACCTCAGGTGGTTGGGCACGAGGCCGCAGGCCGAGTGCGTCCAATAACTGAAGCATGATGTTATCCCAAACGACACACACCCTGGAGGGCATTATTGCTATTATACAATGGCTTGTTGTTATACAGAAGAAAAAAATCATTTTAAACATGTTTTTGTGTAGAAAAATATTTTTGTTTTTTTTAAGAGACAATGGAAACAATCAAGCAAAAGCAAAAACTCATCTGCAGGTTCACAGTGAGGCGGAGACTAGACCTGTGATGTTGTACTGGGATAACATCACGGCTCCAGCCCAAGACTGACCAATCAGAGTCCAGGATGTTTTCTTGCCATTGTATAATGTATCAATGTCTATTGTATTCCAACATCTAGTACTTTGTATCTTTACTGACCGTATGTCTGATCTGTCCCATGACATGGAACCTTTGTAAAGCAGCCTTGGCTCAAAGGTTAGTTCTGAATTATAAATAAATAAATTTCTATGTTTCAATGTTTGAAGCATGCCAAGATAAACGTCACAATATTTTGGGACTAATAACTTTAATTTGGACTTTCCCAGCAAGTACAGCTGTTTGTGAATGAGGCTTTAGCTTAATGAAAAGAATAAAATCAGACAGGTGAAGTTCATTAGTAAAAGGAGAGTCTGATAGACTTAATCAGGATATCACTACATGTGCCACGTGAACAGGAATTTTATCCAACTCCAGCTGTTCAGTATTGGTTAAAAAGTGGTAGACAGAAAAAAAATATCTTCTTTACAGCCATATGGTCGAGAGAACAAAAAAAACAAAGTATTGCCAAGGAGAAGGAGCAGGACAGATATAGTTGCTCAGATTCAGAAGTAGAATTTCATGAATCCTTTGTAATATCTGAAATTAATTCTGAAAAAATATCTCATGTTGACAAATCTTCTCATATTATATGAAGAAGAAGAAGGCATGATGTCATAAACTCCCTCACTGCAGTTAACATACTAAAAGCCAGCAGAATAGGCCTGTCGGTCTTTCGTGTCTGCTCGGTATCCAGCCTGTGAGGCTCCCCCTCCCGTCCCGTGGTCAATGCTTGGCTACTGTACCCCATGCATCTGTCCCACCCCCTCTTGAAGCCCTCCACAGTGTCTTGCTCAACTAGGCTCCCGGGCAATGCATTCCATGTCTCTACCACCCTCTCTGTGAAGTAATGCATTCTACGTTCTCCCCTATAGGTTCCTCCCTCCAGTTTCCACATATGCCCTCTGGTTTTGCCCCTTTGTTTTAGCCTGAACATTTCTTTGGCTCCACCCCTGTTAACCCCTTTCACATATTTGAAAACCTCAATCATGTCCCCCATCTCTCCTCTCCTCCAGTGAGTACAGCCCAAGGGCTTGCAGCCTGTCCTCATAGGTCCTATCCCCCATGCCCCGGATCATCCTGGTTGGCCTCCTCTGGACCCTCTCCAACAGTACTATGTCCTTCTTAAGCTGCGGCCTCCAGAACTGCACGCAATACTCAAGGTGCAGCCTAACCAAGGCATTGTACGTAGGATCACCTCACTCGTCCTGGATATTATTCCCTGGGCTATGCAGCCCAGTAACTTGTTTGCCTTTGCCGCCGTTCTTCTGCAATTCTCACTGTTCATTTTGGTGTCTACCACCACCCGAGGTCCCTTTCACTCGAAGTGGCTTGCAGTGGAACCCCTCCCAACGTATAAACATGCCCTGGGTTTCTGACCCCCCAGATGCAACACCCTACACTTCTCCAGGTTAAACCTCAGCCCCCACCTCCTTGCCCAGCCCTCCAGGGTGTCCAGATCCCTCTGGACTGCCACCCTTGCTTCCTCCCCATTGGCCAATGCTCCCAGCTTAGAGTCGTCCATGAAGAGGCTCATCCTACTCCTAACTTCTCTCCCTATATCGGAGACACAGGCGTTGAGCAGGAGTGGCCCCAGTACTGACCCCTGGGGCACCCCACTGACGACCTTCCTAGGGGAGGAGACAGTCCCTCTCACCACCATCCTCTGTGTTCTATCTGTAAGCCAGTTTCCCACCCATCTAAGCAACTGTCTTCCCACCCCCATCTCCCCCAACTTTGTCAACAACCCGAAGTGGGGTACCGAGTCGAACACCTTACTAAAATCCAGATACAAGACGTCCACTGGACTCTGTCTGTCCAGGGTCCCTGTCACCCAGTCATAGAAATCTATGAGGTTGGTCTGGCATGATCTCCCTGGGACAAAACCATACTGTTTGTCATCCATGTGTCCCAGCCTATCCAGTTGCCTCCCGAGTACCCCTCTGATGAAGCCCTCCATTAGTTTGCCTACCACTGACATTAAGCCTGACAGGCCTGTAATTTCCCATCTCCTCCCTAGATCCCCCTTTGTGGATGGGCACCACGTGAGCCACCCTCCAATCCTGGGGCACCCTTCCTGTCTGGAGAGAAGCATTGAACAGCCCAGCTAGTGAAGCTGCTAGTTCGTCCGCCAGTTCCTTCAGTACCCTTTGATGCAGCCCATCCGGTCCTGGTGCCTTGTCGGTTTCCAGTGCCCATATGGCCTCCCTCACACTGCCCTCTGTGACTTCCCCCTTCCTAGCCCTCTCCTCAGTAAAAGCCCCGTCCTCTTCTGGGCCTGGTCTGCCTTGTGCCCCGGCCTCTTTTGATCCTCTTATCTCCCTATGCCCTATCCTCTCAGCTGCCCCCCCTGTTTTCTGATTGAATGCAGTCCATGTCTCCCTCCCTAAAAACCGAGGCAAAATACTTGTTCAGTACCTCTGCCTGCTCCCCTACCTCCTGAGGCCCATCCACCCCAGTCCTAATCCTGGGGATCTGTGCTTCCCTTCCTCTTTTCCCTATGTATCTATACAAACCCTCCCCCACGTATTTCCTTAGCCAGGTTGTACTCCATCCTCGCCTTCAATCCCCTCACCACCCTTGTGACCCTTCTAGCCGACAGCTCGTATTCACCTCTTTCCCATTCCCCCCGGAACATTAAAACGTGCATAGGCAGCCTTCTTACCTCTTACCGCCTCTTGTAAATCCCTGGTCCACCAGCACGGCTTGCTGGCCCTGCCATTTTTACTCCTTACCCTTGCACACAAGCTAGTAGCCTCCTGTACCCCTTTTTTAATGGCCTCCCACAATCTATCTACATCCATGTCTGGCCTGATCTGGCTCAAGCTCCCCCTCAGTATCTTGCCCGTGCCCACAAAATCCACCCCCCTGAAATCCATTACCACTGTGCTTTTCTTCCCCCCCAGGCAGGCACAGCATAAACCAGACCGTGTCAAGTTCTCCTCCTGCCAGCGGGCTACACACCTCCAGATCCCTTATCCAGTCACTGTCTGCAAGGACAATGTCCAGTATCCTCCCCCAGTAGGCTCCCCCACCTGTTGGACCAGAAAGGCATCCTGAAACACATCCATCAGCCTCTGCTCCCTGGCCACCACTGACGTCATGGTGTCCCAGTCTACCCCCAGCATATTCAGGTCCCCCATGACCACCACCCTACCCTTTCCCCAGTCACAGTGCCCCTTGATGTGCTCTACCAATTTTCCCTTCAGATCCTCATCCATTGCGGGTGGTCTGTAAACCAACCCTACTTTTAATCTTTTTCCTCCCCCCGATTATAGGGTTACCCAAATAGCTTCCACTCCCCCCTCTGCCTCTTCCACTCCACTTATCACTATTCCATCCTTGACTATCAGTGCTACGCCTCCTCCTCTACCCACTTCTCTATCCCTCCTGAATATTTTATAGCCCTCCAAATTTAGGTCTCAATCATTTTTCTGGGTGGCCCATGTTTCCGTAATCGCTGCCATATCTGCTGATCCTTCAGCCAGCATTGCCTGTAGCTTGGGCATTTTGTTGCCCATACTCCTGGCGTTGACCAGGACTGTCCTCCACCCCACCCCACCCTCCCTGCACAGCTGATTTGGCTCTGCGCACTCCCTATTTGACCTCTCCTGCACAGCTCGTGCATTGTGTCCATTGGAGTCCCCTGCCCTTATTTGCCGACGTAGACCAGGGACCATGGTCAGTCCTCCTGTCTCCAGTCCTGCCCTAGTCCCTCCCCCCTTTACAAGTTTAAACCCCACTTCATGTTTATGAATTCGGTGAGTTTCAGCTTTAAGATCTCCTTCCCCTCTAGGTTAAGATGTAGCCTATCCCTAGTATATAACCCCTTATCATCCCATGTGTCCCCCAAATCCCCCACCAGTCCAAACCATTCCTCCCTGCACCACTCCCTGAGCCACTGGTTCACACTTCTTAGTTTGTGCTTGGCCTCCCCGGATGCCCTAGGCACTGGCAGGATTTCCGAGAAAGAGACTGAACTCCCAACAGAATGGCAGACCCTGGCTAGCTCCCAGAACCTCACCTGGATTTCCAATTCGATGTTCCCTTCCAAATCATTTGTGCCCAGGTGTACTAGGAAATCAGGGGTTCCCCCGCATTCCAAAGCTAAGAAATATAGCTGGAATTTGGCCTTGTGAACGGATAGTCCCGGGATACATTTAACCCTGACTTTGCTGTGTGCCTTCCTACTCCCTCCCACTGGATGCCCTGGTCAGGAGTCTCCCCAGCAGATCACCTTTACCCCCCTTACTGGCCCTTTTGACCCCTTCCAGGCTCTTCCTTCTATCCTTGGCCCCCAGCTTACTCCTCGCACTCCCATTTGTCTGGGGTTCACTAGTCTGTGCGTGACCTACCATGCTCTTCCTTCTGCATCGGCTTCCAATTTACTCTTCTCTTCCCCAACCTCCTGGCCCGGCGGCTGGCCCCCTGCTCCCCAGACTCCCTGTTTGAGCAAGAGCCCACAGATCCCCTCCAACTGCCCTCCTCCATGCCTCCCCCCCCTCAGATCTTATCTCCCCCTCCCTTCTGGCATAATTTTCCCTCCCTCCCTCCCCTCACTCCTCCTTCCCACTCTCGGCAGATACCCCCTCCTGGCCCCTCTAGAGTGCCTCCTACCACCCCCTCCCTTGGCTGACTCCCCCAGCCTGGGTGTCTGCTCAGTCCCAGTTCCCCCTCCTCCTGCCCCCCGCCTCCCACCACCTCCTGTCTTACTGGTCCCCTCTCACTGCCTGCCTTCTCCCCATCAGTGTCATTTCCTCCTACTCCCCCGGCAGCCCCTAACCAAATGTTCTCTGCCTCCTGCCCCCCCCAACTATCTCCTCTCCTTGGTAGCGCATGGTGTATCTGTTGCTAAGAGTAATGCCTGCTCCCGGCATGTTGTTACCTGCCTCCCCCAACCTCTTTATCTCCCTCTGGCCGGCCCCACTCCTGTGGGGTGTTATCCATTTGTTGCTTGTGATACGCCCTACCCCTTCTGAGTTGCATGTAATATGCCCTCCCCCTCCGTAGTCACCATGGGGTCCGTTCCTACCTGCACCCTGGGGTATGCTGTAATGGCCTCTCCACCCTCCATGGGACCATTTCCCCTCCCAACCCCCCTTCCCCTTCATGTCTTCTCGTTCTCTTCTGATCCCCTCTACCTCCGCCCTAAGTCCTGCCAGCTGGGAACACACTGGGCACCCTCTGTTCTTTCATGCCCAATTTAGGATTATCGCTGCCCCGCACCCTGAACACCCAATCACCCTGCCGAAGATGCCCACTCTGGTCGGGCCTGAATCCACCCTCATTTTGGTGTGAGCAGGCCTAACCACTTGCAGCCCAATAGTTTTTGCCCACCTCACTTGATCAACTGTTCAATCCGCAGATATCCCCTTTTACAGTTTTCAAAACCCCTCAGCACTATATAAATCAGCAGTTATCAGCTCACATATAAGGCAGCACTATCGAAGAACAGTACTATATAATCAGCAGTATAAAACAGTATACACAGTATTGTCAACAGCTTCCCAGTTCACGACTCTCACATCCCACAGCCGTATGTGTGACTAGCATGTACTCAATGGTGTCCAAGCATACCCAGCATACTATTTTGCCTCCCTCCCAAGTTCAGTAGCAGTAAAACAGCACAGCCCAGAATCAGGACCCATACTCCATGCCTCTCAGTAGCATAGTCAACTGTTCCTATGGTATTTTCAGTCCTCACCCACTCTACTTGCTCCTCCCAGCTCCAGTCAACAGCAGCAATCCAGAACACCCACAGCAGTCTAGGATTCCCACTCACAGCCTTCCCCCTTCAAGGCTCCACCCCCACCGACTATTTAATAGAGGTCGGGGCCAGGGTCACTGGGCTAATGGCCTTTATAATCCAGTCCTCCTTAGTCCTTGGCGGCTTGGCGTGATTGGCCCCACAGCTCCTTGCTCCTGGCGGCAATGGCCTCGAAGCTCCTCCTGCTGCGGTCGGCTTCCTCACGCCCCGGGTCTCCTGTGACCACCGGCGGTCCTCCTCTCTCACTCCCACCGCCGATGCAGCCCCGGATCCCAGCAGCACAAGTAAACACCACAGCCCTAAGGTGGTGTTGTGCCCATCTGGTAACAGACAAATGAAAAGTTTTGAACCTAAGACTTTTGGGGAGGGTTTGACAACAAGATGTTGTCCTGTCAATTTTGCCCTTTAGTTGCCTACCTACAACACTATGGTTTTTTGAACATTATTGGCTTTTATCAGTGTTAAAACCAACTACTGTCATCTGCCGAGTCAAGTCCGGCATGGACAAGTAACTCCTATTGTAAAAAGTTCTCTGCAAATTTTTTAAGTGCCCTGAAATAATAATAATAATAGCTACTAGCTTACATTTTGCAGTCTGTGTTTTTTATCAGTGTTTGCATGGAGCGCAGCAGATTTTGTGGCATAGACATTACAATGTGCGCAGGCACAGTTCATCACCTTCAGGAATTCTAACACATTCTATGACTCTGGACCTCAGCTGTTGATAATTTCTTTTGGCTTATGACTTAACCACCAAGTATCTACAAGATGCTGAAATCCTTTCTCCTACAAATTCTCCTTATGCTGCTCCTGCTCTCAGGAAATGTTCACCCCAACCCAGGACCACCTGGGCAGCCAGCAGTGGCACCAAGCAGAAGGACAGGGACACTTACCATGGCATCCATCAATGCCTGCAGCATCCTCAACAAACTTGATTCCCTCCAAACATGGATCCTACAGCACAACCCTGATGTCCTCTCAGTTGTGGAAACATGGCTAAACCCTAAAATCCCTGATACCTCAGTCTCTATCCCTGGCTACTGCATTTTCAGGCAAGACAGACTTGCAGACAGCGGTGGGGCTGCGCCATTCATCTTAAGGATACCCTTATGGGTCACATCATCCCATCCCCTAGCCTGAGCAACTCCTCTCAGGTCCTCACAATCAAAATCCTCCTTGGTGCACATAACAAGGAACTCACTGTCATCTCAGTTTACCTACCCCCAAAGACCAGGCTGCTGGCCATAGCATCATGGAATATCTAAGGGTCCAGCAACATAATTCTGAAACCATAATCATGGGTGATTTTAACATTAACTGGCTCTCCGCTGAGGCCGCTACCTATAAGGATGCAGCCGCGGCATCACCTCACTCAACTGGTCAATGCCCCCACTAGGTGTAACTATAGGACAGGCTCCCTTACGCTTCTAGACTGGATTCTATCTAACCGCCCTGAACGCATCTCCAATGTTTCTGTACTCCCGGATACAATAAGTGACCACTCGCCTGTCATCTGCTCCTGGTTAAACAAATACCACAAGCCCCTCCCAAGCTTATCTATGCCAGAGTTATCAAACAAGGGCACCCAGCTGTTAAATCCCATCTAACCAGGCTGAACTGGGCAGTGCTCGACTCCCTCAATGACACCAACAAAGCTCTGGACCTATTTATCAAACGTTTCAGCGAAGCCTGTGACATCTGTGCACCAATGAAAAGATGAAGGTCAAAGGACAGACCAACCCCTGGGTTACTACTGACCTTTTAACTCTGCCCAAGCGCAGAGACCACCTCTGGCATTGTGCTCGTGCAACTCGGCCGCAAGTAAACATACAATTATACAAAGCAGCCAGAAATGATTGTACTCGAAAATACGAATGCTAAATGCAGCTATTACAAAGAGGCTCTGACCAACTCTTGGGGCCAGAAACAAATTCTGGAACAACATGAAAGAACTCACAGGCAAGGATCCTAAAAGCACCACCCACTATGCTCCAACCTTCCTTGGCACTCCTACACTAAACCTAGGTACCATCACCAGCACTTTTAATAATGCATTTACAAACCTGGACAGTGTCCTTCCACCAAATTCTTTCGACGACCTCCCCTCCAGCTCCTCCCAAGTTACCCCCCAACTAGAACGTACAACCCCAAAGTTTTCTTTTAAGGAGGTCCCACCACAAGTAGCTAGAAAATACATTCAAAAGGCCATCGGCAGACAAGGGTACAGTGGTGACTCCCTTGACCTGAAACTGCTGGCACAAGTCCTCGATGAAATCTTAGAACCACTTACAAAGATCTTTAATCTCTCGCTTAGATTGGGCCATTTCCCCTCTCTCTGGAAAAGCCACTGTCACACGGTTCACAAAAGCGGAGATAGGACACTGCACACCAATTACAGACCTATCTCACTCCTCCCCACTATCAAAGCGCTGGGCGAATAGTATGGGACCAACTAGTTGAATTCCTGGATAAGTACAACGTACAGTGCCCAGAGCAGCATGGCTTCAGAAAAGGGCACAGCACCACCACTGCACTACTGGAATTTACAACCCTCATCCATGCCACGCTTGACAAAGGGAATTGTGGAGGGGCAGTATTTATAGACCTTACCAAGGCATTCGACACAGTTAACCACCCCTTACTGCTCAAGCAACTGTCCTCCATTGGGATCTCCAGCGATGTCCTGCCATGGTTCACCAGCTACCTTGATAATCGGATGCAATGTGAGGATTGCAGGGATCTCTTCGGATGAGAAACCAGTCGCCCGAGTCCCCACGGGTCCTATTCTGGGCCTCTACTCTTCTCCTCTTCATCAACAATCTCCCCAGTGCCTGCCACCTAAAATATTACTATCATGAGCGACGCAGTCCTGTTTTCCAGCCACCATGACATTACAGTCCTTGAATCCCAGCTGCAGCTCGACTTCAAGCGCATCGAAGACTGGTTCAATTCTCATAAACTTGTCCTGAACCACAGCAAGACTAAAGCCATGTCCTTCTGTAACCGACAGAGCAGGCACAACTTTCTGTCCCTCACCATCAAGAACCATGCTGAGAACCCACTCAAACATGTCAAGGAGTTCAAGTACCTTGGTATTACCCTGGATAGTACCCTCTCCTACACTCGGCATATTGACACTGTTGCCAAGACTGCCAATATACGGATTGGACTACTACACAAACACAAGCACTGTATGCCTGCGGATGCCCTTAAATCCAGCCATCTACAGCTCTGTCACCTCTATTACTGACTACGGCCTTGCCATCTATGGCTCTGCCTCAACAAGTGCCCTCCGCAGGATCTCAGTTGCTCTCAACAAAGCCTGTAGACTACTGACGGGTGCAGCCCGACAAACTCACACCTGTGACCTCTATGCACAGGCCAGCTGGCTACCCCTACGCAGCAGAATACAATACCAGACCTGCTTACTTACCAAAAAGATTCTCCTTGGTCTCATGCCACCTGGTGTTAGCTCACTCCTTACTACCTACAGTGGCACTCAACAAACACGTGGTGCCCAATCTCTAACCTTTCAGGTTCCCAGATGTCGTACCTCCATGGGTCAGCGGTCCTTTATCTATAGAGCCGCTCAATGGTTCAATTCCCTCCATAAAGAAGCACTTTCCTTTACTACACTTGGACCCTTCAAAAGGAATCTCAAACTTTACCTCACCTCTACCACTCAATGTGACTGCTTCTCTGAACAGAGATCTCTAAACACTCCCAGCTCACTCATGTCTCACAGCCCGCCTTTCCCAGTCTCATTCCCTCTGGCACTGGGCCTTCCTTGTGACTCCTTTCCTGCTTCACATCTCCACTGGTACAAGACATTTTACACCACCATCGGACAGTGGCCCATTAGCCTGCCAACTTCCTCTCCCGATCTATACGCCTGCAATACTAACTGTCTATGGTACCTCTATCTCTTACTTTTACCGAGCCAGCTGTCTACTCAAGCTGCTCATTATATGAATATTATCTCAAAGTATGTTATAACTGAGTATCTTTATTTTTTCTTTTAGTTGTTTTGGTTGTTTATTGTGCATTCTTTTACTACCTCTGTATGTATGTTGACCCTCATCCTTTGACGTGGAACCTTTGTAAACGAGCAGTTTCTGCTCAAAGATATTTGTAATCCGAGAATTTAATAAATAAATAATACAAAAAATGTATTATTTTACTGGTGACCAGAAGGTTTACATCACTGACTGCCAATATCTGCCTGCGTCCTGACTTTTAATTACAGGCAGATTTTACATAAGTGAATTTAAATAGCTGTTGACACGCTCCACACCGGTAACTCATACCATGTAGTTGCCTGCCCTAGGAGCTTTTTCAGCCAGAAATCAATATTTTCTGCCCAATGGTTTTAAATTAACTCTACTTGTAAAGCCTAGCTATTATCTTTCTAATATGGGCCGAGCGGCCACCAAGTGCTGCAGCCCCGCCCCTTAAAACAACATAATTATGATGCAATGTAGGGAACAGGGCTGCAGGCACTCTATGGCGAGTGTAATGTAATCATGTGAGGGGGCTGCCTAAATGTACTAAGATTATCTTTGCTAGGATGTATGCAGGTATGGGGCTAATACACAGGCAGCCCACATTCCCCAATTACATTACACTCTCCATAGAGCACATTCAACCCATTCCTTACTTTGCATCATAATTGTGCTATTTTTAGGGGCAGGGCTGCATCGCTCGACGGGCACTCGGCTTATACCAGTAAGTTACGAGCCAGACTTTACAAGTAAACTTACTTTAAAACTACGGGGCAGGAAATATTGATTTATAGCTGAAAAAGCTCCTAGGGCAGGCAACTACACAGTATGAGTTGCTTGCCTGGAGCACAAAAACATGTCAGGCGCTCTCTAATGCTGTACCCATGGACAGATTGTGTTCCTCATGTTGAAAATCAGACTTTTACAAATCTGTTAAAAATTTGTAAGTTTTAGGTTCTAATTTCAATGTTTTAAGTGACAGTAACATGATCATTCAGTTTCTACTTAAGAAGCAAAAAATTCATGCAGTGCTAGCATCCCTCGTAGACAGACCTGCATGATGCCAATGAATCGAAAAATAAACTCTAAGACATTCTTTTATTTTTATGTTTCATCACTGTAATGTGGAAGGATGGAAACTGCAGGCATCACAAAGCTAAGTCCAGATCATGGTTATGTGTATTTTATTTGTATAAAGCTGTTCAGATAAATTGATGTAACCTCAAGTTATTATTTTTCAATCTGCACATTAGTCCCCCGCCAGACTAAAATGGTCCCAGTAGCCTGACTGACCACTACAAAGATCCTGGTGGATCCAGCTACACTAGAGACCCTGCAGCAGCAGGACCCTTCTTTGACATTTACATGGCATATAACCAAATCCAACACTATATAATACATAATAACTATATAATACATTTACAACATAACAAAAATGTATTTTATCATGGCCCTCTACCAAGTGCTTTCATATAAAGTGCATGTTGACAGATGCAGACATTTTCTGCCTGCTTACTGACAGCCCACCCCCTTTTAGTCAGACCCCATTTATTTTTCCGCAGGACCCTTTTTAAACCCCTGGATCCGACACTCCTTTAGTGGGATATTGTGTTTATCCACAATAAAACAATCAATGCTCTAAGAGACCACTGTTTGGTATTGACGCAGAAAACCTGATCCGCTGCTCTGCAGCTCATCTGAATTGCAGAAACAAAGCACTGGTGGTAGTAAAAGAGCCCACACTATTCTCACAATGGAAACAAAAGGTTCCTTTGTACACATCTGACCAAACTGGACATTTAAATTATTTTTTCTAATCTGTGGGTGGTATGTCAAGATATAAGATAAAAGACTTGGAGCTGGCCTGCCAGGGCAGCAGTAGCACTACCGCTTGCGATGCTGGCAACCCGGGTTCGGGAATGAGCCGGGAGTGTCAGAGGGCCGGCTGGGGGAAGGTTGGATGAGCATCCCATGGCCAGTTCTTCATCTCTGGGGTGGGGGGAGGGGCATGAGCTCCCAGTGCATGAGTGGAGCCTGGGTGTACAATGGCCGAGACCATGTACTGTCAGGGTGAAGGCATGATACACCTCTGTGGGACATGCATGGCAGCACACACATCTGCACCTCCACAGGAGACTGCAGGTGTAAAACCCTCGGGAACAGCAGTAGGATGACACTCCCTGGGCACCCTCCCAAAGGATGTCCCAGGTGTAAGCCTCAACTGGGGACTCTGGCTGATCTTTGTCTCTCCCTTCCCGGAAGCCCCGCTGCAGGGGGCAAGCTGTGGGCCGCCCAGTCTGGATGGCTTGGGGAGGATGCTGGGTGGACTTGCTAAGGGCCAAATGAAAGGTCCCTCCCTGCCTGAACCAGAGTGACAAATAGAGTTAAAAAAAAAATTAAAATAAAGACTTGGATGCTAAAAACAATATTTTCACCACATCAGACCTGCTCATAAATCTTTTACTTTACTCAGCGGCATGATCTTAACAAAGCGTATTGTCTCTGCAGCTTGCATCATGTAAATGTCTTCTGAAACACTTCTGCATCGCAGCTGCATAGTTATATCAAACAAAAAACACTAGCACTTACGTACCATTATTATATTTCTTTTTTACCTGTACAACTTTTTTCACTGTGCATCTGACATTTTAAGATACACAGAATAAAGAACTTAACACCACAAGTGACAGCAAAACGATAAAAGGACATAAGTATAATGAAGAAGCAAACTAGTTGTGCTCTGCTTTTTATTAATGAATCAGTGACATCCATCGTGATTCATCATTTTAATAGCAGTATACAAAAAAAGGGAAGGGAAGGAAGGGGAAATTGTTTAACCAGGAAAGGCACATTAAGCCGGAGTTTGTTTCTAGGTGCGACCTGGGAGCAAAAGGAAGTTAAGTGACTTTCTCAGGGTCACACAGTATGCAAGTGGGGGCTGTGGGATTCAAACCCAGGTCTCCAGGTTTGCAGCTCAGTGCCCTAAATCACAGCACTATACTGCCTCCTAGGCAGGGAGTTATATACCAGTTTTCAAGATGGAATACCACATTTTGGGTAATGGTATTCCATGTATGTCGAATACCACTTTTTAAAACAAATTTGTAGCCCCTGATATAAAAAACATCAGTAGACAAGGTACACAGAATTCTAATAATAAACAAGTAGTCAGACTATGCTGGACAACATCTTACTAGAAATACTTTGGACAGCATTTAATTTGAAATATCTACAGACAAGATGCACAGCGAACCAGATGATCAACTGCAAAACAGACAGAACTCACTCACTACGACAAGGCAGGAAAGATGGTTCACGTCACCACCAAAGCTCTCAGGAGGATGTTAACAACACAGCGTACAGTCCAGTCTTTCATTGGTAAAATTAATTTAACTGGTAATTTTAAAATAAATACAGCACCAGCAGCATATCTGAAAAAGATCTGCTTTGCAGCCTTTTCAACGCTGAAGTATTTCAGCACTATCAAGGGTCTTGATCAAACAGCTGAGCGAGGGAGAATTTTGTCCATTTTCTCTATCATACTGTTTAAACTGTCCAGTGTGTTCCCTGGATACTCATGGAAAGGGGATGTTTTCATCCCATGGTGGTTTTACTGAGTAAACATTTTCAACAGCTGAATAAATGAAATGCAAACAAAAGCAACCTCAAATCAGCTGGGGGTCACAGGTGTGTCTCTGTGGAGAGCTGCTCAGCTCCAGAAGGAAGGATGATGCTGGCTACCCAGCATTCATGAAGCTCCTGCCAGCCGGCCGACCGCACAGTGTCATAGGTAATGGCTGGAAAGATAGCTGCTCACAAACTCGTGGTGGCGGCAGCCCCTATGTCAGAGTTGGGGATGGAGGGAACATGTAGGGGTGGCAGGGGGTGAATAAAAAAGTAATTCTTGTCTACTGTGCCAGAGAGTGGGCATGTCAAGGTGATGTGCGTGCCTCTGCCGGAGACAGGACTGAGCAGCAGTGTTCTCCAGTACTGTGACCAAGCCATGAGTGGTTCTTAGCAGCCTCTCAAACAAAAGTGGAGGAGGGTACTCGACAGAAAATGGAAAACTGGGAATCAAAAAAACTGGAGGCAAAGCCCTTGTGGCCACAACCAACTTTATGTGCATTATCACAATTATATCAGTGAAGTTTTCTTGGGGTGGAAAATAGGCAAATGGCATTTTGTAAGCTCAGCCTCCTCACATATCCCTGAGCTTACCCCCCTTGAGGCAACAAATCTGAGACAGTTTCCAATAGCCGCATTTACACTTCAGCAGCGCTCCACAATTTGTGGCGCCACAGCAGCTCAATTTTATGTCCACACAGCCAGTTGCTGCAGAGGTTATTCCCCCCTCCCGAGGTGGCAGTGATGAGCTCCTGACAGGCACAAGGCGCTGAAGCACCAGAAGGTTTGTTCCCTGCTTACCACACTCGAGTTCAGCAAAAAGCATTTTTCAACAGCAGAAAGAAAGCTGAACTCAGGGAAGTACTTGAAAACGTAAAATGAGGGCTACAAGTATTACAAATTAGGGTTGTAAACTGTGACAGAAATACTGGGCATGTGCGAATGCATATGCATATCCCTGGGGATCGAGAAGATATGCATATGTTTTAGCACATGACCAGTATCACGGTCCCAGTTTACTAACCTAGTAGGTAATACTAGTAACCCTCATTTTACATTTTAATGCACTTTCCCGAGTTCAGCATTCTTTATGCTGTTAAAAAATGCCTTTTGCTGAACTCGGATGTGCTAAGAGGTTTTTCATAATTGTTAGCAGGTGAGCATCAGAGAGATTCATGGGGTGAGAAGCATGCTGGGAGAGTAGACATTCAAATGGGAGCAAGCGCTGCGGAGTGTCTACATGGCAGGTAAGGCACTGCAAAATAGTTCACTCAATTCATGTCCCCCTCTCCTGAGTGGCATCACAAACCTGATGCGAAGCACTCTTAGGACACTCTGCAAAGTGTCCACACTGCCTACTTTGAAGTGCATCAACCCATGCGTGTGGGTTGGTGTGCTTTAAAGTTGGCACTGTAAACACGGCTAATAAGACATGAATGACTTGCAATCCGGTTTTACAGCATAGCACAGTACAATTTCTGCTCTAGCCAAGGTGACAAACAACTGGCAGCTTGAATTAGACAAAAAAAACTTTGCGCAGTTTTCTTGGACCTAAGCAAGGCATTCGATACCGTTGATCACAGACTGCTTCCGTCGTCCCTCCAGAACATTGGTTTGGATTCCCTATCCCTTAAATGGTACTCTAACTAGCTCTCAGGACAACTTCAACAAGTAAAGTCAGAAGGGGAAGTTTCTCCACCAAAACCCCTATTGAGGGGTGTACCGCAAGGTTCCATTCTTGGTCCCTTGCTCTTCACCATTTATATTAACAACGTAGATGCCCCCATCAAAGAAGCACAAATACACCTATTCGCGGATGATACGGTACTCTATGCTAGTAGCCCCACACCTGAAGCGGCATGTAAAGCCCTTCAAAATGAATTTAATCTTCTGCAACATCAGCTTATAAACCAGAAACTGCTCTTAAATGCAAAAAAAAAAAAAACAATGTTCCTCTCGCCACTTCAAAATGCAATAAATCCTGCAATTGCTGGGACACTCCTGCAGATCACTACCATTCTAAGTGAGCGGTTGGACTACGTACCAAAGTTCAAGTACCTGGGGGTCTGGTTAGACCATAGACTTACTTTCACAGATCACGTAGAAGAACTGGCAAAGAAACTGAGACAAAGACTTGGTCTGTTCTTTAGGATTAATAATCTCCTCACAAGAGACGCTAAACCGAAACTGGTTCAAACTACCTTTCTTTCCCTATTGGATTACGCAGACTTTCTATATAGTCAGGGACCTGCAGGTACCCTAGCCAAACTCGATATGCTTTATCACAGAGCCATAAGAGTTATCACGGGTCTTCCATACCCAATCCACCACTGTGCATTGTACATGGGATGGTCATCCCTTGCTTACAGATGGCCAAAAAATGCTGCGGTTTGGACATACAAAGCTATCTCAAATAAACTGCCACAGTATATGTCTGTCTGTTTACCTTTGTGCACTCTGGGGAAGTATGCCCTGAGAAGTACCTCATATATCTACCTTTATGTTTACAAAGCAAAATCTCGCATTGGCAGAGCAGCCATCAGCTTTGTGCTCCCTCAACTGTGGAACAAGCTGCAAAAACTTTGAAATTAACTCCCCCCATCAGCCTAGCAGCTTTTAAATCTCTATGTCTACATCATAATAAGGAGTCCTGTGCCTGTCTACCCTAAATAATGACTCCTATAAATCCAAGCACACTCTAATTACTACTGTTCAGAGACTGATCACATCTATAATTGACTCTTCCCTCTCCCCTTTTTCTACCCCCATATCTGTCCCTTCCACATTCCTTTGACCCTGGTTCCAGCTCTAAATTCTCCATACTGTATCACTATATATCTTTTTATATTAGGTTTTATTTGTGTTCTGTACTCCTGATATGTATATTTCTTTACTTTTATGAAAAATTGTGTCCTACCCAAAACTAGTTGTATCCTCTGTTCCAAACATACACTACTGTCAATGCTACCTGCTGATACTTTGTATATACTGTACTATTGTATCTCACTTCATTTGTATTATTACTATTTTCTTGTGTGTTGCATCCCATGTATATTGTCCCGTGTTAACAAACCCAGGTCCACCTCGAAAATGAGCTTGCTCAACGGTGATCGTCTGGTTAAATAAAGACTTTGATCGATTGATTGATTGACTTGGTGGTGCCCTGCCCCTTAGGCAGTCTCTTTAAGCTCCTCAAACTTTCCAGCAGGTGGGATCAGAACCCGAGTCCCCAGTACTGTTACAGTTACAGCATTTAGGGGACCACGGAGTAGAAAAACAACAATGGAAAGGAGACGAAGGGAGACGTTCAGAGAAAAAAGAAAAGTACTTCCACAAAATAAAGGGGCGATCAAAGAATAAAGAGGGGGTAGAAATCATGCTTAAGTTACACAACAAATGCCCCCAATCCTTTCACCTTATTTTTCTGGGTGAAACAAAGGGACTACATTTTCCAGCTGTGACAACACTGCTGGAGGCATTTTAAAAATGTAGCTTGAATGGCCACCTTGTCTAAGAAAAGACCGATCATTTACCTTGCTGTGGAACCACATATAATTAAGAACAATTTCATCTAGATGGCCGCCTTCTACACCATTTCAAGTCTCAGTGACAAAAAGTGCACTTACAGCATCTACCTTCCAGCTGATGCCCCACAATAAAACGGAGGAGGGGGCCAGCTGAAGCACTTAATCCTCTCACACCATTATTATTCTCAGTAATGAGGACAATGGCGTTACCTATTTGCTAATTTCCTAAAAGGCAACAAAGTTTGAAAAGCTCAGTGTTCAGCAAACAAAAACAAGCTTCATTAGGGCCTCATTTTCTGCTGTAAGGAAAAATAAGACTCAGTTTAAACACTGCCTTCAGGAGATAAGCCTGGTGTTGTTTACTTAGCCAACAGGGTTCAACAAATTGGTTTTAACAGCTTTTTCAGCAACCTAAACTAGCCACGGTGTCACAGACTTTCCGTTTCAGCAACAGCACAAGGCTCATTACGCACAACTAGTCAAACCACATTGTAAATAAACAGGTCGCTGTAAGACGTGCTAATGGGTTGAGCCCATTATGAAATCTCGCATAAGTAAAACCTGGCAGGGTCACCAGTTTTTTTTTTTTTTTTTCTTAACAGGATAGAAACAATGCTTAGTTCAGCAAGGCATTGTTCCAGCTAAGCTGTAAAGAAGGCTTGCTACTTTCAACACTGAAAGCCGTAACGTGCTCCAATCGACTTTCATTGCATTCTCTGCCAGACAAGCTAACGGTAAATAAGGCCACTGCAGCACCTGCACTTTAAAATATATAAAACAAAGTAATGCTAAAACGTAGACAAACCATCAATTCCAGGAAAGAATGCACCCCAAAAAAAAAAAAGAGACACGGATTCTGTTGTGGCATACAGTAATGGGAACTTACTCACGGAAATGTTAAAAACATAACTTTGTCATCAAAGGAAAGGCAATTCAAAGCTGCAGTATTTGTTAGTTGAAAGAATTTGCTTCTTTTTTTGTTTTTTGTTTTTGTTGTATGCATTTCTGACATCTTTAGCTTTATAATCAGTGGGCCCGAGTCACAAAGGACCAGGAATGACACAGGGTTCCTGCGTCAAAAAATGCTGACAGAAGTTGTGACTTGCGTCAAAGTTTATGCCAAGTGTGATGCAGCAGCACCCCTTGCATCCAACCTGGGACCACTAGTGCCAAAGTGACTTGCGCCATGCTTGTGTCCAAAACCTGGGTGCGCCATGTTACAACGGGGCTTGCATCACAAAAATGATGCAATGTCCCCCTTTCCGGGATTCACAAAGGTGAAAGCTATGACACTGCGCCAAAGATGGTACGTGTCCATTAGACCAGGGTTGAGCAGGTCTAACCAACAGTGGTGCACAGAATGGAGTGGGTCAAGCGCAGATAGCAAAAGTGAGACAGTCCTTACACCCCTGTGGGATTTTATTTACTAACATACTAAAATGCCAGCAGAATAGGCCTAACGGTCTTTCGTGTCTGCTCGTTTGGTCAGCCCCCACCCTGGGTGCTGACCTTGCTGTCCCCCTCGCCTTCTCTGGCTTCTCCCTTCCCAGTTCCGGATATTCTTGCTGCATTGGATTTTGCTTCCTGAACCCTTCCCCTGTACCTGTCCACCCCTCTTGAACCCCTCCACTGTCTCTGCCTCCACCAGCCCCTAGGTAGTGCATTCCATGGCTCCACCACCCTCTCAGTGAAGTAGCACCTCCTCCTTTCTCCCTGAATCTTCCCCCTCCAGCTTCCACCCATGCCCTCTAGTGGCCCCTTCCTCCTTCCTTCAGCACCCTGACTGTTCCTCCCTATTTACCCTCTTCATGTACCTGAGGACCTCTATCATGTCCCCCCGGTCCCTTCTCTCTTCCAATGTGTACATATTTAGCTCTTCGAGCCTCTCCTCATAGGTCCTGTCCCCCAAGCCCCAAATCATTTTGGTTGCCCTCCTCTGGACCCTCTCCAGGAGGTTAATGTCCCTCTTTAAGTGTGGCCTCCAAAACTGCATGCAGTACTCCAGGTGCGGCCTCACCAAGCAGTTATACAGAGGGAGTATCACTTCCCTCCTTCTGGAGGTGATCCCCCTAGTGATGCATCCCAGCATCCTGTTGGCCTTGGCTGCTGCCCTCCTACAAGTCTCAGAGTTGTTCATCTTGACATCCACCACCACCCCTAGGTCCCTCTCAGCCATTGAGACTTGTAGTATTCCCCAGGGTGTACACTTGGCCTGGGTTTCTGGCCCACAGGTGGAGTACCTTGCATTTCCCTGCATTGAACCTCAGCTTCCACTTTCTAGACCATCTTTCCAGAGCCTCCAGGTCCCCCTGCAGGGCCACCCTCCCCTCCTCCCCATCCACCACTGCCCCCAGTTTGAGTCATCTGCAAAGAGACTCATCTCACTCCTGATTCCTGTCCTTATGTCAGATACGTAGGCGTTGAACAGAAGGGGCCCAAGGACTGATCCCTGTGGGACCCCACTAATGACCCTCCTTGGGGATGAGACTATCCCACCAACTCCGACCCTCTGGGTCCGGTCCTGGAGCCAATTGCCTATCCATCTGATCATCTGGTTTCCCACCCCATTTCTCCTAGCTTATCCAACAGGCCCACGTGAGGAATAGAGTCAAATGCCTTGCTGAAGTCTAGAAGAGGACATCCACTGGTCTACCCAGGTCAAGGCACTTGTCACCCAGTCATAGAACTCCACAGGTTTGTCTGACACGATTTCCCTGGGATGAATCCATGCTGTCTATCGTCCAGGCACCCTGACTTATCCAGGTCCCCCTAGCCTCTCCTTGTCAATGCCTCCATCACCTTGCCCACCACCGATGTCAGGCTGACAGGCCTGTAGTTCCCTGCCAGCTCCCTTGATCCCCCCTTGTGGATAGGCATGACATGCGCCACCTTCCAGTCTTGGGGCACCCACCCTGTCCTCAGAGAGATGGTGAAAGCTCTGCCAGGGGTTTCGCCAGGACATCTGCAAGTTCCTTCAGCACTCTAGGATGTAATTTATCCGGCCCGGTGCTTTCTCCGTCTTAGAGGCTGAGGCTTCCTCACTCTCTCTGCTGTGATTCCACTTCTGGTACCTCTTCTCCTGCTTGGCCCTCCCCCACCTGCCAGTGATGCCCCCCTCTCCCCAGACCTGCCGATCGGTAAGGGTCCCCCCTCCTCATTATCTCTGTCTCCTCCCATGTATGATGCAGAATCCCATTTTCCCTGGTGAAAACTGAGGGTGAAGTGCTCATTTAGTACCTCAGCCTGCTCCCTGGGTCTTGTGCCCATCTCCCTGATTTAATCCTGCTAATCTGCCCCTTCACCCCTTCGTCTTTCCCCAATGTATCTAAAGAACCCTTTTCCTCTCCTAATTTCCCTGGCCAGGTTCTGCTCCTTCCTTGCCTTAGCCGCCCTCACCACTCTAGTGGCCCTTCTAGCCATCAGCTCGTACTCCCTCAATCCCTTTCCTCCTTGAGCACTTGAATTTCTTATAGGCTGCTTTCTTTCCTGCACCACCTCCTGGACCTCCCTGGTCCACCAACAGGGTTTTGGGCCCTACATTTCGTCTTACTCTTGCACAGGTGCTGGTAGCATCTGCACCCCTCTCCTGATGATTTCCACCTACTATCAGCGTCCATATCTGACCCAATCCCATCCAAATGCTCCTTAAGGATCCTTCCCATTTCCTTAAAATCCGCCCCTGAGTCGGTTACTTCCGTCTTTGTGCAGCCTTCTACCCCTCCTAGTTCCAGGCAGAACCAGACCGTGGCATGGTCCCCCGTAATGGGTCCCTTACCTCCAGGCCCCAATCTGGTCACTGTCTGCCAGGACCCATCCAGTACCCGTGCCTCCTGGTCGGTTCCCTCACCTGCTGAGTTAGGAACGCGTCTTGAAAGACATCCAACAACCTCTGTTCCCTGGTCACAGAGGATGTCATAGTCTCCCAGTCTGTATTTATTTAAGAGATTTACCAGGAAGGCATACTGAGCAGAATACCGCTCGATTCCAGATATGCCCTGTATGGGGGCTGCACATGCCAATGCCGTGGCCATTTCATCTGCTGTATGGCTTTTCACAGGTCCTGCCCCATGCAGCAGTCTTCGCTGCAGCTTGCATCAGTTCTTGTCCACCGCATCTTTTTATTTTTAATATATTTTATTTGTTTGACAAAGGACAAACTTTTACAGTTTACATTACCAACTTTTCTCAACAAGAGTTACAGTTTTTCAGTGTTACAATTGGTTGAACATTATTCGGCTTTTGCCAGACACTGTGGTTTTCTATTCATTTCTCTTTGCCATCTACTTCACTACCACTACACCATATTAAACAAGACATATGAGAACACTAACTCCTACTGTCTAACTCTCAAAGACAAGTACACTGACTCTGGGGGTTTATGTGGAATCACATAATTTATATGGGTATTCATTGGGTTCTATAGGACTCTTTAAATATGTGTATTTCCAGCTGCCACAAGGTGAATTGGGGGGGGGGGGCACCACCACTTAAAACTTTAATGCTCATGTCAAGTTATTATTACTGGTCTCACTCTTCTGCCTTTTTCTAGTCGGTTCCATTAATAAAGTTCCCGCAATCTGGCCTATTCCTATCCCGGTCTCCTGTATACCTAAACCATCTGGTTTACCTGTTGAGATATGCTTCACCCTTGTTTTGAACTTGAAAAGTTATTCTTTCCCATTCTGCAATTTCGTCTACCACTTCCTTCCAACCCTGAATTGTTGGAGGCATTTTCGTTAGCCAGTTTCTTGTGATCGCCTTCAATACAGCCACCACCAGGATATTTCAAACGTAAACGGAATCTTTCCTGTTCTGGCTCTGGGTTTGATACCCAACAATAGGTGTACTACCACTACCACTCCGGTTGCTAAGAAAATATTACTTAATCTATGTTAATGGAGTCCCAAAAGGGTCTAAGTTTTTCACAGGACTAGAAGATGTGGGTGTGGGTCCCCAATCCTTCCCCTCATCCCCTCCAGCACTCTCCAGCAGGGGTTGTACCCCATTTGACGGTGGAGGCTGGGACTGCGAAGTATCTAATTTTGACCTTCCACCAGAATTCAAGAGGTTGTCTTGAATGAGTTTCTCCAGATTCCCTTCCATTCTTTCTGTGAAAGCTGTGTGGAAAGTTCCCTTTCCCATTTGTTTTCTACCGGTGTCACAGTATACTGCATCTCTTGCGTCAGGAATTGGTATAACAGTGAAACTGCCCCCTTTTGTCGGAGGTTATTCATAACTGTATCTATTGTTATGATTTCTCCCATCCCCTCCTGTCATCTGAGACTTTGCATAACAAAATCAACTTGGAAGAAGCTAAAGCGGTCCGTATTTTGCCACTGAAATTCTGTTTTGAGTTCTTCGAATGTCTTGAAGAGGTTTCCAGGAAGGCACTAGTTTGGGTATTGTAGGCATATTGTACTCTGTCTTCCATACCAGAGATCTATTTTATTCAGCAGAAAGTTAGTATCCCATGCCAACCATCTATACTTCCATGCCCGATCTCTTACTCTTACCCACTTAGCTGCACTCTCCCGTGCCCTCTCCCAGGCCAGTACTGTAAGCTCCGGAGCTTGTAAGTAAGTTTTGAGCCTATAATGTTGGAGAGTGTCATCGAGAAGGAGAACTATTAAGGGTGTTTCATCAATTATAAAGCTTTCCATTGTTTTCCAGTGTGGTTCATATTACTGGATTCCCATGGTATTGCTATTTTCATTTGGGTGGCTATCCAGTAGTGAGTAAGTGAGATAGTTCCCACTCTCCCCTCTCTTTCCTGGTCAGAAGTAGGGCACTTTTTATCCATGGGTGGCAGGTGGCCCATACAAACCTATACATCCTTCTTTGCTCTTCTACAAACCATTGTTTAGATAGGGGGACCAGGACACACTGAAATAGATGTAAGTATCTTGAAAGTACATTCATTTTTATTGCTTGTACTCGAGAGTATAGTGGGAGTGGGAGTGGGAAGGAGAGGCCACCTCCACAAGTCCTCCTATAAAGTCTGAATTAAGGGGGCATCATAGTTATCTTGGTATAGCATGGAGATATTAGGCCTCAACTGGACCCAAAGGTATTTTAGTTTTTGTAGGTCCCCATCTCATTGGGCATCTGTCTTGTAATCCCTTTTGGGGGGCTACAGTTTATTGTAAGTATTTCAGTCTTAGATTCATTGAGGGTATATCCAGAGAGAGTCGAAAATTCTCTTATTAGGTCCATCACCTTGTCCAGTGAGCATTCAGGTCTCTGAGGAGCACATCATTCACAAACAGTGCTATTTTATGTTCATTTGAGCCAATTGAGATGCCCCGGATTTCCCTAACTTGCCTAATTTTCTGTGCCAGGAGTTCTATGTATACAGCAAAAGGGGGGGACAATCTTGTCTTGTTCTGCGACCAAGTTTGAAGTTAGAGGAGAGGTGGCTATTGGCTCTACTGTAGGCCGGTACAAGGATTGTATCAGGTTTATGAAGCTGGGCTGAAGCTGAACGGTACAAGGACCCTATAGAGGAAACTCCAGTCAACCTGGTCAAATGCTTTCTCAGTGTCCATGCTCATAATTATTACAGGTATTTTATGGTAATTGACATGGTCAATTATGTTTATTGTTCATCTGATGTTATCTGGAGCCTGTCACTATGCCACAAAGCCTGTTTGGTCTATATTTATTATATTTGGTATTATTTTCCCCAGTCGTTTAGATAGGATGGCTGCGAGGAATTTGTAATCGATGTTTAAAATTGAAATGGGCCTATAGGATAAACATTGTGTAGCATCCATGCATGGCTTGGGTATCACTGATATTACTGCACAATTACAAGAGGGAGGCAGCCTGCCCTCCTCCGCCATCGCTTCTTGGTACACCGCTCCCAGCAGTGGGGCTATTTCATCTGGAAACCTCTTGTAGAACTCCAATGTAAAACCATCAGAGCCTGGATATTTTCCAGTGTTGCTGTCCTTTATTACCTGCGTGATTTCTACAATGGAGACTGGGGCTGTTAGCATTAAATTCTGTTCCTCTGTCACCTGTGGCAGGTGTAGTTGAGTCAGGTAGTTGTCAATTATTTCTAGGCTTTGGCCATGCCTCTGTTTGTATAATGTCTCATAGTAATTCTTAAAGGCTCCTATTACTTGGTCAATTTGGGTGACATACTGCTTTGACCTGGGGTGCATTATTCATGGAATACAGGCTCTGGCCGGCTGTGCCTTTAGCCTATATGCAAGGAACTGAAGAGTGTGTGGCCCTTGCTCACAGTATCTCTGTCTTAGGCATATTAGGTTTTGTTCCACCCTATAGTCCAATATTTAATTTAATTCCTTTTGTAAGGCTTGAAGTTCATGCCCTCTCCTCTTATCTAATTTCATTTGCTGTAATTTTTCCAAGGTTAGTATCTTAGTTGCTAGGGCTTTCTGTTTTTCTGCCCTTTTGTTTCTTTTTGTCCACTGCTCTAGCTATTAATTTCCCCTCACCACTGCCTCCAACGTGTCCCACAGTAAACCCGCTGCAATTTCTTGAGAAGTGTTATTTGAAATGTTTTCTTGATGAGTTTCGAGATTTGTTCTCTGGTCTCTTTCTACTGTAACATTTAGTCTCCGGAATGCAGAATTTCTCACCACTTCCAACTGGATATCTAGGTAGAGTGGCGCGTGGTCAGAGATCCCCATGGGACCCAAGTGGGTATGTTTCAGATTGTGTTGCAATTCTTTGTCAAGAAAAGACCTAATCTTGAATACATTTGGTGCACCTGCCAAAAGTAGGTGTAGCCCCTGCCTGAAACCTGCAAGTGCCTCCATGTATCCATCAAACCCAATTCCTTGATTAGGAGTCGTACTTGTTTGGCCACTTGGTGCTCCTTCAGGGAATTCCTGAAGTACTAGTTGCAGTGTGGGCGTGAGGATGAAGTCCCCCACCCAACAGATCAATGTCCCTCTGTCTTTTCTACTATTAGGGTCAAAGATTTCTATAAAAGGCAAGTTTGGATGCAGGGGGGCATAGACTAAAGGCTAAGGTAAGCTTCTGTCCATTGTAGTTCCCCTTTATCCACCTAGACCTCAGCAGTCTCAAAGGGGGTTTAGTGGGTGTCAGTATTGCCACTGCCCTTCGTCTCCCCTGTCTACAGGAAGCTGCACGTACCTGTCTAAACCCAAGCTTTGTTAGTTTTGGGTGTTCAGGTTGTGAGAGGTGTGTTTCTTGGAGCAGAATGAAGTCTGTTTTATTTTGCCTCATGTAGGTTAATACTTTCTTCCTCTTTATGGGATGTGTGAGACCATTAACATTATAAGTAAAAAAACATGCCCTGATGCTTATCCAGTAAGTTGAATAGAACCCCCAATAGGCACAAACACTGAAGACAAATAACATAAAATGAAGAAAGTGAAAAACAAAAACTCCCAAGGTTGGGGAGGGTAATCGTATCCCTTCTTTCCCTGGATGGGATTTTATCCCACAGGACCTATTTCTTCCCGTCCAGGGTAGTAGTGTTGTCTTCCCTTGAATTTCTGAGGCTACTACTAAGACTACGTCCATGGGAGAGCGACCCCTCCAGTCACTCCCTATCTCCATGTAGCCTACAAAAACTAAAAAACTCCACAGCCAGAGCACCAGGACCATATTCTCACCCCGGCCCCCCGAGCTATATGGTCGTACTCATTCATACTAATATACTAAAAGCCAGTAGAATAGGCCCAATGGTCTATCAAGTCTGCCCGGTGATCAGTGCCTTCCCAGGGCACCATCCTAGCCCTCCCCCTCCCCACTAGGTCCCCCAACCCCTGGAGAGGCTCTGGGAGCACCCTCCCACTATACCTATCCCAGCCTCTCTTGAACCCCTCCACAACTGTAACAGCCAGCGCATTCCAGGGCTCCAGCACCTTCTCAGTGAAGTAATGTCTCCTTGTTTCCCCTCTTAGTCTCCCGTCGTCCAGCCTCATTGAGTATCCCCTACCTCCCTCAGCTATTGCACCCCATCAAGGTTGACCCTGTTTATTTCCTTGAGACATCTGAAGACCTCAATCATATTCCCCCTGTCCCTCCGCTCCTCCAGCGAGTACAGGTTGAGCTCCTCTAGTCGCTCCCCATACAGCTTTTCCCATAGACCCCATATCATCCTGGTCGCCCTCCTCTAAACCCTCTACAGCAGGGCAATATCCACTTTCAAGTAAGGATGCCAAAACTACATGCAGTATTCAAGGGGTGGCCTAACCAGGCAATTATACAGCGGCAGGAGCACCTCTCTGCTCCTCGAGGTTATCCCCCTGGCTATGTACTCCAGCATTTTATTCGCCTGGGCTGCTGCCCTTCTACATTGCTCAGAGTTATTCATTTTGGCATCCACCACCACCCTGAGGTCCTTCTCCCCCCCCCGAAACTTCCAGTGTCACCCCTCCCAGGGTGTAGTCGTGAGCTGGGTTTTTGGCCCCCAGGTGGAGAACCCTGCATTTCCAGTGTTAAACTTTAGTTTCCAGGCACGTGACCACCTCCTCAGAATCTCCAGGTCCTCCTGGAGAGCCAGCTTCCCCTCTACCCTATCTACTACTGCCCACAGCTTCGAGTCATTGGCAAAGAGGCTCATCTCACTCCTGATACCACCCCTGATGTCCAAGATATAGGCACTAAACAGGAGTGGGCCCAGCACCAAACCCTGTGGGACCCCGCTAATGAGTCTCCTGGGGGATGAGACCTCCCCCTCACCATCACCTTCTGTACATGCCCCACTAGCCAATTTCCTATCCACCTGACCAACCACCCCCCCCATCCCCCAGCTTCCCCAACAACCCCAACAACCCAGGATGTGGTACTGAGTCAAAGAGGACATCCACTGCCCTACCCTTGTCCAGTGCACTCGTCACCCCTCTGTAGAACTCCACCAGGCTGGTCTGACACAATCTACCCTTAACGAAACCATGCTGGCGATCATCCAGGAGGCCCCATGCCTTCAGAAACCCTTCCAGTCTCTCCTTCAAGATAACCTCCATCACTTTGCCCACTACCAACGTCAGGCTAACCGGTCTACAATTACCTGGCTCCTCTCGCGAGCCGCCCTCATGTATAGGCACAATACGGGCCATCCTCCAGTCTTGAGGTACCATCCCAGACTGAAGGGAGGAGTTATGGTCAAGATCTGTGTGAGCAGTTAAAGAGTACAGGGGAGCTCAAGCGCCAACTAGAATTTTCCACCTGCATCTGTGGCAATCCCCTTCTTTAAGGGGTATCCTCTTTGGACACTGTGTCAAGTCACAAATTACCTGAGGGTGTTTCCACAGGTCTGGTTACTGTGTGCCCTCCCACCATTTAGTGTTGATATCCTAAGCACCTTGCTTCCAATAGGTGTAAGGCCCGACAGGGACCCATCTATCAGATCTCCTTCATATTCCTGGATAGTCCCATACAGACCGGGTCCATGCCAGTGATTTGTGTTATAACTGTGGACTGAAGGTAACTCTGCACGTCAGCATTTTTCACATAACCAATGCTTTAGCTGTCTCAATTTACCAGAGAAAACTTTTTTTTCTCCATTTTCAGTGTTTCTTTCCAAGGTCTAAAACACAGCTTGTTAGTACATCTAACAAGTCAGTGTAGTGGAATTTGAAAACCTCTGCCTCCCCTCACCAACCCCCCCCAGCACCCTATCCCCCAACCCTCCAGTGGCCATCATGCCAGCAGACCATGTTGTCACACACAGCAACCATGGAGCCATCAGGGTCGAGCCAGTTACCCCTTGAAAGATACAGTGCTGGGATCACATTGTGTCTTCAGTATTTGGCAGACCAAATGCAGAGGAGTACAGAAAAACAGTGACACAGAATTAATGAATTTAGAGTCAAAACATGGATGGTGTAAATCCAGTATTGTCAAACTTTACATAATATTAGGTGGCCACGGAATAATAATGGGCTGCTCTTTCCTCACATCCATCGTGGGAAAGTTGATGGAGATGATCCTGAAGCAGAGGCTGGTTTCCCTTCTGGAGACTAATGGAATGCAGGATGATAGACAGCATGGGTTTTTTTCAGACAGATCCAGTCAGAACAACCTGGTGGATTACTATGACTGGGTAACTAGGCAATTAGACATGGGCCATGCAGTAGATGTTCTGTACCTGAACTTCAGTAAGGCATTCGATTTGGTGCCACATGGGAGGCTAGGAAATAAGCTGAAGGGCACAGGGGTGGGGCTGAAGATGGTGGGATGGGTAGTGAACTGGCTGCAAGGGAGACAACAGATGGTGGTGGTGGGAGGGGAGGGCTAATTTCCGAGGGTGGTGACAAGCAAGGTGCCGCAGAGCTCGGTGCTGGGGCCGGTGTTGTTTGGGATATTCATAGCAGACATCTCGATAGGCATCAAGAACAAGATCAGTCTGTTCGTAGATGACACCAAGATGGGAGCAGTAACGGATGATGTAAGAGGGTGGCAGGGGTTGCAAGATGATCTGTCAAAATTGGAGACCTGGTCAGACACTTGGCAGCTGGGGTTCAATGCCAAAAAGTGCAAGGTGCTACATTTTGGAGCAAAAAACCCAAGGAGGCGCTACCAGCTGGGTGTGTGGGGGCAGGGTTTCAGCTAACTACAACAGAGGAAGGAAGGATCTGGGGGTAATCATAACAGGCTCAATGAATAACTCGGCATAACGTAGGAAGGCAGCTGCAAAGGCCAACAGGATGCTGGGTTGTATTGCCAGGGGTATATCCTCCAGGAGGGGGGAGGTAATCCTGCCACTGAATATGTCGCTGGTTAGGCCACACCTGGAGTACTGCATGCATTAATGGCGCCCATACCTGAAGAAGGACATTAGGTTACTGGAGGGGGTGCAGCACAGGGCAGCAAATATGATCCAGGGGCTGGGGGACTTACCTTACGAGAGCAAGCTAAGGGAGTTGAACATGTACTCCCTGGAGAGATAGGGGAGATATGATTGAAACCTTCAAGTACATGAAAGGAATAAACAAGATAGGAACGGAGGGGCTTTTCAGGTTAAGGGGGGGCACTCAAGGCCATGATCTAAGATTGGAAAGGGGAAGGTTCAGGAGGGAAATGAGAAGACATTTTTTTATGGAGAGGGTGGTGGCTGGATGGAACGCATTGCCTGCGGAAGTAGCATCTTGTAGAACAGTGGGCTGCTTCAAAAGGGGCTTGGACAGGGAAGGGGGAGGATCACAGGAAGGGGGAGGGAGGGGAAGCTGCAGTATAAAGGCTGCTAGCTGCACAATCGAGCAGACTCGATAGACCATAAGGCCTTTATGTGCTGGCAATTTCATATGTTCATACGTTTAAATGTTTATTGGGGAAGTCCAAACTCTTTTATAAGGTTTACTGCCTCTTTAAGATATGTTGTTCAAATCAGCAGTGGAAGGAACATGACCTCAAAGTCTATGATGCTTGCTTGCTTAGAAGTGGAGTGTGGTGGGTCTTTGGTTTACTGATTTTTGTAGGTTTGATGTGTTATACCAGTGTTTGATACAGTCATTTTATAAAGTTTCACTCTGTTTGGCATGACATGAAAAACCATCCATCCTGTTTGTTATTCCCCCGCGATTTCATTATGCTCCGTGGGCACTACAGCTAGTTCGATCACTCCCAGTGGGACATCCAACAATGAGTCAGCATTTGGTCCCGTTTTGTTTACCCTGCCTATGTTTCAGATAAGTACATCCGCCATGAACAAATGAGACACACCACTCTGTGCCTACAGAAGACCCGCCATGAAAGCACCCCCCCCCAAACACAGGACAATAGTTTAACCTTAGACACCCACTACAAAATGGTCAAGAAATAGAGGAATTAAGATCTAGTGTCCGAAATAATAAAGCAACCGCTTTTTGAGTTTTGAATTAAACTGCCTGACAACTAACTTGACAGTCCCCACTGAGGTTAGATTTCTCCACAGGCTCTCCCAGTTTTTTTTTATATTTTACCCTACATACTCATCATCCCGTTCTCCTGCCAGGAAATACCAGTCCCCACCGTCTGTTGCAGAGAACAAATCGTCCTACTCAGCCCACAGCAAATGCACTCATCCACCAATCCCTCTCTCTTCTTTTTCCCCTCCCCCTTTTCCTTTTTCTTTTACCCTGTCATTCAATTTATTCTTCAGAGCACAGGGTGACCTTCGGCCAGATAGCCATATACAGTGATTATCATCTTGTCAGGATTTATGTCCGGCTCCACCCGACTGTAAGCTTGTCAGTTAAAGCTTGTAGTCATGAGACTAAGTGGCAGAGGAGCTACTAGCAGTCCTCAGGCAATGGGCTTATGGGGGCAAGCATTTATACTGAACCTTACCGTAAGTCATGTAGTACGGAAACCAAACAACCCCAAAAAAAATCTTTCAAACTGCATTCTCCGGTCATTCTTCTGCAGCTTGCTAAGGGGTGGGCATGCAACTGTAATTTACCTCACTTGCACACTGATCTGGCAGAGTCTGGGTCACAGACCCCTGCACCTCTGCCCCAGGGATAGGGGTCGATCGGGGGAAGGGCCAGCCCGCAACAGGGAGACTCCTCCAGCCTCCAAGCGGGGTCCCGTGTAGGTACGCCCACTCATTGGCAGGTCCAGTTAAGTCTCACTTCCCACCAGGCTGTTAGGATCCCTCATGAACCATTAAACCACTACCTGCCCCCAAACCGAGCAACCCTCCAGTTCCTAATGTAACAATTTTGGGAGAACGATAGGGGGTGGTAAGTTGCCCTCTCCCTGTGATAGAAGCCGGAGAACTAGTCAGCTCAAGCATCACTCGGAAAGACCTTCGGGATTCTATGAATGTGGGTAGGACTCAGCACATCCAGGTATCGTGGTTATACCTTCAAAAGCCCTGAGGCAATACCCATAACCCTTGTCTTTCTACTGCCCCAAGTTATGCTAAGTGAAATTAGCTAGAGTGATCTACGGCCTTCCCTGTTTTGCCCCATCTGCCCCCCCTCATACTACTTCTAACTGCCCCAGACTTCTAGATAGTCATGTGCAGTTAAAATACTTTTCAGTTTGCATTTCTCCTTATATACACTTTCCCCTCTTCAGCTCCCCTGTGTCCCACAGTCAGCAATGATATGAGACCTTCTTGTCCCACTCACCAGGGTGACCACGGTTCATTTTTACCAGATATTGTTCAGCAAGAAGCATTACAGTGGATTAGGTTAGTCAGTGGGATGGATCCCTGGCAGCTTGTTTTGAGGAGGGATGCAGTATCTTCCACAGTAGATCAGCGAGGTCCATCATGGTCTTTTGTGGCGCTCTTCATCCTCTTGCCCCTTTCCTCTGTCCAGGAACCACAGCCATTCACTGTTCATATTCTGATTCATTGTCTTGACTGGATTTCATGGTATATGTTCTAGGGGAACTCCATGGGACTTGAGAGCCTCTGCTGCCTCTTCTGGTGTTTCGTATAGCTGAGTGTCGTTCTCCCAGAATATTCTTATGCGGACAGGATAGGGCATCTGGAATTTTATCTTTTTCTCCATCAACACCTTGATAATAGGTAGGTACTCCATCCTCTTCCTTTGGATTTCTAGCATGTAGTCATACTCAACAAAGAGCCTAGAACCCTTGTACCATACATCTCCTTTCTGCCATGCAAGGCAGATTTTCTCCTCCTTTGTCCTGTAGCTGGCGAATCTTATTATTGTAGTCTGGGGGTGTGCAGAGTGGCCAGAGGGTTTAGGAAGCAGCACACAGTGGACTTGCTCGGTTCCATGTCAATACCACGATTAGAAAAACAGCACGGTCAATAGCAGCATGGTAAATTAGCTGCACATTAAAACTGTGTGTTACAATTACCTCTCAGTAACAGTACATCGCGATGAGTGCAGTATGGTAGTGGTATTGCAAGAGATTGTCAGGGTAGGATTTGTAATTAAAGGGACAGTGCTCACAGTATGGTACAGGTATTTTAACAGATTGTCAGAGTAGGATTTATAATTAAGGGGCAGTGCTCAAACCCCTGCACCCTGCGTAGGAGGTGTATGTTAGCCTGGTAAACTGTGTGAGCCTGTTCAGTTTCAATGGAGCACTTAGAGAGTGCGCACACACAGGCACTCAGAGCTGCCTGTCCTGACTGAGGCAATACAAGCCGGCATACATTTAAATTATTGCCTCACAGGGACTGAACAGCTAGGCTTATAGCACTCGGGACTGCAAATGTATTGTTGCAGGGTACTGAACTTAGCGGGAAATCTAAGGTATTAGAAAGCATTAAGCTGTGTGCACTCTTGTATTGCCTGGCAGAGAGGGGTCCCGAGCAAGATGTCAATCCCCCCGACGCCCTGAGATCAACTTACAACCAACCCTTACCTGTTTTGTTACCGACGTGTATAAGAGAATGATACAGTCGTCTACAGAGCTGCAGGAACATTCCCTGTACAATGCCATAGCCTTTTCCTGCAGCAAAACTGTTAAGTCTAGTACACTTGTGGGAAGGACAACAGGAGAGCAGAGAAACGATGGCACTGTAAAGGAGGTGCAGCTAAAATTGGAGGAGAAGCAGCAGTACAACATGATTTATTTTTTTACAATAAAGTTGCTTGATAGGCTAAAAGTTTGGGGAGCAGGAGGAGGGTGACCTGCTCGGCTGCTGGGGGGTTGGGTGAGTGACGCAGATTTTGACTGCAGGTCAGAATTTTTGTTCAAACTGGTTGGCACATATGGATCTCTGAATCGAGACCGCTAGTGGCAGAAGGTTCCTGGACATGTTATGTACTGTTAGGGATTTAAGGTGAAATGTGCCTTTAGCGATTATTGATCTGCACTTATAACGATGCACGTAAATATATGATGCTCAAAGTATGGGGGAGTGCTTAATACTTCTCTAAGTAGGTCCTGAACAAAATTAGGCATAGGTCCTGCCTCTGCTCCCTCTGGTAGCCCCGATAATCTGAGATTTTCACATCTGGATTTGGCCTCCAGGTCCAGGCATTTATTCTGAAACTCGTCCATTAAATGTGTTATTGCTTCTACTGCCTTGCCAAGCTGCCGGATGCCTGTTTCCAGGATGGTAACTCTCTCCTCTGTTTCCTTCAGTCTTCCCTCGAGTTTCAAGAAGCAATCACAAATTTTTTTTTTAACTCTGCTCTAATTTTCATTTCGGGATGCTCAAATTCCCAGAGTAAGGTCTCAAAACTATTCCTGGAGAGCCTGTCATCTTCTTTGTCTATTTCATAATTTAAGCCATACATACTGGCTGGGGAGACGCTGTGGCTTTGCTCAGGGCTGGCTGATCTATTTCTGTGCTTCATGTCTCCCCCGACCATAATCTTAAGGTCTTTTTCCTCCTCTGATATCGTCACCTTAACTCCTCCCAACCAGTAACTAGCCTTTGGGTTTCTTGCTCCCATGTGCATCACCTTGCACTTCTTGGCATTAAAACCCAGCTGCCAGATGCCTGACCACATCTCCAGTTTTGCCAAGCTGTCTCTTAGGTCCTGTCTCCCCTCTTCCGTGTCCACCCTCCCGCAAAGCTTAGTGTCATCCGCAAAGAAACAGATTTTACTTTTGACACCCTCTACTATGTCACCAATGAACACATTGAATAGCACAGGCCCAAGCACTGAGCTCTGCAGGACACCACTAGTCATGGGCATAGGGTTGGATTATCCCCCCCACCCCACACCACTGCCCTTTGGGTTCTGCCTCCTAGCCATCCCTTTATCCACCACAGCATTGTTCCCCCAACTCCCAGGTCCATAAACTACAAATTCATGTTTATCTCAGTTCAGGAATGAAAGAAAATAAAAAGCCAAATTAGCAGAGTGTTTTTTTTTTTGTCAGATATAAGTTATTACTAAAACAGGACATGATGATTAACAAATGCTGCTGCTTAAAATACGAGAGGACTGGATTATAAAGTCTTTTTCTTCAAAGTCACTGGTTTAAATGAAGCCTAGGTTAGTGGTTGCACATGACATCGTTATATTATCTGATGGCTGTACAGTGGCTGATGTGTATTGAGTAGTGGTGAGTCCAGTCCAGTTCCCAGTGGGCAGGTGGCCACATCACAAAGAAACGACACTGCAACTGGCATTAAATGACATGCCTGCTGACAAGTATCATTTGAGGAATGGAATGGAAAGGAACTGAACAGAATGGATTTGTGTGTCACATTTCAAAGGAAGAGACATTTAGCCTTCTGGTTAGAGTGCAGAAGTGAGCCTGGAGACCAAGGTTTGAATCTCACTACCACCCCCATAGTATATGAGCCAGACCAAGTCACTTACCTTCCTCAGGGGTCGAAACTGGCACCAGCCCACTAGCCAAATACTGGTGGATTTAGTGTCAGGCTACTAAGATTTTCCTTTAACTAGCCCTGCAGGCTTGTACTGGAGAACGTAACATTTCAACAAGTATATCACATCGACTAGTGGAAAAGTCTGTAGGGCTAGTGGATTTTCCCAGTCACTAGCCCTGCTGGCTACTGGCCTCAGAACTGAACTTCAGCTCCTGCTTCCTAGTGCTTAACTTTTTCATAATCTCTAATCTGAAGTACCTCTGTGCTCTCTGAATCCCCATCCCCAATGTGCACCTGAAATGGCAGCAAGATTCTCTCCGCTCCTTCTCCTGGATTGTAAAGTGGTTGGGATAGAGTCTGTATGAAAGGCGCTATGTAAAATCAAATCCCTTTCATTTCAGCTCACACACACAGACACACACATACACACTATATCCCAAAGTGATTTACAAGTGATGTCTGAGTTGTTGCATCAGCCAAAGGGGATGTTACTGAACCCATAAACCATTTTTCTCAGTAGAAATGTTTTTTTAACTTCTGGCTTGAATTCTGTTATTGTTCCATCTATGTTTGGCTTTTACTAACCTATATGGGTGTGTCTCATTTACAGACTGGTGGTAAGTACCATTTTAGAAATGTATGATGTCGTTTATGTCCCTCCCAACCACTGAGTTTTGCAGTAGAATGCAGATGCAGTGCATCAACGTAAGAGCTTTTCAAGGACATAAACTAAATCATACAGTTCTAAAATGGTACTCACCACCAGTATGTGAATGAGAAACAACCAGTGGGATAACTAAAAATCCATTACAGGTGGAACGATAACCAAATAAGAGCCAGTATTTGAAAATCAGCTTCTACACAGATAAATGACTTACAGGTTTAGTGCAGTTCTAAGGACAGGAAGGTTTGGCACAGAGGCAGAGAGTGAAAGAGACAGGACATCAAGCACAGGAAGGCTAAAGTGATTTACCAGTATTTCTATGGGGACTCTCAAGGTAAGTCATATAAATATGATATTTAAAATATCGCTTACGTTATGTTTGACTCCTCCATAGGACTCCACAAACTCTACAAACGTACTTTTAATTTTTGTTTATGTAACCCCCTTACAAATGGGGGTTCCCGAAATGTCTTCCTTAAGCTTGCCTAAATGCTCACTTCCAGGCTGGTGTTCTGCGTTTTAGCAGTTTAAATGTATTGCCAGAGTGTGCCTGTATAGCCTCTGTGTACTGTCTCTTTAAGAGCTGCCTGGATAGCAGTCGTAATTAATTTGAGAGGGAGCTCTGTTAGAGGATGTACTTGTTTGCGGATCATTTTTTAGAGTAGCTATAATATTGCAGTTTGTTCTAACCTGCCTTCTTTGCAGCATGGACAGTTCTGTTTGTTTCCATCATCTTGGTCTGGACTGCAGAATGGGCCAATCAGTACATTTAGGACTCGAAAATGGAACCCGCCTACAGGGGCTTGGTGGGGCCAAAACTTGTAGGAATTGTAGTTTTGGGCTTTTGGCACCTAAAATAACTTGGAGGGGGGCCCCTGTTGTGACTGACTGACAGACAGATTAGCCAACCAAACCTTTTGGATCTTGGGGAAAGTCCCACACTGCTTGCAGTTTCAGTTAGATCTGAGTTGGGAAGTGAAGAAGTAACAGCTCGATATAGTTCAAGCAGCAATCCATAGTAGATTCGCGCAGGAGAACTGTGGAAAGGCCTGAGTTTGGCCTGCATACTGTCCCTGAGAGGGAACTTGTGCTTTTTTCAGACTGAATCCGAATTGGTAGAGCGAATTAAGTCACTGAATTGTGACCAGGCTTTAACCTGAAGACCAAAGATTTGCTGAATGCGATTGGCCTGTCAGGACTTCCATCTACCTCTGAACTCCCAGATTGTGCACAGACTCTGTAATTGCAACTGGAGAGCCATTTGCCTGGTACAGTGGAATTTCCATACATGTGAATGTGCTGTGTGCTTATAGTGGGTCATGATTTGGTTCCCCACTGTATGTCTGAACTGTGTTTTGCTTGCTGGAGGCTATATCCAGCTCCACAGACTGAATCTGTATCCATTTCCATGGGCCCCTTCTACACTGGCCGAGCCAGAATACCTGCTACGCAGAGAAAGTCATTGACGAGAGACCGGCCTGGGGATCAGCCCCCTGCTCAATGCCTTGAACAGGAACAACGCCTCGGTGATTCGTGTGTGCCCTGCTTCTCTGGGCACTCCAGCTCAACAGCCTACAGTCTCGATTTCATCATGCCTGTGTCCAATATTAGGTATCGTGAGTAAACATCAGGGTAGCTCCCTGCAACAACAGCTAAATCTAAAAGTGTTGTCATCTGATTGTCTTGTTGCCTTTTCTTTCAAGAACTGAGCCCTCCAGCTCTGGATTACAAATAGTGTGTGTTGTGCATGTTGCTTTCTTCCATCACAGGGCCCCAACCAGCTGCAACGTTCCTGGCTAGCCCACCATTTTCCTACCTGGGTACCCAGAGTGTGTGACTGTGTAGGGACTCTGAACTGCATGCATAACTGTCTGATTGGTATAGCTTTTAAGCATATAAACCTGATTACACCCCTCCCTTGTTCAAGTCCCATGAATAAATCAGATTTGACTTTGTTTGCATTTAACCTGACTGTGGTTCCAGTTTGTGCCAAAAGTATTGTGCTGTTGCTATTTGCTGTGCTTAACCTTGTTTTACAGGGGGTCCCCAGGGTCAAGCTAGAGGAACCAGTCCTGGTGGTAAATGCAAACAGTGTGGGTAATTGCCTGGTGAATAAGGGTCATTGTGAAAGCAATTATTGTACATTGTTCAGGCCACTAGAAGTGAAAGATGGGGGTTACAGTGTCCCGGAGGGCTGTGCCCTGGTTAGCGTGACCACTAACAACCCTGACCTCCGGGTGGAGGCACCCGTTTCATTACCCAGGCCCCTTAACCTGCTACTAGCCAAGCAGGCAGGGGTAGTAGCCCTTGGGATAGCGCCACCTAGGGATTACAGTTAGTCTAATGATCGCCTGGTGGTTGCCTCTGGAACTACAGTTCCAGGACATTGCCAGTGATATCAGTCAAGGAGAGGGGGCAGTGCAGAGCATTAAAGAGCTTTGACTTGTTCTGTGGTCCACAGTTCCAGCTGACACTTTACCAGTGGGTTCCATGGTGGTGGTGGTGGTGGTGGTGGTGGTGGTATTGGATGTTAGGGTTAGAATACCCCTACCTCTGTCACTGGGGACATGTCTCAGAAGTCGGGGACATGGCTCAGAAGTCGTACCGATGACCAGCAATTATGACCTGGTTGGTGATCAGCTTCTCCTTAGAAAATGAGGAAAGCTGGGGCATCACCCTCCCATAATCTTGTTGCTTGGTGATGCTAGCCATCAAGAGATCTCCCCCAACAACACAGCTTACAGAACTCCATGTAATGATATGTAGGATCAGGGAGAAGGAAGCACTTCTGGATCTTGGCTCTGCTGCCGTGACTGCATTCTTGTGGAGCATAACGTTAAAAAATATCTATTGAGCAAAAAGGTTTCAATCCCTTGTGAACCTTACAGTAATTGCTCCCTGAGGGACCTCTGTGTCTCACAGGAAGCATAACAGGACAACTCACTTTTGGTGACATGCTCAGGGACACAAAGGGAGTAAGAGATGTTGGTGGAATTTAAACTGGAGGTTCCTGGTTCAAAATTCTAAACTCTAACCACCAAGCAATATTGCTGAAAACTGACTACGGCCAAAGTCTGAGTGTCAAAAGGCGTGTTTACGGTGCTGCAGCGCTCCACAATTTGCGGCGCTGCACTGCAGCTATAATGTCAGCAGCTGCTCAAAGCTGTGTCCACAGTGGGTTGCTGGAGCGGTTCTTCCCCCGCCACCCTCTCCCCTCCCTCTCACACAGTGATGTGATGTGATGATCGACTGATGCTGAAGCCAAAAATGATGGTTTCTCACCTAGCACACCCAAGTTCAGCAAAAAGTTATTTTTCATCAGCAGAAGGGATGCTGAACTCAGGAAGGTGCTTGGATTTGTTAAACGAGGGCTAAAAGTACTATGAATTAGGGATGTAAACTGGTACAGCAATACTAGCGGGCATGTGCAAATACATATGCATATCCACAAGGACATTCAAGCACCTTCCCAAGTTCAGCATTCCTTCTGCTGATGAAAAATACTTTTTGCTGAACTCGGATGTGCTAAGGGCTACATTCAAATTTAGCAGGAAGCAAGATGCCGGGAGAGGAGACGTTCATCGGGAGCAGAGTGTTGCAGAGTGTCTACACTGCAGGGAAGGCGCTTTAAAGTAGCTTGCTCTGGTACACGTCCCCTCTCCTGGGTCAGATCAGAAACCCGATGTGCAGTGCTGTTAAGGCGGACCAGAAAGTGTCCACACTGCTGACATTGAAGCGCATCAACCCATGTGCATGGGTTGTTGATGCACCTGAAAGTTGGCAGTGTAAACAGGGCTAAAGAGTGCAGGTCCCTACATGACAGGGTTGAGGCACGTCGATGAGGTACTGTGGAGATGCCTGCATTTTAGCTGCCCATGGGTAAGCTGTGATGATGATAAACAACATGGAAAACAAACAAACAAACAAACAAATACAAAGGCAGTTGCTTACTCAAAAATGAAACACTAACCCCTGGGACTGAAATGAATATTAATAAACTGCCTTTCACAAGACATACTAACATACTAAAAGCCAGCAGAATAGGCCGGATGGTCTGTTATGCCTGCTTGGTAGCCAGCCTCCTAAAGGGTGCTTGCTTTGCCACCCCCCCAGTCCCAGAGAGGGTCATCTTCGACTTCAGTTTCCCTGTCCCACCCCTTCTTGAAGCCCTCCACTGTGCCCTCCTCCACCAGACTCCCAGGCAGTGCATTCCATGGCTCCACCACCCTCTCTGTGAAGTAATGTCTCCTGCGTTCTCCCCCCTGTAATTTCTCCCCTCTAGCTTCCACTCATGTCCCCTGGTTGTTCCCCCTTTCTTTAGTCTGAACATCTCTTTGGCTCCGCCCTTGTTTATTCCTTTTACATACTTGAAAACCCTTATCATGTCACCCCTGTCTCTCCTCCAGCAAGTACAGCCCAGGCTCTTCCAGCCTTTCCTCATAGGGCCTCCCCCCCATGCCCTGAATCATCCCAGTTGCCCTCCTTTGGACCCTCTCCAGCAGTGCCATGTCCTTCTTGAGGTGAGGTCTCCAGAACTGCACACAGTACTCGAGATGCAGTCTGACCAAGGCATTATACAGAGGAAGGATCACCTCCCTCCTCATGGACATAATCCCCCTGGCTATGCAGCCCAGTATCCTGTTTATTTTTGCCACCGTTCTTCTGCAATTTTCAGTGTTATTCATTTTGATGTCCACCACCACCCCAGGTCCTTCTCGCTCGATGTGGCTTGCAGTGTGACCCCCCAGGGTGTACACATGGTCCAGGTGTCTGACCCCCAGGTGCAGCACCCCACACTTCCCTGCATTAAACCTCAATCCCCACCTCTTTGACCACCCCTCCAGGGTACCCAGGTCCCTTTGGACTATCTGTCTCGCTTCATCCCAGTCTGCCAGTGCTCCCAGTTTTGAGTCATCCGAAAAGAGACTCATCCTACTCCTAACCCCCCTTCCCATATCCGAGACATAGGCATTAAACAGGAGTGGCCCCAAAATCGAACCCTTGGGGACTCCACTGTTGACCTTCCTGGGGGAGGAGACCATCTCACCAACCACTACCCTCTGCATTTGCCCCGATAGCCAATTTTTTACCCATCTGAGCAACTGCCTCCGACCCCCATCCCCCCCTGCTTTGTTAGCAGCCCATTGTGGGGCACCGAATCAAACACCTTACTGAATCCAGGGCCCCTGTCACCCAGTCATAAAAATCTAGGAGGTTGATCAGACACGATCTCCCAGGGACAAAACCATACTGTTTGCCATCTAGGTGCCCCAAACTTTGCAGCCCCCCCCCAAGCCTCTCCTTGATAATGCCCTCCATTACTTTGCCTACCACAGACTTTAGGCTGACAGGCCTATAACTCCCTTTCTCCTCTCTAGATCCCCCTTTGTGGATAGGCACCACATGAGTCACCCTCCAATCTTGAGGCACCCATCCTGTCTGCAGAGAGGTGTTAAAGAGTGCAGCCAGTGGAGCTGCTAGCTCATCCGCCAGTTCCTTTATAACCCTCGGATGCAGCCCATCTGGCCCTGGCGCCTTATCAGTTTTTAGCGTCCGAAGGGCCTCCCTCACCCTATCCACTGTGATTTCTCTCTCTCAGCCCATCCCCTCATTTAACCACCCATCCCCCTCTAGAATAGTTCCGGCCTGTACCCTACTCTCTTTCAGTCCTCTAGACTCCATCTGACCTCTAAACTCTGCTGGCTCCCCTTCCCACTCGTCAGGCTGACCCCTCAACTCTGCTGGCTCCCCTTCCCACTCGCCGGCTGGAGGGATCCCTTGCCTCCCTCTGTAAATATCGAGTCAAAGTACTCATTAAGCACCTCTGGCTGCTATCCCGCCTCCTGAGCCCATCTCTCCCCAGTCCTAATCCTGCTGATCAGTGCCTTCCCTTTTCTCTTCTCCCCATGTATCTATAGAATCCCCCCCCCCGGATATCCCTAGCCAGGTTTTGCTCCATCCTCGCTTTGGCTCCCCTCACCACTCTGGTGACCCTCATGGCCATCAACTCGTACTCCCCCCTCTCCCTATCCCCCCTAAAGCACTTAAAACGTGCATAGACAGGCTTTTTATCCCTCACCGCCTCCAGCACCTCCCTGGTCCTCCAACACGACTTGCTGGCTCTACCTTGCTTACGCCTTACCTTTGTACAGGATCTAGTAGCCTCCTGCACCCCCATCTTAATACTAACATACTAAAATGCCAGCAGAATAGGCCTAACAGTCTCTCGAGTCTGCTCAATTTTCAGCATCCGCACTGAGGGCCGATTTTGATGTGTCCCCCCTCCCCCTTGGGTTATACTGTCCCCAGTCCCAGATGTTCCACCTGTATTGGGCCTGGTCAGATTTACCCTCCCACTGTACCTGTCCCATCCCCTCATAAACCCATCCACAGTCTCCATCTCTATCAGCTCCCTGGGCAGTGCATTCCATGGCTCCACTACCCTTTCAGTGAAATAACATCTCCTCCTCTCCCTTCTGAGCCTGCCCCCTTCCAACTTACACCCGTGACCTCTTGTTGCCCCACCCTCCTTCCTTTAGAGCACCCTGACTGGGACTCCTTTATTGATCACTTTCATGTACTTAAAGACCTCTATCATGTCCCCCCCATCCCTCCTCTCCTCCAGGGTGTACATGTCAAGCTCCTTGAGCCTCTCCACATAGGTCCTTTCCCCCAAGCCCCAGATCATTTTGGTTGCCCTCCTTTGGACCCTCTCTAGGAGTGTAATGTCCCTCTTTAAATGCGGTCTACAAAATTGTACACAATACTCAAGGTGTGGCCTAACCAAGCAGTTGTACAGTGGAAGGATTACTTCCGCCTTTCTGGAGGTAATCCCCCTGGAGATGCATCCCAGCATCCTATTTGCCCTTGCCGCTGCCCTCCTACAGGTCTCCAAGTTGTTCATTTTGACATCTACCACTACCCCTAGGTCCCTCTCACCCTCCGCGACTTGAATCATGTCTCCTTCCAGGGTATACCCCTGGCCTGGATTTCTGACTCCCAGGTGCAGAACCTTGCACTTCCCCACATTGAATTTTAGTTTCCATTTTCCCGAACACCTTTCCAGAGACTCCAGGTCCTCCTGCAAGGCCACCCTCCCCTCCTCCCCAACCACCACTGCACCTAGCTTTGAGTCATCTGCAAAGAGACTCATCTCACTCCTGATCCTCGCCTGATGTCTGAGATATAGGCGTTGAACAGGAGTGGCCCCAGCACTGACCCCTGTGGAACCCCACTAGTAACCCACCTTGGGGATGAGGCTAACCCTCCAACCACCACCTTCTCAGTATGCTTAGAGAGCCAATTTCCTATCCATCTTAGCAACTGTCTCCCTACCCCCGATTTCCTTCAGCTTAGCCAGCAGGCTACTGTGGGGTACCGAATCAAATGCCTTGCTAAAATCCAGAAAGAGGACGTCCACTGGCCTATCCTGGTCCAGGGCCCTTGTCACCCAATCATAGAACTCAACAAGATTTGTCTGGCACAATCTTCCTGTGACAAAGCCATGCTGCCTATCGTCCAAGTACCCAATTTGCTCCAGTAACCCCCCCTAGCCTTTCTTTGACAATACCCTCCATCAGCTTGCCGACCACTGATGTCAGGCTAATGGGCCTGTAATTTCCTGCCTCCTCTCTTGATCCCCCCTTGTAGATCGGCATGGCATGGGCCACCCTCCAGTCTTGGGGCACCCATCCAGTCCTCAGAGAGATGTTGAAAGAGTCTCCCACAAGCTACCAGCATCCATGTCCGGTCTAATCTTGTCCAAGCACCCCCGTAGAACCCTTCCCATGTCCACGAAGTCTGCTCCCCTGAAGTTTACTACTACTATATTAGTGTGGTTATCTCCCCCCCCCCCCGATACAGCAGAAACCAGACCATAGCGTGGTCGCCACCTGCCAGCAGGCTACACACCTCTAGTCCTTTTATCTGGTCACTGTCTGCTAGGACAATGTCCAGTATCCGCCCCTCCCTAGTAGGTTCCCCCACCTGCTGGACCAGGAAGGCATCTTGAAATAAACCTCAAAGCATTGTACACAGTATCATAATTAAAGCATAAACAAGTAAATACAACAAGGAGAACACATCGGCACTGCACACAGATCAAAAATGAAATGCAAGTAGCTAGGAAAGGCCTGATTCAAGAGCCAGTTCTTGACCTCAGCTTTGAAGTGGATCTCAGTGGTGGTAACTCGGACACATGACAGAAGAGCGTTTCAGAGAATCAGGGAATAGAAGATGACCTGTTGTGTGTGTAAGCAACAGGACAGTCTATAGGCAGTAATATCTTGCAGTTTTATTACCAACTACAGACATTAATCAAGGAAAGGTGACATCACAGGTAGACATGATGAAGTATGAGTCTTTTTCTGCTGACCGGTTTCTATGCTTCTATCACCACTTACTTTAACTGTTTATTATTGAGAAGTCCCCCACTTGCCTACACAGCATTTCCCCTGCAATGATGTGAGGCGACAAGACAAACAAGCCCTCAGCGTGTTTTCTCTCTCAACATCCGCAGTTAGCAGTAATTGCTACTGCATGGGTGAGAAAGGCATGGCAGAAGAAGGTCTGAGACTATGACTTGGTTTGAGAAAAGGAAGTTAGAGCCATGTTTTTAATCTCACTCATATAGCAGTGGAAACTAAAGTCCCACCATGAAAACAAGAGAACAGCCTGTGTACTAAATGTGTGTCTCCCAAGAGACAATTATTGCAATCATATTATAGTTGTGGAAGAACTACTTAATTTGCCATCAAATTCTATGTTTCTATGGCAATGTGGCCCGTCTGTATGCAAACATGGCACTTTGTGGCCGTCCTGGTGATGTTTACTGCACTGGATGAAATGTTATGTTCCAATAAACCCTTGTACAAGGGGAACTTTCATGGCCAGAATAAAAGAGACCTTGGAAGGCGGGTGACCTCCATAGCGAGGTAACGCTGCATAAATAACTGCACCCTTTAATGCTTTGTGTACTGATGATGTATTGGTTTGTCCATTAAAATGTATCGAACTGCCTACTTTGTCTATCTGAATAGATGCAATGAACCAGAAGCACTGCCCCATGCTCCTGATAAAGGGAAGGTCTGGGTTTCAATGCCCTGACTTCTTGACCTTGAAACTGTGCCAACCAAGCACTCATCCGCACTTTCAATGAAAGGAAATTGTTTTAAACTCTTTTGCCTTCACATGTCCGATGTCTACAAACAAGAATTAAAAAAAAGAGAGTAAAAGTCTATTTCCTCTTTCCTTTCTAAAGAAAAAGGAAAGCTTTCCTTGCATTAGTTTTTAGTGACTGGCAGTGGGGGGAGGGGGGAGCAGAAATGAATGTTCATACATTCATGTTGGAAGCAGCTGATTATTATCTGTCTGCTTGTCGGGCTCACTTCAAGGAAGCATCCATCTCTCACCCACCTCTTTGGCTCAGAATACTGTACTGTTTGGCAGCAAGGACTGTACAATTATCTATCACAGCTCTGCACGATAGATTTCTTTTTTACCTTTTTTCTTAATTACGGATGATGGGATCCCGATATGTTTCTTAAACTGGGAAAATAACAAGAGCCTGCAGAACCTCATGACAAACTAAAAGAATGCAGTGAGCAGTCCGGTGATAAAGAATATAACTGTGAACCAGCAGATCCAGGGAACCAATCATACCAGATCTACTGGCACACTACTCAATACATTATGCTTTAGTTCATCTGTCATATAACAACTTATTAACTCAAGATAGCTCAGCTGAGATGCAACATCTTGTTTTCAGTGGAGTCCTGATCCTAACCATTTCCTCAGCTGGGTGGACTGGAGCACTAAGAGGTTATGTGACTGCCCAAGGCCACATAATGGAATCACTTCTGAAGGAAAGAATTGTCGAGTATCTAGAGGCCAGAGGGGCACAGGACCAAAGGCAGCATGGATTCACAGCGGGGAGGTCATGCCAGACGAATCTGATAGATTTCTTTGACTGGGTGACCAAAGTAGCAGATCAGGGAGGGGCTGTGGACATGGCCTACCTAGACTTTAGCAAGGCATTTGACACAGTCCCACACAAAAGATTAATATACAAGTTAGCCAGCCTGGGAGTGGGTCCCAAGATGACAGCCTGGGTAAAGAACTGGCTGGAGAATAGGACACAGAGAGTAATAGTAAATGGAGTCCACTGTTGTAAGAGATCTGCACCGGTCACAATGGTACACAGCCTACAGTGTAAAGATGCCTAATGTGAGTTTTTAGCTATAGTGAGGCTTGAACCTATGATCTCCTGCTTCCCAAGCCGATACTCAAACCACTAGCCAACACTGCCTCCATGACCCCAATGCTTCCATATAACATGTCATATAACTGGAAAAGCACCAGGGCCACACTGTAAACAAATTGTTGCATCTCAATAGGCCTATCCAAGGTAAACAAAGTGTTAAGAAAACACAATGCTGTAATTGCCTTCCCCTGACTCTCCAAACAAACAGCAGCAATAAAGAAGGGGGAGGGGTACTTATCTCTGGACAGTGGGTTCTCCTCTGCAGTAGGCACTATACAGTTTCCAGCTGCTGTGTGTTGTGGCAACGAATAGCCCTTCTTAAAGAAATTTAATGGATATGCAGCCGTCAGTAATTAGGGAACATTGTTTAACCAGGAGCAGCACACTAAGCTAAAGCTTGTTTTCAGATGTGATTTGGGAGCACAAGGAAGTTAATTGACTTACTCGGGATCACACAGTATGCACCTAGGTGACTGTGGCATTCAAACCTAGGTCTCCAGATCTGCAGCTCAGAGCCTTAACCCACTGTGCTATACTGCCTCCAAAAATTACAAGTTTCTTTTATTGTACTAGCAAGCAGGGCTACTGCAGACGAGAAGAAAGAAAGGCTGGGAAAGCTTGAGAGATACCCAGGTACAAGTACAACCTCTGTTGGCAAGGGAGGGACTGTGTACTGGATATTGAGGTTTCCAAAGCACATTAAATTTAAAAATCGGTGCTGTTATGTTATTTACATTACATTTCTGTCTTATCTGGAAATCGATACGATTCAGCCATGCTAAGTCGCTAAAGCACTGGGAGGACAGAAACACTGCAGGTTTTTTCTGTGTAGATGTCCCCCACAACAAGCAGTGTTGCCGGTATCAAAAGTGGGGGAGGGAGCCAGCACAGGGAGGGACTGCAAGGTAGTGTCTACATAATGTACTGAATGGGGACTGGGAAACGAGCCAGGCCCCTGTAGTGCTGAACAGCTCTCGTGCGTGGAAGCACCTGAAATGGCTTCAGCCCTGGGCGCCACATATGGGAGCTGAAGCACTGCCGAAAGGTAGTACATGTAGAAAAACAGCTCATGTATGCTGTGCACATTTTACATTACAATTCCATTCCATTTTATTGTAAAATGAAAGGATTCCTTAAAAACATATGCAGATAACTCAGGGTCAATTTAGGCAACACATGGCTGTGACCTTTTTATGTCCATTAATAAAGGCTGAGAACTGCAGCTGTCAAACTCAGTGCCATCCCGTACCAACAATGGCACATTTCTAAAACATAACCCTGTCCTCTACACCACATAGGAGTTGGATCTGCCTGGTGGTGAAGGCGCAGTTCGTCTCTGAATGTTCTGCGTTTGAGTATAACGAGTTTATTTATTGAAATCTTGGATGCTCGTTAACTGGTTCCACATCAGTTAACAAGTACAGAGTGATTCATAAACATTCAGAAACAGAGTGATTTGGTGATAAATACTGGTCATTGCTCGTGAAATACTTCTACCTACACTAACCTATAGAGTTGCTACTTATGCTGCCATATCTAAGTCTAATGTCCACAGATGGGACATTATCTATAACAATATTTGTCACCATGCCGCCTCCTCCCACCAGCTAAAACACCACTGCCTCCTCTATTCGGATCTAAACTGGCTATCTCCTAATGCTGCCACAGACTTTACTCCCTTGGCTGTCTTGTGGATAGTATTATGAGGTCTCACACTCCTAAAACATTAACTCATTTACTTATTCCTCAGACATCCAGTTACAGCCTACACTCGGCTGAAAAATCCCTCGTGTGTGTTCCGAAAAGTAAAACCTCCAAATGTGCCAGTGCTTTTGCCTACCATGCTCCTCAGCATTGGAACTCCCTCCCTTTAGCTGTTCGCCAAGCACCTTCACATAATGCCTTTAAAAAAGAGCTCCACATCCACTTTATCTCTTCAAATCAATGCTCTTGCTTTAAACCCCCATAGTCTTGCTTACCCCATCTCCCTTGCTCACTTGACCTGTTTCTCTGCCATAGCCCCCTGCGTTACGTCCTCTTTCTACCGGTCATCCGTGCTTCTCCCCTCTTATGATGACGTGTTTTCTTCACCTGCCTGAGCTAACACCTTGTAACCTGGCTGCTACCTCCTGCAGGTTGTTTTTTTCCTTTGAGCCTGCTTCTTGATTTACCTCCAAATCTGTTTATCTTTTAAGCCTTACCCTGTCCTGCCACAACTAAGTTCTAACTCTCTGCCCTGTAAATATGCTCCTAAATGCTCTTATTGTAATGGCTTTGTGATTTATCTCCCTAGTGTATGATATGTTTTCCTCTTTGGTTATACCTGCCATATGTTTTATTTTATCCATGCTATATTATTTTGTTCCATGCTGGTCTCTTCCATGCCATATGTTATTTTCTCCCCACTGTATTACTTTTGTTCCATGTTGGTTATCCCTGCCATGTGTTTTGATTGTATTTGCACTTGCTATGTCTACCCTATACCACCTGTTAATTTAATGTTTATCTCATTGTTGCTACTGCAATTCACCGATTTTGTACTTTGTTGTCTGTACTTTGTTTTGTATTCTGTAATGCTACTTTGTAACCTCCCCGGTCATGCCTGAAAATAGTCTTTTCTATGGCTAGCGCACCCACCCGGTAAACAAAAATGAAATAAATAAATATACATGATATTGTTCAACAATTCAAATAAAGTACGAGGTTAGACTATACTGAGGCATTGTACAAAATATGCCCCTGTCCAGGAGAGACATAAAGCATTAGGAGTGTACACAGAGGGAGGAAATGGAGGGGAGAGGATGGGAGAGGTTATGGTAAGAGGATTGGGTTGGTGGGGATAGGAGGTGAAGGGGTAGATAAGAGGGGTGGAATGGGGCGTGGCAGTGCCATGGAGGATGGATGGGGGTCGATAAAGTGCAAGGTCAGGGCTTAGTGGTTTCAGTGGTGGATAGTATTATGCAACACAAAGCAACTCCATATAAAGGGTGCAAACAAACATGCAAACATGCCAGCAGATAAAGGCCTTACCATCTAGCTAATCTGCTTGATTGTGCAGCTCCCTGTGTATTTACAAAGGGAACTGCCCCCTCCCTGTTTCCCTTTTGACCTTCTACAACTTCCCCTTCCCCTATCACTCGTCCCTCTTCTACCTGCATTTTTCCCCTCACCCTGCCCCACATGCTCTTGAAGCTGTCCACCATTTCTAGGGATACCACCTCCTCTAGCAGCTCATTTTACTTGGCCAGTACCCTTTCGGTGAAAAAGTGCTTCCTCATCTTCCCCCTACCAGCTTTAGACTGTGGCCCCTAGTGGTCTTGTTTCTGCTAAGGCTGAAGAGGCCCTTAGTGCTCACCCTGTTAATGACCTTAAGGTACTTGAAGGTCTCTGTCATGTCTCCCTTCTTTCCTCAGAGAGTACATGGTGCGCTCCCTGAGATTCTCCTCATACGTGTTGCCCTGCTGGCCCTGGATCATTTTTTTTTTTTTTTTTTAGTCTGTGGTAACCAGGTAAAGCCCACTAGGCACAAGTGCCTGTTTTCAGGGGCGACCTGGGAGCACTGGGTGGTTAAGTGACTTGCTCAGAGTCACACAGTATGCAAGTGTTTTAGAACTGTTTAGTTATTGTGGCAGAGGTGTGGTACTGTGTTCTTTCTTGTAGTTCAAGGTGCTTTTGGAACTGCTGATTTCTACTGGTTTAAACTACTACATTTTTTTTTCTATTTTAAAAAAGCTACATCAACTTGGTTTGTTGTCACCTGTTTGTTGTTGCTAAGTAGCAGATGTTTTTGCATTGTGCTCTGATTCTGTGATAGAATCTGTATTAGTAGAAGGTAGATTATTGTGATTGTAGTTACCTTTTGATGGTAAGGATAAAGAGGTGAGATAGAAGTGTATGTATTTTCAAACATTATAGAGGAACAGTGGCAGGATTTTTAGGACAGTAAATTAATAAAAAGGGAACTAGGAGAGCTTCAGTAGCAGACAAGTAGTGGAATAGCAGTATAACTGCAGTATAATGTGGGGAGTGGTGCAATGCAGTGGCTGTGGGGCAGCCATATTCAGGCAGATCTTCTGGATACTGAGGTGCTGCCCTATCTGCATGCATCTTTCTGGACTGCGGGATGAGGTAGCCAGACTCAGAGCGGAAGTAAACTGGGTCAGGAGTACCATCACCCCTATCCAGAGACCACTCAGTCCAATGCAGCTGCCTCAAAGGATGCAGAGAACGAGGAGTACTTGGATGACAGTGGGCTCAGGGAGGGTTAGACCAGTCAGGCAGAGGCACATCCCAGATCCTATTCCACTTAAGAACTCATATGCCACACTGCCAAACAGGGACAACCACATAGAGGTACCCAGAGAAATGGAAGGAAAGGATGTGGAGGTTAGCCAAGTGCAAAGATGGAGATTAGTGCCCAGGAGGTGGATAGGCAGAATAGGGCAAAATTCAGCAGAAAGGCAGACAGCAAGGTGAACCAGGGATAAAGGACAACCAAGGAAGGGGCTGGAGTAGAACAGCGAAACAGTCTAGGAGGTCAAATCATGGAAAGTCATGTGTGCAAATGCCAGGAGCCTTAGCAACAAGATGGAAGATCTGAGGCTGTCATGGTGCAGTCAGACCTGGACATTGTGGCCATCACTGAAACCTGGTGTAAAGATAACCACGACTGGGAGTTGGCCATACCTGGCTACAACATATTCAGAAGAGACAGGGCAGGCAGGAAGGGAGGAGGATGGCACTGTATGTGAAAAATGACATAAGGCCACAGAGATCCAGGAGGAACAAAATGGGGAGAGATACTGTGGGTTAAGCTGGAAAGGAAAATGGGCCAGCCCTCCAGCACAGGTGTGGTCTATAGACCACCAGCCCAGGAGGAAGAAACAGATAGGAGTTGATGCTAGCCATCCAGAGGATGGCAGACAAGGTGAGGTAGTACTGGTTGGAGACTTCAATATTCCAGACGTGGACTGGAGCATCCCAGCAGCAGCATCAACTAGAGCAGATTTATCCTGGACTCCTTCAGGGTGCCTTCCTCAAGCAACTGGTCATGGAACCAACTCGGCAGAAGGCAATACTGGACCTTGTGCTCACAAACAGGGACAGTGTGATGGGGTAAGAGTGGGGGAGCACCTGGGAACAGTGACCACCAGTCACTGTGGTTTGAAATCACAGAAAGAGCAGAACCTAACCACACAAAACACATATCCTGGATTTTAGGGGGCAAACTTTGGAAAATGGGGAGATACTTGAAAGAGGCATTAAGGGAATGGGGCAGGAATCAGGGGTTGAGGAACAGTGGGCAGTATTTAAAATGGGGATTACAAGAACAGAATTATGTATTAAGCAGGTTAGCAAGAGGAAAAGGAAGAGGAGACCATTATGGTTTTCCAAAGAGGTAGCAAAGAAAGTGAAAGCCAAAAAGATTGCATTCATGCAATACAAAATACACAGGCAGAAGGGGATAGGGAGAAGTACCAGGAGAAGCAAAGGGAGGCAGGGAGGTCAGTAAGGGAAGCCAAAGCTCAGACAGAAGAACACATTGCAAAATCAGTGGGTAGAGGGGACAAAAACTTTTACAGGTACATAAGTGAAAAAAGAAAGGCAAAGGGAGGGATAGTGAGACTGAAGGGGGAGGATGGGGGCTGTGTGGAGATGACAACAGTAAAGCTGACATATTGAACAGGTATTTCTGCTCAGTCTTTACTAAGGAAGAGGAGGGTAATGGGTCTGAATGGAGTACAAGGGGTGAGAATGGTGCAGAAATGGACACAAGTCCCTTTACATGAGAAAGGGTCCTGAAGGAACTGGAAGTAATAAGAGTTGATAAAGCAATGGGGCCAGATGGGGTGCACCCCAGGGTCCTTAAAGAACTAAGAGAGGTGGTGGCTGAACCTCTTGCTATCCTGTTTAGCCGATCACTAGAAACAGGGGAGGTACCCAAAGACTGGAGGATAGCAGATGTAGTCCCCTTATACAAAAGTGGGAACAAAGAGGAAGCGGAAACTACAGACCAGTCAGCCTCACCTCGGTAGTGGGGAAGATCATGGAAGCACTACTGAAGGAGATTGGTGGAACATCTGGTTGTCAATGGACTACAAGACCCAAGGCAGCATGGTTTCACCAGGTGAAGGTCATGTCAGACCAACCTCATTGAATTTTTTGACTGGGTGACTAGGGAGGTGGATCAGGGGATGGCAGTGGACATGGCCTATCTGGACTTCAGCAAGGCCTTTGACACTGTGCCACATAGAAGACTATTGCACAAACTGGGGAATATGGGTGTGGGCAGGACAGTAGTGCGGTGGGTAGGTAACTGGCTGGGCAGCAGGACACAGAGGGTGGTGGTAAATGGCTGTCACTCCACAGAGGGAAGAGTGACCAGTGGGGTACCACAGGGATCAGTGCTGGGACCGGTACTATTCAATATCTTCATCAGTGACATTGCACAGGACCTATAAGGCAGAATTTCACTGTTCGCTGATGACACAAAGCTCTGTAACAGAGTAGACACACCAGAGGGTGTAGACAGAATGAGAAGGGACCTGCAGAAACTTGAAGAATGGTCAGGGTTTGGCAGTTGAAATTCAATGCAAGGAAGTGCAAGATAATGCATATGGGGCACAAAAACCCTGGCACAATATATCAGTTGGGGGGTGAGGATATAGCATGCACCAAGCAGGAAAGGGATCTTGGAGTTATCATCTCTGATGACCTCAAGGCAGGGAAACAGTGTGACAAGGCAGCAGGTAAAGCAAATAGGATGCTGGGATGCATAGGCAGGGGCATCACCAGCAGGAAAAGGGAGGTCATAATTCCACTATACAAGACACTAGTGAGGCCGCACCTGGAGTACACTGTGCAGTTCTGGAGACCTACCTACGTAAGGACATAGACAGGGTAGAGAAGGTTCAGAGGGCAACAAAGATGGTGCATGGATTGCATCACAAGTCCTATGAGGACAAGTTGAAGGCACTGAACATGTACTCCCTGGAGGAGAGGAGGGAGAGAGGGGATATGATAGAGACATACAAGTATCTTACAGGGAGGAACAGGGTGCAGGAATGCACTATTTTTAAGCGAAAAAGATGTTCCAGGACTAGAGGGCATGGGATGAATTTGGAGGGAGGACGATTCAGAGGAAACGTGAGGAAGAATTTCTTCACAGAACGGGTGGTGGACAAGTGGAACACCCTGCCAGAGGAAGTGGTGGGGGCTGAAACAATCACGGATTTAAGAATGCATGGGATAGACATAAAGGAATTCTGGAGGTCAGGGGTAAGGGGCAACAGACTTCCTGGAAAACATAAACTGAACTTACAGACTTAAATGGGCAGACTGGGTGGGCCATAGGCCCTTATCTGCTGACACTGTCTATGTATCTATGTAAGTGGAGGTTGTGAGAATCAAACTCAGGTCTGGTCTGCTGGATGTACCAAGCTTGTTCACACCTCATTCCTCTAACCTCTAGGCTATACTGCCATCATCTTGGCTGCGCTTCTCTGGCCTGTCTCCAGCAAGTTGATATCCTTCTCAAGTTACAGACACAAACACTGCACACTGTACTCCAGGTGTGGTCTTACCAGTGACATGTACAGTAGCAGAATAACCTGCACCTTCCTGATAGGAATTCTCCAGGCTATGCAGCCCAGCATCCAATTTGCTTCAGCTACTGCTCTCTTGCAGTGCGCAGAGTGTTTCAGGTCACTTATGATTATTATTCCCAGCCCCTTTTCTTCCTAGGACCTAGTTACCTGCATTCCACCCAGCCAGTATTTAGTCCCTGGACTTCACTCACCCCCGCTGCCAAATACCAAACCACTTTTTCTAGCTTCGCCAGGTACTCTCCGAGTTCCTGGTTTCTGTCTTCCTCCACCATGTCCACTCTCCCATACAGCTTGCTATCATCTTCAAACGGGCAGATCTTACCCTTGATCCCATACATGCGATGTCACTTATGAAAATGTTAACACTGGACCAAGCACCAAGCCCTGAGGGACCCCACTGGTCATAGGTCTTGCTTTGGAGAATTCTTCCCCAACTACCACCCTTTGGCTTCTATCCTGCAACCAGCTTCTGGCCTATCCTGCGAGTTTCGTCACCACCCCCAGGTCCTCCAGCTTCCTGACCAACCTACTATGAGGTAGCAAGTCAAAGGCCTTGCTGAAGTCCAGATACATGATATCAACTGCCTGGCCTTGGTCCACTATCCTTGTGACCCAATCAAAGAAGTCAATGGGGTTAATTTGGCAGGACCTCCCCAAAACAAACTCACGCTGCCTCTCATCCTGGAGCCCATTTCCTCCAGAAAGCTGATCAGTCTCTCTTTCAGGATAGCCTCCATCAGCTTACCAACAATTAAGTGTCAGACTGACTGGTCTGCAGTTCCCTGGTTTGTCCCTCAGCCTACTTGTATGGACAGGCACCACATGTGCCATTCTCCAGTCCTGTGGCATGTTTCAGGAGTCCAGAGAGGTGTTAAACAGGTCTCCCGGCCGGCCCGGTGGCGCTGAGGGTTGAGGCGCTAGACGCCACACCTCGCGCTACGCCGGCGACCCGGGTTCGGGAACGGACTCGGGTTGCTGGGGTCGGCAGGGGGAGGGAGGATCGAGCGTCCCAATGGATGCTCTCCTCCCTCAGGGGTGGGAGCCATGATCGCATCACGCGATCTGCGTCACTCTCGTGGCCGGTGGAAGCACCGACCAAGGGGAGGACGGAGGCGGCTCCGTTCGCGGAGCCGGGGAGGGGAGACGTCAGCTACGCATGAAGGATGAGCGTGCGTCAGCACGCCGCCGGGACGTATGTCCTAGCGTGGTCGCCCCAGAGGATGGGGAAACTAGGGAAGAAAACGAGAAATCCCTCCCGGTAGCACTAGATCATAGCCTCTCGGTACCATCCCAGGACCACCGGAAAGAGGGGACAGACCCCAAATGTGCAGGAGGGGATGGAGGCACTCTAGGGGCAGATCCCACCGGAGGTGGAAATGGGGGAAGTTGAGAGGAAGGAAGGAGTGGGCTCCGGGAGTAGAAGGGGGTATAAAGATAAAGTATAAAAAAAAAAAAAAAAAAACAGGTCTCCCAAGGGACCCGCCAGAACCCCTACCAGTTTTCTAAGGACCCGCAGGTGCATGTCATCTGGCCCTGGTCATCTGCCCACCTTTAGGGCCCTTAGGCCCTTGAATACTCAGTCAGCTTGAAACGCACAGTCTGTGACTTCCCCCCTTCCAGTCCCCACCTCATTACTACTGGTCTGTCCTTCTCCAGAGTGAAGGCTGAACAGACATACCCATTAAGACTTTTCTTCACTACCCTCTGCTCAACCCCACTCCTGTTTTAGCCAGACAATTTCAGCCTTTATGTTTCTTTTCTCCCTTATATACCAGAAAAGGCCTTCTCACCCACTTTTACCCTGGGTTAGCTGTGCCTCTCTTGTGGCCCTATCTCCCTTACTACCGTGCTTACCTCGCTTGACTTAGCGGCATAGTCCACCCTACCCTCCTCCTCCTTCTGAATACACTTGTAACGTCTAAAGGCTGCCCTCTTGTCCCTCCCACCACTTCTGCCACCTCCTTGCCAAATTAACTGGGCTTTTTTGACCTTAGCTTTCTTACTTTTGATTCTGGCACACTCACTAGTGACTTCCTTCAACACCTTCTTTCATATGGCCCATTTCTGTTTCACATCAATCCCACATGGATCCCAGCAAGGTGTCCTTTCAGAACTTCTCCCATCCTACCAAAGTCAGCCCTCCAAAAGTCTAAGGCCCTCGTCTTGGTCCTGACCACCCCCCTGCCCATGTGAAACCACAGCTTGTGGTGGTCAGTTCCTGTATGCAGCACATCCATCTTCACATCCTGGACATGTGCACAGTTGGACAGGACCAGATCCAGGATGACCCTCTCCCTAGTGGGCTCCATGACACCTCGAGTCAGGAAAGCTCTCCGGAAAGCATCTAACAGTACTTTTTCCCTAGTGCAGGAAGTATCAAGGATTTTCCAGTCCACCCCAGGGAGACTGAAATCCCCCATTATTACTACTTCCCCCCTGCTGGACATATCTATGATCTGGGACCCCAATGCCCTATCCAGTTCTTCATCCAGGGAAGGCAGTCTGTAGACCACCCCCATCCTTAGTTTCCTCTCTTTAATGGAGAGGACCTGCACCTGTAAAATTTCTGGCTTGTCCTCCACATCTTCCTCTCTAGTGCAAATTATCCCCTCCTTCATGTGCAGCGCCACTTCCCTCCCCCCCATCCCCCTAGCCTTTCTGTACATTTTATACCTGGGAACTGCTAGGTCCCAGTCATGGTTTTGTGTGGCCCAAGTCTCTATGATGACCTCTATGTCCACTTCTCCCTCAGCCAATAATGACTTTGTTCCCCTGACTTCTGGCATTTAGAGTCACCACCCTCCACTGTGATTCTGGATGCCTCTTACTCCTGACCTGCCCCCCTTCCACCTCCTCTTCCCTTGGTCCATCCCTTCATCCACAACATCTCTCATCCCTCCCCTCCTCCTGATGTCCTGACTAGGGGGGCTATTGGCCTCCTCCACCAGGTGACTAAGGGTGCTGTGCACCCTGTTGCCCCCCGTCAGTTTAAATTAAAATTTTTAATCATGAAGTCCTCCAGCCTTTCCTTGAGGACCCTTGTGCCCTTTCTACTTAACTGTAATCTGTCCAGTACATATAGGTCCTTGTTATCCCATGTTCCCCGCCCCAATCACCAATGCAGCCATACCCTTCTGCCTCACACCAGCTTCTAAGCCGTTCATTAAATTTTGCAATTCTTACTTTCCTTGCCATACTAGCCCTCGGGACCAGAAGCACCTCCGAGAAGGTTACCGACTTACCTTCCACCTCATATATTCTCACCACCTCCTTGAACCTCTCTTGTGCTACCCCCACCTCACATCCTGCGAGGTCATTTCATTCATACCCAAGTTAACTATTATGTAAGGTTGTCCTCCTCCCTGTCCCACACATTGTGCTATTAGAAGTTCCAAACCTCCCTGCTGTAATCTCTGGCATGCATTCTATCCTCTTATGGTATGGTCCTCCCCCCAATCTCACCCCCTTCACAATTAAATCACATACAAGCACCACTCTACCTCCATCATCCTGTGCCTTTCCTCCCTTCTGTCCATACTTATGCTCATTACCACCTGCCTTCTCCTTTCCCTCCTGTCCTTCTTGTACTCCCTCCCTCATGACCCTCTACACCCGCTACTCCCTTCCCCTCCTCCAGAGCCTCTCCCCCAACTGGCACACCCCCTATCTTTCCCTTCTGTTTCCCCACGGTCTGCCCCCTATCCATCCCTTCTGCCCCTCCTCCTGCATATGCCCTCGTTCTCCCATGCCCACCAACTCCTTGCCCTGTACCACCCATCCTCCCCCTCTCGTCTTTACTCACATCCTCTTGTCCCTTCTCCCTACTTACCCTGATGTCCACCCCACCTCTTCCAAACCTCCCCCTCTCACTGCCCCTTTCACCACCACCCCCCCTCAGTCCAGGGGAAGGAATCTGTTCCTCACTGGCAATCCTGGAGATGCTCCCACAGGAACCCCTTGACTTCCTGCCTTACCTTTCCTTCTTACTGATAGCCACTCCCTT